>OY720442.1:63645885-64274725 GCA_963082915.1 Dolichopus griseipennis
AAAAAACAGCAAGAGTAACAACAAAACTCCTGTAAAACAATGCAATGAATATTTGTTTTTGTAATATAGTGAGGATTTAATAATAAAACGTGCAACACTAAACAAAAACGCATCAGCCCGTTAAATAAGAAACGATGTTCGCTTTAGTTACACTACAAGTTTTTTTTTTTTTTTTATTTTAATAGCACTTATAAAAAATTAAAATTTTGTGTATCAAAGATTTTGTAAGGTAACGAAAACCAAGGACATGAAAGAAATAAACAAAAACATTTAGTGATCATTTAATGATTCTTTTCACAACAAATAACTGAAACGAAACAGTATCTCATCAATTTTATTATTAAAAAAAAAAATTGAGTTGACTTAAAAAATTTAACGCTTTTTGCTGCTTTTATTGATTTTTGTGTTTCCTTTTTTTTTGTCTTTTTAAATCGATGTTTTTTTTTTCACAAAACTCAATTTTTCTTATGGTTGATTAACATTGGTTTAAGACTGTTGTCTTGAATATTTTTACAATTTACAATTTTACAAAATAATTGAAACAAGTTTTTGTAAAAGTGGCAAAAACTAATTCACATTTTTTTTGCTTCAAATCACACTTAATCTTTATGTATCACAGTCAGTGCTGTCGTTTGTACTCCGATCGGAATATTTGAGTACATTTTGATAATACAAACTCAGCAACTACTCCTTTGGGCAAAATACTCCGATTTGTATTAAAGGAATACAAAGCACTCCCTTCTAATTTTTCATAACTTAAATCTAATCAAATCAAAGACAAGAAATTCGCTTAATAAAAACACAGTTAATTCAATTATGATAATTTAAGAGGTGGTTTCAAATATTGGGTTTAATAAATGGGTTCCTTCAAACAATACGATTCAGAATTATAATAAAAATATTTAAAAATGTATTAATAGATATGTTAGAAACAATAATGTAAAAAATTTAACTGAAATTAATGAAACTTTTAAATTAATTAATATAAATTAAGTGATTTTTTTTATTTTAAATTAGATTTTATTTTATGTTTCTTTTACTGTTTTTATGTTTTTTTATTTTATATGTTAAATGAAATGTTATGCGAAATCTTAATTATAAGTTAAAATTAAATATGCTTGTGTTTATTTTTAATAATTTGGTTATAAGAACTTTCGCGTACAAATTTTAAACAGAAAAATATATAAAAGTTTGCATTTTTCTATATAAAATGTAGCGTACTTCGTTTTGGTGTGAAAAGCTCCGTTTTAAATTCTGCCGTACTACTTTTAAAAATTTTAAAAAATCGACGCTGACACAGTGTAACCTGTAAGTTCATACAAATTAGTTCAATTAAAGATCATGTTTTACTACAGCGTTTGTCTTCCGAATTGTTTGTTAAAAGATGTTTTTTATCGATTCATAGCTTCAGAAAATTTTGTTCCAAACAAAATAAATCTACTCGGCTGAAATTAAAATTTAAATTATTTTTCAAAATTTCTTAAAAATGACAGGAAAAAAATAATTCGGAAGTAAAAAATCATTGGAACTTTTTTGATCTATCTGGACAAGCGTTTAAAACTACCAGACAATTTAAAACATGTAAATCAAAATATTTTTAATCTTGAATAAATCACAGTTATAAAATAATTATGAGGGGCAATTTTTTGTTTTCTCTAAAACGAATAAAGGATTAAACCCACAATTCTAAAAGTGTTATATTAAATTGATCCTCACCTAACTATTTCTTTGAACCTATATAAGTTAGATATTTTAAAATCTTTTGCATATATAACTTCAAGACTTAACAAAATATACATATTTCTATTACTTTGTTTCAGCGACGGTATTGGGTAAATTAATGCATTTATTCTAAATCAATTATGAAATCAATCACTAAATTAGAATATTTTGTATTAATATGAATAGATTTAAAAAAAAACGAGGAAAATTATAGTTACCCTTGTCAACTTTTAAATACCCGTGCAAACATGCTATTATGTCTAAAATAAAATAAACTATTAATTCCCTCATGATATTTTATTTAAAAAAAAAATATATCAAAAAATAAAATTATAAATATTAAAAAATAACTTGCCCTTCCGAAAACTTTGAAAATTAAAAAAAAATTATTCCACTTGCACTTGCCTTGTTAGTTTAGTTCTTCATTTTCAATTTTAACCGCGTAGCTTTATTAGGTTGAAAATGATCGGATTGAGAACACTGTAGGCTTTCTAAAAATTGTGTCAAAATTTGTTATATTATATTAGATATGGTCCTATTTATCTAGTCCTATTAGTTGCAAAGATATGTATTACGGTTTTAGTAGTCTCTATGGCAGCTACACTTAGCTTTGTCCCAAGAAATCTCAAAATTTGCAAACGAGCTTCGCATATTACTTTATTTTAATTACAACTTTTGAAGATATTGAGCAAAGTTCTAAAACTTGTATGGCATTAACATTTTGAAACTTCATGGAAGTGCTCCAAGTGTTATTAGTTTTGAAGAAATTAAAATTGGTTCAAAAAAATTGTATAGCAGCTGTTCGAAAATGGAGCCTTAAAGTTTTTAAACTTCATGGAAGCGCTTGCATATTAGTTCATATATGGCAGCTACCCGAAGCCTTAGTTCGATTTTAACCAAAAATAATAGGGAACCTTTTTAGTTTTAGAGTTCTCCTGCTACCGGACGGACGGACACACCCAGCGGAGTCATACCATTGAATCATATATCTAGCAAGTCTAAATCGATACGTTATAAACAGAGGAGTAATTTTAATATACTCGTGACCTTATTGCTACAATGGATATAAAAATTTAATGTATGTAACAATATTTTCTATCTTAAATCTTTGTAGATTTAAAAACTAGTATATTAAGTGAGCGAAATTAATTCTTGAGAATATAACAAATCATTTTAGTTATTATATTATTAATATATGTATACATGGTTTAAATTATAAATTACATTTTTTAACAGATTTATCAAGCGTGTTAATATATGTACTGTTAAAACTAATTTATTTTATATCTAAAAATTCTAAATGTACAATTTTCATGATATAACAATTACAAAATATAATTAATAATGATTAAAATTCATTCTAGCTATGTATCACTTAAGAGATTAAAAAACTTTAACCTTTTCCATATATACACTTTTTCATTAATTAATTTTATATAATTATACATATATATATATATATAAATATATATATTTATATATATACATATATATATTTTAGACAAACTTTAATGTTTCCTCTAATTTCTTTAAATAAATTTATATCTGGCACCTGATTTGTACCATTTGATATGACCCACACGTCTAATAAACCGTTTTAAAATACGCGGAAAATACATCTTATAAAATGAAAAATCTATTTATCTTAAAAATAAAAACATTTAAAGTTGTTGTTAATAGCTGGCTGTTGTCTGTTCTTTTTTATTTTATTATTACTGTTGTTAAATTTTAGATTGAAGAAAATATTTCCACAAATTGCTGGAATTTATTTTTTGATAATTTTAAAAGTAAAGACATTGAACAGAAGCAAAAGAAAAGAAGAAATATTATTCGTTTTTAATATCCGCATCAAAACTCTTAAGATTATTATGCGCGATCTTATAAGATCTTGATCCATCTGACTGCCGTCATTTTAGACAATGTGGTTGAATTGTCAGTCAAAGTGCCTATATTAAGTTTTAAATCAAATAAATTATTTTATATTTATAGGATTTTTTTACAAATAATATTCAATTTATATATGTATCTATAAGTATAGGTACATATAATTATGTATGAATATAGGATTTCCAATAATAGATGAACGTATTATTGTAATATTATGAGGAAATCAGAATAAATCAAAATTTTAAAAGCAGAGTACAATTTAGTGTCAATGATTTTTAATGGTGTATTTTACAAAATTTAAACGATTAATAGAATAAGAGGTGCAGGGTCAGAACTCTCATAGCTAGAAAACCCATTGGGACTTTTGACTTACCACTGTGAGGCTGATTCATTTAATAAGGTCAGGAGTCTCATTGGAAATATTTTTTGCATTTAAAAAAAATTCAAAATTAATATTATTATACACAAATACAGTAACTTTTTTAGCTATTTTTTCTTATCTTTTTATATGAAATTTTAGAAATATTTTAACTGTAAGTACATATACCAAAAAGTGTCCTTAACTATACAAGATTTCTATAAAACAGAGAAATCATTCCAAAATTTCGACGAGAGTTAAGTGGAGTTAGTGTGACTTATTCAAAATTGTTGCTTATTTGGCGTAAGGCGCGGTTTTGAATATTATCAAAGTAACTCAAAGAAATTTGGAATGCGCCAGCCAAATGTAAGAGTTGTACTCCATCTAAGGTCGAAAAATGGCTTTATAGATATTAGACTGATCATTGTGAGATGAATATGTTAATATGTGTTACTTAAATAGAATATAAGAATTCAAATCTGACCGGAAGCTCAATGCTCAATGTTTAGAGTGGCGACTTTTCCATCGAAAAGTCTTGAATTCAAATCCTGGTCAAATCATATCTAATGGAAAAATATAATTGATAATTGATATCGTAATAAATTATATCATAATATAAAATAAATTTAAGTGCCACACCTGAAAAGGAAAATTATTTCACCTATCTACGGAGGAGACTTTGCATAAATAAATAAGAATTCAACAATTTTTTTCCTACAGAAAGGTAGACTTTCAACAGATTTGATAATATAATGTAAACCATTAAATTGTGTAAAATTAATAAACTTCAAAAACAATCAAAGAGACAAATGGTTATGATTATCTTGCATTTATTACGAGTTTTATAGTGATGAACATATGTATGTACTTTTGTACTGTTAAATTGGGTATGATTCTGAAGTACTGTAGTAAATAGATCTTACTAGTAGAATGCAATAAGGGATACTTATTATTTATTTATGATGGCCATTTTAATAGAGCATTTGATTTTTTTTAGATAAATTTTTTTAGATTTTAAATAAATTTAATTTTAGAGTCAACAACAAGACCTAAATAATTGCGACTCAATACATCAATTTTTAATTTTTTTTGTATTTGATAACAAGTTCATGAAGCATATTTTTCCAAAAAGTTAAATTTTTATTGTTATTGCATTTAATAAGTTAGATTCATACTTTTCTGAATATTTTATCTTGGATGATCCGTGTTAAAAGCAAAAAGTGTTGGAACTCCATTTAACAATAATAATAAAGACAACTTTAAATAAATTGTCTTATGACAATTACATAGATATTACAGATAGCTATCTGTTTGAAAGCCAATTTGGTAATCCTCTTGTGATTTAATAAAATCATTAATGGCCTTAAAAATTTAAAAAACATTATTTTACTTCGATTTTTTTGTTTTATTTTTCATTTATAATAAAATTTGTATAGCAGTACTTCAATGCATTGTTTGATATAATTTGGCAAAACGTTATTAAGCCTAGGAGCATGTTACATGACAGAAGTCATTAAAGATTATGATTTGGAATATTCACAAAATTTGAATTATTTTAGACGAAAACCTAATGTGTGTTCCCATTTTTAAAGAATTTTTTAAAAACTAGATAGAAGTATTGAATATTTAGACTCTTAAATAACTTAAACGAATTAAATCTTCTTTTTTTATTAGAAATATTATATTCTTTTGTGCAATAGTAATTTGAGTGAGCTTATTTCGACTTGCAACTCCCCATCAACAAACCACAGCACAATTTAGGGTTACAAATCCCATAATACACCTCTAATAAAAGTTGCTTAGAACAATTTGAAACTAACAAATAGAATTGACGTATGCAGGTAGTCAAATACTTTTTCAAATATGTAATGTGATGTAACCAATTCAGTTTAGAATTTATAAGTACTCCTAGGTATTTAAATTTACTAACTTCAATATAAAAACAATTTACAGAACAAGATTTATCAGATTTATTTGTGGTAATTTTGTTTGATAAAAGACAATTTTTTGCACTGCCACAATATTTATTACAATCTGATTCATGAAAAATGTAATCATTGTAATCCAAGGTTTTACCAGATGGACAAACGAAACATAAGTTTTGGTTTATAACTTATAACTTAAACATTTTAAATCGTAGTTTAAATCAGCTATTAATTCAAGAGGAGACACACTTTTATACGTACACGCCAAATCATCAAAAAACTTCGGTTGTTTGGATGTATTCTAAAACTTTCTTCTTCCTCGGAATAACTTCTTTTCTTCCTAATTTTTTACCATTATTATTTTTATTATTACAAGTTTTTTTTATATTAATTAACAATTCCCTCGCTAACATAATATAGATATAAAATTATTGATATAGTAAAAAATAAGCTATTTCATTCTAAAAAAAAAAAATTAAGTTGAGGGCTTGAAAAACCTCTATTCTAATCTTAGATTCTTATTTATCCAAAATTAAAAATTTCACACGCAAAACTAAACCTTAAAAGTCTATTTTATTTACAAATATTCTAATAAAGAGAAATTTATATAATTTTCCAACAATTAATAATAATGTAAAACAATATTAAAAGTTTTAAACAACTAATTTTTAAATTTTTTTTAAAATCTAATTTAGTTCCTAACTCAAACCTTTAAGAATTTTACAAAAATGATTTTCACATTAAGGTACCGTATGACAGTCCTATACATTTTTGTTACAATTCTATTATTACAAAGCTTATCACAGTTATTTTCCCTATGCTTTAATTAAATCACTTAATTTTTTTTGTAATATTTGAACTCTTAGTATACTTATTTGAAAAACTTTACCTATTTTGATTAAGTAGGTATGTATTTAGAGGACATTCATAATTAGGAAGAAAGCCTGCCGTATGACAGATTAAAATTTAAACGAAATTTTTTTACTCTTAAAATTTTAAATTGAATTTTAGTACGTTTTAATACTTTAGAAAATAGATTTGAGATCAAAAGGACAGACAAATTTGCAGCAGTAACTAGCGTTTTTGTTACAATAGTAAATAGATATATGTTTTTGTAAGAATAGCTAGCTATACACACAGATATTTGCTTGCGCGCATTCATTTATGTGGAATCGTGCAGTTATTACTTCAGGACTACTGAAAAATATAAAGAAAAAAAAACAGAATTTGGCTAAAAAAAACGGTTAACGCACAGGATATATTACAGTGATATTGAATTACTTAAAGAATTAAGAACTAATCATCCATAAGATTTGTACAATTATTTAAGAATGGATTCAAAAACATTATATATAGTTTTAAAATTAATTAAACCGTGTATTGAAAAACACAAAATTGAAAGAAAGCATTACAGCTGCAAAAAGACTAGTAGCGACTTTGGTTTTTAGCCACTGGTGGTCGCTTGTAAAAATTAATAAATCGTAATACCATAAGGTTAATGGTATATAGCTTTTTCAGCTCTTTTCTGAAAGGCCACATAGAGTTTGAATTTTTTTTGGGACGGTATTTTTATCAGCAGAGTTGTCCCAATTTTTTATAAAATTCAACGAACTCCTTATAACCTTTATTTATTTTTGTAAAATTTTATTTTTGTAATAATTTGATCTTATTTTCCAAAGTGCAGAGTGCCGTCTATTGATTTCAATGAAATCTGCGAGAACGTATTTTGACATATTTCTAACGCAACACATTTTTACATTAAAAAAAAAACAGGAACAACAAAATTCTTTTTAAACTTCATCTAAAACCATACATGCAACTTTTTTATACGGAATTAAAACTGAAATAATTAATTTTTTGAATTTAAAATATAATTAAAAGCTAAAAATTTCTTTTTTATTTGATTTATTTTTATAAATTCTGTTAAAAAAAAACAAAAAAAAATGCTATTTAAATTATTTACTTTCGAGTTGTACACATCTTCGTAAAATCAACAACTAATACACGTACACTCATTCGCACGAGATTGCACGTTGTTTAAAATATATGTGTATGGTAGCAAAACTGCACAGTTTTAAGCAAGCGCTAAACTGCACTCAAACCTTTATGTGCTGTTACCCATACACTAACATTCTTTCCGTACGTTCTTAGAGGTCTGAAGGATTGTATGGCTAGCATCTGATTTAATATTTCATTACTATATTGATTAAACTTTATAAGGTATAAGTTTGTTAAGAATAAGAACTTGAAAGCGAGAACGGAAAACTTTAAATCGATAATCACTCGCATTTCGAGTGTGTCGCTAATCTATATATGTATGTATATATATATATATATATATATATGAGTTTAAATCATCTCGTCCATTTAAATTATGGAAAAGATGATATGCATAAATAAATAATAATCTTTGTAAAAATCCTGTAAAATATGTATTATATTGTAAATATATATATATATAATTTTATATACTTAATAGTTAGAAATTAGCAGAAATTAGCGTTAAATTTTAATGCTAAACTTTTTTCTTATCTAAAAAAGAAGTACAAAATATTGTTTAATAAAAATTGTGATTAAATTAATACATTCATTAGTCTACTAATTTAATAAAACATTTTAATTTGTTGCAATTAAAAAAATCAAATTATTTTTTTAACTTAATCTAATATTAATCTAAAAAATAGGATTTATTTTCTATTTATTAACTCTTATTAAGAATTTTAGCAATCTCAATTATATTTAACTTCAAAATAATCCCCTCCTTTTTGAATATTTATTAGGAAAAACATATACAATAATATTAAAATTTATTTATCTTTAATTAAAATGTAATTTATTTTATAATGAAATATAAAAACTACTGTTCAATGTTAATAACTTTTTACTAAGAAAAATTTTATAAATTAAAGCTGAACTCCCTTTGTGATAAATAAAATTTAATAGGGATCAATCGAATAATCGCAAATTTAATATATATTTTAATATATATTAATATTTCGAATAATTATTTAATATATATTAATATTTCGAATAATTATTTATTTACTTTAACTAATATTTTTTATATTTATTCATATTTCAAGATTTGTAACAAATAAAAAACATAATCAATTTCGGTTAAGCTTTTAATTTATTTTTTATAAATTTTTTTAATTTTGTTAATCTAATCTATTTATATCTGTGTTAAATATATATTGATAACAGTTGGTTCAAAGGAAAACCGGGTGATCCTTTCAATAATTGCGTTCTTAATTTTTAATAGCCTAGAGACTATTTATAACAGCATGATTCTAAAAATAATGATTTTACAGAAATAAACATTGCACATTAAATTTGACATTCTTTTTAGCACATTTTCAAAAAATTTCGTAAAAATGTGCCTATATAGCTTAACTCTGTCCGTCCGTCTGTCCGTCCGTCCGTCCGTATGTTTACAAAAACTTTTACACCGTTTGAAATAAAGTAAAGAAATTTCAACCATGGGTAGGTATTGCAAAAAAAATAATTTCGTAGAAGTTTTTTTTTTGTAGCCCCTCCTGTTACGGGGCTACAGCCCCCCAAAGTTGCAAAAAGCCCTTTATTAAAATTGTTATAGCAAGAGTTCTGCTGAATGTATTTTCAATCTGAAAACGGCAAACGATAGCTGGTTTTATAAAATTTATAAATTTTTAAAAGGCAAATGTTAAGGGTTGCCATACGGTACTAAAATTTACCATTATGCAAAACTCAAAGGCCCTACATATCTTCTAAACGGTGCAAGCTAGGTTCTTGCAATTTTGGGAGGACTAAGGTCCTCAGAAATTAGTAGGAGTCGGTTAACAAAATTTTTTTGTCAAGCCCCCTATTTAGAAGCTATAAGGGCTTGAAAATTGAAATTTTTCAATTTTTAAACACCTGTAACTTGAATACCTGTTTAATTATTTTTTCCTTAATATAAAAAATGTGAAGGTCCAATATTATACTTTAACATATGTTAAAAGATTTTCTTAAATTTAAAAGGAGTTCTTTAAATTGAAGAAAGTGTCTTTCAGTCTTAACCATTTTTGCTTAAATAGTAAAATTGTAAGTAAAATTCCAAATTTTGGCAGAATTCACAATTTAATTGCTAGAACCTAAAAAAATTTGGGGGAGGAGGAGTAGTGAAAATTATATCCTTGAGAAATTTGGTAACCTTCCCCATAGAGAGGCTACTAGGGCTTAAAAATTAAAAATTTACTGTTTTTATAAGTAAGCAGTAATTTATAGTCACTTACGTATATATTTCCTAAATTAAACGTTAATATTGAAGCTTCAACATTATATTCCGACAAAATACTTAGTAAGAATCACTTTATTATTTTGAAAATGTGCTTCTTTAAAAACCATTGGTTTTTTTCTTCACTTGTTTTTAAAGTATAATTAATGTTGGAAATTGAGAAATGAACTTTTAAACTTTTTAACTATTTTAGTTTTAAAGAGATAAAGCCGGAGTTAACATTTACTCAACAACAAACCCTACATAAAAGTAAACTGCCTTTTGGACTTTGGTTTGGTAATGTATATTGTATTCATTCATAGTTAAAAATGGTGTAAATGGTTACTGCTATAATTATATACCTATATAATATATACATATATATCATTAGATTAATACTTCAACAATGCAAGCTTGTCATACTTGGACTTCGAATAGTGATTTATGTATAAAACGTATTGAACTATGGACTAAAATTGAATTTATCTTCCACATAATAATCCCAAATTCTCTATAATTGATCTTAATTCTTTGCAGATACGCCAAAGACGTTAACAAATGAGATTTTGGAAAAAACCACAAGACTTTAAGAGATGAAAGAATCTTTAATATAGCTCAGAAGTTGACAGTTTTTGAGAAATTTGATTATTGGTATCTACTTACAGTGTGAGCTTTTTCATATTAATGTTACCAAACTATGTAACATTAAAAAAAATACTTTATTGGAGCATTACCGTTAAATCAAAGTCTGTATGGAAATCTCACCTACATGTTGAAACTAGGATCCTTGAAAGTGTTAACTTTACATATAACTTAATATACATGTAAGATGGTTTTAATATACAGTCTAAATGTATCAGTCTATATTAAATTGAAGCATTATTAACCAAGTAACATTACTAACTACATTACTAACATTACTAAACATTACTAAAATTAAGTAAACATAAAATTAAGACTACTTACCATAAAAATTAAACTAGATTATTTGGATATAATGCAAAAAACAAGTGTTTCTTAACGTGTTTATTTACGTTAACTTAGGCACTGGCACCAATTTTAAACTTCAATTCCTATGTTGAACCTTTACTATAGAGTAATAACAAATAGAGATAGAGGATAGTCTCGCATTTAAATTAACCATTTTGTACTATAAAGGATACTTGGTCGGTGCTTATAGTCTTTTATGTCTTTTTTATGCTTTTCCTACTTCTACGGTTCATTATCCAATACAAAGATAAAATTAACTTTAACTTCTTCTAAGTTCAATTTTAAAAAATAAAGTAGAATAAAAAACGAAAACAAATAAGCCAATACGACTTTATTACCGCAAAAAAGTTCTAAAGTAGCATAAATGAATGAATCAGGGTCAATAATTCAAAAAGTAAAGGAGCTAGAATTCTAATTTGAATGAAAAAGTCGTCATTGCTATTGAAATCCAGCCAGTTTGCTTAACGAGTTTGGTTATTAATTGCCATACAAATTGTAATGCAGCGGGTTGCCATACAACTTCTTTTTTTTATGTGAACACAAAATTGACAAAGTTTTTTTTTTATTATATAGGCAATTCAGTCAAATTTTACACACATGCGGCAGTTACTTCTCTCAAGATTGTTCTTTTAATTTACTTATTTTTTTACGAACATAACTCAATTTTTAATAGTTTAATTCTTTTAATTTGAAAAATTCTGGTTTGATTTAAATTATAAATTTAAAGGAATCATATTTACTTTTCCCTGAAATATAACCTGATCCAGGTTACAGGTATGGAAAGGTTTAATTTCAGATTGGTATATTGAATTAGAAATGGTTATATCTCATCTTATTTCTTATATTTATGATAAGGAATTTTGAGCACTTCTCTGTTATAAATAAGTATTACAATCATAATTCCAGTTATCTGTGACACTAATTTTCATTAAAACTCAAAGTTATTTGAAATATATTGAATATATATATATAAATTTTTATAATTTGATGGTATTAATATAAACTAAAAACATTAATGCTTTGCTTAACCGTTTGTCACAAAATTTAGTAATTGAAATTTTTACTAGTGTGTACTTATTTGAAATGTTTATAAATGCACAACCGGCAATAATAATAATTGTATTATAAAACATGGATCGGATCAGAATCAAAAAGTAAATCGATCAAGCTATGTATGCCCGTCTATCCCTCCGCAGTATAACTCCAAAATATAAAGAAGGTAGGATTCGCTATTGAAATCAAGCAAGTTTGCTCAACGCGTTCAATTAAATCCCATACAACTTCGTTTTTTTATATGATAAAATCCCTATACTTAATAAAGCTAGATATATGAAATTTTGTTAAAAGTAGTATAGTTTTAGGAACAAAGTTTGTACAAAATTTAGTTGGTCCAGTGTAGCGGGGCCGAGTAGCTGCCATACAACTTTTTATATGAGCATTCCTTAACAAATAATCAAGCTGAATATCTTCACTTTTTCCAGAAGTAGTTTAGTTTTATTGCCAAAGTTTGTGAAAAATTTGGTTTGTCTAGTGTAGCGGGTTCGAATACCTTCTACACAATTAGTTTTTTTTTTAATATGACAATTACTTAATATATAAGTAAGCAGAGTATCAGATATTTTGTCAATAGTTGTTCGGAATTAATTACAATAATTTAAATTTGTTTCTTTTTATATGTTTTGAAAGAAATTGAATCAATCTTTCTTTCTGAATATTTACAGTTTGAAAAAATGTATCATTAATTTTTTGGACGCATATTAATTGCGCTCACTGTATTGCATTTGATAAATCACATTTTGTTTACTCTCACATTAAAATAAATTTGCTTATTTTTTACTGTAATTATCTCAATGATTTACATTATATAATTGTATCGCTCACTATTTAATACACATATATGCATGTAGTTCAATTACATCTCATTAATTGTTATTCAGCAATACATCATATTATTGTTTTGATGTTTGTGATATGTTGCAAGTATATGTAACATGTCAGAACGTACTTTTTTGAGTACATCACATTTCTTTATCGGTTTGATCTTTCTTCTGCTTTTGGACGTCTTAAGAATGAGATGTCATTGAATTAACACAAATTTATATTTTGAACAAATTGTATATCAAAACTAAAAAAATTAAAGTTAGAAGTTAAAACCAATAAAATAAAATTATTTGAAAGTAAATCAAAAAATTGTTTGTATTATCTTATATCCACAATTGTTAATTGAACTAAAGTTAACAATAGTACCTAGTTAACTTAAATGGCAAACGATTAAATAAAATATAGTTGGTGTAGTGGAAGAGGCAGTTCGAAAAATTGCTATACAACTTATATTTTCTAAGTAATTAACCGGGTGATACGTCTATATTACGTACGTAAATATTCTAGAGTTGGTAAAGCCTGCTCAACTACACTATTTTAAAAATACAAATTTTTCGAATTAGAGACTTGTTTAATTAAATTTTTAGAATTAAATTAGTTTTAAATAAAAACTTTTTAAAAACAGATTTCTTTTTTAAATAAATAAAACAATAAATTTATTTAACTATGCTTCTCTAACTTTAAATCCAATAAAAATATATAAATTTTCTTTTTTTAATACTATGAAAAAACATATTAATGGTAGGTACCTAATTTATTTTAAATTAAATAGTATATAGGTATTATTGAACCGTAATACTTTTAACGAATTATTAATAAACTAAATTTAAGATTGATGCTATTTTTATAGATGGCAATACTTTGTCCTTCTATTTTTGTATTGGATGTACATAAAAAGGGCTATTATTAAACACTTATTTTCTAAAAACAAACATTAAGTTTTCCATTCATATATCAAATATTTTCTCGCCTATGTTCCATTTAAAAATAAAATAAAGTTTTATGCCTAAAAAAGAAAATTTATGCGTTTTTAAGATGATGATTTTACAGGTCCGATTGTAATAATATAACATACATACTTACATAATATATATAATTCCATGTATAATAGAAAATCTACAAAAGAAAATTGTAGAAAAACAGTATATTCTTTATTGGCTTAAAAAGTATTAACAACGACGTAAGTATTGTTTAGAACAAACTTTTCTCAACAAATCCATTTTTTTCATCTTCAGTTCATTTAAAACACATATTCTTGTACATATTGTACTTAAAACAAAAGATATAACACTAAACACATGTATATAGGTTCTAACGATTATTGATTATACATAAATTATCCCATAAATTTTGTGTATTGAGAAGAGAGTTTGAAGTGAAATATCTTTTCAAGATAATTTCAAATACATTCAAATCTAAATAATAAACACCAACACAATCACAAAATATTTTTCCATTGTTTTTTTTTTTTTTTGCTTTTGCTATGCTGCACATGTCAGGTGAATATTTTTTATGTTTCTTAGTAAAAGTATGGTTAAATTTAAATTTTCATTTCATTCATCATTTATCTCTAATAACAATAATTAGCCGGCAGGAGGAAATAAAGCCTAATTCGCGAAATTTCGCAGTAGGTATTTTTTCCTCATTCCAAAGCAAATTTACTTCACTTTTAAAAATATTGAATGCCATTCGAATTCCAAATTTGTAGTTGACTGAATGTTACATTCAAATATTTTAAACAGTTTTCAAACAAATTTCAAATTCTAGTTTGTTGTGTAGCCTTCGTATAGGGTGTGTAGCCTCTAGGTTTTGTTTGCTTTTGCCGTAGTGTCCACTATGAACGCCCCATATCAGATTTAGATTAGAGTTTTTCAAAGAAATTTATTAGATGTTAGACTACGCACCAAGAGGATTTTATTGACACCATAATTCTTAAAACATGGAATAAAAACGTAAACCGCAAAAAGTTTTAGTAAAAATTGTAAAAAAATTTTCAATATAATTTTTACCAACCACTAATATGAAATATATTTTCCACTTTTTTACTCCTGTATAAGGCTCAGCATTAAGTACATGCCTTCAATTATAGGTTCCAGTATTATTATATTCATTTAACTGTAATTTAGTATACTTTACTGTATATAAGCCGAAAAGGATAACGATTCCAACTAAAATCTTTTAATATAATTGTCATTTTTAAATATTTTTCTCTAAAATTGTACTCCAGTTCATGGCAATTCGTTATATTATTGAAAAGAATATACAATTTTTTTTTTTATTTGAGTTTGCAAAAAAACTGATTATTAATTACATAAATTTTTATGAAGATTTCCTATTTCATTTTAAAAACTATTCTTCATTACCAACATTTTAATTTATTTTACATTTATTAAAATTATTATATATGTACCTATACCTACCTACATAAAAATTTTAAGGTAGTGAAAATAGTAAATGTGAACACGTTTTGGCAAGCACAAGAATAGAAACTGAAACGGAAAACGCCCCTTATATGCGTATTACCCATAACAAAACAATTGTTAATAAAAATCATTACAACTGTTTTCATTTTTTCTGTAAACTTTTTGAATGAAAATTAAGGGTGTTATAAATCGAAAATAAAATAAATAAATGATTCTTCAATATATCACATTACTGCTCATCTATTGTGTTTTTCCCCTTTTTAGAAAAAATGATATTTAACTTCATTAGAATAAACAAGGAAAACGTTTACTTTAATAGCCGTAAATATCTTAAATAACAAAAGGAAAAGTTATCAACTTTATGTATATAAAAAAATTATCAAAATTTTAGAAAACTATATAAGTACGTATATTCGATAAGCATAAGCTTGCCGTATTTAATAACATTGCAATTAAAAATTTTTATATTTTAAACCGACATTTTAGCTGCATCTTGAACAAAAATGAAAGTCATCAAGAGACAATGTACTATCGATCTCCCAAGTGTTACCTTAATAAACTTAATAGAAGAACTAAAATAAAAATGTATGATCCAATTTGTCATACTAACAAATCTGAAACAAATTAGCCTCAAAAATAGGTTCTTTAAAAGAACTAAAGAATTCAATCATATTGTTATTATAAAATATTAATCACTTTTCTTTAAGTTCTATACCTTGACCAGAAAGGTATATCTGAAAATTCAAAAAACGACCAGTTTTTGTAAAAATTAACGTAAAGATTATTTAAGCGAAAGCTTCCACATCATTATGTGATTAAGGTATTATTAGATTGTTTACAGGATTAACTCCACAACTATCTAGAGAGAATGATAAGGTTTGTGTGTGGTACTATAATTGTAAAAAAAAAAAAATATTTAAAAAATTTATAATCTTATAAATTCTTCCTGGCCCAAACAACTTTATAAGCCTGATAATATCAATTAGATAACAAACTTAAATTAAAAAATCACAAACAATTTAAACTATTTTAAACCAAATCCTTACAAGACTCTTTTTAAAGGTTTGTCATAGAGAAGAATGATATTTTTTGAAAAATATTTAATACTATTTCAATTTCATAGGTTACATCAAAAATAGATTCAAACCAACTCAAAGGCACTTATGATGTAGTTACATACCTTAACTTTTACGTAAATGTCGCAATGCAGTATAATTATGTTTATTTAGTATTTGAATGTCGTATTGTAGTTATAGTCTTAAAATGTTTTCAAATTAAAAGAATGGTGTTTGTTTACAACTAAATACATATAAGTATATTACTAAATTATTTTAAAGTTTAGAGATATACATGTAAAAAGTTTTATATAATAAAATAAAAAATAAGTTAGGGCTATGAAAGACTTTCCTCAAGCAGCGAAAACTCGCAATTTAGAAATAGTTTTAATATATTGTAAAAAAAAAAAAAAAAAAAACAAAAAAGCAAATACACTTCAAACCTGAACTACAGAAATTTCCTGGTCGATTTGCATCTTGTATTCTACAGTGTGCTAAAAATAAATAAAAATTCCATGAAAGTTTTCTTATTGTCAGAATTTAGATTTATTTTTTGTTTTTTATTAATGAAATGATGTTTAAGTCCCTGTTTTCAATTAAACAAAACTTATACCTAAGCGATAAAACAACTGACAATTATTTTGGATTTACGAAACAGCAATATTTAGTTTTTATGCTAATATTTCTTAACTTTTAAAGCTTTGAAATATATATATTTACTCTGATTTACAGTGACTAAATATACTTTTGTTTTTTAATTAAACACGTTTAGTTTTTTTTCGTGTAAATTAATTCTTTTATTTACTAATGTCTGTACTTTATTTTTACAAAACAGTTAAAAGATCGTAAAAAAACCTTAATAAAATATGCATTAAAGTGGATAAACGAACTTTTTTTCAATGAAAATGGACATACTTTAAGGCATTACCTTAAATACATTTTTATATCTGATATAGACAAAACGCCATCTTTGTTGTGCTGTACAAAATAATTTGTTGTTTTTCTTAAGAGACTTTTTTAAAATTATTCATTCTTTGTTGATTATGTTGCACAACACTAAACAAAGCTAAATAATACAAATATATGTATATGTATATATAATTTAATTCTATATACATATTACCTACAATATAGATTTATATAATTAAACGTGTGCACCTTCATATAAGAATTTTTTTTATGTTAGTTTTATGATTTTAATTAGAATATATTAAATGTTTAAGAGCATATTAATTTTTTGTGTATTATATAACTTCAATTTTATGTTAATTAAGTTTTGAATTAAACTAAAGATTTCTTCAGATTTTATTATATTACCTATATTCAAAAGGATAAAAACATATGTACCTATATATTATTTATATTTATTCATAAACAGTCCCTTACCTCATACAATGCGACCACCAAATAAGGCATGCCTTTCCTTTTCAGTTGTGGCAGATTATTCTATTTATTATTTTGTTTATATTAAAAAAATGTATTTAATATGAACTTTGAATTTTTTAATTCACTTTAGACATGTAAATTAATTACCTATAGTTTCGTTTTAGTTCGGTAGCAAATTGCGTTACTAGATTTACAAAATGTTCGAACACATTTTTTCGATTTCTAACACATATAAATGACTGTATGAATTTGTGTTCATTTGAGTTTAGACAATTGTCGGAGGATATTTAGTACTTAGATATAAAAATTTTAGTTGAACAAATTGTCATTTTGTGAACCCGAAAAATCCCAACAACTAAATTAGTTTTTAGAAGAGAAATTGTGAAGCGAACAAAAAATATTCTCTAACGTCACGTGTATCTCTTGTTCCACAGCACCATTTGCGCCGGGTAATTACATAACTATAACATTTAGTGTAGCATAAAAAGAAAAACTCAAAATCTAAAATTTTAACGCATATTAAAAATCAAAAACTTTAAACATTTTTTAAAAATTCTAACGCACAAACAATTGTCAAAAATTCAAAATTTTTATAGTTCATTATAATTTAAGACTATAGAAAACTAAGAAAAACTAACTGTATAGGGGTTCATGCCCTTTACAATCGAGCAATTCTTAATTATCAAGAAAAGAAGAGGGGAAAGTAGATATCTTAACATTATCTCCGTTTTTGTTAAAAAATGTAATAAATTAGATTAGCTATAGAAGTAATAGCCTGCAGAAAATTAAGAAACGGAACATGCTTTATACATACCGAAGACAATAAACAAGCAGATAAATAAAACTGACTGGTTTTGGTAAATTAAAATTAATATAGACGAACATCCTACACTTAACCATTCACAGGTTATTGTTTTTCGTCCAGAATTTAAATACCATAAAAAAGAAGAGCTTTTAGTTGAAATGCTGGAACAATAAGTTGTTAAAATTAATGGAAAATTGGATGATACTGGATTAAAACCAGTAAAATTTTAAACTCAAACCACACTTCAATTCATATTCTTTGGATACCAAAGATACACAATAAAATAATTTATACCAGATCCACTGAAGTGGTTCAAATGTCTACAAATGTCACCACTCTGATAATTGTCAAAGGGAAAAAAAATTTGTGCAAACTGTCCCAAAGAAAAAAAAGGAATTTGCTTTCATAATTGTAAAAATAAAAAAAAAAGTATAGATAGCATAAGAAACAAGTGATGAAAAAAAACCAAGGGTTTTTAAAAAAGCACATTTTCAAATTTATATTGTATTACATACTGAGTTTTACTTTGAAAATATTTACTTGGAAATAGTTACAGCTTACTTATAAAATTTGCTGCTAACAGTAAAGTTTTTATTTTAAAGTTGTTATAGTCCTTCAATGGGGAAGGTTGCCAAGTTTCTCAAGGATCTAACTTCATCTAACTCCCCCCCCCTCTCCGTTCCCCACCATCTTTCAGGTTCTAGGAATTAAATTGTGAAAACAAATTTGGAATTTTACTTAGAATTATACTATCTAAGCAAAAATGAGTAAAACTGAGAGACACTTTCTTCAATTTAAGGAACCGCTTTTAAATTTAAGAAAAACCTTTAACATATGTTAAAATAGAATGTTGGGCCTTTAAATTTTGTATATTAATAAAAAAAAAATTGGACTGGTATTAAAGTTACAGGTGCTTAAAAATAGCAAAATTTAAATTTTCGAGTCCTTATAGCTTCTAAACAGGGGGCTTGACAAAAACATTTTGTTAACCGACTCCTACTAGTATTTGAGGATCTAACTTCTCCCAAAATTTCTGGATCCTATCTTAAACCGTTTAGAAGATATATGGGACCAAAAATTTTGCAAAAATTAAGTTTTATATAATGGTAAATTTTAGTACCGTATGGCAACCCTATACATTTAAGTGACATATTTTTGTAAAGCCTATAAAAGCAGCTCTCTTCTATCGTTTTTCGATTGAAAATAAACCTAACAATACTCTTGTTATATCAATTTAAATATAGGGCTTTTTTGGAATTTGCAGGGGCTGTAACTTTGTCACCCTTCAAAATTAAGAAAAACCTTTGACACATGTTAAAATATAATTATAGGGCTTTAAATTTTGTATATCACTAAAAAAAAATTTGGACAGGTATTCAAGTTACAGGTGTTTAAAAATAGCAAAATTTCAATTTTCGAGCCCTTATAGCTCCTAAACATGGAGCTGGACAAAAAAATTTTGCTAACCGACTCCTAGTAATTTCTTTGTATCTAACTTCTCCCAAAATTTCAAGACCCTAGCTATCGTTTGCCGTTTTCAGATTGAAAATATATCTAACAGAACTCTTGTTATAACAGTTTAAATATAGAGCTTTTTCCAACTTTGGGGGGCTGTAGCCCCGTAACAGGTGGGGCTACAAAAAAAAAATTGTTCTACGAAATTATTTTTTTTGCAAAAACTCCCCATGGTTAAAATTTCTTTACTCTATTTCAAACGGTGTAACAGTTTTTGTAAACATACGGACGGACGGACAGAGTGAAGCTATATAGGCACATTTTTACAATGAAAAACGGTACAGTGCAATACAAGAAAAATAGTAAATCCAGATCTAATGGCGAAGTAACAACATTAGTCAACGATAAATATTATAGTGAAGAGGTACTCATATCTGTCTATTTTCCGGTATTAGTCGTTAAGGTCTGTATCCTATTATTTTTATCATATGCAACATTAATCTGTCTTTTAGGGCAAAAAATTTGCATTTAAGAATATAGACTTTTTGTTATTGTTTTTTAACAGCTCCTCAACCAGCTCCAACAACCTTTTATTATCCTGGGTGACTTTAACTGCTCGCTCTTATTGTTTAAACTTGAAAATAAAATTAACAAAACAATCGAAAAACAAGCAAGTAGCTTGACTAAAGTAATTACTATGTGTACAATTGATCCAATTTCAAAAAACCAGCTTGTATAGGAAAAAAATAAGTACATTCATGGAACGCAGAAACTAGGCTATCGAAAAGTGAAAGAAACTTTTCCGCAAATATGAACGAACTATGATACTATACCACTTTAGATAATTCTAGAAATAAATAAAGTAGACAAGATAGAGTCTTGTTCCTCAAAGGTATTCGAAAGAATAGTATGCAACAGAAATAGACCTTAATGGGAATTTGAATCTAAAAAAAATTTTCAGCTTAATTTTCGAAAAAAACCACTCAATCTTTGATCTTACTATTTATATAGAGATCCTTACTATACTTATATTTTTCTCGACATTGAAAAGATCTGTATGGTGTGGAGAAAAAATATCATCAAAGAATTAATAAAGATTTAGGGCTTTCGAAGGAACATATTGACCTATATCCCTTCCTTACTGCAAGAAAATGATAGTCGCGATGAGACCGCTATACTCTCAAGAAAAGGACATGGAAAAAGGAATCTCCCAGAGATCGGTTCTAAGTTTTCCTCTATTTACGGTCGCTATAAACAGTTTGACAAATACCTTAAAGGCATTTTCAATAGGTACCATTCCCACCTATTCACAATGCAGATTTAACAAGATCGCTTGGGAGCCTGAAATTTTGCCAAAAATACTTTAGTTATAGGACTTAGTTGGTTCGAGTTGTTACCATCTTTTATATGAGCAACTATGAGCAACTTCATCTCTTATATGAGCATTACTGTATACCTAATAAAGGTGGATTCTGAAATGTTGTCAGTAATAGTTAACTTTAATGGCCAACATTTGAATAAAATAAAGTTGTTGTAGTGGAAAAGGTTCGAAGAGCTGCCTTTCAACTGATATTTTCTTTTGGATGACATAAAAATTTTTAACCGGATGATATAATGTCGATATTACGGTCATATGGGTATGCCAGAGTTGACACAGTCTACTCTACTAGACTTTTGCTAGTTTTTTTGATATTTTTACTATTACTATTTTTTTTATAGTATTATAGTTAACGTAAAATCCCAAGCTCAATAAAATAATATAGAAATAATAAAGCAAAAATAAGAGGCAAAAATAATGTAGAGTAAAACATAAGTAAATTTATGTTAAATTTAAAAAAAAAACTTGCTTGAAAACTCTTAAAAAAGCTTAAAAGCAGGCCTAGCATTAAAAAATGCGTTTAACCTACTCTTAATAAACCCATTATTAAATTTTTATTCTATTCTATTCTAATCATTTTATATATTAAATTAAGTATTTTAGGAGAAAGGGCAAGAGTGCCGGAGTCAAATTTTGGGCTTCAAGATCAATATGTGTGTTTCAGAACCTCTATACAGAAGCATCTGACTCGTTAATCCGATCCAGTTAAAGAGGAAACTAAAGTAGAACTCTTCTTTTGGAAACAAAGTACTTGCAAAATATCAGCTTCTTTTTGCAAGATGAAATTTAAAAACTTTGTTTTGTTTAAATTTTTAGTATCCAGTAGGATGTACAGGAAACTAAAAAAGTAATAAAATTGAAAATTTTTATATAATTTTTAACTTTATGAAACAATAATTTGTATTTTATTATGTATAGTTAACAAAACAAATAGGAATTTTAAAATAATTTTCGGATATTCCCTCGATATTATTTTATCAAAAAATTTCAACTTTTCTCAAACATACTTCGTTTCAAATCTTTTTAATACTTTTTCACTACTAGGTTTAAAACTTTCTTAGTTCAATTTCTATTTTCTATTTTTATTAACAACTTCAAAACTTTTATTCTTTTTGAAGTTTATACATTCCAATCTTTTAGCCAATTTATTTTCACACATTGATATCGAACAGACAAAAAGTCAAAAACTATAAATGCAAATAAGTATGTATAGACAAATAAATTAGATCAAAATAAAAAGTTTTATTACTTTTATTACTTTTTATTTTATTCTCAACTTTCCATCTTTCTAAAAGGTATTATAAAAAATGTAGTTGAAAACTTCTACAGATGTTCTTTTTTGATTAGTTTGGTTAGAATTTGTATTTTATATACATATTATGTATAATTTACAAATGATATTTAATATAAAAATAAAAACAAAAAAAAAAAACAAAACATTTTATGTAAACAAAAACATGCATTAACAATTTTCTACATATAAATATTAAACATGAAAAATGACTTCTCAATTACAATAGAAAGAAAAACTAATTTTTTTTTATGACAAATTGACTTTAAATATTCAACAATAAAACAAAAACGAAAAAAAAAAAATTATTATTTCTACCCCTATAATGATAATTTAGAACTATTTGTTTGTCATTGCAATTTTATCAAATAAAAAATCGAAATTTAGTAATAATAGGACAAATATTCAACATAAAGGATAAATATTTACTTCTGTGGCCACTGAATAATTGTAACAAATAATAATATAAAAACTTATGTTAAATTTCATATGTGCAGGGTGTTTAAAGAATATAATAACACTTCAAGTAAATACAAAGACAGATGAATTTTTTCCTATATAAAATCTAGAATAAGTAGTTCTTTAATTTTATTTGCTGAACTTATTATTTAATATTTAAGATCTTTTACATCGGATTACGGAAAATGTTAATTGCGTAATAATATTTATATTTTCAAATTGTAAGCAACACTATTTTTTAAATGCTCTGAAAAATAAGTTTTTATAAATGGTATTGTTTAAAATTAAACCTAGATTTTAACATCGACACTGGTATGTGACTAATGAAATTTCTAACAAGTCTTCATGTGTACAAAAATACATATTCATTTTAATACTCGATATATTATAATAAATATAAAAATAATAAAACTTATAAATTCAGAAAGTATTGGAGGCGAACTAGGTGTTAGATTCTTATTCATAGCAGTATATCCTATCCACTCTAGAAAAACCAACTTTTACAGACGTCAAATTTTATATTTATAGAAATTCGTAATGTATATTTTTGTAAATATTATTTATTAATTTTTTTTGAATAATATAATTTTTGATTAATGTGTCTTTTATTTCTATTAATTCAATTTCGTCTTTTCAATTATAAAATGTCTATTTGTTTTGATATATAATATAAAAACGAAATGTCTCCAAATATTAAATTGTATAAAAAATTCCACAACACCCTATAACCTTAAATTCATCATTCAGTACAAAAAAATATTTTCCCCTTATTAAAAAATAGTATCGCAAGGATATTTAAAAATATGTATTTATTGTTTTTGTATAAAAGTATAAAAGTATTAATAAAGTAAATCTGTAAATCATTAAAACTCAGATGTGATTTTTTTGTTTGTTTCCCAAAAAATAAAATTAACTCAGACTTCAGAGTTTATCCAAATCTTTTTAAGAGCGTAATATTTTTATTTTTTTTTATTTTTTTTTTGTGGACAACAAATAAACAAACTAGAAAAAAAATGCAATTTCATTGTTGTACTATTTACCTAAAAATTAGTTTCTTGCCCATTTTTGCGACTATTACTATCCCTTTTTTGTTCCTTTTTTTCAAAAAAAAAAAAATATTTGCAATTTATTTAGGAAATAAAATAAATTCAATAAAATGATGGTTTATTTAACCAATATTTTTCCTATTAAATCAAAATAAACTATTTATTGTATTATACAAAGTGCAGGATACAGGATAACGTACCAAATAGTAAAAGTTCATAAAAATAATGAGGAAAATGCTATTTAAGCAGATGTGCAAAAAAAATTTCTATATTTATTAATATAAATATAATAAAAATAACAATAGTATTCCAATATTATATATACATATAAAAATGTGATATATGGTACGAATTACTATTTTATAACTCAAATTTAGATTATCCCTTAAATACCTTTTTTCTTTTTCTTCAAGAATAGCCAAAAAAAAGGGTTGACAATAGGAAACTATTGTGTACTTTAACTGGAATTCGACCGGAACCCAAAATAACAGTTTGCAATCTTCGAAAATTAAAAAAAAGTATAAAGGAAAAAGTCAATTTTAACCTGCTCTTATCTTTTTTATTCCAATAACAAAAATTAGAAACAAAAAAGGTTAAAATACAATAGGGGCAAAGTATATTTTCATTTTATCATTTATGAGGATTAATGTAAATAAATATGTGTATATGTTTATAATATCTACATAACACAATACCACATATAAGCGAAAACGAATAACATATATGTGATATCAAAAAAGGGTAAAAAAAAACTAAAAACAAAATTTATAAAAAAAATATATTAAAATATTATCCATCTTGCTAAAGAATGTATTTTCAACACAATCATCCTCTTCATCTAGTCTACAGTCAACAATGCAGTAAAATTATACCTAGCAAGAGTTATAAATTATAAATGACTCGAAGCCTTAGAGTATATATATTGGATTAACTTTTGGGAAAAACTGATGAACTTTAAAGGTAGATTCGTTTTTTCTTTGACCAAGACTTGTTCAAGAAAATTCTTGCATACATATACCATTTAACCTTAAATGTCCAAAAGAGTAAAGAAATAAAAATTAAAGAAAATATCTAGAGGACCACTCACTATTTAAGAATATTAAATAAAACAGTGTTATATAAACCTTCTTACATAAATTTAATACATTAAAATAAATTTTTTTAAAAGTAATAGAATAGTTCTAACGTTACAAGTTTATATAAAAGATTCAGTATTTGCAGATGCCGAAGGTTTAGTTTTGAAGAAAGATTTTAACGAGTCATTAAATGGTATAAAATATCATAAAATGACCAGACAAAACGCACATTTCAAAGACACACTTATATTTGCGATATTATAAAAGTCCCGAAGTCAAAAGTACCCCGAGATCTAACAAAATATTTCAAAAAACCGCAAGATTTTATAACTCAGATAAGTGATCCAAAAGTCTAACAAAAAATTAAACATAATTCCCCATTTTATAACAGGACAATAAGTTTAAAACTGCATTTTATTGCAATTTAAGTATTAAAACCTCAATAAAAGAAAAATAATAGATGTTAAACAATAATTAATTAGATACTTGAAAAATTAATACAATATATATTTTATTTATTTAAAATTTATTTTCCCCTATTTACAATATAGGTTTCATAATTTATCTATTTGCACATAATATTGTAGAAGTAGCTAATATCATCAAGCAAAATATTCAAAGGTGTCTAATGTTTCTAGTTCTATAGTTAAAATTGTAAATTTTTAATTTTTGATTTCTAAAAGTAAGTATCCTTGAAAAGATGAAGCTCCTTAAGTTTCCTATTCAAACTTATGCTAATTCTTAAAAATCTAACCCCTACATCACGATAATAATTAAATTTTGAAATTATTCTCATTGCCCTATTCTGCAATCTCTGTAATCTATTTTTATATTCAACATTTGACATAATTAGTATAGAAGAACAATATTCAAAATGACTTTTAATAACACATTAAATGCACTAGCTAACGATAACTTAAGTAATTCTAATTTTTGAAAAAAAAAAATATAACTTTTTTTATATTTTGTTCACTATTTATAATCAAACATTTTGTTTTTTCTTTATGCAATTTTAACCTATCCATTTTACACCATCTCTTTAACCTCCCCAAATCATGTTTAATATTTCCCATAAATTCCTCTAATTCATTCTCTACAGTACAGCAGTGCGTCATCAGTAAATAATACAAGTTATGTCATTAATATAAATAAAGAACAATAAAACAGCCAATACTCAAGAATCTTGAGGTACACCTATGGGCACATTGATCGAATCTGATAGTACTTCTTTAATTCTCGTTTGTTGTTGTCTTTTCGCAAAATATGAGCAAAACCAATTAAGCTCATTATCACATACAACATATTGTTTTAGCAATTTACAGATTGAATGCTCAGTTTAAATCTAAAACCAGGATTTATAATTTTTTTTCCATGCGTGCTAATTTTGAGTCTGTGAAATTCAGAATATCAGAACGTTTCACAACTGTGATTTTCTAAATTCAACGGGTTTTTTGAAGTTTGAATTTTTTATTCGGTATTTTTAGCCGCATATCAGGAAAAATTTCTGTTTCAAGCGAACAATTAATAATTGATAACAATTTTTCCCAATTAAGTCGAATATGTCCAATGATAATTGGGGGCGGATTAAATAATTATCCTTTTTTATTTTTTATACTTTTAATAAATTGTTTTAATTCAATAATTTTTAATTTTTTAATTTAAATGTAAAAGAGTTGTTAGATATTGTATTTACGAAGTCTATGAGAACTCAAAACCAAAGTGGCCTAACCTTTTAAAATTTTTTTTTGTTTTTTTTTACATAAATCCCATAAGAATTAGATACAAAATCGGTTTGTATACTTGAAAAAGTTAATTTTCGATTGCATCTGTGATTTTTTTTGACCTAAGCTATTTTTCTTATTTGTTTTAGTACCAAAGAGGCTGTTGCTTAGGCCATTTTACACCGTTGCATATAGGCCATTTTGGCACTGAGAAAGATATATTTTTTTTTATAGAAATTAAAGTGGCTTAGGCCAGTTTTGTAGTGATAATTTTTTGTCAAAAAGTCAAAGAAAGTCTAAAAAGTCGAAAAAAAAAAAACGTTTAAGTATCCAATTTTGCTGTATTTATTTTATTATAGTTGATTTTATGTCCTTTCGGATATAGTTTTGGTATAACACAAATTCTAATACTATTAGGTCTGAAATTTTACCAAAAGTAGTCAAACTTTATGCCAAACCACTTTATGCCAAACATCATTACCTAAAATTGAGATTAGGTAATTTATGTAGTTACCTAAAAAAAATGATAACTATTTAAATATAAATGTATCATATATGTGTAGACCCATACAAAAATCTTCTGAGTTTTGTATCAATACTAATAAAATAAATCTATAATTCAAAATTGTGGAATAAAATAATTTTTTGGCTATTTTTTTTTTTTTTTTTTTCTTTATCTATATATATAAAAATGAAAGTTTGTTTGTTTGTTTGTTTATTTGTTTGTTTGTTTGTTTGTAGCGAATAGACTCCTAAACTGCCCAGCCGATTTTCATGAAAATTTGTGTATAGAGGTTTTTGGGTACGGAAGGAAATCGTGGCTCAAAAATTTTGCTCTAACGGACCGCCAAGTTGGGGCTGTGGTGCAATTATTTAAACTTCTTTGTTCTAAAATGAAAACGGTTTGACCGATTGACTTCAAATTTTGTATACGTGATGGTCTTTGAGAATTGAGTAGACACTATTAACATTTTTGGAATTTGTTAACCCATGTCGCGCCGACGGTTGGTCAAAAAAAATTTTGGGTCCAAATTTTGTCCGATTTTACGAAATTCTGCTTTAGCTTAAAAGAAAGCCCCAAAAAAAATTTTGTTGAGTTCCATTAACCCATTACGGCCCAACATCTTTTTATAGGTTTTTTCAATACTTTACTCTAAATTCGAAACTGTTTGACCAATTGACTTCAAATTTTGTATACGTGATGCTCCTTGAGAATTGAGTTGACACTATTAAAATTTTTGGAATTTGTTAACCCATGTCGGGCCGACGGGTGGTCAAAAAAAATTTTGGTCCAAATTTTGTCCGATTTTACGAAATTCAGCTTGGGCTTAAAAGAAAGCCCCAAAAAAATTTTGGTAAGTTCCATTAACCCATTGCGGCCCAACAGCTTTTTATAGGTTTTTTCAATACTTTACTCTAAGTTCGAAACTGTTTGACCAATTGACTTCAAATTTTGTTTACGTGATGGTCTTTGAGAATTGAGTAGACACTATTAACAGTTTTGGAATTTGTTAACCCATGTCGGGCCGACGGTTGGTCAAAAAAAATTTTGGGTCCAAATTTTGTCCGATTTTACGAAATTCTGCTTTGGCTTTCAAGAAAGCCCCAAAATAAATTTTGATAAGTTCCATTAACCCATTGCGGCCCACCAGCTTTTTATAAAGTTTTTGGTTATTTTACTCTAAATTAGAAACGATTTGACCGGTTGACCTCAAATTTTATATGTGTGAAGCAACTTGAAAATGGAGTTAAGCCTGTTAACAGTCGGTCCTACGATTAGTCAAAAAAATTTTTTTGGAAGTAAATTACGTCAAATTTTGGAAAGTAGTTTGTACTGCTTTGAATTACAGAAAGTTTCAAAAATTACTAGAATAATCCTAGAAAAATCTTTTTAAAAAGATTGCTTTCATACATTTTAAAATTTACATGTGTAAACCGTGTGTAATTTTTGTGTTAACTTTTTGCAGTATTATTCAATCATTAAGAGGCGCAGCAACGCGCACCGGGTATTAGCTTGTTTATAATATAAAATTAAATATACATACATAATTTAGTTTTTTCAGTACATAGTAAATAGATTGAGACCTATGCCTAAGGCAGTGCGGTCATTTAATTGTTTGTAAGAATTATTTAACAATAGAATAAGAAAAAGTAAAACAAAGCAAAAAAAAAAAAAATTTAATGATATTCATTTACAAATTTTTCATAGGATTTCATCATAAAAATTTACTCTTTTTTTGTATAATTCTTCATATTTTAATTTATTAATTTTTTTTATATTTTTAAAACAGAACAACAAAAAAAATTAAAAAAAAAAAATTTTAACTTATTTGATTTATTTATGAATGTTAGTAGTTAATGTAGGATTTAATTATTAGTTTGTTAGTATTTCTAGTTTTATTAAAATATTATGTACTAAATATAGTGGATTTAATCTTTTGTGTAAATAGATTAAGGTTATTAATTAATTTTATTTGTTCTGGAAGTTCATTATAAACCTTAAGGCAATTATATAAGCAGTTATTCTTTTGATGTGGTGTTCTAAAAAGAGAAAGTTAGAAGTTCGATTTGTTCCTAGTATTATGGTTGTGTATGTCAAAATTCCTATTTAGAATAAAGTTATGTTTTAATTGATTATTAATGATTTTGTACGCAGTTTTATAGAGTTCCATTAATATTATGTTTCTTAAGCTTAGATATTTAGATATTAGGGCAAGCCTTGTGCAAGCTTAACACATTTTTTATGCATTTTGTCTAGTTTATTTAGATGAATTTGTGGAGCTCTACTCCAAATAGGTAAAAGATAAGTAATATATGATTTTATATACGAGGAATATAATGTGTATATCGATTGATCCGAGAGGAACTTTTATTTATTTATTTCAAGTCCTAAAAATAAGCAACCCAGTACTAAGAGTGGCATTATTTCACTGATAATACAATCTTACAATTTAATATACTTTATTTAGAACAGTGATGCCCCAACTTTATTTGACTGGGGCCATAAACTGATATTTTCAAGAAGTAATATTTTTAGGTAATTTCAGTTTACTCAATTAATAGTACAAATAATAAGCAAATAATTATTAGGATATTATCGTTAATTTATTATTATGTGAACGTTATTTAATGACATAAATTATATCATTAATCAGCAAAATTCAGCAAAGTAGATCTTCCAATATGCATTTAAACAATAACTAAACTTTAACACATTTAACCTAAGCTTAAAAAAATATGATAACAATAATTTCCAACTTGTATGAGGTAGACCACTTTAGCTTTGACTTTTCTTATATTTTTAATTTTCAAAAGTCTAATAACTTGTGTGTTAGAGAAGGGCAACTACTACAAGACGTTGTATGGCAACTACTTCAACCCACTGCCCTACCCCAACTAAATTTTGCATAAACTTAGGCTACAAATCTAAACGACTTTTGGCAAAATTTCAAATATCCAATTTCACCTCTACGTACATAATTATTTTCACATCAAAAAGATTTATTTTCATATAAAAAAAGAAGTTGTACCTATAACAGCTACTCGAAATTCTGGAGCAAACTTAAATTTATTATACCCTTTTTACCTTTAGTGCAATAGTCATGCGGGTATTAATACTGCATAATATCAAAATGCCATCATAGTATTAATTAATTTTTTAAATTTTATAAGTGCAAAACCATTTGCTAAAATTATAATCAAAACCATCAACACCAACTCAACACTATGTTCATAATGATTTGACAATGAAAGAGTAACATTTTTTTTGAGCATTGACAACAAACCACATTTTCTTGGTTCAACGCATTCGCGTTTTGTATGATAAGTACCAAAAATCAATAAATTTTATAAATGTTCAATAATTTTGGTTAAATTTTTTTTAATTTATTAAGTACAACTACATTTAAATTATAAACAAAATTTTATAAAATTTATGTTAAATAAGATACATAAATATAAATTAAAAATATTTTATAAAATACACTTTCCAAGCATCAAAAGAACTATAAAAGGAAATCGTAACCGTTTTTGTTCAGAAAAACACTTATGATACGTTATGTAACGTTATAATACAGGATAAATATTATATGAATTTAAAGTTGATTTGACAACTTTATTTTTTCGCCGCAATTTGAAAAACGGGGAAAACGTGATTTTGTAACAAACTGTAAAATACCTCCTCCCTTATTCGTCTATATTCAAAATGTGTTCTTTAATTAATTATTTATTATTTTCTTTTTAATGTCATTTTTAAGAACTTGAATATATTTTTTAATTCATTCATTTTTAATGTTTATATAAGTCGCGTAGAGAAGCGTCCGCTTAAGTCTTGTTTAATATGTTCTTTTGTATTTTATAATATATATATAATTATATGTATTAAACAAAATACATGTTTATAAAGTAACAAACCCGGATTCTTTAGGGCCTTACCTAATCAAAAGCGTACGACGTATGACGTACAATACGCCGTACGTCGGCACGTCGACGTATCCCGAAATCGATACGCGCGTACTATTTTTAATTTCTCAAAAATTCTATTTTGAATATTAATTTCATATAAAAAATAGCGTTTTTAATTTTGGAATCATTTTTGGTATCCCGACATTTACTCGAAAAAAATATTCTAGAAAAACATTTACTGGAAAAAAATATTCTAGAAAAACATTTACTCGAAAATTATTTGCTCGAAAAACATTTACTCGAAGAACATTTTCTCGAAAATGTATAAAACTACATTTGATCTAAAAGCTATTACTCCAAAAACAATTTCTCATAAAACAACTTGACAAAAATTCATATTTATAACTTTCTTTTAACTTAACAGAGTAGTATTTTAATATTTTCAACGAAAAAGTAGTGTATGCTTTCAATCAAAAAGGTGAAATATCAGTGAACAAAAATATTTATTATTATTATTATTAAAAAATAACATTTAAATAATATTCAAAAATCATTTTCTGGTAAAATTAATAACCGAAAAATTGTTGTTCGAGTAATTGTTGTTCGAGCAAATATTGTTCGAGCAAATGTTTTTCGAAAAAATGTTTTTCGAGAAAATGTCATGGAATCATTATTTTTAATTTTTTTTTTCTGTAAATTTTGTAAAATGGATTTCGATGATATTGAAGTTTTAGAATATTTAAATTTAAAAACGCTTTATTTTCTAAATATCAACAAAACGTCACCATAACAACATAACAAAAAGCAATAACAAAATTGTATACGCTTTGTCAATTTTTAAATTTTAAAAACCCGACGTATGGTACGTCGCGTATTTCGGGAGGTCCCATATAATTATATGTATTTAAAATTATTTTGAGAGAAAATATACGCCATACGTCGTCATTTAGGTAAGGCCCTTAAAAGGGAAAAATTGTAATATTATTAAATATTATTCTTTTGAAATTATTAATTTATTTTTAAATAATATCAGAAATATTGCGTTTCTAATTTTGCGCAAAAAATTTTATTTATGAGCAAACTGCTCAAAACAAAAAATGAATTAAGAGCGGAAACAAAAGTGCGCAATTAATACATTTTTATTTGTGGTGTTAAAACATGCGCAGTTAATTCATACCGCCTATTTTTCATTCTCTATATGATCGCTATACGATATTATTTTGATATAGAAAATTACCCGTATTATAATACGGGTAATTTTAATTTCCCCTAAAGTTTTCTTCATGATCCTTTCATAATCCAAATCCTATATAGTAATCAAGCCGTGGAAATGCTATAGTCATAACAAGAGGTTAGTTTTAAATGATTAAAATCAAATATCCTGCTGAGAAATATCGTGAATCTTTTAACGGAGAATTTTGATTTTAAATCCGCGATTGTCAAAACAGATATTTTTTTTTAAATGAATTAGTATTTTAATGAAATGTACATTTTTCTTATAGCGATTTTATTTAAATTACCATTTTTTATTTTAATTTTAATTAGAGAGTTTATTGTGTAAAATGTTTGATTCTAACCAGAATTTAATATTTTTCTGCAGTATTTTAAATTTTGTTTATCAATTGAATTAACAAAAAAAGTGAATTCTTCAAAATCTATACATATTTATGTTAATATAATTATTATTTTTATTTAAAATTTAATGAAAATTAAAGTTTTTATATTGACGCGCTAAGCTGAATTCAATTTTAACGTTAACATAACTTCATAACCTTTAACTTAAAATTATTTTAAAATTTATTATAGGAATTTATTTTTATTTATAAAAATAAAACAAGCAATTTAAAATTTTTTGTTCTAGAATTTTTTTTAGCAATTATTTCTCAACCCTTTAATTTATTTCATAAAGCAAAAACAACACAAAAACATTTTAATACTCCAAACAGTATGAAATATTTAGTGCTCATTTATCTAAAATAAAAGATTAATGAGTTGAAATAAATTTTTAAACACTTCAACACTCTTTAAACAAATTTATATATAACATAATAATATACCTAATAGTATAATGTACATATGTACTTAACTTACATATAGCTAACACTGACTAAAATTTAAAAAAATTTATTTAACAAAATTTTGTCATATACAATCTCAAAAAAATTTAAAAAAAAAAAAATAAAATTAAAAGCGAAAAACATGTCATTGACTGCCCACGATCTGATATTCCGATTTTTTTGTTTTATGTTTTTGTTTTTTTATTTACGTTTTTCGATACCGAAAAATGAAAATTCACTTTACGATACAGAAAATTCTGAATAAAAAGACAAAAAAAATGCATAAGCATTAAAATAAAAAATCAAAACACCTAAGACCAAATCATCATCGCAATGAATAACATTCTTTACTTATTAAAACAGTAATTTCTTTTTTTATTTTTAAAATTTAAAATTTAAACAATTTTTATTATTAAAATTCTGGAATTTGAACGTAATTTTGACATAAATTCATTGTTTCATTTTTAGTTTAATATCTTTTAATTTTATTGAAAATTGTATCTGCCTGCACCTCGAAATTCGAGGAAGGAGGATAAATAATTGATATGTGTATGGTTTTACATAACTGAAAATGAAAATTGAAAAATTTGTAAAAATTTTAAAATTAGAAATTTTATTCTAATAAATGATATTCAATACGAATACGAATTTTGAAAATATTTCATTTAGAATAACGTGCATTCGCATTGAATGTCTATCATTGAAAAAAATAATTAATAACGGTTGGTAATTGACCTGGGTTGGTAATATGTGCTCAATTTGATTTACAGTTTAAATATTATGATTTACAAAAAATTTTGAAATGAATTTGTAAACCAAATAACAACTTGAAAAATTTTATTTTTTACAACTGAGCTCAACTTTTTGCATATTATTTCTTCAATATTCAAGTTTAACTAGTTTAAGTGGAGTTTTGGAATAGCAAAAATGTTTAATCTAAAGATTTTGATTAATTTTTTTGCTTTTTATATTTCTTAATAAAACGAGGAATATTATAGTTGCGCTTGTCAACTTTTATATACCCGTGCATACCCACTATGGTGTATAAAATAAACCATAATTTACTTCCCTTATACATTTAACTCATTACCCCATAATTTTGATGTAAAAAAAAAAAAAAAAAATTAACAAAAAAAAAAAAAAAAAATCACAACACAAAAAACTAAATTTTCATTCATTGTCCCATAACTTTAGGTAAAAAAAAAAAAAAAAAAAAACTGGCCCACCCTAAAAGTCCGATGATCCGAGTGATGTCTAACTTTGCCAAGTAACTTGCCCTATTACTTTACCTGCCCAATTTTAATTTTAACTTTATAGCTTCATTAGATTCACAGTTATTGAATCGAAAACTTTGTATGGCAGCCCCCCAAAATGGGGCCGTAACATTTTGAAACTTCATATAAGTGCTCGATTCATTATATAACTAACCGTGTGTAATTTTCATCCGCGTAGTATAATTAGTTTTGAAGAAATTCATATTGGTGCAAAGAAATTGTATGGCAGCCCCCCGAAAATTGGGCCCTAACATTTTGAAACTTCATATAAGTGCCGGAGTCATTATAAAACTAACCGTGTGTAATTTTCATCCCCGTAGTATAATTAGTTTTGAAGAAATTCATATTGGTGCAAAAAAGTTGTGTGGCAGCTCCCCGAATCCTTGGTCCGATTTTAACCAAAAACAATAGGGAACCTAGAAATTGTCTAAAAACCACTTTGTATGAATTTCAAGACTCTAGCCCTTTTAGTTTTTGAGTTATCGTGCTGACACACGGACGGACGGACGGACGGACAGACACACATAGCTAGATCGACTAATTTTTCGATTCTGAGCCGATACGTACCCTTGACACTATATCAAGCTCGTCTAGATCGATGCGTTACAAACGGGGGAGCAATTTTAATATACCCGATGTCATATATGTATGCACGGGTATAAAAAGGTGATTATAAAAAGAGCGAAAGATAAAAAAGAGCGAAAGTTACATAACATTTTCCAGCAAGACATTCTACGCACTTCCAATAAATGCTGCCATTGTTCTCTTTGTCCTTCCGGAAAACGTAACCATTGTTTTTTAAATGAACAAAACCTTTTTGGTTTCTCGTATATTCAAGCGACATTTTTAAAAAATTTATTACAAATATTTATTACAAATATCTTGCACGAAATTATATTTATGAAAAAAATATTTTTAATATTACCAATATGATTCATCGCATACTTGTTAAATTTATAAAAACAACTAATATTGACATTTTAATTGTTGTACAGTGCTTTTATTTTTCGCTCATTTTGCATTCACTCTTATGGCTTTCGTTAATTATATCTTTCGCTCATTTTGCATTCGCTCTTATTTTTTCGCTGTTTTTGATTTCGCTCTTATTTGTTTTCTCTCTTATACATATATATATATGCAATGTATATATAAATATTCTGGAAAAAGCGGCAAGACTAATTTAGATTTATCTCTTATTTAAAATATTTTTGGTTTTATTTCTTTTTCAAAAATTTTTAAAAATGAAATAAAGTCGAAAATTAAGAAATTATAATTTTGGTTTAATTTCAAATGTGGTATTGAAATAAAGCCAAAAAAGTGCAATTAGGTTTTATTTTATTTGTCATTATTGCATGCACTAGAAAAATAAACTTATCACAGAAGCAGGCGTCAGTTATCAATTTATTTATATCATTGATATAGTTATCATTTTTAAAAATCAAGTATTTTCTAAAGAATAAACACCGCTGTCAGTTTTTAAATTTTAACTTTAATATTAAAAAAAACAATAATTTTACGATTTATCAGATTTACCATTTTATATAATGAATCGAAATTGATCGAAAGAAATACACAGGTTTTATTCTTCCAATTTTTGTTTGCTGTGGAAAAGAATTCGGATGCAAATTAATGACAGCAAATAACTGATGCATAAAACTGCTCATCGCTTTTCCATATTAATAGGTTTCTATTTCTTATGAAATTATAGATAAATTTATTTAAAATTTAGACAAACCAAACTAAAAACAATACAACTCTGCAATAATATCTAGTTCTAATCATCAATAAATATAAACAATATATATAAATATATTATATGTACATTTAAAAGGAAACACTTTATAATTATTAGAAGGTAAATTTTAATAGATTAATAAAATGCTTCTACAGAAGTTCAATATTTAAATATGTAATATCACAATTTATAGAATGGTTACATTTATTTTACATTTCCAATTTAGTTGGGAATAACCGTAAATAACTTAAAATGATATTGAAAAAATGGGTGAAGTATTTATATTGTCATTGAATAATTCCAGTACTACAGTAAACAATTTTTGTTATTTCAAATATAATATCAATATAAATTTTTTTTTTTTAATGAACAATTTATTACAAATTAAATAAATCATAAATCAATAATGAAAAATAAAAAAAAAATTAAAATTGTTGAATTTATTAGGTTTCAATTTATGGCTCAGTAGCATGATAAAGGTTCAAATTCTATCTTTCTATGGTTTTTTTTTTTTTTTTTTCTAGAAATCGTTTCTATGTTGTTTATATACTATATATTATTACATTTGTTGATTAAATGACACTTTTATTTATGTTTAATACCTTATCTTTTATTTTTAAAACTCTTCGAATTTAATATTTTTTTCTTTAATGTACAATAAAAAATTTATTTTTTTCTATAAAAGTACTACAAAAAATTAGTTTTATTAAATTATTAGTAAATAAATAACTTTTAGCTGTTAGGTTAGATCAATTTTAATTATTTTCTAATTATTATTTTTTTATACGAAAATCATTAAATACAAATCAGTTAAATAATGGGAAGTTTGAGAGAGCATTTTAGCATTTTACACATAATTGATTTGTTTTGATAGAATACCTTTCTCTCACGAGAAATACTAAATTTAATGTTTATATTTTAGACATGTAAGTTTAACATTGGGAAGCGTATGGCAGCTCCCCGAACGACCATTCCAATTCACTTACGTCAGGGCATCTAAATAAAACATGACAAAAATTGGCAATGTACGCGTTTTATTTATAGTAGTTTAATTTCTCTGGAACACGTGTGGCAGTTACCTGAGCCACATATATTTCTTTGCTTGTTCTCTTGAAATTCGAGAAACTTTTTGTACAAGATTTAATTTTTTAATTCTTAATAATTTTAAAGATATGTTTCCAAGATTTTGGAAGGCGTCCGTTTGGTATTTTCTCGAACCTTTATTAGAAGTTCCACGCTCATAATTATTTGAATAAAATTTTAAACTAATTTTATTTTACAAAAAAAAATACTTTTTTATCAATTAAAAAAAATATTTATTATTATATTAATTATATATCTATTATTATTGAACCTGCATGAGATTTTGTATAGAAATAAATTAACAAACAAGAAAAAAAGATTTATTTAAAATTTTTTTATAAACATTAAGTGATTGGAAAACTGAATAAAGAGTTTTCTATGCACTTATCGTTTATGATTGATCAAATCGATGGTCCAATATAACCACCTCTATTGAAATCATATATGTTTATAATTTTTATGCACAGTATGCTCTTATGACGCCGTTATCACTTATCGCAGCTCTAATATAGACACACCATAAGGAACATTAATGTTTATTAATGTTCTTGAAAATCTAAAATGAATAGGAGAGGTGATTGGTATAACAGTCAAGCAAATTATGCGATCAACTAATCATAGCAAGAAATCAAACATTACGCAATAACAATTGTATATAATCAACCCATTTCAATACATTAACCTTAAAAATAAAATCAATTGTAACTTAAATTTAAAATTATATTATAATGTTCATATATCGTGTATGTCTAATTGAAAATTAAAACGTTCTCACACTATTTTTTCCACTTGGTTAATAATATTTTTAATAATTTTGCATAATTAAATGCTTAAATTACACCTTTCTAAATATACAAAAACCATGTAAAATCAAAATAAATCATTTAAGTTTGGATAAGGGAACAAACTAAATCTTTTTTTTATAGTATATATTTAAATTGTGTTAATTAAATTCTCTAACTGAATCGCGCTTCCCAAAATCAAATATAGACATGCCCTAGGTTACGCAATAAAAACCTTTATGTGTTAGTTTTATATTAAATTCCTATCTAAAATTTAAATTGACTTTTTCAGATGCAGTTACTGTTGTTTCATTACTTGTTTTTATTTTGTATTTCTTTTAATATTTATTTTAATTATAAATTTATTAATATACAAACTTATATATCATGAATCTTAATATTTAAAAATTTATAAGTTTAATTAGCCTTATATATAGCTTAAAGTCTTACTTTAAATATTATATAAATACAATTTAAAAATAAATAATTGATAAGTTTATTCCAAAATAAGTGTTTTCTGAAAAATTATAAATATATTTAGTATGAATTGCATAAAAGTTTACATCTTAATTATACTTTAATAAAAAAAATTAAAAAAAAAAGAGAAAGATGTTCCTAATCAATGATGCAATTCACATTTTTATATACACCCTATTTACTTATATACTGTTACAGAAGCAATTTGTTAAGCTTTTAATGGAACGTTTAATGGTTTAACCTTTTTAATGGAGCAGAATAATGTTAAAAGTAATAATTGAATAATATATTTTAGTTTATTTTGCATTTTCTTTCTCTTAAATTATAGTATCATATGTATCTTTTATATATACTTATATATGTATATATTATATATACTTAAACCAAAGAAGTGTATACTATTTTACGATTTTAAAAGCAATAGCTATATACCTATTACATGTCTATAAATTGTAGGAAATTCGCGCAAATTATTCTTAGAACTACAAAGTGGTTTTATATAATTTTTTTCCTTAAAGTAATATTGGTCAGAATTAACAAAGTTTTTTATTACTAGATTTTTTTTTTTTTGTTTTATTTGTTTAATTTTTTTTTTTTTTTTGTTTTTTTTTTGTTTAAATTGAAAACACTACAAAGATAATTAAAAAGATAAGATAGAAAATTATAAAGCATGAGAGAAAATAAAAAAAAAACATACATTATGCAAATATTATATAAAATATATTGCGAGAGTTTATATAGTTATATGAAGTTAAACAAAATGTAAAATATTTAAAAAAATAATAGGTACAAAAAATAAAAGTAAATATTAAATTAGTATATACATAGTTACATTTTGTACAATTGTTAAATAAAGATAATAGATTGAAGGTTTAGAGGTTAAAACTTATATTACCTACAAATAATATATAACAAACACATATTGTTTTCTTTTTAATATTTTTTTTTGTATTATCACTTAACAAACAAAATTCTAATGCTTTTAGTACAAATCCTTTTTAGCACCTTTTTTATTTTATAATTCTTCTAATAGTTTAAATGAATAAAAATATGTAACAGACTAATTTTAATAATTTTCCTCCAAATAAAATCTTATCTGCTCACAAAGTTACCCTTAATGTACTCATTTTAGTTATACTTGAAGACCTATTTAATGATCTACAGAAGTGCTGTTAAACTAAATTAGTATATTAGAGGGCAATCATAACTCATAAAAACTTATCATAGGAACTTATAACTAATTAGAGATTTTGATTTTGAAAGTTGACCATTTTTCTAGAGTATTTAAGAATTCATGTATGCGGGACTGTGGTTACAAGATCAGCACTGCCTATTTTTGTCAAAATAGCCGTTCAAAATTTTGTTTGTTTTGCTTAATTTTTAGAAAAAGGGAATACCCCGATTTCGAATCCAACTCCAAAAAGTGTGCATATTATTTTAAGAAAGTTTGTATATATTTGTAGCCGTCAATGTTTATATTTGTTTTAATATTTCTAATAGCCGTTCAGCTGAGAATTGTATTATGTAGTTAGTAGCCCAGCTTTCTAAGTAAAAACTCTAAGAATCATAAGCCTCGTTGCGAGTTATGGCTCATTGCTGTGAGTCTTAAGTCCCTTAGGGATATATGTCCCACTAAATGAGTTATAAGCGAATCATGATCCTGGAAGTTATGACCCCGCACGCTTCGTTTAAAAACTTTGTAAGCATTTTCAAATATTGATGCAGTGCTCTCCAACTGTAGCTGAAAATATTTTTATATGTTATTTTCTAAATTAAAGACTAAGAAATCTTGTCTTTGAATATTTTGGCGAAACTGTTTGTATGTCTGATATTATAAATTTATACCTCTGTTCTTTAAGGAAGTAAACTATTCAAATGCCTTTAAGGGGAATGCCCTTAAAAAAAGTAAAAAAAATGGAATATTTTCTTTTAAGACTCTGTTCTTTTAACTTTTATTACATTTAAAAGGTCTAATTACATATAATATTTATCACTTTCTAAAATAAATAAACTGTGTTATAAAACGTAACTACATTTTTGTTGGATATTATTTAGATAATATAATGTTTGTTTTATATATACTTATGTACTTATTTAATTGTTTTGTTGTTTTCGTTTCTTTATTAATTTCATTAAATATTTGCATTTTTTAAGTTACTAAGAAAAAATACCCAAAATAATAATGTCTGTGTTTTTATTAAGTTTTTTTTTATATTTTTTGTGATGCGCACGTCTGTGAACTATTAACAACTATTTTTGACAATCATTTATTCAATATACAAATATATCTTATTATTATAAAGTATATCTAATGGCGTAGTGTTAAAGACGCCGCCCTTCGTCTGCAAAGTCTCGGGTTCGAACCCCGGTCAGATCATATCTAATAAAAAAAATATCGTGAAATTGTATAATTTTATCGTAATAGTTAATATCGTAATATAAGATAAGGTTTAATAGGAAAGGAATACATATATAAATAGCTCTTGTGTGGGATAATAGATGGCGCACAAAATTCTTATTTGTGTATTCATATTTTTATACAATGAATATAACGATTAAAGAAATTGAGATTTAAAGAAGTGGAAAAGAAATAAAAAAAAAAAAATATGAAATAGACTGAGCTGATAGCACCTATTGAAATGAATTTAAAAAAAATTAACATTTACTTACAATTAACGCATGTTTTCTAGTAAAATAGTATATACATGAGTTTCAATGAGCAGATCTGCTAGCTCTTTTTACAATCAAAACTTCCAATCATTCTTTCATTTACAACTTATCCATAATATTAGAATATCAAATATTAAATCATAAACATTTCTAGATATGAAATCATGAATTTTATGTTTGTTTTATATATACTTATGTACTTATTTAATTGTTTTGTTGTTTTCGTCCACAACCAAGCCTATCGTTATGGGCTCTTAACGCTTTCTGTAACTCTTCGGCATCTTTTAAACAGCGGTTTGTTTAAATATTTCATAAATTAAATAAACTACAAACATGCTTGCTTATCAAACAATGGCTTCATTTTATATTTAATTTTTTATTTTGACAATCCAATTTAATAAAATAGCAAATTTTTATAGAATAATTTCTTAAATGAGACTCATTATTATTTCTAAGAATCTAAAGCAATTCAAAGATATAACGGTAAAGATCACATAACGGTAAATTCAATTACCACCACTATTTCATAAAATATCACTTTATATTTATTTAGCTTACTAAGCTCACGCAACTGTCCTTTGAGTTTTCCAGATACACATTATAGAACTTGCGTTAATAATCTTGTTATAAAGCATAATTTAGTTAATATTATATTAACTATAACTATAATATATTATGCTTTATAAATAGATGAGTGGGCTACAAAAAAAAAATAGTTTCATGAAACTAATTTTTTGAGATCCTATCCGTTGTTAAAATTTTGTTGCTTTGTCGCTATTCCAGGTTGGACTTTTTGACTTTTTTTTTAAATATCAATTCTAAACCCTTTTATTTTATATGTTTTGTGAAATATACCTATTAAAATCTGAAAAAACATGCGCAAGTAGCAAGATGGCAATAATTATTCCACTTATTTAAAAAAAAAAAATCATGGATAGTTAGAATTTTGTATTTAAATTAATTGAATATCGTGCGGACAGACGAACAGACGATTGGACGCTTATAGCTAAATATTTTTCTGTATACGTAGTTCTTTTTTATGGGAAAAAATGAATAGATTTTATGCAATATCAGCTGAGACCATATAACACAGCCACTGTACTGTAACATTTCATTTTTGTTCTAGTTTATTTTGTCTAAACACTACCCTTAAAAATTATTACAGATAATATATTAAACAACTAAAAAAAAATTATTTTTTTTGCATGGTTGCTTCTTTTAGTTACACCAATCAACGTTGGAATGAACGTAATATTATTTAATGCTTATGAAAAAACACACACACAAAATATTAAAATAAAAATTTATAAAGAATAATGTTCAGTAATAAATGCAAATTTCGAAATGGATATTAAGAAAAAAATTCAAACTCAAAAATAAAGGACACATGAGATTTTATACACTTGTTGCCTAATTTTATTATTCACAGTTTTTTTTTTTTTTGTATTTTTATTTGTAGTTTTATTCTATAAATTGATTGATTAGTTCGAATTGTTTAAAATTATAATATATTAAAATACAATAATTTTTATTCAGAAAAAAATATAGTATATAGAAGTATATAGAAAAGTAAAATAAGATTCAATTAAAAATGATCTAATATTTTAAGAACAAGAAAAGGGCTACTTTTTTCATAAATGGGGTGAAATTTTTTACTGATCCAGATGTTAAGTATTAATCTTAATTTTTCAAAACTTCGATAAATTGCTTGTAATATTAAATTAGATACTTATTTCAATTTTTAATTATCTAGTTGCAAAGATATGTATTAAGATTCCAGAGCAATCTATAATTGTGGCAGCTCCATTAAGCTTTGCCCCAAAAATTTTCAAACGAGCTTACTATATTTCTTCAGTTGCCGTTTTTTAATTACAACTTTGTTGTGTATTTCTGAAAATATGTAACCATATTTATATAAATAAGTTCTAAAACTTGCATGACAGCTTATCAAAAGTGAAGCCTTACCATTTTGAAACTACATAAAAGTGCTTGTTCTATTATATAACTTTCCTTGTACAATTTTCACCCTCCAGTTATTAGTTTTTAAGAAATTCATAGTGTTTCAGAAAAAAATATATGGCACCTGCCCGATAATGGATCCTTTACATTTTGAAACTTCATGGAAGTGCTTGTCTTTTTATATGTTTCTAAGAAATTCATGTTGATTAAAAAAGTTTGAATGCTAGCTACCCGAAGCTTCGATCCGATTTAAAAAAAAAAAAACAATAAGAAACTTACAAATTATCTAAAAATCATTTTGTGTTCATTTTGAAACTTTAACCCTTTTAGTTTTGGAGATGTCGGACGGTCACACTCAGCGGGATCGATTTTCTTTTCGATTGGATCTATACATTAGAGTTTATATCTAGGATTTTCTAAATCGATGCATTACAAACGAAGGAATAATTTTTAATATACCCGTGACCTTATTTTTGCACATAATCTATAACCAATCTTTATAGATTTTAGAAATTTAAAACTTTGATCTTACAAAAAAATAAAAACTAATCTTAAAACCATAAATACCACCAATAAATACCATTAACATTACAGATCTAAATATAAGTGGTCAACAATTTACCAATTTACCTATTCTTATGATTTAAAATTCATAATATATGAAAAAAAATTTTACTAGAAGCAACAACAAAATTATATTATTAATTTTCATCCTGATAAGCTTGATTTGTTCATTTAAATCAGTCTACTCATGAGAATATATACTATTTATAATATGTAAATATATATACATACATAATATCTTCACATATATTTATGTGCTTTCTTTCCATTTTTTTAATTATTTTTATCCTTAAATTACAATTTGAATAAATAAACAAATATAAGATATAATCCTAATACTACACTTATACAAATTAGCCTAAAAGATAATAGGTATAATGTAATATACCTGTTGTGAAATTAGAAAATTTCTATCACAATTTTCTTTACTACATATAGTAATAGCACTTGTATTTAGAAATTTACTATTTAGTCAGTGTCCATTAAAACAGAAACATCTACAAATTTTTTTTGATAATTACTTTTTTAGATATTAATATGTATGAACATATACATATTTATATATATTCTAGGTTATATACATACATGAATATATTTCGGATTATGCTCGAGAAATTAATGAAATTCAGATCAGACACAACTACATCTTTTCTAAATGTATTAGGTACTTATGTATTTTATACATATATATAGTTTATATGTATATACATATATATATATATATATATATATATTATGCTTTTATAATCTTTTAAATATTCTTTTTTTTTTCTTATTTTTAACCACAAAATCTATGGCATACATTGAATACTTCTTCTTAGGAGCTCTGTTTGTCATTTTAAGTTTCTTTTCATTTTTTATTTTTCTATACTTAAGACGCAAAATCTACAATTTTGCCCTAAAGAAAAGATTTATAAAGAAATAAAACAAAATCAGAATAAAATAAAAGTTTTTCGATTTGTCCAGTACTTTTTGTCTGGGACATTTTTACTTTTCAATAAATACATTGAAGAAAATAAAATAATTTTTTATTTAAATTATTAAAATAAAATGAGTTTTTCAAATCAAAATATAAAAATTTAGAAAAAATGAATAATATAACAAATCTATGAATAAATTATATTAAAAAGTCTATTCTTTCCTTTTTGTAAAGCCTTACACAACACTCAAGGAATAAAAAGAAATTTTATTGTTGTCTTATAATTTTTTTATTTATCCTTTTTTTTAATAATTCTTTTATTTTCATAAAATATTAAAAATTATGCATACTTTGTTTTATTTAATCTAATTTTAAACCCTTTTCAAAATCCAATTTTAAAATTAGATAAGGTTTTTTTAAAAAAAAAATTAAAATTTTACAAAATATATTTTCTTTTACAAAATTTCAAGGAAAACCATCAATTTACTATGTTGGAAATACAAACTAATCAAAAGCCTAAAGTTTGTTAAAAATGGTTGGGACTTTAAATTATGACATTATCATTTATTAAAAAAGAAAGAGCAGAAGAATTGATGTACGGAACACAATAAAATTTCAAGTACACGAATTCTACAATAGACATATCAAAAAAACTCTATCTATTATTATATATATATAATTTCGTAAACCAGGTTTTTTATTGGGACATAGCGAAACTATAAGCCGGATTTTCGTAAGTCATACCTTGTCTGTAGGACCAATAGTTTTGGAGATATATAGATATATAACTTTAGAATTACCATCACCCAAATTTTAAATAGAATTACAAAATATTTTAGTGAAATTTTAATTTGATTTCGATTTAAAATTTAAATATGAATTAAGAAAATATATGGATATTAACTAAAGTTTTAAATATAGAAAAATGCTAAAATAATCTGTATCTTAATAGACTTATTAATATGCAAATCTTTACTGAAAAGAAAATTATAACCATATTGTTTAACATCTACAATTCTATCGCTTATAAAAAAAAACTTATTGAAATAAGTACAAACGTACATATATATTATATATTATCAACATATGCTCTACTAATCAGTGGTATTTTAAACTTCTGAAAACGACATGATATAGATTTTTAAACTAAAATTTTTCTTTAATCGAGTTTTATACACTGTTTTCTAGGTATTTTCCTTTAAATTTTAAAAAATATAACAACATTTTATATAAAAATTTGATGGAAAACCATACGTAGTTTAGTTGTACATTTAGTTGAACAGCACATGGGATATTATATCAAAAATATAGTTTATCGTAAGTTTTATGTTAATGATTTTTTACATTTCAAAACAAGGAGTAATTGCTGTTTGCGCAATGATTGCACAGTTGATTCTAGTTATATTATAATTGGAAGCGCATCGACATCTCGTACGTACAATTTTGTGTCAAAAATTTTCGTGTTTCACAATACTTAAAATCTAATATTAAATATTTATTTCAAATGCTTTGCTGTTGACATTTTATGTGTGAAAAAAGTTTTAGGAAGTTTAAGAGTTAAAAAAAAAATTATTAATAATATAAAAGTAATAATTAAACAATTAAATATATACTACAAAATGTGTATATTTATTGATTATAAAAATAATTCTCAAAGAAGATTATTATATTCTCGTATAGGATATATAAAAGTCGTTTTATATATATATTATATGTATATTTATATAATATGCCTGATAATAATAATCCTTTGCCTATTTGACATTTGGACTTCTTATTAAATATTTTAATAGTCACTATATTCTTAATTAGATATGATCCAACAAGGGTTTAAATCCAAGACTTTTCCATTGAAAAGCCGCCACTTTACCACTAAGCTATCAGTCAGATTTTATATATTAATATTTGCTTCAAAATTAGACTATTGTCTCTTTCTAGAATATGTAGAATAATACGTATTGTTTCGTTCAATTTTAAAATGCATAAAATATCATTTATTCATGCCTAATCCAAATACATCATTAATTATATTTAAAAAATTTTAATTTCAATTTAATTATTCATCCAACCAATAATGTTAACTTTAGTTAACAATTTAATTTATAAAATTCAAAGTATGATAGAAGTAAAAAAAATTTATGAAAATGTATTAATGTAAAATGAACTAGGAGTAAAAGATTTTTGATTTATAATATTTTTTTAAAGATATTTTCAAATGAAAACTGATTTATACGAGTTTTAATTGATTGATATAAAATGCACAAAATCATTTGATTCTTCTTGCAGATATCAGCATCTGACTGTTGGCGTTTTAGCTTAATACGTATTTCCACATTTACATTATATTCACATTCTTTTGGAGAGTGTGTGAACCGAATTCCTGTTGTACGTTAGGCAACCCGTTTTTTAACGTGTGTCTTATTGATAATATACTTTTGTTCTAACGCTTCCTTTTTTCAATTATTAAAAGCAAGAATTACATATATTTAATAAAAAATATATGAATATAAAAAAATTAACAGATGCAAATTGTAAACAAATAATTTAATTAAAAATTTTAACCCACAGATATATAGAATATCATATAAGTTAGACACAAAATATTACAATATAAACAAAAATAAAATTGTTTGTGGAAAATCTAAGATGTTTCTACATGTTATTAGGCCTAGTACTATCTCATGTTTAAATACTATTTGGAATTCATTTAAGATCAATTCTAATAACACAAATAAAATAACAATCTGTTGTTCCAACATGTACCTATGGTTAAGATAGGCTTATTAGCATAACGGTTCAGACCTTAAAAAAAAAATAAAGATTTATATTTATGTTTGCGGCCTTTGTAGAACCAATCACTATAATTACTATCGCTTAAATGCATCTAATTTGCAAATAATAACACCTAAACTGTTATCTAAGTTCACGTGGAGCACGAACAACATTCATGAAAATGTTAAATTTGATATAAACTTGTAATTCATTTGATATGGAGAACTTTAATTTTTTGCAAGATGACTTTTGTTTTACCAGTGTGTGGCTTATTATAATGTTTGATCATGCCTGTATGACTATTGTTGTTGTTGTTGTTTGGACAGGGGGGAAAGCAAGTATCCCTTACACCTAGGCCTTGCGACCCGTTGTGCACCCCTCATTAAATACTTTCTATTTATTTATAACTACTATATTATTTATTTTGTTTATATTATATACTTGTATATTTATATTATATTTGGTCACCATGGGGGATTCGTAAAGAAAAATTATTTTTCAATAATTTTTTTTTAAATTAAATATTGTATGACCTGACCGGGAATCGAACCCGGACCCCCTCGGTTAATAAGCCAAATGCTTACCCACTGCACCACCGAGGCCCCCCGTATGACTATTAGTCCAACGAAACACACTAAATTTGCCATTTCGTTTGTGACGCAGAGAAGTAGGGGGGGTAGATATAGACTCAAGTGTATAGATCGGATCGGAATCGAAAAAAAAATCGATTTAGCTACGTATATCCGTCCGTCAGTACGATAACTCAAAAATTCATTATTTTACAACAGCCGTCATCGCTTTTTAAATCCAGCCATTTTGGTTCACGCGTTCGAGTACTTGCCATACAACTTCTGTTTTTATATCAGCATTACTCTGTACTTATTAAAGCTGGGTGTCTGAAATTTTGCCAAAAGTAGTTAAGTTTTATGGCCAAAGTTTACGCAAAATTAGGTTGGTCTACTGCAGAGGGTTCGAGTAGCTGCCACACAACTCCTTGTTTTATATGAGCATTACACTACACCTAATAAATGTGTATGTTTGAAATTTTTCCAAAAGTAATGAAGCGCATTTATATTACGGTCATACGGGTATCCCAGAATTGACACAGTCCACTCTACTACACTGTTCTTTGTTTTTAATTTATTTTTTTTGTATTTCCATCCCAACATTTTTTGGTTAAGAAAGCCAAACATTTTACAAAATAAATTGTTTTAATATAGATTTAAATTTGATTTAAAAATTTCTTCAGTTTTGAAGACCAACCAATTTAAGACCAATTACCGAAAAGTAAGTTTAATATAGTTATTATTTTGTGAAAAGAGAGAACTAATTTAAAGGCAGAAAATAAAGACAAAAAGGTGCTTTTTGACTTGATTTCATTTGACTTTATTTCAGGGAAACAAAAACATATGCTGTGTCCACCACAAAACGAAACGATCTTACAGGAAAATCATAATGTATAACATAACATCTTTAAGAATTTATACTAGGCATAACATATACGTATTAATTTTTATCGTTTAATAATTAAAAAGTTTTTTATCATACATAACTTTATCCAACGCAGTTTATTAATTTAAGATAAACAACCATATTCTAAATTCCTTCGTACAGCTAAGTCAGAGATAATCTTCGAAAAAGCGATTCTCCATTCTGACTTAACGTTACGAAAAGTACAAAAATCTACGAAAAAAATATTCATTCGTAGCATATTCGTACGTCATAATATTTAGTGATCAGTTCACTTCTATACGTATAAATATGAAGTTTCAAATAAACTTACATTTAAGTCTATTTTTAAATATTTTTAATTATTTTTCATTATATGAGATATTTCATATTTTATTTATATATTTAAAATACTTTTTTCTATCAGAAAATAATCCAACCAATTTAAGAAATCAAAAATTATTAGGTACTACAAAATTGAACAATAATTATTATTTTTACTTGGAAAAATCAACTCAAATATTGAAGTTGCCATTGCAGATTTAATTGTCTGCATGGGATAATTGCTAAAACTTTTTATTCGTATTGTAGCTTTTTATTTGTGTAATAACTTACAATAAATAAGTTTTATCGTATTATTTTTCTTTAATGAAATATTCGCAAAAACCTGAATACTACGCTATAGTGTTACTTGGGGTTCCCTTGTTTTTCTTCTTATTAATTCACGATATTAACATCAAAATCTTACATATGAAATTTTAAAACATTCTGCGAGCCCATTTAACCTGTACACGTGTACACAACAAACGGACATCATAAATAAATAAGTTTAATGGATTTCTGAACACCGAAGTAATGCATTTCTGGACCATAGTAAACCGGATTGAAAAAAATCTCCTTGGTTCAATTTTTAATGCAAAAACATTACCTACGGGTTATTATATTTCATATAAACCCGTGGGTAAAAATATATTAAAAATTTATAAAATAGTAAAAAATTATGATATCAACTTACTTTTTAATTTTTCTAGTGGCTCATGTAAAACTGTTGTTGTACTATGTGAAGAAACAGCGTGATGATGTAAATGATGATTTCCTAAATCATGTGCACCATGATGTAACTGACTTAAGGAACCCGCATTTGGACTAGCTCCAACTGGCATTAAACTGTTAATAGTTGGAGAGCCATTTTCTCCACCAGTTGTATCATGTAAATTATGATGATTATGTAAATGATTTGTCAGAGTATTATTATTATTTCCACCTGTACCTGAACCGGGACCATTATTATTTCCGCTATTATTAGCACCATTATTATTTCCATTTGGTGTTGTATTACCATTTTCATTATTGGAACTATTATTATTATTATTGCTTTGTGGATTATTAGTTGAAACTTGATTACCAGGTGACGAACTATTACCACCACCACCAACCAGATCCTGAAGACATAATCCAGAATCAGCCATATTTTCTATTAAACCACCTCTTTCCATACTAAGATATGGTGGAAAAATTGCCGAAAAATTTTGCTGGTGCTGGTGAATTACCTGGTGCACACCTGCTTGCTGAGGATGATGGTGGTGGTCACGACTAGAAAACTTCGTCGTAACCACTTCTTTAAAATGTTGCAACAATGTAGTCGTCGTCTTGAAGCCGTTATTTTAACCTTTTATAAGAAATAAATTCCTTGCTGAAGTAAATTGTCTGTTTGAAGTTACCCTGAAATTAAATTAAAAAAAAAATAATATTAAATTATATAATTTAAGAATTGTTTTTTAATTACTATTAGTATGGTGGTAAAGAAAGTTAAAATTATTAAATTAAAAGTTTTTAATAACATAAAATTTTGAATAAATGAAGTAGATAACATTTTTCATGAATATCATAGAGAGTTAAATCTAAATCCAGAATCATTCAGACATTTTGTACAATTTTTAAGAATTTGTTTTTAACCCTGCCAACACTTGTGTATGTTGTACCCATATGGTATACAACGAAAGCGCAAGTTTAATGGAAAAATAATGTAACCTAGAAAGGAAGTGCATGATCAAAACGTAAATCTATCTAACTATGTGTGTCCGTCCGTCTGCTCAAAAAATGAATGAAGCTATAGAATTCTGTAATTTCACAAACTCGTTTCTATTTCGCTATTGAAATCCAGCCAGTTTGCTTAACACATTCGAATAGCTGTCATACAACTTCTTTTGTTATTTGAAAATAACTCTATTCCTAATAAAGATGGTGTGTCTAAAATTTGCCAAACGTAGTTTAATTTTATGGCCAAAGTTTAGGCAAAATTTGTTGGTCTAGTAGAGCGGCTTCGAGTACCTGATATACAACTTCTTTTTAATATGAAAATAACTAAATAAAAAGTGAAGCTGACTATCTGAAATTTTGTAAATAGTGCATGCTTAACTTAATGTTCTAAGTAACTTGAATTGTAACTTAAAGAATTCCGAAGAGCTACCATACATTATATTGTTTTTTATGTATAACTCAAAGTCTAATAAATTGTATAACTCAAAATATATAAATTTAGCCAAAAGTAATTAACCGGATGATATATTATATACTGAAGAGCATGTCCTTATATGCTCTATCATTATTGTAAACGGGCCCCATGAAAAGCAATAGAGCAATGATAACGGAAAAAATTAGAAATATAATATGCATTTCTATTACTTAAAAAGGCAAAACATTAAAACAAAGACTATTGGTGGTTGGTTTGCTCACATTTAACATAAAGTAGTACTTATTTTAATTACAAAATAGGTTTTAGTTTACGCTTGGTAGTTTTAAGTTGAAATAACTTTAATAATCGGAATAGATTAACTTGTTGTTAAAAAACATATAATTTTTAAAATCGCAATTTCGCAAAAAAAAAAACTAAATTAAAAATTAAGTATTAATTTAAATAATAATAATTAAAACAAATATTACGAATACGCAGACTTTTTTAAAAACTTTTTGTAGGCTTAAATAAAATAAAGATATAATTTGAGGTACGTAAATGAGTGTTTAACAAAAAGATTGCTATCCGTCGGATATTAATATTATTATTTGTCATGATTTTTATAATTTGAAAAAATATTTTTTTAAGCATAAATAGAAGTCAGATTTAGTAACTAAACTTTATAATTTCCAATTTTATGTGTGAACCCAATATGTATTGGAAGATACAATTAATTTATTAAATATTATGATATTTCGAAACCAAATTTAAATCATTTAACAAAATAAGAACGTTGATGCAGAATAATTTGAAAATTTTCCTTTTAAAATTTAATTAAATCGAAATTTTGAGAAATTAATAAATTAAAATAAAAAAATAAAAAAATCACGTTTAAAAGTATATGATCTTAGTAGTTTCGCTTACGCATGAACATAATATACCATTCCAGTACCATTTATTACTTTACTAAGGTATTTAACTTTGGGTAAGGAAATTAGGAAGAAGTTTTATAATTGGATTCAAAATAAATGTTATACGCTTTTTTCAGAATATTTATATACATGTATATGTGACATTCTGAATTAAGAGGGATTTACAGTGAGATTCAAAATTGGGATTGTTCCCTTTTACAGAATATTTATTACATGTGCTCACACACTTACTGATGGTATTATTTTTCGAATAAAATAGGTATGAATGCAAAATCTAGCTTCAGTAATTGAGTAAGCGGGGATTCGGCGGTGACAGCCTTCGTAATAAAATAAAATATTTTTTAACATATTTTATTTCAGTTTGTTAAAAAAATTATAAACTTGCTAATTACACTAATTTACCAATTTCTATTTTTTTTCACTTTCTTTACTATAAAACTAGAATGTGTATCAATTTTACTATATGGTTTTATTACGTAAAATTTTATAAGATGATACGGTTTTATTTCGAAAAAATTTGCGATTTCGATATTGATTGAGAAATAAAGCCATTATTGCTTTATTTCGTATGGCGTTATTTCACGGCGCCGAAATTGCATAGATTCAAAATAAAATAATAAAAAAGTTCCATATTGTTTCAAGAAAAAACTTTCAACAAAAAAAACAAAGTCTAATGTAGGTTTGAGATGGCTTAAAAGAGGAAGTATTTCTTCTCAAAAAACTGTTTTTAATTTAATGCAAAGTCTTCTCAAAAAACATTATAATTTAATGCAATGGGAAACTATTATACCCATGATTTGGAGAACATCTTAATCAATTTTATTTAGTTCTTGGAAAAATGAAAATGACGAATTTTATTTAAAATTTCAATTGTGAGACATTCGATAATAGCATTAACGAAAACATACTTTCAGACCAAAATTTGACTATAAAGTTGTTTATCGAATTTTGTGCCAAAAAGGCTTAACTAATTCCATACTGTTTGAAAACAACATATATACAAAACTTAATGATATATCGACAGACAGAGCTATACATCGAAAATAATTAACTCGAACGGTTTAAGGAAGAACAATCTGTTCAATACAAGGCCTCAATTATTCTATCGGCACTGCTACTTTGCGGCAACGGATGTATTCGCCAATATAAACTAAAATTTCATTTGCAGCATTACAGTATATTTATAAATGGTGTATTGAAGGTTGCATAACTTTTCCGAAAACTTTTAAAACATAAAAATTATTTTTTTATGAACATATATTCAGTATCAGATTTGTAAAATTTATAAAATACTAAAATACAGAAATGTTCCGTTATTTTAAGGCCAGTATTAATAAATTATATGTATATTTATTTTAATTTAAAATATCAGAGATATATAAAATAATTTCATTTCTAAGTTATTGATTTTTTTATAATTTTTTAATTTATTTCCAGTAGTTAATATTTGATTGATTCAATTTATATCCGCAAAGAAAAGTAATATTATATGAATTCAAAATAATATTTGACAGCAAAATATAATAGTTAAAATAAAAGACGTACAATATTAATTTGCAATTTATTACAATAATTGTAATTAAAGCTATTCTTATATTATAACTAATAATTGTGAACCAAATTCCTAACATCTTTTAAAATGTCAATAAAAATTAAAATAAATAAAAATAAAAAATGTCAAAAATAATTCCTAGAATTTCAACACTTTGGTAGAGGATAAATGTTTGAGAATCGGTATAAGTTTTATCAAAAACAAATGTGGACACCTTAATTCAAACATATTAGGTCTTAAAAATTAGAAATTTTATTTTAAAACACCAAAATTCTAATAACTTAGCCATTGTTACTCTGTGTATAACTATTTTTCAAATATTATTGAAGCTCTAATTAAATTTCATAAAACTTAGTACAAACATTGTGCAGTTCTGAAAATATACTTTTTTAAAAACTCTAAGTTTTTTTCATTACTTGTTTCATAAAGCTATTTATGTAAAATAAATTAGCAAATAAAGTTATTGTTCAATCGCCGAGACATTTTTTTTGACTATATATGTGCATCGGAACAGGGGACATACATTCATATATTAGAAGTGATCAAATGAATTCCACATACAATTTAAACATGAGATATTACTACGCCTTATAACATGTAGAAATGTCTTAGATTTTCAATAAATGCAGTTCTCTCTTTGTTTATATTTTAATATTTGAGTTATATGGTATATTATATCAGTGAGTTATATTATTTAATTGAATTATTTGTTTACATTTTGTATTTGTTTATATTGTTATATTTATGTATTTTTTATTAAAAATATATAATTATTAATTATTAATTAAGCCATTAATTTGAACCCAAGGGCGAATGGTAGCTGAGTCGAGTAGAAAACCAGATAAAAGTTTTTTCACTTTCACTGGGATTCGAACCCGGGACCTCTCGCATGAAAGGTCGGCACTCTAACCACTGTGCCACCCAAACGATAAAACTTTAGTTTTAGCATTCGAAAAAAAAAATCTTGGTAAAAGAAGAGACCAAATCTGAGAATTAGATAAAATCAAAACATTAAAACGACGAAGACAAGTGAAGATTAAAGGCCGCTTCTCAATTGATTAATTTATTTGATAATATTTAGTTTAATACTAAACTTGATACTAAATTTCTGGATGGTATTTAATTCTGATAATAGATTTTTTAACTTTTTTAAAAAAGTTTTAATATCTATTAAAATGATTTAATTTTTAAATTATTATAAGTGGAAAATTGTACTATTTTAATATCACATAAAAAACATTCATATAACATCTATTTTAAGAATTATATTATATATATATAGCCATATTTTTCCCAAAAACGTAATAAAATATATTTTTGATAAAAGAGATTCCTAAAACAGACATTGATGGTTTTTGATAATTCTAAAGATAAGATTTCTCGGGAAAACTATTCTTATAGGTAATTCTCCATTTTATTAAATTGGTAACTCTTCTTCTTTATTTAGACCAAAAGTTATTGTAAAGAGAACATTTTTATTACTGTTTATTAATTTTTACCCTAAATATAAAATTTATAAATAATATTTTCATTTTACATCAATTTTGACATTTCTATATAACAGTTTTTTGTTTTTTTTTTTGTTTTTAACAGTTTTCTTTTATTTTTAATAATTGAAATATTTGTTGAATGTCATTTAGCTTTTATTGATCCTGACAATTTTGACATATTTTGAAATATAACAAAAACCTTCACATTTTTCCTGTCATAAGTGCATTTGTTTATATTTCCAGTTTTGTTAAATTTTTTTTAAATACTTACATATGTATATATGTACGTAAGTATGTACAATATCTTAGGTATTTTATTATAATTATTTTATTTAATTTAAGTTTTTATCAAACTATTAAAATGTCTATAAATTGATAGGTATTCGTGTATTACATATTTAAAAGAATAAATATCTAAGAGCAGTTAACATGATGTTTTTTTTTTTTTTTTTTTAAACGCTAACTGTTCAACTGTTAGGTTAATAATAATAAGCCTGTCTATACCATAGGTACATGTTGGAACAGGGGGTCATATTATATTCGTGTTATTAGAATTGGTCTTATTGAATTCCACATACAATTTGAACATGAGATAGTACTAGGCCTTATAACATGTAGAAACGTCTTAGATTTTCAATATTTACAATTCTATTTTTTGTTTATGTTGTAATATTTTATATTTTACTTATATGGTATTCGATATCTGCGAGTTATATTATTAAATTAAATTATTTGTTTATATTTTGCATTTATTTATATTTTTATATTAAAGTATTTTTTATTAAAGATTTATAATTAGTAATTATTGATTATGCCATTAATTTGAACCCAATGGCGAATGGTAGCTGAGTCGAGTCGAAAACCAGAAAAGTTTTTTCACTTTCACTAGAATTCGAACCCGGTCCCTTCCGCATGAAAGGTCGGCACTCAACCACTGTGTCACCCAGCTGTTTGGCACATAGTGCTAATGGTGTTTAATATAAAAAAAATCATTGAATAAATATTGTACTGAATTGTACTGAAATCCATTCACCAAGCAATATAAAAAAAATAAGATCAAGTTTTTTGTTTTTATTTTAATTTTTAAAAGAGTATAAGGCAAAACTGGCAATTTTAAACCACTGGAAGAAAAACATTCTAAATTTTAGAATATATTCGCTGTTTGTTTTTTATTTCTCACAATTTAAAAGAACTTAAATTTAAACCTTTACATTGAATAAACTACTAAAAGTAAAATATAATCAAATTTTAAGATAGGCATTATAATTTTTGTACATTTTCAAATTTTGGTTTTAATTTCTAGATGTAAGAGGTTTCAGTTATTTTAATTAATTTTTAATGAAAGAAAGTATAACTAATTATCGGAATAAATATAAATTCAAATGTGAGACTTTGTTCTCACCAAATTTACTTGTTTTATAGAAGTTTAAAATTAAAACTTCTATTTCCGTTTTGGTGTAATTCTAGAATTATTAAAAAAACTTTTGACTGTTTTATAAAATTTCGTTTCAATGAGGCAATAGTGTACACAGAAAACTTGTAAAATACCTACATATTTTAAAAATAAGCTTAAAATAATGTCCATCTTTATAAACTAGTTATATTTTTTCGTTGTAATTGTGGTAAAAACATCAATTAAATTTGGATATAATATTTTGCGTTATAATTCCCTATTGTTGATATTTTCATCATTATTAACCACTTGGTTTAAATCCAAAGAAATTAGTTGTGATTTTTTTTTAGTTTTTCACATTAGGAACGGATTCCTTTATACATAACATATATGTTTAGTTGGAAGGTTAGTTTAACTAAAAACTTCAATTAATTAACTTAAAAGCTCCAACCATAACTCTTAAAATTATCAACCATACATTGTTAACTTTTATAAAAATTCTAAACAGTTTGTACTGTACCAATATTGTACTTAATATAATTTAGGTATTTTGTTTTAATAACCCCGTTTTATTATTACTTTAATTAATCTATTATATAATTATCGTTATTTTAAAATTTCTATACGTATACAGGTATATCAAATAAAAAAATTTTAACTTAATTGACAGTTTTTGAAGCTATAATAATAAAATCAAATTATTTTAAAGAATTTAAAAGAAATATTGCTACATGTATTCGAAACTGAATTAATAAAATAAATCGGCCGGCAATATCAAACAATTAAAGGTTTAATTGTTCTTTTCTTTTTTATATAGTACTTATACTATAAGAATCAGTTTTATTATCGATATACGATTAAAAATATTCTTATCGTATTTTTTTTTACCATAAAATCAATTATTTATATTAACTATAATATAATTAAAACACATATTTATCTTAATTAAATTTAATAATATAATTAAGAATATGGGTAAACCCCTGGTTCAAAACCTTAATTGAAAAAAATTATTTGGTTTTGAACTTTGACTGAAACGTTTTCTTTCTCATAATTAAATTTATAATTCTTAATTAGATTTAAGTATATATGGATATCGCTATTAACAAATCTTTAAATTTAGTTAAAAGTTATTCTTGTATAGTTCTATACTGGGGCCTCTGTGGGTTAGTCGGTAAGCATTTGCTTACTAACCGAGGGGGTGCGGGTTAGATTACCGTACGGGTCATGCATTTTTTTAATTGAAACAAATTATTGAAAAAATCCTGATGATAACCAAATATAATTTAAAATATACAAATTTATAACATAAACAAAATACATAATATTTCTTATAAATGATAACAAATATTGAAAGTGCGTGCACAAAGGTCCGCAAGGCCGTTATGATGGTAATACTAACCCCCATATTAAGACAAGAAATGATATATATTTATATATAAATATTAGGTGGGTACTTAAAAATATTAAAATTATTAAATATTTAATTTTCCTAAATACTTATTTGACAAATATACCTACTTGAAATTTTCAATATTATTTTTCAATATAAGTATACCTACATATCTATAGGTCTTGTACCGAAATAATTCAATTGAAGGTATTTTACCTTATCACTTTTGACATATTTAAAAAAATTAAATTTATGTAAGTATAATTAATTAGCTGACAAAAAATAAACTTTTTTTCTTAATTAATTTTGATAAGAAAACTTTATTTCAAACTTCAAAACTAAAAACCGCTTTTTTATAACAGCAAATCAGACTAATATATAAGCAACCGAAATTCAAACGATTTTAAAAAACCTATTAACCGTAATCGATCTACAATTTTAGAGAAATCTTTAATTGATTTCTTTGAATAATTTTGATGTTGGGCATATGAATTAATTGTAAAGGTATTTAGATTTAAGAGAATACCAAAGTCTAAAATAATTTACACGTAGAAAAAATCTTTTAAATTATTATTTCTTATCATTTAATTTTTTATTATTCCTATTATTACTTCTTGTTTTTATACAAATAGGGAATTCTAAAATTATTATATAGGAACATACCTACACTGCCGTGTTAACTCAAGTTGACGTATCTACAACTTTGATGTTTTTTTTATCTAGAAATGCCTTTAACATCTTAAACACATTTTCTATCTATATTTTGAAGCCGTATCTTGCCTTTTTAGTGGTTAAAATTACTTAGAAAATAAGACGTATAAGCAAAAATTCTGCAAGATTTGCTTTTTATTTTGGAACATTTGACGCATACACATGTAAAGTAATTGAAAAAATCGTAACTACCAGGTATTATAAATATACTGCAGTGGAAGATCATCTGCTAAAACTTTACTTTACACAAAAATTAAGACCATGGGTGTTGATTGAAAAATATTTTAATAAGAATATAGGTAGTTAAATATTGTTTATTTGAAAAGAAATTTATAGGAAAATGATAAAGGTACAGGGAAAAAGAGAAAAATGCATTCATCTCAAAACTACTTCTTGTGTAGATACGTCAACTTGAATTAACACGGCAGTACACATATGTACATATATAAATTTTTAAGACTTTTTATTTGACAGGTTTAAATTTTCATTAAACCAACCTAACATGATCTAACGTGTTTTAAACACAAAGAAATAGTAAATTGGTAAATTTGGCTAGTTTTTCACAAAATATTATAATACGAGTACCTACCTATCATAATTTAATATTATAAATTGATTTTAATATATTTGTTTTGGTATTTTAACTGAAATACATGACAAATCTTAAGTTTTGGCTTAAAAAAATACAAATTAAAATTTATGAAAAAATATTTTATTACTTCCGGCTTGGGTAACTTAATTTTTACCTTATTTATTCCTTTTTTTTATTGGTTTCATTCCTTACATTTATAATATTTAAAAAAAAAGTTCGAAATTTAGAATTTTTGTTACCGATGGAAAATGAAAACACTGTGGTAGGTAGGTACCTACCTATTCCAAATCCATTAACATATATTTTAAAGACAAGAATATTTTTTGTTGATGTTATAAAATTCAATTTTCGTTGGATTACAGTAATATTAAAATAAATATACCTAATTGTAATTATTAGTAAAACTTGATTAATAAACAAAAACATAATTTTTAATTAATTTTGCATTATTAATGTTACCAAAAAAACTCACTCACCTTAAAATTTGGTATATGAACACTTTAATTTTATATATCCTTGGTAGGTACGAATTATATTTTTAAATTATTTATTAAAGATTAATTTTTGTTGAACTTCAATTTTTTTTCGACTTATTTTGTAAAATTGAAATTATCCGGCGCTCTTTTTCTTTAATTTTAATTATTTTCACTTTCTTAGTTGTAATTAATTAAGTTTTGTTTTATACCTATTATTTTAATATTTTTTAATTCAAATTTAAAACGAGATGAATTCTAAAACAATAAATAAAGTTTATTTATAATTAATAAGTAGTTACTAAGTATGTAGGTACCTAATTAAAATAATTATCATTTTATTATTATTTGTAAGATACCAATTTTATGAATTGAAACATAGGTACCTAAAGTTTAATAACTACATATCTACTTTTATAGTTAATACCTATACAAATATAATTAAAATTTAAATATATATTAATTATATTTTATGGGTAAATAAGTATAATAAATATTTCCACACAATTTCATTTATTATTTGATTCGTTATTTTCCATTTTGATTATTCAAAAAACAAAAAACAATTTTTTCTTAAACAAAAATACACATGGTTAAAGAACCAACTTTATGTTTACATATTTTTAACCAAAATACAAGTCAAGATAACATAAATTAGTGACAATTATTATTATAATATTCAAACAAACATATACCTATATTATATCATCTTAATATTATTACATTAATTTTATTTTCAAAGGTCGGCGGACAAAATTTAAAAAATCAAAAAAAAAAAAAAAAATTTATCCAGATAAAAAATGATCTAACGGACTTAGCAACAGATCAAATGGATCAAATGGAATTAACTCACATTTATTTACTTTAGATTCTTACATAAATAAGTTTTATATTATTATCTACATACATTATATTCAATAATCTTTTGGTTGATTGTATCTTTATATGGGTATACACATAATATTATATACTTATATTTTGTATATATATGTACGTATATTTTTCAAATATCTAATGATTTATTTTACAAAATTTTGCATAATTTTTTATGAACAAAAAAAAATAAAAACAAACTTATTTTAAATGTTGTTTTTTTATATTTTTACTTTGTCTTCAAACTTTGTTTTAGTTTTTATTTAAATTGTTATTTTATTATTATTTTTTAAAAATGTTTAGTGAAGACGTTGAGTTAATGATAATAGGAGCAAAGTTAAAACTTTCTCTGGCAAATGAATATATGTAGGTATATAAGATACTTTTAGACATATAAAATATGTTTAAGGCTCTGTCCTTTAATAAATCATTCCAGAGCTATACCTATCTGTCCGTAGTTAGTAAACTTCGATGTTATTTTTATTAAAATTTTTTTTATTTTATATAACAAAAAGAAATAAAACAAATAAATCAAATCAAAATTTCTACACATTTGCATCTAAATATGGATATTGAAAAAAAAAAAAAATATTTTTATTTATAAATTAACTTAGTCCATACATACATGCAAACTATATACTTTAAAATTCACTTTGTGGTTGTATATGCACACATAAACATCATATTGTATGTATTTATTAAATTTGTATAAATTTTATATATACAAATTTTTAATTTATTATCTATATATATATATATTAATCTATCTTCGCATTTAATGTATATAGGTACTATATATTATTTAAAAGTGAACATTTCTGAAATGTATTTGTGTGTATTATTCATTTAATGTGTTTATATTTTATTTCAATATAAGCATTGCAAATAAGCTATGAATCTAGATGTATGTACATACTTTTGTAGAATATTTATATTCTGATTTTAAAAACACACTTTTTTATATGTATATATTTTCTTGTCTTAAATATTAACTTTTGGCACTTTTTCAGTATGAATTATTTCATAATTCCTTATTTTACAATAAATAATTACCAGTTATTTTTGAAGATATCCCTTTTTAAAACGGAGAATTTATCATTTATTGTTAATGGTAACAAAAGCTACTCTCGATAGAATTCATTAATATTAAACAACTTATACATACAATGTACCTATATATTTTTTTAGACTTTAAATATGTATCTATTTGTTACTACAAAAAAATTATCCACAAAAATGCATAAATTTATAATTTTTTTAAAGTTTTATTCAATAGGTACTTTAAAAAAAAAAAAACAGTCCGTTTGAAATAATTACCGTATACCATACAACAATATTTACCCGTTATAACGAATTTGTTAGAAACAAATTTCCAACTGATCGCATTAATAAATAAAATTGTGTCAGCTCAAAATTTTTATAAAATTATTTGTTTTTCTACTACCACAACCTAAAACTACATATACTTTCTAACTCTATACGTACCTACCTAATCTTTATTGTTTTTTGTCTGTGTATTAGTCAAACTGACTTACATTTGTAATAAACTTTCAAATCTCGAAGTAGTACCTATTTTCCGTTATATTTTTTTAACATTTAATTTACAAAAATTTATGTTTGGATCTAATTTTAAACTACCAACTAATAAGTGAAATACACCATCAGAAAAAAATAAAATAATAAAATAATAATAATAATACAAATGTCATAAAAATAAAAATGTACGTTTTATTGGGGTCGGATACTGCAAAATACATGAAAAATTTAAGGTCACATCCCAATTGAGAATAAAATATTATTAATACACTCATAATTCGTATATAACAGCATAAAATACTCTCGATTTTTTTCTTTTATTGTATCTTTTTATACAAGTATGTGAACTTGTTTAACTTTATTCATTTAATATTATTTGTTGTACTCTTTCTTAGTGATTTGTTTATATTTCCCTTTAGCTTAGAATAGCCTAGTGCTAGTCTAGTTTAATGTGTAATATATATGTATATATATTTTTTTTTTTTCATTATTTTAAGTAATATAAAAGTGTAAACACAAATACAAATAAAAACAAGAAACACAACGAAACAAAAATATTTGCTTTACAACATAATAATATATTTTGTTGGACTCAAAAAAGAAACCATTTGTTATAATCAGAACAGAAAATAAATAAAAAAGGGAGGAAGTTATAGTGTTTCGACCTCCTGCACTTTATTGTCTGTATTCAATCCTTTGCTTTAGCAATAAATTTTGTTCCAATGAATTTTTCGTTCTTCAAATTTTTGTTTTTGTACCTACTTATTTTTTTTTTTATTGCTGGAATAAAGAATTTGGTTAATATATGTACATATGTATATATATATATATTTATATATAATATTACTTATACATAGGTATATTGAATATATCAATTGTTGCAATTATTATTGTTCTATATTTTGTTTTCTATTTATTTTGTATTTTGTTTCTCTTTATTTCTTTAAAAAACAATTGGAATACAATTAGGTATATTATATATATATATGTATATATATTATGCATTCGCCTTGTAAATACACGTACGAAATATTTATATATAAAAAAAATATTAATATATATACATACATACATAGTTTCACGAATCCAAACCTTTTATTGTGAATGATGGGTTTATTTCAATATTTATGAAAATCAGTGCTGTTAATAAAAGGAAGAACAAACATAACAATAAAAAACACAACTACATAAAAGAAAACTAAAATGAAAATTGTTACAAAATTCTCATAAAATGTTGTTAGAATTCGTCAATATAAAATTGCAAAAATATTAATTTTCTTTAAAAATAAAATTCCAATTTTCCATATTTAGTTGTCTTCATTTAGAAAAATTTTAATGTACCTACAGTTTGTTATTTTGAAGTTTTAATCCCTATTTTTTCCCTTACTTTTAAATTTTAATGTATTAAATATACGTAATAATTGATGATGGTAAACATATATATACTCGTATATAATTAGAAATATAGGTATATACATATGAGTATTACTATATACCTATAATATTTGCAAATAAATATGCTTTAAATATATAAAAAATGGAAAAACAACGAAAATTGATAATTACAATTGTATATTTTATAGCACAAAAACAATGAACTGTATAAGAAAAGAAAAGGTGGTACTGGTATATCATTAAAATAGTACCATCAAATAATATGTATATACCTATGTATATAAAATAAATACAAAAAGAAACAAAAACAAAAAAAAAAAAATAAAATGGGGGAAAATGAAAATGAAAAAGGAAAATCTAAGGATTTCTTTTATAATATGAGAAGATAAGAAAAATGAGCGCATGTTTCGATTCCTAAATACATATTTAAATTGGTTTTTATTGCTTTAGGTATATATCTACATATATACATATATACTCGTGTACATATAAAACATTAATATTGTATTTTAGTTAATTTTCATTTTTTTTTTTTAGTTTCTATTTTGTTTTGATTATTATGCTCCTTAAGATCGTAATAAGTTCTAAAATATAAACTATGCTATCACCATATATGTATGCGTATTTTTCTTATATAAGAATAAAAATATAACAATAAAAAACAGTACAAGTTATTCAAAGGAACATTTTGATTTTTATCTTAAAAGTAAATATTCCGAGGAGTTAATAATTTAACTATTTTTATATTTTTTGTTTTCCTTTTTTTTTTTTTGTTCTATATTATAATGTATTAGGTATTTATATATACATTTATCTATATATATTCGTATCCATAAAAAAAAGTAGTAAATATTTTTGATTTACAATAATTTTTTTTTAATTTGAGTACATTTCACATAATTCTTATGTTCTTTATTTTTTATTTTAAATATTAAATAAAATTAATCACAAATATTTTTGATTTACTTTCTAAAATCAATGGTCTCTTTTGGTTACTCCTTTAAAATAAAATGGAAGAATTTATTTTTATTATATCTACTTACTTAGTTTTTCTTGTTTTTTATAGGTTACATTGTTTTTTTAGAGTTATTTTTTCGATTTAAACGTTTAGTTGAGAAGGTCAAAGAAATTGGAATTGGAATTTAATTTTGTTGTTTTGAGTTAACTTTAATTTTTGTTAAGTAGCTCTTAGGTGCTCCATGAAATTTTAATTACAATAAAATTAAACACATTCCTACTTATATAGTTCAGTGAAATATAAAAGTACAATAAAAAGTTTCTAATTTCTATTTGTTATACCTAAGTAATACAAGAAATCATTTAAGAACATAATCGATAAACAGATTTAATGATAAATTTCAGCCAAAGTATTAATATCAAAAAACAAATCAATTGTTTAATTTAATTTAACCAAATTAGCATTATGAAGAATTAAATTTAAATTATTTGGAACTTATATATAAACAAAAATCAATATTACCAAATTATTTTTTGTTTTTACTTTTCATTTAAAAAATTTGGTATAAATCTTGTCAAATACCTATCGTGTCTGTCCATCCACCCATATTTCAGCAAAAAAATTCTCAAAAACTTGAAGAGTTAATATGTTGAAATTGAACAAAAGTGTTTTTAAAAGAATTAGTAGCTCGCCTAGCTAGACATATACACACAAATGCTTAACCGGACCCAATCATGCATGCTGAAAAAACGTACACGGAAAGGATGTTAGAAGAACTAGATAAAGTTTTGCGTACAATCGGTTCCGAAAGAATGTACGTTTTTTATTTAGTTGTTGATTTTATTATCTAAAGTTTCTATAAATAGCATTTTTGTCTTTTCTTTATGTTATATTTTGCATACCTTTGTTTTTGGAAATTGTTTTTACATATTTTTGTATAGACTTAAAGTTGCAGCAAGTGAATTTGTGGAAAAAATAAAAAAAGCAGAAGTTTTATCGCATTTAAAACACTATACCTATAATGTGAAAATATATATCACTTATCGAAGACACTTTCAAACAAAACAGCAAACACTTTAGCAGTTTCAAATAGATCGTTTTTCGAAATATTTAAAAAACAACATTGCTGTTAAATTGTATTCTATGTGGTATAAAGTTGAAATTTAAATTATCATTTGTTTCAAACTATAATTTTTTTATATTCACAAACTCGATGCGCGCGATTTGCAACTTCAACTAAGATTTTTATTTTCAGAATCAGATTTCTGATTAATTTTTTATTTATAATAAAACTATTAATTTTAATTTTTAAACATCAACTTTTGGTTAACTATAATGTTGAACAACTTATAAATATTTTCCAAAGCACTAATTTAAAAAAAAAAACTTTCAGCTTCCTTAGGCTTTATAAATAACCATACATTTAATTATGTATATATTTATTACCTATATATATATATATATCAAAAAATGTGTTCAGTGTCTTATCTGTACCTACTTGATTTGTAACTATTTCATTTAATTAAACACTTTAATATACTTTATTATACACAGGCAGAATTTAATTCTTTTAAAACTTTTAAAAGTAGCTTTCTCAACTTCAGCCTGTATTTGAAGATTTATCTGATACATACATATTATGAAAAATTGAGGTTATATATTGGAGCTGCGTTTATTGATACATGATAATATACTAGTGTGTAATGTAGAATATATCTTTTTTTTCAATTGAAATGTTTATATTGGAACATCGCTTTGCATATCGATGGAGATAAGAGCATTCATAAAGCTTAACTCAATTTTTAAAGTTATTATGATTATAGAAGAATATTTTTACTTATAGAACTGCCTCCGTTTCTTCCGACGATGTTTACAAAATTATTAAATTCATTTTATAAAATTTCTGGAAAATCAGATATTCCCCTTTTGTGACCAACTAACATATCTTTAAATTGAAATGTAAAATTATTACAATATATAACAGAAATGAATTGTATATTTATTGAAAATCTAATTGTTTGAATTGTATGCGAAATTCATTTAGATCAGTTATAATAAAACGAATTTAACAGGCCTAAAACAGTTGGTTACGAAATACCATTTATACATTAAATTAAAAAAATTGTAAAACACGAGAATTATACCATTCCGAAATATAGAATACAAATTACTTGTTTATGCAAAAATACAAAAATTTTAATATTTGAAAACGAAAATTTATTTATTAACACTCCCCTATCACATTCCTACTTATTCCTACTTATATACCTAGTTCAGTGAAAAATAAAAGTACAATAAAAAGTTTCTAAATTCTATTTGTTAAGTAATACAAGAAATCATTTAAGAACACAATCGATAAACAGATTTAATGATAGATTTCAGCCAAAGTATTAATATTAAAAAACAAAGTACTAAGAAAGTACTACTTTTCTTTATCCTTAATCGTAGTCCCAACCCTTCAGTTAATAAACAAATTGGTGATAAAAACGTAGAAATAAATCCAAAATGCATTGGATATAAGTTTTTCTTCTTGGATAATGGGGTTTGTATTGTAAAGCCTCATTATTTTATATGAAAGCCCCCCTCCTCTTGGTCCAATTTGGCCCATCTGTGAAGTCGTTCTTTATTTTGGCAAAAAAAGCATTCACACCAATCATTAAAATTGGTTGAGATTTTTTTGAACAATTAGTATTTAACATTCCCTAAACTCAGAAGCTCTAGACATGATACTGAAATCAATTTATAAAAGCTAAACTTCATAGGTACCTACCAAGGTCAATGCACCAAATTTGAGCTCATTCCTTAGGTTAGAGTACAAGATTTATTGAAAAGTCTGGTGTTTTTGTATGGGAGGTACTCTCGATCCAGCGGTCCGATTAAGCCCATTTACGAATTTAATTTTACTTTTGACCAATAAAGCATTTATACCAAATTTCATCAAAATCGGCTGAGACTAACGCAAGGTAGGTTGTTTACAGACACACATACATACAGATATACATACAAAACAAAATATTTTTCGGATATACGTGTTTCCGACAAAATGGCTTAACTTTTGTTAAGACCGAACAAATTCTAATTTTTTTTTAATGACGAACTTATAACATTTTCTTCTACAGTTTTTTTGTGTACTAAAGAAAAGCTAAAATTAACTTCAAATATAAAATTTATTAGTTTTTTTAATTAATATTCTCACTTTTATGATATGAATGTAGGTACATACTACTGTACTTATTCTTTATACGTTAGTTATGAATTTTTTTATATTATTATTAGTAATAATAGAATATAATAGAGAATACTGCTCCCTGGTTTTTAAATTAATAAATTTATAATTTTAAAATTTATAAAATTAATAAAATTATAATGGCACAACCAATAACAAACAATTCAATATCAATAATAAAAATAAATTAACCGTTATTATAAATTAATTACAAATATACAAATGCAAAATATAAAAACAAATAGTTCTAAAACCAATTACCGAAAACACATTAAAATTTGGCCACCTAACTTGAATAAGAAAATAATAATTTATTTTAAAAGTAAAGATTATTTACCTTTTAAACAAATGGAATATAATTTTGAAATAATATTTTACTATACAATCTACAAATATCGATAAAAAATTAAAACTAAAATAATAATTAAAACTTAAATTACGACATGGTAGAGTAGATTACATATTATCGACATAATTATTACTCTTTATAAGGGTAGAGTAACTACTGATTTTTAAAGATTACTTAGTTTATTTTTTAACTTCAATAGTTATATACAAACTATAGTTATATATATATATATATGTACGTGCTATTATTCCAAAGAGCATTTTTATTTGCTCGTATGAACATTGTTTCAAAGGGTATACTCAACCTGCCATATCGTTTATAACGTTATAAAGAACTAGATATAGACTCAAAGATATAAGAATTAGATATAAACTTAAAAGTTTGGATCACATAAGAATCGAAAATAAATCGATTAAGCTATGTATATGTGTCCGCCCGATTGAGCGATGATATTTTAAAAATTAAAGAATCTAAGATTATGAAATGTTCACAAATTCGTTTCTGTGCGATATCCGTAAAATTATATTATAGAATATTATCTAAAATTTTTTCAACAGTAGTTAACTTTAATGGTCAACGTCTGTACAAAATATGGTTGATCTAGTCACTAGTTTAAGAGGTTCGAATAGCTGCCTTATAACTTCTTTTTTTTTTTATATAAACATAACTTAAGGTCTAATAAGTTGTGTATTTAAAATTTTACAAACACTGGCCACGAAATTTTATTATATTAATTTCTTTGGTTCGGATTTTGGAACTTTTTATCGGTTCAAGAGCTAATGAGCATACATCCCAGAACAAGATAATTTAAAAACTAATGACGCTATCTTAATGAAATTGATACAGTAGGTAGGTTCGGATATGGAATTATATAAATCGAAGAAATAAATCTAAGATGGTTTTTATAAGCCTTCTTTTGACATAATGTGGTTTTTATTGTAAAGTCTGTAAAGTTTATTAATATTTCTTATAAAGTCTCATTATTTCGTTCTTTCATCGTTTTTTCTTTTGACAAAAAAATTATTCATACCAAATTTCATTAAAATCTATTGAGATTTTTTGAATTATTAGAACTATACTTTTTCGTTCGCCCTAAAATACCTAGCCTTCATAATACTAGAATGAACTTATGAAAGTTACTCTTAATGGGAACTCTCGGATAGTGTATGTACCAAATTTGAACTCATTTCAACGGTTAGAACTCCAAATTTTTTTAAAAGTCTAGTATTTTTGTATTATCTTCGAACTTATTTTTACTATTGACGAAAACAGTATTCATACCAAATTTTATCAAAATTAGTGGAGATTTACGTAAGTTAACGTGTTTACAGACACACATACACACACACGAACACATAAAAAAGTTTTGGGCTTTACGCGTTCCTGTCAAAATGAAATAATTTTGTTAGGACATAACAAAATCGATTTTTTTCACCGAGGAACTTAGAACCTTTTCTTCTACAGTATATATACTGAAGAAAGTCTAAGAAGTTCTAAATTTGTAATTCTGTAATTGCATTTTATAAATACATTTATTTCATGTTCTTTTGGTTTTTTTAATTAATAAGAATTTTTAATATTTTTGAATAGATATATTAATTTGAAAAAGTTTTTAGAAATAAAAAATTAGATAGAATTATTTAAAACTTTTATGGTTTTAGAATTACTTATGGATTTTTAATTCAATTTGAATCAATTAGGTGTAGGGTATTACTAAGTGAGTTGCACTGACTTACTGTTTCTTTATTTGTTTATATTTAGTAATGCAAAAAAAAGAAGTTGTGCGGCAGCTATTTGAACCCACTACAATATATTAATTAAATTTTGTAAAAAGTTCGGCTAGAAAACTCAATTACTTTTGGCATTAATTTCAAGCTTTCCTAAATATAGAGTAATGCTCGGTGGGGGTAATTAGGCCTAGAACAATAAGACCTAAAACGCTTTATTTTACTTTGGAATGAGAAATAAAGCCTAAATCGCCAAATTTCACGATATAAGTCTTATTTTTCATTCAAAATCTTATTTTTCTAAAATAATGGAATTAAAGCCTAATTTTAATTTATTATTTCAATTATTTTGTTATTATGACTTAACGGTTCAAAATTTCCTAAATTAAAATTCTACAAACTTAGAAATTGTTACTCTGTGTATATTTTTCCATGGATTAACATTTGTATTGAAGCTCTAACAATATAAATTTCGACTAATTTAACAACCTTTCTTAATTGCATATGGCTTTGATAAGTAAGGTTTTAATTATTATTTTTAATTTGTATTAATGAAGCACATGAATTATTTTGGGACTATATTAATTAGGACTGTAGAATACTCGGCAGAATTCTTCCGTCGGAATCTTTTCAAACCATATTAATTTTTATAAAACTATTTTATATAAAATTATTTTACATAATTAATTTTTCCTTTTTTTTTCTATAAAAGTAAAGAACAAGACAATGTCAATATGGCGAAAATAAATATTACAAATATAATTATAAAATTGACCAACAAATCATGTATACTAGTATATATATTTTACAAAACTAATAAAGGCCAAAATTAAGTAAATTTGTTTCCAATTAAATTAACTGAGATAAATAAAATTAATTAATATACTAAAATTGAAAGCCACACTACTAAAATGGAAATACTTCATATTTAAAAATTAAATTTATTTTGGTTGTTTTGTTGTAAAAAAAAATAAATTAAACGAATGGTGTTTCATATATGGATTACAATATGTTTTATAATCAAATGAAATAAAAGTGAAACGATAAATAATTTTTTTTGCACACATTAAAAAGTGTTTCCGTGTTCTTTAAATGGGATGTTGAGAGGATCACGTTTTAGTTAAATTTATCATTTATTTATTTTTGAATATTTTTACATTTAGTTGTAACAACAGAATATTGTTAAAATTTTTGCTATCCATAGTTGTAAAAACTAAACTAAATTACGAAATGAAGTTAAACTTTGAATTAGAAAAAGTTAAAATTCTATAATTTTTTGAGATAACATTTATGTATTTATTTAATAATATATATCCATAACAATTCAGGTGCGCTGTTTGGACATTTGCAAAAAAAAATATAGTCAAATTATGATTTAGAATAGAAATCATTAGAGTAACTATTTCATGCAAATCAAATAGTATAGTCAAATGATTTTTTTCAGACTATATTTTTACGAATATCCAAAATCCAACTTAAATAAATAATAAATATATTAATATAAAACAAGTGAAGAAAAAAACCAAGGGTTTTCAAAAATCACATTTTCAAAATTATATAGGGTTTCTTACTGAGTATGTTATCATTTATTTTTATAGAAATATATATAAAAATAAATGATAATATTATAATTTAGTTATTTCATAATTTTATTAATTATGAATAATAGTGAAATTAATATTTAGAAAACAATCCCCGTTAACAAGTGCGAAATATAATGTTGAAGCTTCAATGTTAACGTTTAATTTTGGAAAAACATACACTGGTGAATAAATTACTGTTTTATAAAAGCATAAAAGTTTTAATTCTTAAGACCTAGTAGTCATTCAATAGGGAAGGTCCCCAAATGTTTGACAGCAAACTTATGATGGATCTGCCCATCCCTCTCCTGTCCCCAACCTTCATTTTTTTTAGGTTCTAGGAAATCAATTGTGAACTTCACCAAATTTGAAATTTCACCCCTAATTTTATTATCTAAGCAAAAATGACTAAAACTAAGAGACAATTTCTTCAATTTAAAAAAATTTAAAAAAAAAACCCCCTTTTATAAATTTAAAAAAAAAACGCTTAATATATGTTAAAATATAATGCTGCAACTTTAAATTTTGTATAATGGTAAATTTTATTTACCTCAAAAAATATTGCATTTTAAAAGTTGGGTTGCCTCAACATTTGCATTTTAAAAATTTATAAATTTTATAAAATCAGCTATCGTTTGCCGTTTTCAGATTAAAAAAACACCTAACAGAACTCTTGTTAGACCAATTTAAACAAAGGGCTTTTTCCAATTTTGGGGGGCTGTAATTCCGTAACGGCTGGGGCTACAGAAAAAAGTTCTTAACAGAAACTATTTTTTTTGGAATGCCTATCCATGGTTAAAATTTCTTAACTCTATTTCAAACGGTGTAAATGTTTTGTAAACATTCGGACGGACGGACAGAGTGAAGCTATACAGTCTTTTTTACAAAATTTTTTGAAAATGTGCTAAAAAGGAAGTTGTTAGGCAGCTACTAGAACCCCTAGACCAAAATGGCTGAATTTCAATAGCGATGACGACTATTGCATAAAAACGAGTTTCCGAAAATTTCAAGCTTTTTTATTTTTTAGTAATCGTGGCGACGGACGTACATACATAGCTAAATCGATTTATTTTTCGATTCTGATCCGATCCATACACTTGAGTCTATATCTACTCCCCCTACTTCTCTGCGTCACAAACGTAATGGCAAATTTATTATACTCTTTGACTATATAGTCATACGGGTATAATGGCTATAAAGTCATACGGGTATAATGTAATGTACTATAAAGTCAACGGGTATAACGAGAAAGAGTATAGTAGGACTGTGTCAACTCTTTGATACACGTATGACCGTAATATAAACATTATATCATCCGGTTAATAACTTTTGGCAAAATTTCAAACATTCAGGTTTATTAGGTGTAGTGTAATGATCATATAAAAGAAGGAGTTGCATGACAGCTACTCGAACCCTAAAAATTTTGCAGAAATTTTGGCCATAAAATTAAACTACTTTTAGCAAAATTTCAGACAACCAGCTTTAATAAGTACAGAGTAATGCTCATATAAAAAAAGAAGTTGTATAGCAAATACTCGAACCCGTGGACCAAAAAGGCTGGAACCTTTGTACTGCAGTTTTTGTTGAATGATTTAGTACCTTTGATTAATTATTTCAATTTTAAATACTTTTTAAATTTGTTCTTTTAATTTACTTAATTTTTTTAGGTTATACATACTTTAATTAACAAAAATAAAAACTTTTATATTATTTATTTAAATATAAAAATAAATTCTAGAACCATGGTAGGTTGCTTTTGGTAGGTATTGAGGAGAATTTAAATATCATACACAATTACCTAATTCATATTATCCGTGGTAATTTTTCAATAAAATTTTTAATAAAAAAAAATTTTAGTTCTTTATTTATAAAATATATAATAATAATAGCACATTTTATATTAAAATTTAATTACCTTCTTAGCTTTATAAAAATATAAAAGTATTTTATAACAAGCCAAATAGAACAGAACATTCTTTTCCTAAATTTCAGCTTTTTATCATTATTGATTTTGAAGATATGCTTTTAGATTTTTGGAAGTGTGTGGGAGGCACCTGAACAACTTCAATTAATCCCCTATGTTAGGAACGAAATGGAAACAAAACAGAACACTCTTGAATCAAACTGAACGTTTCTATTGTTATTAATTTTTAAAGATATGTTTGTTAGATCTTGGTCGAACCTCGACTCCACATTTCAGTAACATAAAGGTAGAACAAATTTGAAGGTTCTACATTTATTTCAAGTTACTATTCTTATTAGTTCCAAAGATATTGTTTAAGGTCTTGGGAGTTGTGTGGATGGTACCCAAACCACTACTCTAATTGGTACTAAATGGATACAACGGAAAAAGGATGGAAACTTTTTGTACAAAATTTAAAGGCACTATCTTAATTGGTTTCGGGATTCTACTTCTTTGGCCTTAATTCCATCAAAAACTTCTTGAATCCGAACCTATGGTCCGATCTCGACATAAATGCAATCACCGTCGTACTTTCATTACTAGAAATTTTCGGTATAAATTTCATGAAGATAGCCCAATTAGTTTTTGAGTTATCGTGCCTATAGACAGACATCTTGAAATCGTCTCGTAGGTGACATTTATACTTAGTATGAACCTCAATATTGGACATAAAAAGAATATAGTAATTAATAATAAGAACATTTTCAATAAAATGTATAAACTCATGTATATTAAAAGAGGAAAAACTGATTTTTTAGTCCCATATTTCTTAGTTATAATTAAAACTCTTCTTCTCAAAGTAATTTGGATTTCCCAGTTGGTGACGAAAGTAGGGTTTGCCCTTTATCCAGAATACTTATTTTATATATTATTTTATATATATATATATATATATATAAGTATTTATTTTTTTTGGAGGGAAACACTGATTTTTAAGCCATATCTAAAAACTCTCCTAATTAAATTCTACACTATTAAGTCTCATGATGCAATTTTTGACTGTTTTGAAAAGATAGAACTTCTGGACTTTTGCCTTGATTGTTTTTTTGGGACTTTTGTCTTACAGTGAAAAGTGAGATGTTTTATGTGACTTCTTCAACCAAAACATTTTATCGATTATCAAAAAATATATGTGTAACCTACAAGAGGGAAAAATATAATTAATTAATCAGATGTATTAAAGGTAAATTTTGTTTGTTAATGATTTTCCAAATAAAATTATAATTATTGAATTTTTATTTTAAAAATTTTAAACCTTCACCTAGTAATAATAATTTTATTATATCTTGTCACATCTAAGTTTTGTTTTATATTCCTTTTATTGATTTTAAAATTTAACGAGAAAGTGCCCTTGTCAACTTTAAGATACCAAACCCATTATGATGTTTAAGAAAAAATAAACGGCGCTATGAACTAGCCCCCACGTTAATAATCGCAAATGAAATAATCCCCAATATTTTTCAATATTTTTTGAATTGGAAAATAGTTATTTTTTTATGTGGTTTAGTTAATTTTTTAGTATTTTGAAATTAATTCATATAAAGTTAAACTCAAAAATTCGAAAAAGATTTTGTGGGATAAATTTATTTCTTCTGGAGGTTAGTTCACTTTTTTTACGAAAAGTTAATTTTACTTGGGGATTTTAGTTCACTTTTTTTGAGAATTAGTTCATTTCTTCTTTTGATGTTAGTGTACTTTCTTCAATATAATTATTTAATATAGCGAATAAAACAATATATATAAATATGTTTTTAAAAACTTTGTATTAGGAGAAATTTTAGAGTTGGTATAAAAAACAGAATTATTAGCCTTTTCCAAAATATGTTTATAATCCTCCTAATTCACAACCCGCATATACATATATATATTCATATTCTGGAAAATCGAGGTTATTCGATTTTGTAACCAACCTTACAATCTCTCTAAATTTAAGTTTTATCACTGTGTGTGATATGTCATGACATTTAAAAATTTGTAACGAATGTACTTGAAGCGCAATTTGTGAGAATCCCAAATTAACAATTTCTATAAGTACGACTTGTTGCACTTCTATAACAAGCACCATTCAGATAAAAAAAATAAATTATATTTTGGAACGAGTACATGATTTTTAAGAATAAGTTAATTTTATTTACGGATTAGATCGTTTTTGAAATTTGGGGATTAATTCGTATACAAACAAAACTCACAAAATGCCAAAAATATTTTTGGGGATTATTTAATTTTTGTACTTCGGAGTTAGTTCATAATGAATTAAGACTCAAAGGCTAGTGACTTGGGAGGTACTTCTTAGCGCAAAAATAAACCATAAATTCCCCTATGATATTAATTGAAAAATATTGAAAACTAAAAATGAAAAAAAAATTTTTTCCACCCGATCCATAAATTTTCTTTAAAAAAAAAACCTAAATAAAACGAGGAAGGTTGTAGTAGAGTGGTCTGTGCCAACAACTCTGGATACCCGTATAACCTTAATATAGACATTACATAATTCGATTAATTACTTTTGGCAAAATTTTAAATACACAACTTATTAGACTTTATAACAGAGAAATGCTCATATAAAAAAATAAGATATACGGCAGCTGCTCTTACCCGTGTAGAAAACTCGTTGGATTTCAATAGCGATAGCGGCTATTGCATAAAAACGAATTTCCGAAAAATTTCAGAATTCTAGCTTCTTTATTTTTTGGGTTATCATGCATTATAGCTTGAACGATTATTTTTCGATTCCGATCTGAGCCATATGTTTGAGTGCGTATCAATCCCCTCTCCTTCGCTGCGTTACAAACGTAATGGCAAAATTATTATTTCGTTTTACTTATATAAATTAAAAAAAACATTTTGCCAAAAAGTTGACCCGAGTAATTTGCAACTTTGCAAACTCTATTACGTTAGTTGCCCATTTTCAATTTTAATCTCGTATAGCTTCATTAAATTCTCTGTAATCGGATTGCAAACTTTGTATGGCAGTTTTTACACATTTTCAAAAAATTTTGTAAAAATGTGCCTATATAGCTTCACTCTGTCCGTCCGTCCGTATGTTTACAAAAACTTTTACACCGTTTGAAATAGAGTAAAAAAATTTGAACCATGGGTAGTTTTTGCAAAAAAAATAATTTCGTAGAAGAATTTTTTTCTGTAGCCCCACCTGTTACGGGGCTACAGCCCCCCAAAGTTGGAAAAAGCCCTATATTTAAATGGTTATTACAAGAGTTCTGTTATATATTTTCTAAATTCTAAAAAATAGAGTTCTGTAAATATATTTTCAATCTGAAAACGGCAAAAGATAGCTGGTTTCATAAACTTTATAACTTTTTGAAAGGCAAATGTTTAGGGTTGCCATATGGTACTAAAATTTAACATTACACAAAACTCAATTTTTGCAAAATTTTTGACCACACATATCTTCTGAACGGTTTAAGCTAGGGTCTTGAAATTTTAGGAGAAGTTAGATAATCAGAAATTAGTAGGAGTCGGTTAACAAAATTTTTTTGTCAAGCCCCCTATTTAGGAGCTAGAAGGGTTCGAAAATTGAAATTTTGCTATTTTTAAACACCTGTAACTTGAATTATACAAAATTCAAATAAATAGTGTTATACAAAATTCAAAGTTCTATAATTATATTTCAACATGTGTCAAAGGTTTTTCTTAATTTTGAAGGGTTACGAAGCTACAGCCCTTGCAAATTCCAAAAAAGCCCTATATTTAAAATGATATAACATGAGTTCTGTTGGGTTTATTTTCAATCGAAAAACGGTAAAGGAGAGCTGATCTTATAAACTTAACAAAAATATGTCGACCAAATTTATAGGGTTGCCATACGGTACTAAAATTTAGCATTATATAAAACTCAATTTTTGCAAAATTTTTGGTCCCACATATCTCTAAAACGGTCTAAGATAGGGGCTTGAAATTTTGGGAGAAGTTAGATCCTCAAAAGTTAGTAGGAGTCGGTTAACAAAATTTTTTTGTCAAGCCCCCTGTTTAGAAGCTATAAGGGCTCGAAAATTGAAATTTTGCTATTTTTAAGCACCTGTTACTTGAATACCTGTCCAATTTTTTTTTTATTAATATACAAAATTTGAAGGTCCAACATTATATTTTAACACATGTTAAAGGTTTTTCTTAAATTAAAAAGCGGTTCTTTAAATTGAAGAAAGTGTCTCTTAGTTTTACCCATTTTTGCTTAGATAATAAAATTCTAAGCAAAATTCCACATTTTGGTTTAATTCCTAAAAACTACAAAAATGGGGTGGGAGGGGGAGGGGGTTAGATGAAGTTAGGTCCCTGAGAAATTTGCTAACCTCCCCCATTGAAGGGCTATTAGAACTTTAAAATAAAAAATTTACTGTTTTTATAAGTAAGCAGTAACTTAGTCACCAACGTATATATTTCCTAAATTAAACGTTAATATTAAAGCTTGAACATTATATTCCGATAAAATACTTAGTATAAAACACTATATTATTTTGAAAATGTGCTTTTTTAAAAACCCTTGGTTTTTTATCATCACTTGTTTAATTATTATATCACATGACTTTAATTTTTAACTTTTTAGTTTTATTATTTTCAAAGATATGTTCTCTGGTTCTGGAACTCTCTATGGCTGCAAGTCTTTGTCACAAGAAATGTTAAAATTTACAAACAAGCTTGCCACTCTACTTTACTTGTCTTCTTATAATTTTAACTTTAAAGTGTAATAAGTTCTAAAGTATATGTGCATGTGCAGAATGCAGAATGTGCATATATTATGTATATTTCAGGTTCTAAATTAACTTTATAATTAATATTTATAATATATAAATAGTATTGTATGCGAGATCCTGAATTGAGAGGGATTTTATAGTCGGGTACATAATCAAGGCTATGTACATCTCCTGGATAAAGTTCATAATTCCGATTTCGTAACCAATTTTAAAAATACTTCCGAATTTAGAGTTATGTTATAAAATAATACATTGTGCATGTAAGTAATATGTCTTCTCCGTAACTAGTTAACCCTTGTACACAATTGGAACGTTCTATCTTAATTTTAAGATACTATTTTTATTAATTTCAATGATAAGCTTTTAAATCTTGAGAGGTCTAAGAAAGGTACGTGTACCACCACTCCAATTGATCATAAATTAGGGGGATTATAGGGTGTTGTTTACACATAGGAAAGCTTCTTTGAAGCTTCTACATTTGTTTAAAGTTACCATCTTAACTTAATTAGTTTTTGAGTTATCGTGCCTACGAACGGACGGACCGACGGACGGACATGGCTTTATCGACTCAGGAGGTCATGCTGATCACATATATATATTCTTTTCCATATCTATAGCTCACTTCCTTTAGATGGTTACAAACACCATACTAAAGTTAATATACTCTTTTCCTATTTCATTGGTGTAGGGAATAAAAATTTAAATAACACATTTTTCTATACAAATTAATAATATAATCTTTTAAATGATATTTTTATAATGAAAATTGTTTGAATTTAACCAATTATTAGAAAATAAAATATTCTTACTTTATCAAAACATAAAATTGTAAAAACGCAAAGCAAAAATAAAACGGAAAAAAACAAAATAGTTAAAAAAACTAATTAAATTTCTTATTTATATTTACCTATTTAATACCGGGTACGCGTTGCTGCGCCTGTCATTATGGGTTTTTGATTGAAATTGATGTTATTGAAAAAAATTAACAAAAAAATGACATCAGACATTCGAAAAGAAATATGTATGTACAGAAAAATCCGGTCCCTAAAACATCTAAATACATTAAACACATAAAATTCTTGCTATCGCAACCATATGGTATTGCAGAGCTTAGCTCTGTTAAAAATAAAAGTCTTACATATCTGGGAAATCTAGAACAGAGCTGAGTAATTTTATTCAAACTAGAAGCTACAAGTAAAAAATATAAGTAAGTTATATATATAGTAGAATCACCTTGTGTTCGAAATTCGAGCTATTTTTGCTTTTAAGTTTACATAAAAAATTCTTTTTGTGTAATTTATATTAGACTAATATTACACGAAAAATTATTCCTTTTTCTATATGTAATAAAAATTATGGTAACAATTTTGTCAATAATTCTTGCGCTTCAAATTTGCTTAAAAAAAAATTTATAACTTTTTCAATTATTAAAACGTTGTTAAGTATTTTTGACTTTTATTACTACAGCTTAAGCCGTTTTAAAGAGAGGATAATTTGGTACAGTTATTATACAAAAAAAGGGATTTAAATTCTAAATACATATAAATATTGTTCTGAAAATTTGATTATACATATTTCTAACATACACATATATTTTTTGAAGTCAAGTAGCCAAAATTCGAATGCTGTCCTTCATATAGAAAACTGTACTTTTTATATAGAAAACTGTACTTTTTATACCCGTGCATACATATATGAACATCGGGTATATTAAAATTACTCCTCCGTTTGTAACGCATCGAAATATACGAGCTAGATATAGTGTCAAGGGTACGTATCGAATCAGCATCGAAAAGCGAATCGATCTAGCTATGTGTGTCCGTCCGTCCGTCCTTCAGCACGATAACTCAAAAACTATAAGAGCTAGAGTTCTGAAACTTTCACAAAGTAATTTTTAGACAATTTGTAGGTTCCCTATTGTTTTTTGTTAAAATCGGAGAAAGGCTTCGGGTAGCTGCCATACAAATTTTTCGAAATTTTATGAATATTTTCAAAATTAATAACGAAATAGAAACCAAATGCTAAGGAAAATTTTTTTTTTTTAATTCATTTTTTGTTATCTATTTTCTTTTTAATAAAATATATGTATTTATTTTATGTATGAAAAATTTTATTTTATAGAAAATTTGACAGAAAACTCTTATTTATATTAAAAATTATTAATTTTTTTAAATATTTCTATAAAAAAAATTCAAAACTGTTATTTAAAACAAACAATTGATACCAATTGAGCAACTACAATTATTTAAAAAACGGTAATTTAAAACAAACAATTGATACCATAGCAACTACAATTATTTAAAAAAAAAAATTAAGATAAATAAAAACTCGTTTTGTATGCAAATTATTTATTGTTCTATGGTGTAGTGGTTAGGACATGGGACTAGTAGTCAAAAGGTTTCGATTCGATTTCTGGCAGCGGAAAAAATTTTTTTTTTTTTTTTAATTTATATTAAAACTCTCATTTATAAATTATTTATTTTTTTTTTAATACATTTTTAAAAAAATTCAAAACAGTTATTCAAAAGAAACAATTGATACCATCGCAACTATAATAATTTAAAAAAAAAATTGAGATGAGTATAAAGTCGATGGCTTAGTGGTTAGGACGTCGACATTTTAATTGAGAAGTGTGGGTTCGAATCTCGTTCAGAGCATATTTTTTTTTTAAATTCATTTTTTTTTTTATTAATGTTTTTTGTAATTAAATATAAAAAAACAAATATTTTGAATTTTCTGTCAAACAGTTCAATTGCAATATATGAAATTCTTAATTATTTAATACACGCACGGGTATCTAAAATTTGACAAGGGCAACTATAATCTTCCTCGTTTTCTAAACATTTTAGTACGATTTGAACTATGTTGTGTGTTTTCTGTATCCTAATTAAAAAGCTCTATGAATACATAATATGTACAACAAAATTTAACATATCATAATTCATAAGTTTAGTACTTAGTTACTACTTTAGCTTAGTACATTAATTATATTATATTTAAGCTGCCAGAAGTACAAAATAACAGTCAAGTTGACAGAAGTTTTTTTTTAAATCTCAATTTAAAGATTTATAACATACCTACATAGAGATAAAAAAACTGCTACATAAAAAACAAGTTTTTCAATAAATTAAAGAATAAGTTTTATCTATTGATAAATTTTTCCCTTAAATTTAAATTTAATAGCTACATAGGTAAGTAGAAACTATATTTCAATAATAAAATCTGAAATTTTTACTACAAATGTATAACAAATGCCTATCTAACGTTTTCAAAAATATGCAAAAAATGGTTCTGAATTCTTTTGTTTACTTTATTCCTATTTGTTTAGTTATTTAATTTTTGCTAAGTTTTTTATTAACAAAAATATATTTCTATGTACGGTCATGAATCATGACTCATAAGTTTATTAAAACAATCAAATGTTATTGCTTGCGTTCCTTTATGGGGAGTAAACTCTTTTCTACTCTCAACTACTGTCAGCTACACCAGCTCTTATAAAGGAGTAGATGACAGAGTAGATAAAATAATAATTTCCGGCAGATGGCTTTAATTAAAATTTTTCAGAATGAATGAACTTTCACTTGAATAGGTTACTTTAAATCATACTTCTTATTTGATAACCAATAAGCACTTACCCCTTCCATTTTAAAAAATATTCTTTATATTTATATCAGCAATAAACCTTAATTTTTTCACTATATTTTCAATATGTAAATATATTAAATATAATTAACTTCTCAAATGACAGGTAGTTTTAAAATGTCAAATATATGATTGATAATTAATCTAACAATTATATATAAGGATAAAATGAACCCATGTATTATATAAAATTCGTTCGTTTTGTCAAAGTAAAACTAAAAATAGGTTTTTTTATTATAAAATGAGGCAGAGTGTAGTAGAGAAGACTGTGTCAACTCTGGGATACCCGTATGACCGTAACATATACATTATATCATCCGGTTAATTACTTTTGGCAAACATACAGCTTTATTAAGTGTAGTGCAATACTCATATAAAAGAAGGAGTTGTATGGCAGTTACATAACATTGGCCATCACACTAAACTATTTTTGGCAAAATTTCATACACCCAGCGTCGTTAGGTGAAGAGTAATGCTCATATAAAATAAGAAGTTGTAACGCAGCTACTCGAACCCACTGCAGTTGACTAACCAAATTTTGCATAAACATTGGTCATAAAACTAAAGTACTTTTGACAAAATTTCAGATACGCAGCTGTAATAGGTACAGAATAATACTCATATAAAAAAACAGTTGTATGGGAGCTATCCGAAGCTAAATCGAATTATTTTTCGATTCTGATCCGATCCATACATTGGGTTTATATCTACCCCCTACTTCTCTGCGTCACAAACGTAATGGAAAATTTATTATACCTTTTGACTATATAGTCATACGGGTATAAAAACATTATTCAATTTTTAAAATGTAAAATAAACTTTCAATTATTAGAATTAAATCAAAACATACGACGTACAATTTTTATACGGCAGTACGGCAGTTTATACGGCAGTCAATACGTCTATCTAGATATTATCCGTAAATCGATACGCACGTACATTATTTAATTTATCGAAAAATATTTATTTGAATACTTAAATTTAGTACCTACAAAAAATATTTTTTATTTCATATTATTGGTATTTTGAATTATTTTGAATATAAAATATTTTTTAATAAAAATTATTTTTATACATTTTGTCAATTTTTTTTAAAATTTTCAAAATCCCAGGTACAATACATCGCGTTACGCGTATTTTGGCTGCTCTCATGTAAATTTATGTACCTACTTATTTCAAAATTTTTTGATAGAAATTGTACGTCGTACGCGTTGATTTTGGTTGATCCCTAAGGAGCAAATCAATTTTCTTAAGAAATATTATTTTTTTTTTATGTTTCTGCAAACATGTTATAGGTATTGTTTAATAAAAAAATATTTTACAAAAATATTATTTTAAATTTTCTATTTTTATTTTTCGCTTTGTCAATTTTAAAATCCGAGTTACCAGTACGCTCCGTATTTTAGTTGCTCAAATATAAATTCATGTACTTAACTATTTCAAAATATTTCTAGAAATTATACACCGTACGCGTTAATTTTGGTTAGGCCCAAAAACAAAATACAATACTTTTCGCTTATAATGACCATGATGGGACTGAAAATTATTTGTGGTAGTAAACGATGTCGCTTTAAAATAATGCTGTGAGTTTTGCAAAATGAGTAAAAAATTTGAACATTGTAGAATATGCTAATTCTAGAATGGATACTTCGAACTGATTAGCCACAATTTTATTTGATGTGTCAGCCTTAAGCCTTAATAAAAAACACTAAAATAATCACCAAGCAACATAATTAGATATAATAAGTTTAAATCAAAGAAATATGAATGTAGTAAGCAACTAACATTTTTAGGTAAAATTTAATTTTCGGCAAAAAGTGTAACGCTTATTATAATTAAAATTGATAGGCACATAAAATGAAGCAAATTTTTATTCTACGTTGATCTAATAAATACATAGCACAACAAATGCTAAAAACTAAAACCATTATCTGTCAACATCTGTCGCTGTAAACATAATATTGTTATAACCGAGTTCGTTATAAATGAAAATACTGTATAAATAATATGTATTGCTTTCATTTCGAACAGAACTATTTTTTTCACCACAATTTTAATACTAGTTCACTTGTTAAGATAAACAAAACAGATTTTAATTTACTTGTTAATTGAACATTTTAAACCAAACAAAAAACAAGGAGGATATAAGTCGGCGCCTATAATGGTTTGATTGAGCTGCGAGCTAAAACCATAAATGAATCACATTTACATAGAAAGTCGGCGCATAATATTAGAGTCATAAGCCACAACTTTGAACCGCGAGACCGTTATATTTAAATTTGCGTTAAATTTTTGACGAATTTTCACCTGGAAAAACTTCTTGGAAAATATGAAAACAAAAAAAAACCTTTCTTTTGGTTGTTGTTTCATTAAAATTGGTCAAATAGGTTGCCCTGAAAAGGGACCTTTATATTTGTATGGGAAAAAATAAGTCGATTAAATATTATGATTTATATATAACTTGTATATAATATATTATTAATATAGGGAAATAAAGTCCTGAGTAATAACGCCTAATGGGTCCTATTTAACTTTAAAAGAAAATTAAAGCCTAAGTCAAGAAATTTCTTATTTATTTTTTAAATATAATGGAAATAAAGCCTAATTAAAGTTTATTATTTCTATAATTAATGTTTTTATGTCACAATTTAATCCAAATATTTCAGTTTATTTAATTAATAAAATTTTTAAAATTGGTTACAATATTAAGATGTCCCGTTTTTCAAGAATGTATATAACTAAATTAATTATTATGGAAAAGGGGCAAACTTGGTTTCGTAACCGACAATGAAATTCCTCCAAATAGAATACAAATGTATGAAAAACATTTATTTTGTAATCAACCATAATAAAATTCATAAAGTGACTGCGGACTTAGAGCTCCCTTTTCTTCAGGTAAGGTACGTAAGGCAACAGTCAAGAATGGCATGAAGGAGTGGGCACGAAGGCTACGAGGCTGACTAAAATATAGAAAATTTTTTTAAATTTGTTGAAAATATTCGAAATTAACAGTTGGCTACAGTTTTGAAACTGGAATAGTATAATATATCTTTAGTGAAATAAAGCCGATTTACTTTAATTGTCATTGTAATAAGAAATAAGACCTTCCGCAAAATTTCACGAATACGGCCTATTTCTCAACTCAATTGGTTAATTAGGCTTTATTTCCCCTGCCCACAATTAGTTTGAAGTATTTTACTAATATATTTAATTATAACACTCTGTCATCAGAAAAGTGAATGAATTTTACCTTTACCACCCGAATTCATAAAATCTAATGAAAATGATATGTTTCCAGAAAAAAAGACAAAACTAAAATTACAATTTAATCCTTATTAACTAAATAGACAAAAACTAAAATATTGAAAGCTTATTCATGAAATGTGACTCTTCAATCAACGAACTATAACCAGTTTCCAGTTACTAAATATTTGTTCTAGTTTACTTTTCAAAAGTTACTTTCAACTTAAATATTTCAGACACTTCCCGATCTTGGCCAAATAAATCTGTCACAATCTTATTACAAAACAATTCAGTCTCATCTCAATGCATACTCATCCTGTAAACTCATATTTTATTTTATAATGAAATGTATCTATCTATCACACATACTCTAATTTAATTTTACAATAAATTACATTAGTTTAGGTTTATTCTAATCGATCCTTTTTTACTCATATAAAATAGAAAATAAAAATTTTTAACAAAAAATAAAAAAGAAATCATATAAGAATAAAAAATAGTATCTATACAGAAAGAGAAAAAACATCATAAAATAAAGACACGTGTATATAAGATTAAAACAATCCAGAAAAAGCACGTGCGATTACCAACCAATATTATTTTTTTAACTCCAGTCTCGATATTTTTGTTTTGCTACTAAAATCTTATTCGCATTTAAGGATTTTATAATCATAGAAAAAACGGAAGAGAAGTAAAAAAAAATAAACCTGCCGTTAAAAGAATAAAATAACATACTAGGATGGAGTTATTATTAAATATTTGAATTCAGATACAAAAATACTAAAGATGCTTTAGACATACATATATAAAAATTTGTACCATTTGGCGAATCGATAAAATAAGCATCTAAAAAAAATGCTTTATCTAAAAAAATTTTCATAGGAGATATGAGAGAACGTATTACAGATATCAATCATTATCTAAGTAGCTATTGGTATTAATTAGCGTATTAATTATTTTTAATATAAAAAAAAGTTTCATTTACAATTTGGTATTTTAAAAAATAATATTTAAACTAACATTTAAAAAATTAAATATTTTAATAAATAATCCGTTTAACGAAAACAAACTCATATCTCTTAATTGCAAATCGATAAAAATTAAAGTTTTAACTTTTTGCATTACAATTAACAAACATATTCTTACGAAAAATATTTTCACCAAAATTCAGGAAAATCTTTGTTCCAGATTTTGTAAATTCATCATAATGTATAAAAGTTTTATTTAAATTTTATGATGATTATAAAATTAAAAATACACTCCAGCCAAACAGGATTTCAAATTATATTTACTTCCCATCAACATCCAGACTATTTCCTTTTTTTTTGTTTCTGTACTTTTTACATCCTATTAGAATGTTTGTTTTAAGGTCACGTGCGGATAACACTAAATGTCCGCCACTTTGATGTACTCCGTATTTTTTTCTTTTATATTTCAACATTTAAAAACAAAAGACAAAAACATTAGAAAAATTACATTCCCCTTGTTGTTATTGGGACAAAAGCAATCTAGGGAAGGAAATCAAAGTGCGAACTGATATAAAATTGAAAAATTATGCCAGTGCTTTAAGTTCATTTTTTCAGTATAATTCCAATGTTTATTTTTTTTATATTTTTGATTTAGATTGAGGAAATTATGTTTAACCCACTCAAAATAAACATAACTAGAGATGAGCAATCTAATGGCTTGCAATATTTATTCAGTTTGAAGAATAGATTGGACCTCTATTTTTACCTCACATTATATTTTATACGAGTGCTTTAATATCAATAAATATATTTATATATAAAATTCTTTTATTTATTGCAAAATAGATATAGGAAGGCAATTAAACACCAGTTTACAAAAGAAGGTACAAACAATTAATTAAAAAGAAAAAATAAGTGAGGTTAACTTTTTTTGCTTTAAAAATAAAGGAGAAAACTCTTATTATTTTTAGTTGAATGTTTACTTTTTGACGCGTGATTAGTTTTATTCAAATACAAGTGGATTAAACCACATTATGTACTTTGAATTCTTCAAATGTTTATTTAATAAAGCATCATACAATTCTATAGTTTTCTTGTTTTTCCATTGAAAGATTTTAAAAAAGAAAAAACAAAAAATACTACTAAATACTAAACATTTTTTAAGATTATGCAATTGTATAATTTTTTGTTATACATTACTTGGTTTTAAAACGATATTTCGTATGAAGTATTTTTTATACCCGTGCATACAAATATGTCATCGGGTATAATAAAATTGCTCCTCATTAAAATTTTCCTCTAAATAAATCTAGCTATGTGTGTCTGTCCTTCCATCCGTCCGTGTGTCAGTACGATAACTCAAAAACTAAAAGGGCTACAGTCTTGAAATTCGCACAAAGTCATTTTTAGACAATATCTAGGTTCCCGATTGTTTTTGGTTAGAATCGGACCAAGGCTTCGGAGAGCTGCCATACAACTTTTTTGCACCAATATGAATTTCTTCAAAACTAATTATACTACGAAGTTGAAAATTACACAAAATTTAGTTTTATAATAAATCAAGCACTTATATGAAGTTTCAAAATGTTAGGGCCCCATTTTTGGGGGGCTGCCATACAACTTCTTAGCACCAATATCAATTTCTTCAAAACTAATTATACTACGAGGATGAAAATTACACACGGTTAGTTATATAATAAATCGAGCACTTATATGAAGTTTCAAAATGTTAGGGTCCCACTTTCGGGGGGCTGCCATACAAATTATATGCACCATGAATATGAATTTCTTCAAAAATAATTAAATTACGAGGATGAAAATTACACACGGTTAGTTATATAATGAATCGAACACTTACATGAAGTTTCAAAATGTTACGGCCCCATTTTCGGGGGGTTGCCATACAAAATTTTCAATTCAATAACTGTGAATCTAATGAAACTACGAGGTTAAAATTAAAATTGGGCAGGTAACATGACTCGGACCACTGAACTTTTAAGGTGGGCCAATATTTTTTTTTTTTTTAGGGTTTTTTTTTTAAGCAAAAATTATGGGATAACGAATTAAAAATTTTTTTTTTCTTTTTTTTTTTTTTAAGTAAAAATGTGGGATAATGAGTTACATGTTTTTTAACTTGTTTATTTTTTTGTAATATATATAATAGCATAAGGGAAATAAATAACTCAGAATCAGAAAGTTAATCGGTTTAGCTATATATGTCCGTCCGTCCGTGCGTCATCACGATAGCTCAAAAAATAAAGGAGCTGGGATTTTGAAATTTTCACAAATTCGTTTTTATGCAGTAATGACGGCTACTGCATAAAAACGAATTTGTGAAAATTTCAAATTTTAATTTTCAATTCGCTATTGAAATCCAGTCATTTTGTTCCACGAATTCGAGTACCTGCCATACAACTTCTTCTTTTATATGAGCATTACTCTACACCTAATAAAGCTGTCTGTTTGAAATTTTGGCAAAAGTAATTAACCGGATGATACAATGTTTATATTATGGTCATACGGGTATCCCAGAGTTGACACAGTCTACTCTACTCTTCCTTGTTTGTGTTAATTTTTATACAATTTAGTAGTAGGTAATACTGTTTATATTTTATGATAGAAATTTATCCCATATTTTTGGAAAATATTTTTTTTATTTATCTATTTTGTTTTCTATATTTTTTTAAAATACTATGTATTTAAGCATAATTCATCAGAATTTTCTTAATATACGTATACAGAATTAAGATTTTTGATTTCCAGATTTTATTAGAAAACGAGGAAGATTATAGTTGCCCTTGTCAACTTTTAGATACCCGTGCATAACCACTAACCGTTATTTATTTCCCCTATGCTATTATAAATATAACAAAAAAAATATAAGAAAGTAAAATAGTTTAATAAGTTTTGATTAACTTATTATCCCATAAAAAAAAAAAAAAATAGCCCACCCTAAAAGTTGGTCCGAGTGATGTCCAACTTTGCCAACTAACTTCTCCTATTACTTTATCTGCCCAGTTTTGATTTTAACCTCGTAGCTTCATTAGATTCACAGTTATCGAATTGATTACTTTGTATGGCAGCTGCCCGAAAACGGGTCCGTAACATTCTGAAACTTCATATAAGTGCTCGATTCATTATATAACTAACAGTGTGTAATTTTTATCCTCGTAGTATAATCAGTTTCCAAGAAATTCATATTGGAGCAAAGAAATTGTGTGGCAGCTCTCCAAAACCTTGATCTGGTCTTAAACAAAAAGAATAGGGAACCTCAAAAATGTCCAAAAAATGTTTTGTGTGATTTTCAAAACTCTTGCTCTAATTTTTCAATTCTATCTCTTATAATTAATTTTTAATTCACCAATATATTAAACTCAAGCAAAATCAACTTCATATGATCATATTCATATAATAATCATCATATTCATAATCTATCAATCTATCAATATCAATAAGCCATTTACTTAAAAAAAATCTTCGTCTTCTTTTTTTTTGCTTATCTTAAATAAACTACGCATCATTTAAATCATATGAAATTCTAACTCGAAATCGTTATCTAGAAAAAAAATAAAAAACAAAAAAACAAAAAAACAAAATTCATATAATTTCATGTTAATAAAATGTTAAAAAATACAAGATGCATAGTAAAATTTCAAATTTTTGTATGAAAATGTTGGAGTTGAAAAAGTTAGTTGTTCGAGAGCTACCCGAAGTTTTGGTCCGATCTTAACCAAAAAAAATAGGGAACCTAGAAATTGATTGAAAAATATTTTGTGAAAATTTCAAAACTGTAGCTTTTTTAGTTTTTGAGTTATCGTGCTGACACACAGACGGACGGACGGACAGACACACATAGCTAGATCGACTAATTTTTCGATTCTGAGCCGATACGTACCCTTGACACTATATCTAGCTCGTCTAGATCGATGCGTTACAAACGGAGGAGCAAATCTAATATACCCGATGTCGTATATGTATGCACGGGTATAACGATGTCGTATATGTATGCACGGGTATAAAAAATAACTGCAATTTGACACCAAAATCTTTCTTTAAGGAACAAAAAATGTGAAGTAAATAAAAAGCATAGACTTATGAAACTATGTAGGGATAGAAAATGTTGTAATTTAAAGTTAAACACATTATTATTAAAACTCTTGATTACCTTTATTTTTTATATTATTAGTATATTAGAAATTTGCATTAAAAAATTTTTATGAATTAACAAATAGAGAAAACTTAAGAGTTTTAAACCACTAGAGTATAGTTTTTTTAACTGTTTTCAACAATAAAGTTAAAAAAAAATCCATTAGGCGATTTGAGCGGTTAATATATCGCAACCAAATTATATCGCAAGAAAGTGAAACCTAACACAATAGGGCAACACTTGTATACATTTTCAATTCAATTTGAGTAGGACAACAAAAAATTTAAAAAACATTCATCAGGCCGTCTTACCTAAACGGGTTAATAGAAGACAACCAAATTATCTAATTGCTCCATTTGAGGAGAGCATAAGTTGATTTAATTGTTTAAGCAGGGCAAAAAAAATATTTAAAAAATTTGATGAAGCTTAAAACGGATTAGGAATGCGAAATAATAGATTTTTTTTTATTGATGTTTCTAAAAATTCGCAGTTTTTAATTATGTTTTGTAATTCATGAAAACATAAAATTTATTTTCAATCAAAGATAGCTATTTATCAACATAACATAGAATTAAGATAGACAGGCTCACAAGACAAATAAACTGCAATTATGCTCAGTTGTTTGGAAAGTGAGTGTAGTAATATAATTATCCTAAATAAACAAAGAGGCCAAGATTAACCTAAAGTAATTTTTTCGTAAGTATTAAGATTCTTGATAAAAATAATTTTAAATTAAAAATGCATAAGAATTTTTTAATTAATATTACAAAACGAGATGATAAAAGGCATTGAAGAACATTGTAATGGACTGGTTAACAGTTTTCGCTGATATTTTGTTAACACGAAAAGTAAATTGATCTAGCTATGTGTGTCTGTTAGTCGGTCCGCCCGTGTGTTAGCAAGATAACTCAAAAACTAAAAGTGCTAAACTTTTGAAATTCACACAAAGTAATTTTTAGACAATTTCTAGGTTCCCGATTGTTTTTGGTTAAAACCAAGGCTTCGGGGAGCTGCCATACAACTTTTTTGCATCATTATGAATTTCTTCAAAACTAATTATCCTACGAGGATGAAAATTGCACACGGTAGGTATATAATTAATAAAGCACTTATATGAAGTTTAAAAATGTTACGGCTTCATTTTCGAGGGGCTGCCATACAATTTCTTTGCACCAATATAAATTTCTTCAAAACTAATTATACTAAGACAATGAAAATAACACACGGTGAGTTATATAATGAATCAAGAACTTATATGAAGTTTCAAAATATTACGACTCCATTTACGGAGAACTGCCATACAAAGTTGTTAATACGATGACTGTGAATGTAATTAAGCTACGAGGTTAAAATTAAACCTCGGACTGGTAAAGTAATAGGGCAAGTCACTTGGCAAAATTGGACATCACTCGCACCCATTTTTAGGCTGGACCAATTTTTTTTTTGTTTTTTTTATGGTTGTTTTTAAGGAAAAATTATGGGGTAGGATGAGCCAAATTTTTTTGGCTATTTTACTTTTTTATGTTTTTTTTGTAATATATGTAATATGCATAAGGGAAATAAATAACAGTTTATTTTGTTTTATGCATCATAGTTTGTATGCACGGGTATCTAAAAGTTGACAAGAGCAACTTTAATCTTCCTCGTTTTTATTTGTCATATGTAATTCAAAATATGTAGTAGTTAAAACATTTATTTAAAAAAATATTGATGTTTTCATACAGTGGTACATATATTCAAGAAAGAAAAGTATTTTAATGACACAATATATTAAAAGCCTGGGAATCGATTATGATGGAAGGATTTCAACAAATAAAATTTGAAGTGTAGAGCCAAAGATAATGAATACAACTAGATGTGCACTCTCATATAAAAAATTTTTTAAAAAATAAAACCCTAATATGGGTCTAATATCATTATACATTAATAAACGTTTAAAATTAAAAAAGATTTTAAGAGAGTTAAAAATATAAGTAAATCACGTGACTGTCGATTAACTATAGTAAAGAGTTTTACTGAAACACATTTACATTATTTTTTCTTTAAAGGCTAATTTTCATTACAGCAATTTACTGGGCAAAAGTTAGAACATAGGCAGAAGATACAAAAATACTATTTGTGCGACAAAGAAAAACGATAAATTACTGGGAGAAACATCCATAATCCTTGGAGAGTCATCCATAATCCTTAGACAAGTATTGAGAGAGTACCATAATCCTTGGCAAAAAGATGTTCTCTAAGGTCTTTTTCCTATAAAGTTGCTACTCCATACAAAAAAAAAAGTGTATTCTACACAAACATTTTTTGGATACTATTACATATTTTTACATGACATTTGAATTTTCTAAACAAACAAGAGAATGTAAACAAAAAAAAAAAACATTTTATATTATGGTTTGATTTTTTATTTAAAATTATTTGAAATTGATTAAAAATTTATCATTTATTTTAAATTAATAAAATTTTGCCCAGTAATCTTGACTTTAGAGAGAGAGGTATATAGTATACTCTCAATAGGAGAGAAAGAGTAAAATGATTAAATTTATATTAAAATTTTTTTATATCTTTTGACAAAAACAAATTACATAACCTTATTTTTTAATTTTTAAATTTATATTTCGCGAATTTTTCAATTCAAAGTTAAAATTTTATTAATTTAAAATAAATGATAAAATTTTAATCTATTTCAAATAATTTTAAATAAAAATTCGTTCATCAAACCATAATATAAAATGTTTTTTTTCTTTGTTTACATTCTCTTGTTTGTTTACAAAATTCAAATGTCATGTATCCATAAAAATATGTAATAGTATGCAAAAAATTTTTGTGTAGAATACACTTTTTTTTTGTATGTAGTAGCAACTTTATAGGAAAAAGACCTAAGAGAACATCTTTTTGACATGGATTATGGCGCTCTCTCAATACTTGGCTAAGGAATATGGATGTTTCTCCCAGTAATTTATATGTTTCTCCCAGTAATTTACCGTTTTTTCTTTGTCGCACAAATAGTATTTTTGTATCTTCTGCCTATGCTCTAACTTTTGCCCAGGAAATTGCCGTAATGAAAATTAGCTTTTAATGTGTCTAGTCTACACATCTTTCTCTATATGTTTTATTTTATTCATATGCAAGAAATTTAATTTTTTCCTTTATTAGGTTTCTATTTTCTGAATTTAAAAGATCATATACTCATTCGATGGCTCCAAAAAATAACGACATAAGTCAAGTTTGATATGACGATTAGAATATTTGTCTTAGGTATAAGTAAATTCATATATATTTTTTTTTACTTGTTAATTTTTATAATTAATATTCTTATAAATAATATTTTTTTGGTTTTAAATATAGTTACAACGAAACAAAATTAAAACAATGTAGAATGTAAACCAAAGGTTTATAAAGGCGTACATTTCCGCAAGACAATATAAACATTTCAGAATACTGTGACTTGTACTAAAATTTGTAAATTTTCTAGGAGATCTCTCTTTCTTCAAAATTTCAAGACTCTAGCTATAAGCATTGCGGAGTTATGAAGGAAGCAAAATCATGCAATATTTTAATTTGTATTCTTAATTTATTCAAAAAAATAACAAAGGTATAATAAAATATATTTCCAATATTTTTGAATTCATATTTCTTAAAACATCATTTTAGATTTACATCGTTATAATTTGGAGCCATCGATATATTATAATTTCATAAATCGTATTTATTCATATTTCAAAATTTTTATTAAAAAAATAAAGTCAACAAAGCTTTTATTTTGTTTTTTATTTTTTTTTTCGTTCTCTAATTTAATAATGAATAGAGTATAAAGCTTTAAGCTTTTTTTTTTATTTCTTTCTTTTTATGTTAAAGAGCTTGAATTTTAAGGTTTTTGTTTTATATGGACTGTGCACATCTAGCTGTATTCATTATCTTTGGTAGAGCGTAGGCGGATTTTTACAAATAAAAACTTCACTTTTAAACAAACACAACTAAATTATTAATTTAAATACATAAATTATTACAAATTAACTAAAATATTTACTTTATTTAAAACGAGGAAGAGTGTAGTAGAGTAGACTGTGTCAACTCTGGGATACCCGCATGACCGTACCATATACATTATATCATCTGGTTAATTACTTTTGGCAAAATTTCAAACATTCAGCTTTATTAGGTGTAGAGTAATGCTCATATAAAAGAAGGAGTTGTATGGCAGCTACTCGAACCCTTTTCAGTAGACCAACCAAATTTTGCAGTAACTTTGGCCATTACACTAAACTATTTTTGGCAAAATTTCAGACACCCACCTTCATTTGGTGTAGTGTAATCCTTATATAAAAGAAGGAGTTGTATGGCAGCTACTCGAACCCTCAGCAGTAGACCAACCAAATTTTGCAGTAACTTTGGCCATTACACTAAACTATTTTTTGCAAAATTTCAGGCACCTAGCTTCATCTGGTGTAGTGTGGAAGCTACTCGAACCCTCTGCAGTAGACCAACCAAATTTTGCAGTAACTTTGGCCATTACACTAAACTACTTTTGGCAAAATTTCAGACACGCAGCTTCCATAGGTATAGAGTAAAGCTCATATAAAATTAGAAGTTGTATGGCAGGTACTCGAACTCGTGGACCAAAAAGGTTGGATTTAAATAGCGATTCCGGTTTTTACATAAAAACGAATTTGTGAAAATTTCATAATCCTAGCTCCTTTATTTTTTGAGTTATCGTGATTACGGACGGACAGACGGACGGACATACATAGCTAAATCGATTTACTTTTCGATTCTGATCCGATCCATACACTTGAGTCTATATCTACCCCCCTTCCTTCTCTGCGTCACAAACGTAATGGCAAATTTATTATACCCTTTGACTATATTGTCATACGGGTGTAAAATATTCGTTTCTTATATGTAAATTTTAAATTAAAACAAATATTTTTATTGCAATTGAAATACACAAATTATTATAAATTAACTAAAATAGTTATTATATTTAAAAAAAAATAATTATACCCGTGCATACATATATGACATCGGGTATATTAGATTTGCTCCTCCGTTTGTAACGCATCGATCTAGACGAGCTAGATATAGTGTCAAGGGTACGTATCGGCTCAGAATCGAAAAATTAGTCGATCTAGCTATGTGTGTCTGTCCGTCCGTCCGTCCGTCTGTGTGTCAGCACGATAACTCAAAAACTAAAAGATCTACAGTTTTGAAATTTTCACAAAATATTTTTCAATCAATTTCTAGGTTCCCTATTTTTTTTGGTTAAGATCGGACCAAAACTTCGGGTAGCTCTCGAACAGCAAACTTTTTTAACTCCAGTATTTTCATATAAAAATTTGAAATTTATCTGCACATCTTGTATATATGTAACATGAAATTATATGAATTTTGTTTTTGTTTGTTTTTTTGTTTGTTTTTTTTTTTTTTTGTAGATAGATAACGATTTCGAGTTTCGATTTCATACGATTTAAATGATGCGTAAAATTTTAAAAAAAATTTTAGATTTGGACTTTGTACTTTGAGATTTATGAATTAAAATGAAAAAAAATTATGAATATGATGATAATTTTTGATCATGATGATCTGATCATTATATGAGTATCATTATAATTATGATGCTTATTTTGCTTGGTTTTAATATAAGTATTTGTGAATTAAAAATTAATTACAAGAGATAGAATTGAAAAATTAGTGCTAGAGTTTTGAAATTTACACAAAACATTTTTTGGACATTTTTTAGGTTCCCTATTCTTTTTGGTTAAAACCACACCAAAGCTTCGGGGAGCTGCCACACAACTTATTTACACCAATATGAATTTCCTCAAAAGTAATAATACCAGGAAGATGAAAATTACACACGGTTAGTTCCATAATGAATCAAGCACTTATATGAAATTTCAAAATGTTACGGCTTCATTTTCGGGGGGCTGCCATACAACTTCTTTGCACCAATATGAATTTCTTCAAAACTAATTATACTATGAGGATGAAAATTACACACTGTTAGTTATATATTGAATCGAGCACTTATATGAAGTTTCAAAATGTCGCGGCCCCATTATCGGGGGGCTGCCATACAACTTATTTGCACCAATATGAATTTCTTCAAAACTAATTATACTACGAGGATGAAAATTACAAACTGTTAGTTATATAATGAATCAAGCACTTACATAAATTTTCAAAATGTTACGGCCCCATTTTCGGGGTGCTGCCATACAAATTTTTCAGTTCAATAACTGTGAATCTAATAAAGCTAGGAGGTTAAAATTAAAATGGGGCAGGTAAAGTAATAGGACAAGTTACTTGGCAAAGTTGGATATCACTCGGACCAACTTTTAGGGTGGGGCATTTTTTTTTTTTTTTTTTTGTTTTTTTTAAGCAAAAATTATGGGATAATGAATTAATATTTTTTTTTTGTTTTTTTTTTTTAATCAAAAATTATAGGATAATGAGTTAAATTTTTTTAAACTATTTTACTTTTTTATATTTTTTGTAATATATTCTAGCATTATAGAAATAAATAACGGTTAATTTTTCATATTATAGTGGGTATGCACGGGTATCTAAAAGTTGACAAGGGCAACTATAATCTTCCTCGTTTATTTTTAGTATAGCAAATTTTATATTTAAAAAAACTAAATTTGTTACTTAAACACGCACTTCTTACAAGTAATACTATTCAATTCTCTTTAAAATAGTCTACTATACATGGAAAATTCGATCTGCAATTCTATTTAAAATAACAAAACACACTATATTTTTCTTTTACGTACGTAATGATACAAAATGTTAGTTGTTATACTGATGACATTTTAAACATCACACAAAATGTAAATTACTTCAGATGGATAGAAAACTTTGACTATGAAATGCAAAAATGATGTAAATATATTATATTTGAATATCCAAAGTATTCAAATACTTTTAACTTTTAAATATAGAAGTATTCAAATAATTGCGAAACAAATTGAGTACTATAGAATTTACTCTATTAGGTCCAGGTGTAAGGGAGACTCGTAATTCCCCTCCTTCAAAACAACAAACAAAAGTATAAAATTAATCGTTAAGTCTTATGAATGCAAAATATGTAAGAAAATGTGATGTAAAATTATTTTCTTTAATTTGCCGGGTTACTCATCACATTTTTTAAATACATCAAATTCATAATTAAATAAGTAGCCTTCAAATTGTTGAAGAAGAATTGGTTTACTCCAATGTTTGTAAATCTTTTCATAAATCGCAGGAAACTAACATTTGTGATTTCAATATCAAAATAGAAGAATATATTCCAAAGTTTAATAATTCCTTAGTACAAGTACAAGGTTATTTTAATAGAAATCTTTTAAATAGAAATAACAGCAATATTAAAAATTATACAGATAACATAATAAACAATGCTTTTGTAATTTATAGCAATATTTCTACAAAGATGCTAAGAATAAGAAAAACATCTAGAATCATAATAGATAATTTTATCACTGATACTAAAATTAGTACGACTTTTACATCTTAAACTCTTTGCTACATGATCATCAATTATTCTTCATAAGTATGAATTACACATTTGTCTATATGAAACCAAAGATACCAAATAATGTTAAATTAAAATAGGGTAAAGAAAATAACATAATTGTAAAAGATTTTTCTAATTTAACCTATTACAGCTGCGTGTTTGAAATTTTGCCAAAAGTAGTTTAGTTTTATGGCAAAAGTTTCTGCAAAATTTGGTTGGTCTCCTGCAGTGGGTTCGTGTAGCTGCCATACAACTTCCTACTTTATATAAGCATTACTCTCCACCTAATGAAGCTGGGTGTCTGAAATTTTGCCAAAAATAGTTTAGTGTATTGGTCAAGGTTACAGGTTGGTCTATTGCAGAGCGTTCGAGTAGCTGCCATACAACTTCTTCTTTTATATGAGTATTCCACTAAACTTAATAAAGTATGTTTGAAAACTGCCAAAAGTAATTAACCGGATGATATAATGTATATGTTACGGTCATACGTGTATCCCAGAGTTGACACAGTCTATTCTACTACACTCTTCCTCGTCTTTTATTAAATCTTTGAAATCAGCTGTGTAGAAAATTTTTGTTGCACCAAAATATATTCAATAAGTACTAAAAATATTTTCAATAACTAAAAAAAACTAGCTTATCAAATTATTGTTGCACCAAAATCTTCTTATAATAAGTAATAATTTTTTATTGCCACGTAAAAAGTATTTGGATTATTCAAAATTTTTAATAGTTTTGTAACACCAAAAACTTTTAATAATCCCTTTTTAATCGAATTTTGCATAACTTTTTAACTTATTTGCAAAGAAAAAATTCTTTAATTAGTTTACTTTTCAAATAAATATGAGCATTAATAAATGCGCTTGTATACAAGAACATCATGTCATCGAACGTCATAATAAAGAAGTGAAAACATATTTTGAAAGGACTACGTTTGGTTTTAGATTACCAATTTTTAATAAAACTAGTTTCAGAATTCTAACTCTTTTTAATTATTCTGCAGACGGATGTACGTGGCTTAATCAACTTAGAATTCGATGAAGAATATATATGTTTTTTCATATCTATTTGGTTTCCTACCTATATATCTAGCTATTTTTCGTAATGCCAAATTTATTACATCTTGATAAGTATCGTTCATACTGCGCGATAATTCTTTTTTAGTCATAATATTAAAAAAAAAATATATAAAATATTTTTGACATTAATTTTAAAAATAAAACAAATTATCAGGTTTATTTAATTTACCTCGTTTATCTATACTCAATTTTATTATCGGAATCAAAAGTGCATTACAATTTAATACTAGTTGTTTTCTTGCCTGATTAGTAAACCCGTTTTTAACATAAGTTATTATTTATTTAATCGAAACAAAAATAATTCCTCAATCTCCTCTACCCCCACATTACAAAAGTTTTGTCTCTACATTGTTCCCTACAGTGTGGTGTGTAGCAGTGAACTTAATTACGAACTTCCTAATTATGCATGAGTACATGTTCAATTATATAGCTATAATATTAAAGGGAATGATTTTATTATTTTTGATCTTATTATTTTTTAATTTGAATTGTATTTTTAACTGAAAAGTACTAGAAAAACTAGTATTAAATTTAAATTGTTTATGTAAATGTAAATGTTAACATTATATAAGATATATGTAAATGTTAACATTAAAAAGGGGCCTCGGGGCTAGTTGGTAAGCAAATTTGATTTCCTAACCGAGGGGTACAAGTTCGATTCCCGTACGGGCCATAACTTTTTTAATTGAAAAACTTTATTGAAAAATAATTTTTCTTTACAAATCATGTTTACCAAATAAAATTTAAAATATACAAATATATAATATAAATAAAATAAATAATATTACTTATAAATTGATAGAAAGTCTGGTCCACATGTTATACTAGCAAAGAGCTTTTAGATTGTGTGCATATATTATATATATATATATATATATACATACATCATAATAAATTAAATAAAACAATAGATATACTAAATACAAAAATTGGTCCTACTCTACTTTAAGAAAGAGACCAAAGAAATAGATAATAAAGTTGTAAATTGTAATATAATTAAACTGATTTTTTATTATTTACAAATACTAATTTATCTTTATAAGAGAAATTAAGGTTGAGCATTTAAAAAGTTAGAGCATTAACATAACATCCACACATGATTGCTGGTTAGATGGCTATTTTATTTGTTTTGTTTACTGCTAGAAGATTGAGTTTAAGAAGACAGAAAATAATAAATAAATTTTTTTGACAATTAAGTGTAAACAAAACAAATCAGACGCGTGCTTAAATTAAAATAAATTATGTATGTTAAAAAATAAATGAATACAACACTTAAAGAATAAATGCAGTATATATCAAATATGGTAAATAATTCTGTAAAATATCTGATATAATAAAATAAAAATAAAAAATTGAATCGTTTATTAAAGCAATATTAAAACATAACATGTTTTATATTAAATTATAATTACCTTCTTACCGTCTTTTAAAAATTAAACTTTTAAACTTTTAGTATTAAAAAGAAAGCAAAAAGGAAAGAACATTCTTATTGCAAATTGCAGGTTTCCATCGTTATTAATTTCGAATATACGCTTGCTAGATATTTGTATGAGTGTGGGAGGCACCTGATCCTACATTTCAGGAACATGAGGAAAAAAAAACCCTTGTACCAAATTTGAAGGTTATGTCTTTATTTTAAGTTACTATCTTCATAAATCGAAGAAAAACTTTTGATGATGTGATATCTTAGGAGATACCTAAACCATCACTTCAATTTAGTCTAATTTTCGGGGACACAAAGGAAAAAGAGCACCGTCATACCAAATTTAAAGCTTCTATATTTGTTTTAAGTTACTATATTTATTAACTCCGCAGATATGCTTTTTCGGAGTTGTGTGGGTGGTACCCGAACCACTGCTCCAATTGGTCCCAAATTCAAGGGCACGAATGAAGAAGAAACATCCTATACCAAATTTGAAGGTTCAATCTTTATTGGTTTCTGAGTTATGCTAGTTTGGCTTCTGGTCAAATGCTTCTAGGATCCGAACCGATGGCCGCTCTTCACCGAACTAGTAACCTACATTTAAAATTTCATCAAGAAAGCTCTATTAGTTTTTGAGTAAATGTGCCTGCGGACGGACATAGTTAAATCACGCTGACACCTTACCAAATTTAATATACCGTTATATACCTATTTTTATTTTAGTGTATAAAATAAAAAATACTTATCTTGAATGCGGCCATGTAACTCCAAATGAACACACTCGTTTAAGTAAAAAAAATAAAAACATTTCAAAGATGAAAAAAAATTAAAGTGAAATTTGATCAAATTAATTAAATATTTATACACTATACACATATATTTGTTGAATTGTAAAAAAAAAAAATAAAATAACAATAATTTAATCTTCAGGAAAATTTTAATTAATTAATTTATTTTTTAAAATCCAAAATTTGTTTTTTATACAAATATGCACTCTTTGAAGGTCGAACAAAGTGTGAAATTATAATGTTTTTGGCGCAACACTTTAAACTATTACTTTGCAAAAAAGGACTTTTACAATAAATTACAAAGCAAAAAGTGAAAAGTTGTTGGTAAAATCGTGCCATGGTTACAAAAGTTTTAATAGAAAAAATAAATCAAATTTACAGGCCCATTTCAATTTTAAATGCTTTCTCGAAAATGTTTGAGATTATTGTAAAGCAGAGAATGAAAGGATTTTTGTTATGATTTTTTACACAACGTAAAACATAACATTATATTTTAACAATAATTCTCTATATGCAATTTATATTTCCTACATTTAGTCAAATATCACCTATTTAAACCCTATCTGAAACAAAGCTCCCCTAACAAGAAGTAAATTAAATATTATGCTGAAAAAGTCAATGAAAATAATTGATTTTCATCCTATATATCATAATATTTAATCGGCTTATTTTTTCCCATACAAATATAAACATCCTTTTTTAGAACAAACTATTTGACCAATTTTAATGAAACAACAATCAAAAGAAAGGTTCTTTTTGTTTTCATAGGACAATCATATTTTTTTTAAGAATATTTCGTTTTTTCAGGTGAAAATCCGTCTTTAATTTAACGTAAATTTGAATTTAACGGTCACGCTTTTAAAAGTTGAGGCTCATGACTCTAATATTATGCGCCGACTTTCTGTGTAAATGTAATTCATTTTCGGTTTTAACGCAGCTAAATCTAAATCAAAAGATTATATGCGCCGACTTATGTCTTTCTTTTTTTTATTTAGTTCAATTTTCAATGAACAAGGAGATTTAAATTTTTTTAAAATTTTTTTTTTGTTTTTGTTTTTTCTTTATCTTAAAAAGTGAACGAAAAAAATGAGTTTCTTCGAAATGAAAGCAATACATTTGGTTTATACAGTAGTTTTCATTTATAACGAACTCGGTTCAATTTTAATTATAATAAACGTAACACTTTTTGCCAATGAATTAAATTTTACCTAAAAATGTAAGTTGTTTATTACATTTATATTTTTTTTATTTAAACTTATTATATCTAATAATGTTGCTTGGTGATTATTTTAGTATTTTTATATATATTTTTGAATTTAAAAAAAAATCATAATAACGCATCAAAAATACAAAAAAATTTCATTACAAGAAAAAGCAAATATACATCTATAAACATAGAGGTGAGGCTGACACATCAAATAAAAATCTAGCAAATGAGTTCAAAGTGCCCATTCTAGAATTAGCACAATCTACAATGTTCAATTCTTATACTAATTTTTCAAAATTCACAACATTCTTTTAAAACGACATTTGTTTATCACGAGGAATATTTTCTGTCTCTTCATGGTCGTTATAAGCGAGCTTTACTGTATTTTTTTTTTTGCTATTATGTTTGCAGAAACAAAAAAATTACATTTCTTAGGAAAAATTATGTGTTCTTTAGGAATCAACCAGAATAAATGCATACGGCGTGCAGTTTCTGTCAAAAAATTTTGAAATAAGTAGGTATGTTATGTACTGTACTTCGGAATTTAAAATTTTAAAATTTGACAAAGCGTATAAAAATATTGTAATTGTTTTTTCTGATGTTGCTACGATTAAGTTTTCAAAATAAAATATTTTAAAATAATATTTTTTTTTAAAAAAACATACATTCCAAATAATTTAAAATACCTATAATATGTTCGCAAAAAAAACTAAAAAATAATCTTCAACTGAAATAAAAGTTGACGTATAATTTCTGTCAAAAAATTTACAAATAAATAGGTACATGAATTTACATGAGAGATGTTCGAAATGAAAGCAATACATTTGGTTTACACAGTAGTTTTCATTTATAACGAACTCGGTTCAATTTTAATTATAATAAACTTTACACTTTTTGATAAAGAATTAAATTTTACCTAAAAATGTAAGTTTTTTATTACATTGATATTTCTTTTATTTAAACTTATTATATCTAATAATGTTGCTTGGCGATTAATTAAGTGTTTTTTATTTAGTTTTGAATATAAAAACAATCATAATAACGCATCAAAAATATAAAAAAAATTTCAATAGAAGAAAAAGCACTATACATAGGCTTGAGGCTGACATCAAATAAAATGTTAGCAAATGAGTTCGAAGTGTCCATTCTAGAATCAGCACATTCTACAATGTTCAAGTCATATACTCATTTTTCAAAATTCACAGCATTCTTTAAAAACGACATTTGTTTATTACGACGAATATTTTCAGTCCCATAATGGTCGTTATAACCGAAAAGTACTGTATTTTGTTTTTGTTTGCAATTTATTATAATACAGTAGGTACTAAAAAAAAAATTTTTTGTAAATCGTAAATTGTAGTTGCTTTTTGTTAAGTTTTTTGTAAAATTAAAAACCGAATTCTGAAATATGCAGAAATTTAAAAAAAAAAAATAATATTTATTAAGAAAAATGATTTGTTTCTTATGGATCAGAAAAAATCAGCATGTACGGCATTCAGTTTCTGTCAAAAAATTTTGAAATAATTAGTAATGTAAAAAAATTTACATGAAAGCATACCCAACGTTTTAAATTTTAAATTTTAAAATTTAAAAATTGACAAAGTGTATAAAAATACATATTGTAATTGTTTTTTCTTATGCTGCTGCGATTAAATTTTAAAAATAAAATATTTCAAAACAACATTTTTTTTAAATAATTTAGTTTAAAACATACAAATATTCAAATAAATTAAAAATACCTACAGTACAATATGTTTGCAAAACTAAAAAAATTATCTTTCTCAAAAAAAGTTATTTGTTCCTAGGACCTAAATAAAAGCGCGCAGCGTATAATTTCTGTCAAAAAATTGAGAAATAAATAGGTTCATAAATTTACATTAGAGCAGCGAAAATACGCGTAACGCAATGTACTGTATCTCGGATTTTTAAAATTTACAAATATTGACAAAATGTATAAAAATATTATTATTGGTTTTTCTTATATTTCTAATATTATGTTTTAGAAAATAATATTTTTTTAAAATAATTTTTATTAAAAAACATCTTATACTCAAAATACCTATAATATGAAATTAAAAATATTTTTTGTAGGTACTAAATTAAAACATTCAAATAAATATTTTTGATAAATTAAATATTGTACGCGCGTATCGATTTACCGATAATGGATATGTAGACAGACGTATTGACGTACTGCGGTATAAAAATTGTACGTCGTATGTTTTGATTTCATTCTAATAATTGAAAAGTTTATTTCACACTTTCAACACCGAATAATGTTTTTTTATAATTAAAAAAACTATTTTTAGATTTACTTTGACAAAACGAACGAATTTTATATATCAAAAAGTATACATGAAGATTATATAGGCGTAGTTTGTAAATGGAACGCTAATTTTTGTTTCAGGAGTACATAATTGTCAGATTACCATCATATATATATTTGACATTTTAAAACTACCTGTCATTTGAGAAGTTAATTATATTTAATAGTATTTAAATATTAATAAAGTGAAAAAATTAAGGTTTATTGCTGATATAAATATAAAGAATATTTTTTAAAATGGAAGGGGGTAAGTGCTTATTGGTTATCAAATAAAAAATATGATTTAACATAATCTATTCAAGAGAATTTTAATTAAAGCCATTTGCCGGAAATTATTTATCTACTCTGTCATATACTCTTTTACAAGGGCTCAAGTAGCTGGCAATAGTTGAGAGTAGAAAAGAGTTTACTCCTCTTAAAGGAATAAAAGCAATAATATTTATTTGTTTTAAGAAACTTATGAGTCATGGCTCATGACCATGTATAGAAATATATTTTTGTCAATAAAAAACTAAGGAAATATAAAATAAATAAACTAGACAAAAAGGTATAAAGTAAACTAAGCAATTCAGAATCATTTTTCGCATGTTTTCAGAACTTTAAATAGGCATACATTTGTAGTAAAAATTTACCTATGTAGCTATTAAATTTAAAAATGAAAAAAGGGTAGGAAAAATTTATTCTTTGATTTATTGAAAAACTTTTTTTTTTGCTATAAATCTTAAGATTGAAATTTAAAAAAAGACTTCGGTCAACTTGCCTATTATTTGTACTTCTGGCAGCTTCAATATAGTATAATACTAATTACTAAACTTATGAATTATGATATGTTATATTTTGTTGTACATATTATGTATTCATAGAGTTTTTTAATTAGGATACAGAATACGTACAACATAGTTCATATCGTACTAAAATGTTTAGAAAAAAGTACAGTTTGCTATATGAAGGACAGCATTAACTCGAATTTTGGGTTCTTGACTTCAATAAATATATGTATATGTTTAGAAATATGTATTTATTAGAATAATATTTATATGTATTTAGAATTTTAATTTAATTTAACTGTACCAATTTATCCTCTCTTTAAAGCGGCTTAAGCTATAGAAATAAAACTCAAAAATCGGTTCTTAACAACGTTTTAATAATTAAGAAAAATTATAAATTTTTTTTAAGCAAATTTCAAGCGCAAGAACTGTTGACAAGACTGTTGGCATAATTTTTATTATGTATAGTCTAATATAATTTACACAAAACGAATTTTATATGTTAACTTAAAAGCAAAAATAGCTCGAATTTCGAGCACAGGGCGATACTAGTATATATAATTGAGCTTGAAATAGTAATAAACACAACATCTTATTTTCTAAATAGAATGATCGAAATAATGGACAGGAATAAATCGAATTTCTATTTAAGTCTCTTTAAAACTAATAACCAAAAACTAACTGTTTTTATAACTGTTTTTATAACGAGTTACGAAATTAGACATTTAAATAATATTGTTAGAAGGAAATAAAAACAAGGAAGAACAAGAAAGTTAATAAGCAGACCAAAACTACATATTTTATTTATTTTTTATAAAAAAACGAGGAAAAGTGTAGTAGAGTAGACTGTGTCAACTCTGGAATACCCGCATGACCGTAACATATACATTATATTATCCGGTTAATTACTTTTGGCAAAGTTTCAAACATTCAGCTTTATTAGGTGTAGAGTAATGCTCATATAAAGGAGTTGTATGGCAGCTACTCGAATCCTCAGCAGTAGACTAACCAAGTTTTGCAGTAACTTTGGCCATTACACTAAACTATTTTTTGCAAAATTTCAGACACCCAGCTTCATCAGGTGTAGTGTAAAGCTCATATAAAAGAAGGAGTTGTATGGCAGCTACTCGAACCCTCTGCATTAGTCCAACCAAATTTTGCAGTAACTTTGGACATTATACTAAACTATTTTTGGCAAAATTTCAGACACGCAGCTTTCATAGGTATAGAGTAATGCTCATATAAAATTAGATGTTTATATACCTCGATTCCGGTTATTGCATAAAAACGAATTTGTGGAAATTTCATAATCCTAGCTCCTTTATTTTTTGAGTTATCGTGATGACGGACGGACGGACGGACGGACATACATAGCTAAATCGATTTATTTTTCGATTCTGATACGATCCATGCACTTGAGTCTATATCTACCCCCCTCTTTCTCTGCGTCACAAACGTAATGGCAAATTTATTATGATATATATTTTATACCCTATATAGTCATACGAGTATAAAAATAAAAATAAAACAAGTAAAGAAGCAGTCAGTCGGTGCAACCGACTTAGAAATACCCTACACCTATTTGGTTCAAATTTAAGGACATATCCATAAGTCATTTTAACACCATAGAAGCTGTTATTAATTTGATCGTAAGACATAGCTAACCAAATTAACTGTATAATACTAAAAACATTTTTTAATTACCCAATCTATTAAAAAATACTACAAATTCATACTAATTTATGTATTTAAAAATATTAAAAAACAAACAAACTTGAAATAAATGAAAATATATTTATTCCAATTCAATTACAAAATGAAAAAATTCTAATTATTAAATTTTGTGATAAAAAGATAATCAAAGCATAATATATTTAATAATCCAAATTTTTAAAAATTGCAATTATTTTAAATGGTTAGTTTATATACCTAATAGAAAAGCTTATAAACGCAAAATAAGCAATAAATGTATTTCTAAAATACAATTAAAAATTTACACCTTTTCATATAATTCATTTAAATATAAAAATAAATTTTACATAAATGCAGCAAGTACCTTTGAACATAGCTGAACCACTACAATTAAGTCTAGATTTCGGAAACACATAGGACATAGGAAATATATTCTTTGGCTTCGAAATTAAACTCGACCACAACCAATTCCCATGGTACTTTCATTACTAGTAACCTACTGTTAAATTTCATCAAAATACCGGCATTGTTTTTTGAGTTATGGTGTTTGTAAGATATATGTTTGTTAGTCCTTGAACTTTTCAAGGGTTCCAGGACCCGAAATTATGGTACGATTTCGCCCATATGCAGTCCCGTCATACTTTCAATACTAGTTAACCCTTGTACACAATTGGAACGCTCTATCTTAATTTTAAGTTACTAGTTTTATTAATTTCGATGATAAGCTTTTACACATTGGGGGGTCTAAGAGAGGTTCTAAACCACCACTCCAATTGATCCCAAATTAGGGGGGCACGCAAGAAATAGTAAAGAACACCCTTGTGGCAAATTGGAAGCTTCTACATTTGTTTCAAGTTACTATCTTTATTAATTTCGAAAATATGCTTTAAGGGCCTAAGAACTGAGTGGCTGGTCCCCGATCCACTACTCCAATGGGGCCCAAATTTCAAAGACACTTACGAAATAGGAAGGGACACCCTGATACCAAATTTGGAGGTTCTATCTTCATTGGTTTCGGAATTATGCTCGTTTGGCCTAAATTCGATCAAAAAGTTCTAAGTTCCGAACCCATTGTCCAATCCTCACCGTACGTAATCACCGCCGTAGTTTCGCTGCCAATAACCTACAGCACAAATTTCATGAAGATAGCCTCATTAGTTGTTGAGTTATCGTAATTTTTTATATATGTTCCGCCCTGACATCGATTAAAAGGTCCGGAATCCGAACCGTTGGGCTGATTTCGCCCTTATATAGTCCGCGCTGTACTTATAGTACTAGTTAACCCTTGTACACAATTTGAACGGTCTATCCTAATTTTAAGTAACTATTTTTAGTAATTTCGATTATAAGCCTTTAAAACTTGGGAGGTCTGAGAGGGGTACAGAACCACCACTCCAATTGATCCCAAATTAGGGGAACACGCAAGAGATAGTAAAGAACACCCTTGTGGCAAATTGGAAGCTTCTACATTTTTTCAAGTTGTTATCTTTATTGATTTTAAAGATATGCTTTAAGGTCTTCGGAAATGTGTGGCTGGTCCCCGACCCACTACTCCAATGGGACCCAAATTCACAAGACACTTAGGAAATAGGAAGGGACACCCTGATACCAAATTTGGAGGTTCTATCTTCATTGGTTTCGGAATTATGCTCGTTTGGCCTAAATTCGATCAAAAAGTTCTAGGTTCCGAACCCATGTACCAATCCCGACCTTACGCAATTCCCGAAGTAGTTTCATTACTAGTAACCTACAGCACAAATTTGATGAAGATAGCGTCATTAGTTGTTGAGTTATCGTGATTTTTTATATTTGTTCGTTAGCCCTGAAACCGATTAAAAGGTCCAGAATCCGAACCCATGGGCCGATTTCGCCCATATGCAATCCCCGCCGTACTTTCAGTCCTAGTAACCTACAGTTAAAATTTCATCAAGATAGCTCCATTATTTTTTGAGTTATCGTGCCTACGGACGGACGGACGGACGGACATGGCTATATCGACTAAGGCGGTCACGCTGATCACAAATATATATACTTTTCCATATCTAGCTCGCTTCCTTTAGGTGGTTACAAACACCATACCAAAGTTAATATACCCCTTTACCTATTCTATAGGTGTAGTGTATAAAAACATATTTAATGAATTTAAATTAATTTAAACGTTTATGAATGAGTTCATTTCAGTTTTTAAAACACACAGAATATTTTCTGAAACTTTTATATAAATAGTAAAGCAATTTGACAATGATTAGGACTAAACAAATTACGAGTACCTACATGCTTCACAGGATAATTTCAATAGTAAGTCTTCATTACTGTCAGTTTAAATATGAACTGAATGTGAAGACCCAATGCATGCTTTGGTGATTTGCTTCCTTTGATTTAAAAAGCAAATAAACCAATTAAATTAGGTAATCAAAGTAATTTCAAAGGTTCCATGAAATAAAGTCAAATTGCATTTTTTTGGCAAGAAATTTTATTTTGACTCTATTCCTTTTTTTAAAATCGAAATAATGCCAAAATAAAATGAAATGAAATGAAATCGAAAATATTTTTTAACAGGTACATAAACCAATACAAATAAATATAAAAATTTTTTATATTGGTTTTGTAACCTACTCTAATTTCCCTTTTAATAATTTTTAAAAACATATTAATTCTTGGAAATTTGGAATAATTTATAATTTGTACTTTGCCAAATAATGGAGTAAAGAAAAGAGGGAATTAATTGGAATTTATAAAGAAAAAATAAATCCCTCCACCCGGAATCGAATCTGAAGGTCAACATGTCGAATTCAAGCACTCTTAATACATATAACTGTAATTTGTAATCAGCTAACTTAAGTTTAGAAAATTATAAAAATATAATTTTTAGATAATTTTTGTTTTTGTAGATTTTTTAAATTTTTTAGTAATATAAACTATTTTTGAATTAGAATAATCAACTTAAATTTATAAAAAAAATTAATAAAGTATTATTGAAAATTTAAAATAATATGTTATTTATTTTGTTTTATTTAATTTATTTATACATTTTACCAGACAACATAAATATTGTCTGATATTGTTTAGTCCTTTGTTTATATGGCATTTAAACTTCTTACATTTTAAACTAATTTAACTGAACTTAAAATTTTGAGAAGCGGTATATCTTAAAAAATAAATTTCAGTCTTTTAAAAGAATTAAAATGCATTTTTAAAATGGATCCCTTTTTAAAAGCTAGCAGGTGACAAAAACTAAAAATTTTAATTTTTAAATATACCTGGAACAAGAATATATATCCAATTATTTTTTGTAGTAATTATATAAATAATGGAGCTCATAAATATGAAATTTGGCTAAAAACAAATATATTTAAAAACTAAAATCCAATTATAATAACAAGTGATAAAAAAAAATCAAGGGTTTTTAAAATTGAATATTTTCAAAATTATATAATGTTTCGTACTAAATATTTTATAAAAATAAATGATAATATTAAATTTAGCTATTTCATCAATTCATTATTAATTATCAATACTTATAATATAATCCTAATGAAAACCTATTAACAATTGCGAAATATAATGTTCGAGCTTCAATTTTATGGTTTAATTTTGGAAAAATATACATTGGTGAATAAGTAACTAATAATATGTTAACGGAAAAATTTTTTTGAGACCAAAAAATTTGCAAAAATAATTTTCGCATTTAAATGCACGATACATTTTTGTGAAGCCTGAAAGAGCAGCTCTCTTCTACCGTTTTTAGATTGACAATAAACCTTATAGAAAGCTTGTTATACCAATTTAAGTATAGGACTTTTTGAAATTTGCGGAGGCTGTAGTTTCGTCTCCCTTCAAAATTAAGAAAAACCTTTGACACACGCTGAAATATAATGAAGAATTTTCCTTCTTAATTTGGTCTTTAGGTCTTCATCCAGATTTAGATCCTGGATTTCAAAATCAAGTTTTCGAAAGAAAAAGTATCCTTAGTTAATTCAGCTAATATATTGTATACATAAAATAAATGTTAAAACAAAAAAATTTTTGTTTCCGATTTGTATTCAATTTTATAAAGTGATTTTCCAGTTCAAATGAGAAGCTGAAGCAAATTTTTATTGAATCCAGTTAACCTGTTTAGGCACAAGTGTTGCCAAGTGTGTTAAATTTCAATAACTAACTAATATGAATGCTATATATTAACAGGTTTGGGTGCGAGAGCCTTTCTGTCCTGCTTAATCGGTTAAAAACAATATTTTAAAAACTTTTATCTATTTGTTATTCCACAAAAATTTTTCAATGCAAATTTCTATTACTAAAAATAATAACAAGTAAAGAAACAATCAATTGGTGCAACCGACTTAGAAATAACCTACACCTATTTGGTTCAAGTTTAATGGGAAGTCCATAAGTCATTTTAAAACCATAAAAGGTGTTATTAGTTTGACCGTAAGACATAGCTCACCAAAATAACTTTATAATACTAAAAACATTTTCTACTTTATTTATTCAAAAACATTACAAATTCTTACTAATTTATCTATTTAAAAATATTAAAAAACAAAAAAACTTGATTTAAATGAAAATATATTTATTTCAATTCAATTACAAAAGTGAAAAAATTTGAATTATTAAATTTTGTGACAAAAAGCTAATCAAAGCATAATATGTTTAATAATTAGAATTTTTTGAAATTGCAATTATTTTAAATTGTTAGTTTATGTACGTATTAGAAAAGCTTATAAACGCAAAATATGAAATAAATGTACATATTTCTATAATTCATTTAAATATAACAATAAATTTCACATAAATGCAGCAAGTACCTTTGAATATAGCTTAAGTATTGTACATAATGTCTTAATTATATATCACCTATGGTAATAATTATAAAATATTATACAAAATATGTTTTATGGTAAAATTCTTAGCCTTTTATAAATATAAAAGTGTTAAATAAAAACAGAAATAGGAAAGAACCCTCGTGTATCAAATTTAAAGTTTCTATCGTCATGGATTTCGAAGATAAGCTTTTTATAATTTTGGGATTTCTTAGGAGTAACCTGAACCTCCACTACAATTAAGTCTAAATTTCGGGAACAAATAGGAAATAGGAAATAAATTCTTAGACTTCGAAATTATACTCGTTTGGCCTCAGATCCATCAAAAGCTTTTAGAATCCCAACTCATCGTCCGAACAATATTATAAGTTTAAGGCAACGTAAAATTAGTATAGCGTACGAATTTACTAATTAACTTTTGTATTCAAATTGTTATTTTGTATATTTCAAAACGCATATATTTATATATATATATATATATATATATATATATATATATATATATGTAATATATGTAAATATAATATATGTAAATATAATTTCATACTTTATTAATTTTTGATTGCACGTGTCATATATAAAGATAATGTAATATTGTACATAATTTTTTTTTAATTTCTTTCCCTAATTATTTTTATAATTCGGATTATTTATTATCGTTTCATCAATAATATAAAGAGACGCGATTTGAGTTTCAAATTGGAAAAGAATATTTTATTTCAACAAAATGAATGTTACATTGCATAAAGTTTTAAGAATATAATTTAACATATTTATAAAATTTATAATACTCAATTTATACTATTTAAATTTATTTAATTGTGTTAGGATTGCATTCCAATTTCATATGAAAATAACGAAACCTTTAGCTCTTCTGCGTTTGCGAAGCAAGCTTATTTTAATAGAACCAATTACAGATTTTAAGTTCTCTTTAGACAAAAGAAAAATTTAGTTAGATCTACAAAATTATAAAAAAAAGTCAACAGAGGGCTGCATCCAAAGTAAAATAAAAACGGCTAACGCTTGAAAATGGAAATTAAATAAATATCCTTAAAGAAAAGTTATTAAATTTAATACCAAAGTATAGCTCAATTTTAGAAAACTATATATTTATTTTAATATAAAAACGAGGAAGATTATAGTTGCCCTTGTCAACTTTTAGATACCCGTGCATACCCACTAACCGTTATTTATTTCCCCTATGCTATTACAAATATTACAAAAAAAATATAAGAAAGTAAAATAGTTTAAAAAAAATTTAACTTATTAGGTATCCCATAATTTTTGATTAACTTCTTATCCCATAAAAAAAAAAAAAAAATAGCCCACCCTAAAAGTTGGTCCGAGTGATGTCCAACTTTGCCAACTAACTTGTCCTATTACTTTATCTGCCCAGTTTTGATTTTAACCTCGTAGCTTCATTAGATTCACAGTTATCGAATTGATTACTTTGTATGGCAGCTGCCCAAAAACGGGTCCGTAACATTTTGAAAGTTCATATAAGTGCTCGATTTATTATATAACTAACAGTGTGTAATTTTTATCCTCGTAGTATAATCAGTTTCCAAGAAATTCATATTGGTGCAAAGAAGTTGTATAGCAGCCCCCCGAAAATGGGGCCGTAACATTTTGAAACTTCATATAAGTGCTCGATCCATTATATAACTAACAGTGTGTAATTTTCATCCTCGTAGTATAATCAGTTTCTAAGAAATTCATATTGGTGCAAAGAAGTTGTGTAGCAGCTCCCCAAAACCTTGATCTGGTCTTAATCAAAAAAAATAGGGAACCTAGAAATTGATGGAAAAATATTTTATGAAAATTTCAAAACTGTAGCTCTTTTAGTTTTTGAGTTATCGTGCTGACCCACAGACGGACGGACAGACACACATAGCTAGATCGACTCATTTTTCGATTCTGAGCCGATACGTACCCTTGAAACTATATTTAGCTCGTCTAGATCGATGCGTTACAAACGGAGGAGCAAATCTAATATACCCGATGTCATATATGTATGCACGGGTATAATTACACTAATACACTTTTAAATAACTTTTATCTTAAAATATTAAGCGTTAACTTAAAAAAAAAATTCAATAAAAAAACAATATTCTTTAAAATCAATTTCTATATACTAAGATAAGTTTAATATAGCAATTTTAATTAAGTAAATTATATCATAATTTATAATTATATAAACACTTTGTCTTAGATACCTATATAATACAAGGCTTTTATATTACTTTTCATCAAATTTTTATAGTGGAATCGTAGAGAATTATAAAAAACAAATTGTTAAAACAGATAACAAATTAGTTCTATATGATAATAAAATATAATATTTTTTTTAGGATTCGTGGTGATTTATCATTACAGACACCATACAAAAACCAAATTGGTACTTTTAAAATTTATAGATCATTTTAGCACATTTTCAAAATTTTTTGAAAAACCTAATAAGTTTCACTCTGTTCGTCCGTCTTTCTATCTGTCCATATGTTTACAAAAACTTTTACACCGTAGGATATAGAGAAAAGAAATTTCACCGATAGGTAAGTATTCCAAAAAAAATAATTTATTGAAAAACTTTTTTTCTGTATCCCGTCCCGTTACGCAGTTAAAGTCCCCATAAGTCGGGAAAAGCCCTACATTTAAATTGTGATAACTAGAATTCTGTTAGGTATATTTTCAATCTGAAAACAGTAACAGATAGCTGTTTTTATAAGATTTATAAATTTTTGTTATTGTTATTATAATAATAATTAATTATAAAAATGCAAATGTATAGGGTTGCCATATGGTACTAAAATTTACCATTATGTAATACCCTATTTTAGAAAATTTTGCCCCACATATCTTCGAAATGGCAAAAGCTGGAGGAGAAGTTAAACTCTCAGAAATTAGTAGGAGTTGGTTAACAACATTTTTTTGTCCCGTCCCGTGTTTGAAAGCTGCAAGGTGTTGAAAATTGAAATTTTTCTTTTTTTAAGCACCTGTAATAACTTAAATATCCCCAAAAAAATTTATTTTAGTAATATACAAAATTTTAAGCTGGAACATTATGGTGGGTGAGGATAGGTCCTTGAGAATCATATTTAGTGTGCTTAGTAAACATTTTGGGAACCTTTCCCATTGAAGGGCTATTAGGACTTAAAAATTAAAGCTTTCCTTTTTTATAAATCAGTTCTCGAACATTATATTTTGCACTTGTTAACAATTTTTCTTGAGTGCATTGGGAATATGTTCAAAGTATTAATTTAGTTTTACCATTATTTTTATAAAAATAAATGATAAAATAGTCAGTATGGAACACTATATAATTTTGAAAATGTGCTTTTTGAAAAATCCTTGGTTTTTTCCGTCACTTGCCTAAAAATAAAATAATTTTTTTTTTTATTTTTATTCTATTTGATATGTTTGTTTATATAATTTGCATCTGGGATATAAATTTTAAAATTTATAAACAACTAGAAGATTTACCTAGGTAGCGCTGCCCGATGGCAAAATTTTATAGTGCAGTTTGTCAAAATTTTAATTTATGCTTAGGAATATACTTACCTAAAAATTAAGTTATTAAAAAAAATTAAAAGTTAACTTATGAAAAAGACATTTAGGGTTTACGTTTTTGACCTTCGAAAAAATAAAATTTTATAAGTAAAAAAACGGTTGTATTAATATTTAAGAATATTTCTAATTCGTTTTCTTTATATTTTAATTTAATTTAATAAATCAAAGTATAAGTAAAAAAACGGTTGTATTAATATTTAAGAATATTTCTAATTCGTTTTCTTTATATTTTAATTTAATTTAATAAATCAAAGTATAAGTAAAAAAACGGTTGTATTAATATTTAAGAATATTTCTAATTCGTTTTCTTTATATTTTAATTTAATTTAATAAATTAAATTCATAATAATATAAATATTTTAAGATATGTTGTTTTTAAATAGTATTTTAAAAACCTTTCTTATAATATAACCCGCTTGCACCCTATCTCTTATTCTTTTATAATTTTACTCTTAATTAAACGCTTTTCTAGTTTATAAATGTTGATTAAGAATGATACATAATTTTTAATCCATTACTAATATATGTTCTGATTTTAACAAATATGCGTGAAACCAATTTCGATTGCAAATAACCCCTTTTAATCTTTTATGTAATGAACTGTTTGAGTGCCTCCAATTCGGGCTACTATTTAGTGTAATTTAGAATATAGGACTTCTATTCTAAAATAATTAAATTAGATATTTATAATCAATTATAAAAATATATAGCAAACAAAAAAAGAATACGCAGATTGAGTTGGCCAAAAATAATTTTTTATATATACCTTTACTTATTAGATTGTGCTCTTTCTAGTCTTATTGTTAATATATACAAATTACAATATATTTAATTCGAATACTACATAATTAAAATTTTCTTTATTTATATAAGTTTTACAGATACTTTTCAGCAGGTACAATTGTAATTACTGTTTAAATTAAGCATAAAAGACAATCCTTGCAGTTTACTTTTATGGCTCCCTAAAATATAATATTAGTTTCTTATTTTAGTTACCACATTCCATAATACTAGTAAATTAGAAAATTTAAACTGGGAAAAAGAAGGAAATAAGTTGACTAAAAACAAATCATAATCAAAAAAAGTCTTTCTGCCTCAGATAACTGTAAAACAATGGTTATAAAAAAATTTTTATAAAAAAACATATTTGTAAAATAAATTTAGAGATTTTTACATATTATATAAAATATTTTTTTTTATGAAAAATAAATTAGTTTAAGAGTTTAAGATCCGATTAATATAATTTTAGTTTTAGTAAGTTTTGCAGTTCCTTTGCAGCAATTTTATATAACTAAATAAGCTATTTTTCTCTAATAGAAATTCAATTTTAGAAAATAAGGATTAAATATAAAAAAAATAAATATTTAAATCTAGTATTTCATTAAAAGAAAATATTGCTTTTACCTTTAAAATATGTCCGTCCCCGTCGGTGTGTTGACAAAACTTTTACGAAGTTTGAAATAAAGAAATTAAATTTTAACTGCGGGTAGACATCGCAAAAAAAATTAATTGCATGGAAAAGCCTGTAGCCCAACTTTTTTTGAAACTCTAGATCCATAAAATACTGTAACAAGAGCTCTATAATAAGGTATATTTTAAATCTTTTAAGCTTTATAAATAATATAATTTAAATATAAAGCGTTGCCATACGATACTTTAATTTATCATTATGTGAAACTGAATTTATGCAAAATATTCGACCACTCATATTTTATACGCGGCTTAAGTTAGAAACTTAAAGTTTTGGGAAAAGTTAGATCTTAAATAGAAATAGAAACAAATAAAATAGTGTGAGTCATTTAGGAATAATTTTATATTTAGTAGTTATCAGAGGGCAAAAATTAATATTTTGCTTTATTTAAAAACCTTTAACTTGAATATCTTTAGAAATTTTTTTTTAAGTGATATGAAAATTAAAACTTAAATTTTATATTCATATAATAAAGATTTTACCTAATTTTAAATGGCTTTTCTAAAATTATAGAAATTGTCTCTTAACTTTTAATTAAGAGATAGATACACATACTTTTTTCATACTTTCTAAGAAAAGGTACACAACTCTTTAAACTTGAAAAGTTTTGGCGGGGAAAGAGGGGGTTAGATCCTTGAAAATCAGTATTTGTTTGCTCAAAAAAATTCATGAACCTTTTCTATTCAAAAGCTTTTAGCACTTAGAAATTAAAAATTTCCTATTTTTAAAAATTCGTGCTTTAAGTTATATATATATTTCCAAGGTTAAACCATGTAAAACATTGTGCAGATTTCAAAATACGATTTTTTAAAAACATTTGTTTTTTTTATATTTTGATACTTAATTGCAGATATGGCATTGTTGTTGTGTTATATGAGGAATAGCATAGTGCATCCAATTTCCAACATTTTCTAATAATTTATACAAGTAACACTATTAACTGCCTTATAACTTCTTTTTTTAAATGAGCACTGCTCAATACCTAGTAAAGCAAAGTGTCTGAAATTTTGCCAAAAATATTTTAGTTTTATGGCCAAATTTTATGCAAGTTTGATTTGGAGTAGTGCAGTGAGTTCGAGTAGTTGCCATACAAGTTCTTTTTTATATAAGCATTAAATAAAATAAGTGGGTATACTGGAAGAGGTTTAAAGAGTTGCCTTTCAACTTATATTTAATTCGTAAATAATTGAAAGTCTAATAAGTTGTGTATTTAAAATTTAGCCAAAAATTTTTTAGTTTTATGGCCTAAGTTTGTGCCATCGATGATATAATGTTCATATTACGGTCATACCGTAATATATCCGAGAGTTGACACAGTCTACTCTACTATACTCTTAATCGTATTTTTTATGTTTTATATTTTATATATTTACATTATATTTGGTCACCAAGGGGATTTTTAAGAAAAATTATTTTTCAGTATTCAACCGTTTTTTTCACTCTGTTATTGTTCAACAATTTAAGTGCTTTGGACCTTCCCTTTATTTTGATATATTTCCATGTATTTTTGTTGTGTGACACTATCTTGAAACATTATAAAAATATATTATATAAAACTAATATTCAGGGACTGCTGAAATAAAAGTTTTAAAACATTTTTTCAAATATATTACATTTAATAAAACTTCAACGTTTATTATAGTTCAATATGTAACAAACATTAAATATACACTCTCTTTTAAGCCACTCGAGCTAAGTGAAAACGAAATGTATCGCGTCATGTCTTTAAATTTACATACTTTCAGTAAGGCAAAACGGTATTTGTACCCAACGAAAGGAAGCAAGCTAGATATGGAAAAGTATATATATATTAGAACAGTGTCAACTCCTGAATCTATTTAGAAGATAATGATTATGGTGATAATGATTATGATGATGATGAAGATGATGGCAATATTGATGATGATGGTAATAACGATAATGATGATGGTGATGAGGATGATAATGATGATGATGATGTTAATGATAGTAATGATAAAGAGGTTGTTGATGATTGTAATAATGATGATGATGATGATGATGATGATGATGATGATGATGATGATGATGATGATGATGGTAATAATGATTATGATGATTATAATTGTGATAATGATGATGGTGATGATGGTAATAATAATGACCATTATCATTATCACCATTATCATTATCAACATTAACATCATTATTATTATTATCGTTATCATCATCATTATCACCATCATCGTCACCATCATCATTATTGTGTTGTGTTGTCTCAGTGTTTTATTTATTTTTTTATTCAATTTTTATTTAATTTCAGATAATTTTACAATAATATATAAAATTATGTATAAGAAATTAAGTAATTCTAAAACTACAGCTTATAACTAACATTTAATTTTTCTAATTTCTAAATATTTTTTTTTTTAAATTTTTTAAATTTTAAAGATTAATTTCTAAGATTTTTTACAAATTTTCTTAGTTTACTTTTAAATATGTTTAAATTTTGACTGTTTTTAATTTCTACCGGTAGCGAGTTGAAAAGTTTTATTGCACTGCATTTAAGACTTTTTTGCTTCAACGTTGTTTTGGCCTTAGGAATTTCGATATTTTTCCTGTTTCTGGTTAGATAATTATGAATATTCTCCCTATTTTGAAGTTTTAATTTTGACTAAATATTATTGTTCAGGATATGTATTTACATGTATATCCAGTGTATAAATTATTTTATATACATTATTAGTTCTGGTTGTTATATTCAAATTAAATAAAGTTTTGAGGGCTCTATTCATTACTGCACTCATTTGATTTTTATGAAAATATGAAAAATGACTCCAACTGCATATATTATACCTAATTCTTGATAATATATGGCCATTATATATAGGTTTAGCAGCATAATTCGGAATACTCCCCATTCTTCTGACAGCCATTGTTATAGGAATAATTTTTTTTTTAATGCTTTTTATATATTTATCCCATCTTAAGTTATCATCAATTATCATTTCTAAGTACTTAACATTATCAACTTGTTCTATAATAGTATCCCTTACCTTAAGTGTAATATTATCATTTGTTTTCTTTTGCATTTTGAATATCATATAATTAGTTTTTTTCGCATTTATACATAATTCATTTTGGTCCAACCATTATTGTGAAAGGGTATGCCATAACTCTTAGCTAAATGATTCTTGAAAGATAAAAATTTGAAGCCTTCATTTGTAATTCTAATTTTTCATATAAATGAACATAAATTCACAATTGATAAAAATTAATTTAAATATTTATGTAGTTCTTCATCCGTCAAAGAAGAAGAATCATATAACGAAAAGATGCTCATATTTTACTTTTTGATTCAAAAACTTATTTACTTACTTATTATCACAAAAATATTTATTTAATACCACCGTAAATAAACATGATAATAATCGTATAAAATTTTGAGGTGACTGAATTAGTACTTTCGCGTCGTAGGAAAAGCCTTTCAGAAATGTCATAATACGATTAGACATTTATATCGCGTAAATTTGAAAATATTACTTCAACGCCATAAAGAAATGCTGTTAGTTTCTTCAACGTTTTTAATCGCATGAAGCGACTTACAGAAAAAGGGTGATTATTTTAAATTTCTCCGCTTTACACAAAAAAAAGTTTTTACATATGTATAATTTTAAAGAAACAACAGTACACATTATACAATACAGTTTCAATCAATATAGACAAAAATATTTATCATACAGTAGACAAAAATATTTAAATGATTTTTAATTCAGAATGATTGCCCGAAGGCAAGGAGTAGATTTGCGTTTTTATTCAATTATTTTAACAGGCATAGAATGTATATATAGAAATTATATAATTATTAATATAATAATTAAATTACATATTTTATAGAAATTTTCAGAAAAAAAATAAGTTAATATCTTGATCGGGCCGCAAGGCCTAGGTGTAAGGGAGACTTGCTTTCCCCCCCACCCGTCTAAACAACAACAACAACTAATATCTTGATCATATCTTTTTCAATCTTAATTTGACTTAAAATTAAAATTTTTAGATTGACCAGAAGATTAAATATTGAAGAAAAAAATTTAAAATGAAATGAAAATCTAAAAAAGAAAAAAATAAACAAAACGAGGAAGAGTGTAGTAGAGTAGACTGTGTCAACTCTGGGATACCCGTATGACCGTAACATATACATTATATCATCCGATTAATTACTTTTGGCAAAATTTCAAACATTCAGCTTTATTAGGTGTAGAGTAATGCTCATATAAGAGAAGGAGTTGTATGGCAGCTACTCGAACCCTTTTCAGTAGACCAACCAAATTTTGCAGTAACTTTGGCCATTACACTAAACTATTTTTGGCAAAATTTCAGACACCCACCTTCATTTGGTGTAGTGTAATCCTCATATAAAAGAAGGAGTTGTATGGCAGCTACTCGAACCCTCAGCAGTAGACCAACCAAATTTTGCAGTAATTTTGGCCATTACACTAAACTATTTTTTGCAAAATTTCAGATACCCAGCTTCATCAGGGATAGTGTAAAGCTCATATAAATGAAGGAGTTGTATGGCAGCTACTCGAATCCTCTGCAGTAGACCAACCAAATTTTGCAGTAACTTTGGCCATTATACTAAACTACTTTTAGCAAAATTTCAGACACGCAGCTTCCATAGGTATAGAGTAATGCTCATGTAAAATTAGAAGTTGTATGGCAGGTACTCGAACCCGTGGACCAAAATGGCTGAATTTAAAACTCGATTCCGTTTTTAGCATAAAAACGAATTTGTGAAAATTTCATAATCCTAGCTCCTTTACTTTTTGAGTTATCGTGATGACGGACGGACACACGGATGGACGGACATACATAGCTAAATCGATTTATTTTTCGATTCTGATCCGATCCATACACTTGAGTCTATATCTACCCCCCTCCTTCTCTGCGTCTCAAACGTAATGGCAAATTTATTATACCCTTGGACTATATAGTCATACGGGTATAAAAATATTTTCATATTATTTTTCCGAAAGTAGATATAATTTGTACAGTATAAATATTTACAGTATAAATATTCTTTTTAATTTAAACTCCGTCTAAAAAAATGTTTCAAAAGCAAATTCTACAAGTTATGAATTATTTACTCGATACTCCCACTCATATACACATACATTCGTTAATACAAATTACAAATTTAAGTGACTGTTGATGTATACCAATTAGAATATGTATATCTTTATGGCTTTATATATATATTTTTTTTAGTTTATTATGTTTTGCCTTGTTTAAACCTTTTAAAACTTAAATTATTTCTTTTTATACCCGTATGACTATATAGTCCAAGGGTATAATAAATTTGCCATTACGTTTGTGACGCAGAGAAGGAGGGGGGGTAGATATAGACTCAAGTGTATGGATGGGATCAGAATCGAAAAATAAATCGATTTAGCTATGTATGTCCGTCCGTCTGTCCGTCCGTCCGTCATCACGATAACTCAAAAAGTAAAGGAGCTAGGATTATGAAATTTTCACAAATTCGTTTTTATGTAAAAAACGGAATCGAGTTTGAAATTCAGCCATTTTGGTCCACGGGTTCGAGTACCTGCCATACAACTTATAATTTTATATGAGCATTACTCTATACCTATGGAAGCTGCGTGTCTGAAATTTTGCCAAAAGTAGTTTAGTATAATGGCCAAAGTTACTGCAAAATGTGGTTGGTCTACTGCAGAGGGTTCGAGTAGCTGCCATACAACTCCTTCTTTTATATGAGCTTTACACTACACCTGATGAAGCTGGGTATCTGAAATTTTGCAAAAAATAGTTTAGTGTAATGGCCAAAGTTACTGCAAAATTTAGTTGGTCTACTGCTGAGGGTTCGAGTAGCTGCCATACAACTCCTTTTTTTATTTGAGGATTACACTACACCAAATGAAGGTGGGTGTCTAAAATTTTGCCAAAAATAGTTTAGTGTAATGGCCAAAGTTACTGCAAAATTTGGTTGGTCTACTGCAAAGGGTTCTAGTTGCTGCCATACAACTCCTTCTTTTATATGAGCATTACTCTACACCTAATAAAGCTGAATGTTTGAAATTTTGCCAAAAGTAATTAACCGGATGATATAATGTATATGTTACGGTCATACGGGTATCCCAGAGTTGACACAGTCTACTCTACTACACTCTTCCTCGTTTTTATTATAATTACTTAATTTATATATTTCTTTTTGTTATTATTAAACATCTACATGTACATATTTTATATACATATTTTAAGATGAATATATGAAAATATATAGATGTATGAACATAATAAGTAGCATAACGTATAAACCTATTTTGAATCTTTGATTTTTTATTGAATTTCATAATTTTATTTAGATTTAAAAAATAAAATCATAAATACATTTTTATACCATAAAATAGTAATTACAGTAGAATCGTGAAAGCATTAACTTTGATTGAAGAGATAAACATAGTTTTATCATTCAGAGAAAAATTTAAAAAGAAAAGTCCTATTAAGAAAACGCCATATCATATAAATATATATTGGTGCGCAGCCCACTATCCAATTAATATAAAAATAATATCCAATTTATGTGTAAATCAAATCGAGATTTTTCATTTCATTAGACAAAAATTAATTAACCAATATGGAAGGGTATATTGTTTTTATTCCTTTTTCACTCTTTTAAGGAGTATAAGGCACTCATCAAGTTTATTTAGACTAGGCTTTTAATTTTGTGCGCCATGTATTATCATACACAATAGTTGTTTATATATTTTATTAAATGTTATTTTATATCACGATATAATTATACAATTTTAAAATATTTTTTTACTAGATATGATCTGACTGGGGTTTGAACCCGAAAACTTCGGCAGGAAAGGCGGCGTCTTTACCACTACGCCATTGGTCAGATATAGAATAGTATATACCAAGTATTTAATCTTTTAAAATCTTCAGGCGCCTTAAAAAATTTTATTCATTTCTACATTCTTCCACTTCAACTTCTATTATCCCAAACTTTTATTATTTTGTTCATAATTATTTTTCTTAAATATACGTACCTCTGAATAAAAACATCAATACTTTTTTAAATACAAAGCTAAATTTCACTACTACTATTTGAATTTACATATGACAAATAAAAAAATATGTAGAAAAAACAGTATGGACATAATAATTAATATGTGAAGAATGAAATTATTTATTTTCCATTAAATATGTAACATTAGGTTCAATTTTAGCTAATTGTAAACTGTTTACCAACCCATTACAATGTTCTGCAATGTCATTTATCAGCTCTTTTCAGCACATTTTCAAAAAATTTTGTAAAAATGTGCCTATATATAACTTCACTCTGTCCGTCCGTATGTTTACAAAAACTTTTACACCGTTTGAAATAGAGTAAAGAAATTTTAACCATGGGTAATTTTTGCAAAAAAAATAATTTCGTAGAAGAATTTTTTTCTGTAGCCCCACCTGTTACGGGGCTACAGCCCCCCAAAGTTGGAAAAGCCCTATATTTAAATGGTTATAACAAGAGTTCTGTTAGATATATTTTCAATCTGAACGAAACGGCAAACGATAGCTGGTTTCATAAACTTTATAAATTTGTAACAGACAAATGTTTAGTGTTGCCATACGGTACTAAAATTTAGCATTATATAAAACTCAATTTTTGCAAAATTTTTGGTCCCACATATCTCTTAAACGGTTTAAGATAGGGTCTTGAAATTTTGGGAGAAGTTAGATCCTGAAAAGTGAGTAGGAGTCGGTTAACAAAATTTTTTTGTCAAGCCCCCTGTTTAGAAGCTATAAGGACTCGAAAATTGAAATTTTGCTATTTTTAAGCACCTGTAACTTGAATACCTGTCCAATTTTTTTTTATTAATATACAAAATTTGAAGATCCAACATTATATTTTAACATACCTATGTAAAGGTTTTTCTTAAATTTAAAAGGTTCCTTAAATTGAAGAAAGTGTCTCTCAGTTTTACCAATTTTTGTTTAGATAATAAAATTTTAAGTAAAATTCCATATTTTGGTTTAATTCCTGGAAACTACAAAAATGGAGGGGGGGGGGGTTAGATCCTTGAGAAATTTTGCAACCTTCCCCATTGAAGGGCTATTAGAACTTTAAAATAAAAAATTTACTGTTTTTATAAGTAAGCAGTAACTTAGTCACCAACGTATATATTTCCTTAAACATTAATATTGAACATTATATTCCGATAAATTACTTAGTATGAAACACTATATTATTTTGAAAATGTGCTTTTTTAAAAACCCTTGGTTTTTTATCATTACTTGTTTTAATATTAAAAACTAAAAAAATTCTCTTTTAATTTTGATTTAGGCACTTTTCCTAGAATTTTTATTTATAAAATTATATAACATAAGATATAGATTAAAAAAGGTATATAATACCAAACGGATTTATGATATGAAAGACTTTGAACAACAAAATTAAAACTAGTAGACATAGTTTTAGAGTACATATATCTGCGTTTTTTTCGGGGAAAAATTCGGGGATAATTATTTTTATAATTTTATGCATTAAAGCATCCACATGAAATAAAAAAAATTGATTAAATAAATTGACAAAAGTAAACCGCAATAATCATTATTTTCGTACGCTAGCACAAATTCAATTTTTACATTCCGCTCTTTTAATTTGTTTTAAATACTATAACTAAAATATCCAGTAACATATAAGTTCGTATCTTTATATATAATAATACGTGTTCTTCAATATAATTTGAGTCTACTACATCATAGATATCAATATAATTTGAATCTACTACATCATATCAGTTTCTGGGCAATCATTACAAGAATGGAAGTCTAACATTTTCTAGTGTTTTAACTATAACTTGTAAACTATTTTTCTTACTCTAAGTTTCTTTTCTGATTCTATAATATTTTGGTAGAAAACATAATAATTGCAACCACTTAAACATATATGTATATAAAAACAAAGTCGTCTATATAATTTTTGTGAAACTAATTTAATTAATTCTCATTGCAGAAGTCGTTTGGTACATACAACGCCTGGAAAGTTCCCAATGTAAGAGCACAATTTTTTATTTTACATTTTTCACAACCAATCGAACCAATTAATAAAATTCATGTAAATGATGCAAATGATGATGATGGTAATAAAGATAATGCAAATGATGATGAAGGTGATGAAATTTTATGTGTGTATTTAAGCAGTTTCCATCCGGTTTTTTATTATCCATCAGGTATCTAATTAATGCAGTTTTAAAAATGATAAAATTGACCTCTCAGAGCGACTGGAAGTTTGTTGAATAGGTCGATTCCCCAAATTTAATAAGGTTTTTCTCCGTATTTTGTGTCCTAAATAAAGGTAATCTACAAACCAGAAGTTACCGATCTTTAACTACGTGCGTTGACATAATTTTTTCAATTCGACATATACTCTACTAACAAATTGTTTTTTGATTTTATAGACGAAGAATTAGCAGTATAAATTTGTTTTTAGCCAGAATTTATAACGGAATTCTGTCGTAAAATCGACTGCTAATGCAAGTAAGTTTCGCAGAATATAAAAAATTTTATGGGCATATTAAAGCAAATTGCAATCTGATTCCAGGTTGTTCTGTTCTATTTCCTTAAAGACCCTGAAATGTGAGATGAGTTAAAGTTGGAGTTCGTGTGAATATCAATTGAATTTATAAGGTGTAGGGTATTACTAAGTCGGCTACATCGACTTACTGCAGTTCCAGTAATTATTTTAAAATAAAATAGGAATAGATAAGTTTGTGTCAGCCTATAATTCTACTGTTATGGAATAAAAAACAAAATATGTAGGTATATGTAGTTCTATAAATTAATGTAAAAAGTAATGTATAATAAATAATAATGTACAAATTTCTTTTGAACATTTTGTGTAAACATACATGCATATATATATATATATTTATATATATATCATATATGCATTTTCTAGCAGTATTTTTATAACAATAAACAATCAAAATATATACGTAAAAAATATATATGTAGATATAAAAATAAAACAATATTTTCCTTAGAAATCAGATAATATTTATATTTAATCCACCCTAAATTTTTCCCCTTACATTTATAAATATCTGTTATATATAGGTATAACCTTAATATATAAACAAAGCTACGTATATTTATTTATATAAATATATTATATACATATTCTCTAAAATCTAAATTGGAAAAGTAAATAAATACAATTTCTTTGGCGTCAAAGTTGATTTATAAACATACAAACTTAAACATATACAATTAATTATTGGTAACTGAAAGTTGTAACGTAACATACAAAATGTAAAATGTATATTATATACCTGTACATACTTTGATCTTTATATAATCCACACTTATACGTAACTATAGCTTTACATTTATTACATTATTTTCATTAGAATTTTGTATAAATGTTCAAAATTGGCAATCTTCTATTGAATTAAATTAATGACTTAATGAGATACCTAATATTAATTAATATATTCTTTGAACTTTTTCAGCTTTCGCTTACTTTTCATGTCCATAGAATTCAAGTAAAAGTTTCTCGAATATCTAAATAAAGTACAATCCAACCTTATAAGATCATATAAACCATATACCAAAAGCTTTCTCAAATAACTAATGGATAATTTAGAGACGAGATGAGATATGACAAACACTATCTCGCTTCCTCTTATTGTGGTTTTGATATGGGGTGCCATCTAAACACGTAGGCCTTGCGGCCCTCGAGTTTATATATTTGTGTATTTTAAATTATTTTTCTAGTCACCAATTTTTCAACATTTTTTTCAACCGGTTAGTAATCTAAATACTTACCACTAACCCCCTGAGACCCCTCGTTTTCTCTTAATAATAAAATTTTAGTTTATGCATTTATTGAGAGGTTGTTGCGCTGTTGCTTTAGGAAAAATAGATAACGAATAATGTATTTAATTCATTGGTAACATTTATTTACTATATTTTTGTCAAATAATTTCTTATCTAGATCGGCTCTAAATAAAAAAAAAATTTATAATTTTAATCAAAGCAAAAATTTCATTTATTTCAAAAAAAAAACAGAAGACCTATTTTTGAAATTATTCTTTTGTTTCCATATCTATTTAAATCGATTTAATTTCACTTAAGATACCTACCTAACCATAATATAAAATTTGGTTATTTTGTTTATTTGCCAATGTTTTTTATAAACAAAAGAATTGAGCTCTTATATTTTAGTATTGCTTCAGAACAAAAATGAAAATGAAAATGTAAAATAAAATAAACTTAAGAGTAAACATTTAAATTAATTAAAAAAGCCAAACTAAAGGCAAAATTGTTGAAAAATTACTGTTTTTCATTTTTTTTTTATTTCTCTATAAGTTATTTTCTTTTATTATTCAGTACTGTACAATGTCTTTTACTTTATTTTTTTTTCATTTTAAATTGAGTTACATACTATAACCCTGTCATGCTCTTTTCATGTATATAATTCTTTTTAAAAAAAAAAAAAATTTTACTTTTTATATTTCAAAAAGAAAAAAGTACAACAGAAAATTCTTGAATAAATTATTATGAATTTAAATAAAAAAATTCTTTTGACAAAAACAAGAATATGTAAAAAAAAACGGAATGTACCGAGTCGATTAAATTAATATAATAGGACATGCATACATTTTCTATTATTTTTTTATGCATATTTATCTATATTTAAATTTATATAACATTGTATAAACATCTGGCTTCAAAATAACTAAATTCATGTAAATAATATGGTATAATATATAAAATATAGATACTGTACTAAGCGCACGCATTTTTTATTATATTAACTCCACCCTTTTTCCTACACAAATGCAAAACCATATATATTATTATATTATAGATTTTTATTGCTACTTCGAATGATCCCATCCTTCTTTATAAAGTGGGTGGAGCTAAAAATATTACATGATTAAGCTTACAATTTATTTCATACTTACACTTGCTTACACTATAAAAAACACAGTTTGAAAATGGGAAATTTTAAGGTTATTTGGTTTATATTTTCTTTAAAACTAAGGGGTGGCTCCTATTTCACACACTTTTATCCAAAATATATGCTCTATTGTAAATTAATATATTTTAAAAAATTAGAAAATATCACATTCGTGTGTGTTCTTTTAAAACAAAGTGTTGGTTTACTATAGAATAAACTCATCCATGCATTATTCGTTTTGGTGTTGGTATAATAAAAAACAGTAATGTTAGTTTTGTCACCACAAAAAATTATCTAATACAAGGACCAGTAGCCACCAGTCTTCAGTTGCAAACACTTTGAAAATTTAGAAATAATTTTTTATCTCAAATATTTACATTTACTATATATTTATATTTACCAATGCTATCAGTTATTCTTCCAAAACAAAGTTAACAGTTGTTTTGTTTTATCCTAGCAAAGAAATTTAATATTAATGAATTTTGTTATTTCATATGGAATGTGCTTTTTTAATGTTGTTCGTATACATATGCTTAATATAATTAGTGTTTAGTTCATTTTTAATAAAAAAAAATTTTTTTTTATGTCTAATATAGATCTAAAGGGCAGTCAAAAAAATTAACATGAATAAGAGTCGTAATAATATTATTATAATGAATTGTTTTCTTATATATACCTAAACTAAGAACATATTACATATCGTCGGGTTACCGCCAAAGTCACGAAACTGAAAAATAGTAGAACTTAATTTTCGCGACTTTGGCACCAAGAAAATATGAAATAAATGATTTTTCGTTAGTTTATGAAAATAAGGAAATTGAATTACAAAGCAATAAATAAGATTAAGAGATTCGTGTCTTTGGCATAATATAGATCTCATTATTTTCTATATTTTTGCATTAATAAGTCAAAAAAGCGAAAAAAGCAGTTTCGTGACTATGGCGGTAACCCGACGATATTATATACATATGTTAATGAATTTTCAACAAAGAAATAATAAAAATACAAAAAAATTTTTTGCGCATTTTTAACTCTTATTTAATATTATTAGTTCATTAGTTCGTATATTATACACTTATGAAATTATACACTTTTTAACGAGAATGTTATTTTAATTAAATACAAAAAAATTTGAGTAACTAGGTATATTATGAATTCTCTAACAACTAAAAGTTCATTTATCCTTTTCTAAAGTTTTTCACAGTAAATTATTAATTTTAAATGATACCTACATATGTATGTACATATGTATATACTGTTTTCTTTAATCCTTAGTTACTTAAGTGATAAATGAATGAAATAAAGTCATATTGTACTATATAGTGTTTTACTTTTGACACACTTTTAGTATGCATATATTGTAGTTTATAAGCTATCAACTTAAAATATTAATTTTAAAATTTTATTAAATTTTTTTAAGCTATTATTAACTAGTTTATTTATATTTAGTCTCGGATATCATGCTAAATATACTCGTAGATATTATACACTTTTTTTGCTGATGTGACTTAAATGTTTTTAAAAGTTTGATTGTAACGATTTGTTTATTATGAGTTTGGGGGGGAAACCCTATAACTCATTTAGTTATGTTAAAGTCCGTCGAAATGTCAAATTTCGAATCTCGTATGCTGAAGTTCTTATTCTATTCCTCAGCTTGCAAAAGTCAATTTTATTTCGGAGATTTAAAATATAAATTATATATATTATATATATTAATATATATTTGTTAGTTAATTTTTTATGAGCACTAACTATACATGATTTTTGGCTAGTTGTTTTCTCTTTTTTAAACCAATTTTGTTACAATATTTTTTTTGTTAAATATTATTATTGTGTTTAATGGATTTTTACATAATACTGTTTTATATTACTTAAAATATTTAATATGAATAGAACAATAATATACTAATGTTTTATTTATTTAAATTATATATAATCTCTTTTCAATATTGTATTGCATTGGTACATAATATATAGTTTTTTTTTTTTTTTTTATCAAGAATTAAAAATAATATTATTATTGTTTTAAGAAATACAGGTGCAAATTTTACAAAATTATTTGTTAAAAATGTATTAATTAAACATAAATACTGTGAAATTTTGTTATTTTAAAATATTTATTAATAAGTTTAATATTTCCGACTGTTGTTTTTTTAGAAGCTCTGTTGGGTTCTGGGTTAAAATATTAGTTCTTTGATTATGCATAATTCCCATGGGAAAATCGGTAATTGTTTAATAAATAATATATTGTAATAAATAAAGCTGGCAAACTGGTTTAGTTACAGGTTTAGCAAATAAAAATTCATTTTTAAATTTTGTGTACCTTGGCGAAGAACGATAAAATTTTTACAATCTTGTTTGTTCAATTGTGTGGGCTGTAAAGCAGTAATTTTATGTGGATTGCTTAATTTGTAATAGTAGTTCCCAATATTAAACTGCTTGTTTTAGATTGTTGATTGAGAAATTTATTAAAATCTTGCTTGGTAAGTGAGTTTTTGGCTGTTATTATTGGAGCATTAGTTGAATATTTAGCTTCTATTTTAGCTATAGTGTTACCAGGAATATTCGCATATCCGGGAATTCAGAGGGATTAAAATTTTGTAGGGGTTTAATAAGTAGATCCCTAATATTGTTAATACTTACACTTAGATTGGAAATATTATTTACAGCTTTAATTTTGATAAGCTGTCTGAGGAGATTTACCCTTGAGTTTAGCTGTTTCGAGTAGTGCCGAGAGTATTGCTTAACTATTTATTTGAAATATGAATAAATTGGGGTGAGTTCTTCTCAGATTTTTTTATACTGACAGGTGATATTTGATATTTATCAGCTTGAGTGGGCATTAGTGAAATTGTTCATTGCGATGTTGTGATAGTTTTTTTTTTACGTTTATTCTTAAGCTGATATTGAAACTGTGATTTGTAGGAATAAAGCAGTTTAAGTCATAATCTGACGATTAGTGTTTTCTATCGAGTCTTTAATGATGGTAATCCTGATTTGAATAACATATTTGCAACTGATGTTGCAAGAAATGCACCTAGAGCTATCCTAATTGCTGTATGGAAGAAAAAGCTTAGAGATTTAAGATAAGTTGTGTTATTACTAAAACTATCTTGGTGAAATTTGAACTATAGGTTACTAGAAATAAATTGTGGGGATTGCAAATGCGCGAAATCAGCCCATGGATTCGGATTCTGAAACTTTTGCTCGATACAAGAGTTAACGAACATATATTCAGAAACACGAAAACTCAAAAACTAATGACGTTATCTTGATCAAATTTATCCTGTAGTGTGCAAGTAAAAAAAGTACGGCAGGAACTGCATACGGTCAATATCGGATCTTGGGTTTGAATTGTAGAAGCTTTTTATCAAATTGGAGCCAAACGATCATAATTCCGAAACTAATGAAGATAGGACCTTCAAATTATATACTAGGATGCTTCTTTCATTTCCTTTGTAGCTTTCAAATTTGGGACCAATTGGAGTTGTGGTTTAGGTAGCACCCACACAACTCTCTAGGTTTTAAAGCATATCTTCGAAATTAATAAAGATAGTAACTTAAAATAAAGATTGAACCATAAAATTTGGTACATTGGTGTTTTTTACTATTTATTTTGTGTTCCGAAAATTTGGGATCAATTGGAGTGGTGGTTCAGGTACCTCTCTTAGACCTCCCAAGATTATTAAAACTTACCTTTGAAATTAATAAAGATTGTAACTTAAAATAAAGAGTCTGAAATGTGGGATTAATTAAAGTCGTGGTTCAGGTAGCTTCACAAGATCTAACAAGCATATTTTCTAAATTAATAAAGATAAAAACTTTAAATTTGATATAAAAAAATGTTTTGTTTAGTCCATTACCTGTGTTCCTAACATAGGGAATTAATCGGAGTGGTGGCTCACTGCCCCCCATATTCTTATAAAGATCTGGCAAGCGTATCTTCGAAATCAATAACAAAAGAAACCTGCAATTTGAAACAAGAGTGTTTTTACCTTTTTGCTTTTCTATTAAATATTTTTGTATTTTTAAAAGGCTTAGAAGGTAATTGAATTTTAGTATAAAGCATATTATTTATTATATTTTAAAAATAAAAATTAAAATAATTTGACACGACGAAATTTCTTTTTTTTTTCATTTTTGTTATATATCAGATATTTTATTGAATTACTACTATAGGTGATATATATTTAATATATTGTGTATTATGGTGCAGGATCAGAACTCCGTAAGGGACTTATGACCCTGGGAGTTTTGACTCAAATTGGTGGATCATAATTCCCTTATACAATTCTCAGCTGAGAGGTTATTGGTAATATTAAAAGAAATATTAATTTTAATTATATAATATCTCCAAAACTAAGAAAACAACAATAATTTTACATTTAAACCGCATTTTGAAAGGCTATTTTGAAAAAAGGGTAATCCTGATTTGGGAAATCCTCGCATAAATGAATTCATAAATACTCTGGAAAAAGGGCCAACTTTGATTTTTTAACCAAATATGCTTCCTAATATAGTATCTCGCATAGATAAATATACAAATACATATTGTTGTACATCTAATATTTTACTTATATATATTTTATATTATCATACTTTAAATTATAAAAATCAGAAAAGACTTTCAGAAATTATTTCAAAATTGTGCAAGAGGAGTTATGACCCACTTGTACAGGGACTTAGGTCCCACGTAAATATTTTAAAGTGGGTCATAGGTCCCTTAGGGATCCTGAGAGCTCTTATTATATTTTAGAATAAATTTGAAAATTATTTAAAATTATTTAATGTTGAATTGAATTTAATAAATCAAAGGTACTATATGGCGGTGCGTCAAAAGTCCGAAAGTCATAAGTCCGAAAACCAAAAATGACATAATTCCGCAAAAAAAATCGTAATTTTTTTTTGTACTTATATCATTTTTGGTTTTCGGACTTATGATATTGACATAAGTATGAAAATCTAAAAATGACATAAGTACGAAGACATCAGTACGAAAAGCCATAAGATTGAAAGTCATAAGTACGAAAACAAAAACATTTGTAATTTTTTTCGTACTTATGTCATAAAGTTATTTTAAAAAGTTTTAACATATGACATAGGCACTTAAATCTAAAAATGACATAAGTTCAAAAATTAGCAACCAATACAAATATAAGAAATTTTCATTAGCTTTTTTATTTACACAAACACTTCATTAAAATCAGTACGCCTAAAATAATTACGCTTTTTCCAGAATTTTCATATATGCGTATATGTGGGGTTCTGAATTAAGAGAGATTTTAGAGTTGGATTCAAAATCAGAGCATTCACCTTTTCCAGAATATTATAATATGTGTATATGTGTGGAATTCTGAATTAGGAGGGATTAGGGACACATACGCGTCGGTCCTATTCGAGGGAAATAAAGAAAAGCTTTATTACAAAAGAATTTATTGCACCCCACCATAAATTACAACATTTAGTTTTGAATTCGTTTTTCTTAACAGGTTTTTTTTCTGTTCTTTATTTCAATTAGTTTTAAATATAAATAATATATAATACAAATTACAGTTCAAATTTGTGTTAGATGATTTTAGCTAAAGCAGCTGTCTGACCTTATAAAAGTTTTAGGGTCAAAGAAAAGTTTTTGTTTTTAAATGTCATCCGATGTTATTTTTCTTATGAAAGTTATAAGTAAGAATTTTTTTATGAATTTTAATTTTTTCGGAACTAAGTCATTTTATTTATTTCTTATTTATGATATAATTACGAAAAAAATTAAATGACATAAGTCCGAAAAAAAATGTGATTTTTTCGGGGAATTATGTCAATTTTTTTTTTTATTTACGATTTGCGATCTGAAGGCGTAACGCGTTATTTTGTTATATGTCATAAGTACGAAAAAATACAAAAATTTAAAAAATAATTTCGTGCTTATGTCATTTTTAGGTTTTCGTACTTATGTCAATGTCATAAGTCCGAAAAAAATTTTATGACACAAGTACGAAAAAAATTACGATTTTTTTTGCAGAATTATTTCATTTTTGGTTTCGGCCTTATGACTTTCGGACTTTTGATGCACCGCCGTACTGTGCAGTAAAGTAAAGCAAAAATTAACAATCCTGAAGACAAGTAACTGCTATATGTCTGTAAAATTTGATTGAATTGTATAAAAACTTTGGAATCTGTAATTTTATAATTGCATTTTAAAAATACATTTATTTCATGTTCTTTTGTTTTTTAATATTTTTAAATATTATAAATTAGGAAGAATTTTTACAATTTTTGAATAGATAAATTGATTAGAAAAGTTTTGGTATTATAAAATTAATTTCATTAATTATGTCTTACGATCAAAATAATAAAAGTTTTTATGGTTTTAAAATGACTTATGGACTTGTAATTTAATTGGAACCACTTAGGTGGAAAGTATTCCTAAGTCGGTTGCACCTACCCTCTTTTTCCTTACTTGTTTTTGAATTAACATTTGCTTCACTTTTGTTGTTTGAAACCTATCTTATTAAATTAAGTTTTAATAATAAAGAAGTTTTGGGTATGCTTCCGCAAAGGAGTTGTGAACTATCAAGATGTCGTCATCACATAACGGTACTATATACCTTTTTAACGGTATTGAAAGTTTCATACTTATATTGGTTTTTTTGAAAATATCATACTTATATTGGTTTTTTTGAAAATTTGAACTTCTTTTTTTTTTAAATTTCCACTTGAAATTGCAATATCTCAAAAAGGGTATCACCGATTCAAATAAAACACGATGTATATTAAAGACAGCATTATTCCCTGCAATATTGTAGAAAATAGTTCCAGTTTACTGTCTGACAGAAAAAATATAACGGTTTAATTAAAATACTACAAAATGTAAGGAAAATCTTGTAATGCGTTTTTCGACCCCTAAATGCCAGCATCGCTTCTAGTAATTTATATATTCGGATACTTTGAGATATAAAATACCGTTATGTGATGACGTCATCTTGATAGTTCACAACCCCTCTGCGGAAGAATAAAAACCACTAAAAATATTTATAAATATTTATGTATTTTTTAATAAAATTGTTGTGTCAATTTTGCATTTATGTTCTCTGGTGGGGCTCTTTTTCCGTTGGAAAGAGTGTAAAGAGACCTTTTTAACGAAATAATAAAAATACAGTGTGTTTCTGAAAATAAAGTACTTATAGTGGTTTTTTTGAAAGTTTGACTTTTTTTTTTTTAATTTTCATTTGAAACTGCAATATCTCAAAAACGGTAGCATCTAAATAAACAAGGTGTAAATGAGAGACAATATCATGTCCTACAATATTGTAGAAAATGGTTCCACTTTACTGTCTTACAGGAAAAATATAATGGTTTAATTAAAACGTTACAAAATCTTCGGAAAATTTTTTAATGGATTTTTCGACCACTAGATGGCGCCATCGCCACTAATAATTTATATATTCAGAAATTTTTTGATATATAGTACCGTTATGTGATGGCGTGATCTTGATAGCTCACAACCCCTCTCCGGAAGTATATCCTGCCGTTTAGACAGAATATATAGATGCATGATCTTAATTTTGAATAATTCTATTTATAAAGTGCTTAATTATTCTCTATTGTAAAACATTTTTGAATAGATCTTATAATGTAATAATAATACAATTGTACAGAAAATATTATTGTCTAAAACAATTATTCTGAAAATGCAATGTACAAACTTCACTGTCACCACCAGGAAAATTAAAAATATAACTTAAAAATAAAATCTCTTTCTAAATTTTAACAAAAACAATCAATGACAAACAAATAAATCTATTAATTTAAATATACCTTACCTATAGGTACACATATTAATTTTAAAGTGGGAGAAAATTGTGTACAAAAGTAATAAATCTTTTTCGCAATAATGTGTATGAAAAATTTTCTAATTATGTAAATTATTTACAAATCTTTTTTATGCAATGTTAACTGTACGTTAAAACATGAAATATAACATACCACGGCTAAGACATGTGTTATAATCCAATATACGCAATAGAAACTTTTAAAAACGACAAAAAATTTGGTAAGCAAAATGGAATGCAAGAATGAATTTATTAATTAACTATATTTTCATTCAATGTTATTTATTGGATAAAATAAATAAAAGTAATTTTATGAAATTGTACATATTGTATTAAATTACAGACAGATAAATATATGTATTATGTTCCTACTCTAACAATATTATAATTAATAGTACAAAATTGCAAATATTAAATTTTTGTTTAATTTTCAATTCTTTTTTTGTCTATTATATTATCATACATGTTTATAAAAACACATGCAGTTTTAAATAAATTGTATGAATTAACTAACTAAATGTTAACTATGTTGAAATCGGCTTTAAAAAGATAATTTCATATAGGTCCGTCTGTCGGTCCGTTCGTCTTTCCGTTTTTTCGCTCGAAAACTCAAAAATTAGAAGATCTACAATTCTAAAATTTTCACAAAATCGTTTTTATACAAAAGTTTTCATAGCTATAGAAATCCAACCAGTTTGCCAAACGGATTCGAGAAGCTCCAATACAACTTCTTTCTTATATGAAAAAAAACCCAAACTTAATAAAGCTGGGTATTTGAAATTTTGCCAATAGTAGTTAAGTTTTATGGATAAATAATTAGGTTGGTCTCTTGTGGTGGGTTCGATTAGTTGAAATACAACTTCTTTTTATATGTAAGCATTTTACTAAGTGTTTTTTAGCACATTTTCAAAAACTTTTGTAAAAATGTGCCTATATAGTTTCACTCTGTCCGTCCGTCTGTCTGTCCGTCTGTCTGTCCGTATGTTTACAAAAAATTTTACATCGTTTGAAATAGAGTAGGTATTATAAAAAAATTTATTTCGTAGAGAATTTCAATTTTTGCAAAATTTTTGGCTCCATGTATCTTCTAAACGGTTCCAGGTGGGGTCTTGAAATTTTGGGAGAAGTTAGAACTTCAGAAATTAGTAGGAGTCAGTTAACAAAATTTTTTTGTCACGTCCCCTGTTTAGCAGCTATAAGCGCTCGAAAATTGAAATTTTGCTATTTTTGAACACCTCTAACTTGAATACCTGTTCAAATTTTTTTTTGTTAATATACAAAATTTTAAGGTCCAACATTATACTTTAACATATGTTTAAAGATTTTCTTAAATTTGAAAGCAGTTCTTTAAATTGAAGAAAGTGTCTGTCAGTTTTAACCATTTTTGCTTATATAGTAAAATTCTAAATAAAATTCCAAATTTTGGTGGAATTCACAATTTAATTCCTTGAACCTAAAAAAGTTGGGGGAAGGGGAGTAGTGAGGATTAGATCCTTGAAAAATTGGGCAACCTTCCCCATAGAGGGGCTATTAGGACTTAAAAATTAAAAAAATTACGGTTTTTATAAGTAAGTAATAACTTAGTCACCAACGTATATATTTCCTAAATTAAACGTTAACATTGAAGTTTCAACATTATATTCGATAAAATACTCAGTATGAAACACTATATTATTTTGAAAATGTGCTTTTTTAAAAACCCTTGGTTTTTTTCATCACTTGTTTAGTTTTATAGCCAAAGTTTGCATAAAATAAATGAAGTCTAGTGTACCGGGTTTGAGTAGTTGCTATACAACTTTTTTTTAATATGAGAACAACTTAATATATAACGAAACTTAAAGTATGTTAACCGAAAGTATGTATTTGAAATTTGTTCAGAAGTAATTAACTGGATGATATAATGTTTATAATACGTTCATGCGGATATTTAGTTTACGTTGTCTAATCTACGCTCTTCCTAGTTTTTGTTATTTTCATGATAATTGTTTTACAATATTAAAAATGCTCTTATAAATATCTATTTTTGAATTAAGCAAGTTAGGAAAAAAATCAAGGGTTTTTAAAAATATTTTTAAATATTTTTAAAGATTCGTTTATTTTTATAGGAAGGTTCCCAAATTTTTGCTTAGCAAACTTATGGTGGATCTGCCCACCCCCCTCCTGTCCTCACCTTTCAATTTTTTTCGGGGAAATCAATTGTGAACTCCACCAAAATTTGGGATTTTACCTAAAATTTTATTATCTAAGCAAAAATAGTTAAAACTAAGAGACAATTTTTTCAATTTAAAGAAACCCTTTCAAATTTAAGAAAAACCTTTAACATATGTTGAAACATAATGCTGTATCTTTAAATTTTGTATATTTGTAAAAAAAAATTTTAACAGGTTTTCAAGTTACAGGTGTTTAAAAATAGCAAAATTTAAATTTTTGAGCCCTTATAGCAAATTTAAGAAAAACCTTTAACATATGTTGAAACATAATGCTGTATCTGTAAATTTTGTATATTTGTAAAAAAAAATATGAACAGGTTTTCAAGTTACAGGTGTTTAAAAATAGCAAAATTTAAATTTTCGAGCCCTTATAGCTCCTAAACAGGGGATGTGACAAAAACATTTTGTTAACTGACTCCTACTAATTTCTAAAGGTCTAACTTCTCCCAAGATTTCAAGACCCTAGCTTGAACCGTTTAGAAGATATGTGGGCCAAAAATTTTTCATAAGTAATTAATTAATATTATTAAATAAATAAATAATATTATATTTGTTTTGTACACTTTTTTTTGCAATAGTCGCGTTCAGAATGAAGTAGCACTACACGGAATGGCAGGGGTGTATCATCTAGCGCTTAATTGTTGTACTGAACAATTCGCAGCAAAATTAAATGACATTTAATTTTGAGTGACTTTTGGTATATTTTTATTTTATTTAAATTATGGACAAAATGGAAAATTTCTATGGTATTCAAAATCATTTTTATATTTCTATTTCTATCCTTATTATTTTTGTACTTAAAATATTATTAAAATCAAAATTTTTAAAATTAATCAAATGCGTATGTTTTTTTTAATATTATATTTTTAATTTTTTAATCAATTTATATTTTAATTTTGTAAGAAATGCTTACTTTCAAAAATTATTAAAAAATCTTATAAACAAACACTTTTTACATTAAAATGTAAACACCTAAACATCAATTGAAATTCGCTGCTCAATACAATTCTTTCAATAAAAAATTTTATCGTGCTTTGCACTTTTCTTGTAGCGCTTGATATTAATATTTTATTAGACAAAAGTACAATTTTATTTAAATTTACTCACATTTGGTTCGATTTCAGTCTTACACAACGAAATCATATTATAATTGATTTGTCATATTATAAAACGTCAAAATTTACAACTGCTCTATTTGAATGTATTTTAAAACATTCAAACAATCAAAGCATTCGTTGACTTTAATTCTGTTAAAAAATAAAAAAAAATCATTTTTCATTTGCACTGCCAATTTGAGTAGATATGTAGAGCAGTTCCAAATTTAGACGTTTTATAAAACGACAAATCAATTATATAAAATGTTTTTATTGTATTAGACTAAAATTGTACCAAATGTGAGTAAATTTAAATAAAATTGTACTTTTGTTTTACACAAAAAAATACATTGGTAGCGCCCGTTAATTCAAATTAAACGTTTTAGTTGAACGAGAATTAAAATTCTGGTGAAAAAAAATGAGTTCTGTTCAAAATTAAAGCAATACATTTTGTTTATACAGTAGTTTTTATTTATAACGAACTCAGTTTTAACAATATTTTGTTTACAGCGACAGACGTTGACAGATAATAGTTTTAGTTTTTAGCATATGTTGTGTTATGTATTTATTATATCAGCGTAAAATAAAAATATGTTTTATTTGATGTACCTATAAATATTAATATAATATAATAAACGTTAAACTTTTTGCCAAAGAATTAAATTTAATCTAGAAATGTAAATTGTTTATTACATTCATGTTTCTTTTATTTAAACTTATTATATCGAATAATGTTGCTTGCTTTGAATATAAAAAAATATCATAATAACGCATCAAAAATACAAAAATTTTATTAGAAGAAAAAGCATTATACAAAGGCTTAAAGCTGACAAATCAAATAAAATTCTAGCAAATGAGTTCGAAGTGCCCATTCTAGAATTAGCACATTCTACAATGTTAACACCTTATACTAATTTTTCAAAATTCATAGCATGTTTTTAAAACTACATTCGTTTATTAAGACGAATATATTCCGTCCCTTCATGGTCGTTATAAGCGAAAAGTCCTGTATTCTGTTTTTGTTTTGGGAATAAAAAAAAATTTGTAGCATCGTTTTTAGTAGTTGCTTCTTGTTGAGTTTTTTATAAAATAGAGTTTTTTAAAAACTACTTTTGAAATATATTCTGTAGTTGCCATTACGTTTGAGAGCCATGTATACAAAATATGTTTGCATAAAATTAAAAAAATAAAAATTATCTTTTTTAAATAAATTATTTCTATGTAATTTAAATCAATGCGTACAGTGTATAATTTCTGAGCAACCGGAATACGCAACGTACTTCGGATGGTACCTCGGATTTAAAAATTGACAAAGCAAAAAATAAAAATAGAAAATTTAAAATAAAATTTTTCTAAAATTTTTCTTTATTAAAAAATACCTTATATTCAAAATAATTCAAAATACCTATAACATGTTTCCAAAAATTTAAAAAAAAAAATAATATTTCTTAACAAAAATTATCTGTTCCTGAGGTATAAACCAAAATCAAAGCGTCTGGCGTACAACTTCTGTTAAAAATTTATGAAATAAGTAGTTTGTAAATAAATTTTCACGCGACGCGACGTACTGTACCAAGGATTTTTAAAATTTCAAAATTAACAAAGCGTATAAAAACTTGGTGAAGAAAATTAACCATTTACATAATTACACAGGTGCTTTAGAAGAAAAGTTTAATAGTTTGGAGGCAATTTTGGATGAACCATATCAGCTACAAAGGAAAAACAACATTGTGGTGGCTGGCATTACCTTCAGGTCTAAAAAACCCACAATTCTGTAACATTTTCAGAAAATTGGATATCAATTTACCTGATGAAAAATCATTTTCTATAACACCAGTACAAAAAAAATGAACAACAATCAAGACCCATCTTCTTTATTTTATCTTCAACACTTATCTTCGCTTCAAAGTAAGCTTTACTTTGAGGCGAAATCAATTAAATTATTAAAAAAAATGGAGTTCTTATGGGTCAAAAAAAATACTATTTATTAATGTCAAAACAAGACGAGCAAAGTTTTTAGTATTTCTAATTTCAACAATATTAATAAAATCAAACTTATTTTTATTAATTAATCACTTATTCATATTAATTTAAAAAATTTTTTTTCATTAATTTTAGTTTCTTTTAATATTTTTTTTTATTATTTCAAATACCACCCTGTTTCCATTTTTTTTGTTATACTACATTTTTTTTTCTTATTACGTCGCTTTAGAGTTACAAAGTCCTATTCCTAAGAAATGAAAAAAAATGAGGTAATGATGGCAAAATGTTCTACGTTCTAATAAGTCGCTATATAATCAATATTGAATCAATTAGATGTCTATATTTTTAATAAAGTAAAGAATTAAAAAGTTCAAAAAAGAAAATTATTACTATTTTTATGTATCATGGTCCTAAGTTGACATACAACTTCAAATTAAAAAAAAATTAAAATCTATTAAAGTGCAATTATTTGGAACATAAACCTTTGTTTCATTTTTTAATTATAAAATTCACATTGAACTTTGTTATTTTTATTATCATATCTTATTGTTTTCAAAGTTCTATTTGTATTACATAGAACTCTGTAATATTAAATTTGTTTTCTTATGTAAACAATACAAATATTTGAAAACGTAGAAGTCTGTAAATTTTTTAAAATTAATGATAACGGTCTTTGTGTCAAAATAATAATATGTCATTTTTTATTAAATTCATTCATTTGAGGCGGTTAAGTTGTATTTTTGTGTAAATTAAAAAGTTAAATAATAATATGGAGAATATTGATAATTTTAAGCAGTTTGAGAATGATGAAGGTAAGAATTTTTTATAACGTATGGTGTGCCATATTAAAAGTATTTACAATATTCTATATTTTAGTTGAAATTATAGAATATGAAGTTATAAATGAATTGAGTGAAAATGAATTCAGTATTGTTAAACAAAATGAAGAAGGTATTGGTTTAGTTTTTATTTTAAATATCCTTTTAAATTTTATTACATTGTATTTAGTGCAAATAATAGAATATGAAGTTTGTGAAAATGAAATTTTGCAAAATCAAATAGAACCCAGTCTTGCAGAGAACAATATTATAATGGGTAGGTATACTTACTTTTAATAATTATATTTTTGTTGCTCAACGGTTTATTTTTATTCATAGAAATTGAATGTCAAAATAATACAACTCCGACAAGAAAAAAAAAGAAATGAAAATTTATGGAAATGTAATGTAAGAAAAAAAATGCGAGAGGCTGGTAAAAGTTATATTTCTTCCAGAAATAAAAATGTAGCAGCCAAACAAATACGAAACTTGAAACATTCTAGTAAATGCAATTTCAATTGCAAACTGATTACAGAAAATGAAAGAAAAAATATTTTTGAAAGTTTTTACTTGTTAGATGCGGATGGAAAGACAAGTTTTATTTTGAAATGTACGGAAAGAAATGTTGTATTTTATAGGCGCGCTTTGAAAAACAATGAAAACTCAAGAAGAAAATTCACTTTTTTCTATTTTTTTGTGGTACGAGATGAACGAATAAAAGTGTGCAAATCTTTTTTTTTGGATACTCTAGTAATTAGCCAAAAAAAAGTTTATACTGCTCACAAAAATAAGAACCCTTTAACTGGCACTCCAGCACTCAGAAAATCTGGAAAACATTCCAAAAGAGTTATCCCAAATTATTTAAAAGAAGAAGTCAGAACTCATATCAATTCGTTTCCGGTTATGGATTCACACTATTGTAGATCTACTTCGAAAAGAAAATACCTAGATGCAAGTCTTTCCATCAACGAAATGTACCGTCTTTATAAAGAAAATATTGTAAATCAAGACCGCATTGATTTTGTCAAACCATCGTTGTATAGAGAAATATTTGTGCAAGAATTCAATTTGTCGTTCCATCAACCTAAAAAAGATCGTTGTGATCTTTGTGAAGAAATATTAGCATTAAAACGTAATAAAATTAACTTAACTGAAGATCAGTTAAATAAAATAAATAACCACGAAAAGGAAAGAGTATCTGCTCGACAGAAGAGAGAGAATGATCGTAATGGAAGAATTTCTGTATTGTGTTTTGATTTACAGAATGTAATTCAATGTCCTAAGGCAGAGATTAGTTCTTTTTTCTATTGTAGTAAATTGAACGTATATAATTTAACTGGCCATTTATCTGGTACAAATCAAGTGTATTGCAGTTTTTGGAATGAAACTCAAATGGGCCGTGGGGGAAACGAAATAGCAAGTGCGTTAATAAAAATATTAACCGCTGTTATACAAGATAATCCATCTATAACAGAATTAATTATCTGGGCAGATTCTTGTGTTCCGCAAAACAGAAATTCCATATTTAATAGATTATAGATTAATATAATATTTAATAATTATAGATTTTTTAAAAAATAATGTAAGCATGGATAAGATTATAATTAAGTATTCGGTACCTGGTCATTCGTGCATACAGGAAATTGACAGTGCACATAGTGTGATAGAAAGATGTCTTCGAAAAACGGAATTTTATTCACCTGTTAGCCTACTTAGAATATTATTGAAAATTAAATACAAAAGTCAACCGTTAAAAATATTTCAAATGCAATCAAATGATTTTAAAAATTATAAAGCCTGTACTTCTAACATGAACTTCAAAGGCGTTCCATACACTAAAGTTGTTGAGTTAATATTTACAAAAAACTTAACCACTATAAACTACAAAGTAAGTCATCATAATGAAATACTACATGATGTAGAACTCAAACAGAATAAAATTTTTAAAAGAAAATGTAAAAGGATGAATAATAATAATAATAATAATAATAGTTATGAGTTACCAGTTCCTCAACGGACATTAAATTTTAATGAACTAAGTCTGCAAAAGATCAAGTCTATTCGTACTATGGTCAAATACATGCCGCTTGTAGACCAACAATTTTTTGAAACAATCTTAAACTAAAGCTAAAAACTTTCGATAATCGATCTATCGATCATTTTATATGAATCTTAAAAAAAATTATGATTTATTAATAATTAAATTAAGTTTTTAATTTTGTTTTTATGTATTTTTTATGAAAATTTTTTTTTAAGTATGAATTTGACGGAATTTAATAATAATTATATTTGGTTTTTATTTTTGTTTTTATTTGTTTTTATGAATGATTTTTTTTTAAGTATGAATTTAAATAAATAAATAAATAAAATGCATGTATTATTTTTTACTACTTTATTAATTTAGAAAAAATTTTGTTCGATGAATAAAATCGTTCGATTTATCAATACATTATAGAATTTTATCCTCTCTTAATTGCTACGCCAATAGAATATTACCTATACTATATTTGGTACAACATGGTTCTAAGTTTAACATAGAATCCTTTGATTAAAAAAATTCCATTTTATTTCAGTAAAAGGTTCTATGTTGAAACTTTAATTTGAGTTTTTTCGAAATTAAGGATCTTTTGAAGTGCAGTGAAGCCATTTTTCTAAAAAAGTATGTTTAAACTATGTGAAAATAACAAAAATATATTTGTAGAAAGCTACTGTAATAAAATATGACATATCAAATTTTTATAATGCATTTTCTCAAAACTAACTAAACGTAATATGCAACTTTGTTATTCTATGGCAAATTACGTTGAATTCAACAATAGTATTTTATATGAGTATGCATAGGCACATAATTTCCAGCTCAGTTATCTCTAATATTAGCGAAATTAACAAACAACTTAATACAAAACTCAGTTTTTCCACTAAGTCTCAAAAAAGCAATAGTTACCCTCATATACAAATCAGGTAAAGACACAAATCCGTCTAATTACCTTCCGATTTCGTTGTTAAATGCTCTATCTAAAATATTTGAAATTATAATTAATGTTAATTAATATATGGTTTTGAGAACAACTCGAATACTTCAGCAGCATGTCTCAGTTTACCGAACTTTATAACGAATAGCATTGATAATGGTAAATTTATAGCATGCATATTCCTAGATTTACAAAAGGCTTTCAACTGTGTTGACCCCGATATTCTCATTTTAGAAATGATGAATCTTGGCTTCACTCTGATAGACCTAAATACTTTCCTTTTTTCAAATCTTATCTAACTGATAGGATGCAAAGAGTCAAAATTATCTTAAAATTAAAAAAGATGTCCCATTTTTTTATTTCCCATATTTTTCAAAATCTGCATCGATGACATATCCCGGCTAAACCTTAAAGGCTAAATTCAACTGTATGCTGACGATGCAGTTATATTCTACAACTACTGAAATTGAATTGATAAGGTATATTGAGGACGATTTAAATAAAATCGAACTCTGGATTACTAACCACAATATAAGCTTAAATATCAAAAAAACCAAGATCCTTTTGTTAGGCAACAAATCATATTGCTCATTAAACTTCTACTACAAAACACAAGTCATCGAAACTGTAGATAACTTTAACTATCTAGGTTTGATTATTGATAATAATGTGCACCATATTATTAACAAAATATTACCCTATCTATTCTTCTTACATAGACTACGAAAATTCATCCTCACGGATGCATTATAATTCAATATATACCTCAATTATAATGTCACATATTGTTTATCTATATCCAATATGGAATGGAGCTTCTCAAAGAACATTAAATGAGCTGGAAATCATTCAAAAGAAACCAATAAAAAAAATTCACTTTTATCCCCGTATGTACCCCACGAAATTACTATATACAAATAGATTTATGAGTTTCACAAATGTTTGGAAACGGGAATTATACCTAACTGCGTTCAAAATTATCAATAATAGAATCAAACACAATTTTATATTAAATAGAATGATTGACATACATACCTTCCTCTCATTATTTAAAACAAATCAGCAGAATAATTAGAGTTTGTATAAGTGTTTAAAATTATTTAATGAATTGCCAATTGAACTCAAACAAATCGATTCAATTAGAATCTTTAAAACACAATTAAAAAGATTCCATTCTGAGTATTACTTAAACAACAAATAAAATAAAATAAAATCAAATGAAAGATAAGAAACAATGAATTATGGAAATGAATTGGTTATTGTAAATATTTTTAAATTTTTAAATAAAAATGTATAGAAAACGAATATACTTTCTTTTTTTATACCCTACACCTATAGAATAGGTAAAGGGGTATATTAACTTTGGTATGGTGTTTGTAACCACTTAAAGGAAGCGAGCTAGCTATGGAAAAGTATATATATTTGTGATCAGCGTGACCTCCTGAGTCGATATAGCCATGTCCGTCCGTTCGTCCATCCGTAGGCACGATAACTCAAAAAATAATGGAGCTATCTTGATGAATTCGAATGTAGGTTACTAGCACTGAAAGTACCACAGGGATTGCATATGAGTGGAACCGGCCCATGGGATGGGATTCTGGACCTTTTAATCAGTCTAAGTGCTAACGACTATATATCAAAAATCAAGATAACTCAACAATTAATGACGCTATCTTCACTGCCAAGACCTTAAAGCATATCTTTAAAATTATTAAAGATAGCAACTTGGAAAAATGTAGAAGCTTCAAATTTGGTACAAGGGTATTAACCATTTCTTGCGTGTTTCCCTAATTTGGGATCAATTGGAGTGGTGGTTCAGTACCCCTCTTAGACCTCCCAAAGTTTAAAATTTTATAATCGAAATTACTAAAAACAATAAGTTAAAATAAATATAGAACGTTCCAATTGTGTACAAGGGTGAACTAGTATTTAAAGTACAGCGCGGACGGAATATGGGCGAAACCATCCCATGGGTTCGGAATCTAGCCCTTTTAATCAGTCTAAGGGCTAACGAACATATATAAAAAATCACAATAACTCAACAACTAATGACGCATGAAATTTGTGCTGTAGAGTACTGGTAATGAAACTACGGTGGCGATTGCGTACGGTAAGGATTGAACAATGGGTTCGGAACTTAGAACCTTTTGATCAAATTTAGGCCAAACGAGCATAATTCCGCAGCCAATAAAGATAGAACCTCCAAAATTGGTATCAGGGTGTCTCATTCTATTTCCTTAGCGTCCTTGAAATTAGGGACCAATTGGAGTAGTGGGTCGGGGACCAGCCACACAGTTCCGAAGACTTTAAAGCATATTTTCGAAATTAATAAAGATAGTAACTTTAAACAAATGTAGAAGCTTCAAATTTGGCACGTGGGTGTTCTTTACTATTTCCTGCGTGTTTCCCTAATTTTGGATCATTCTGAGTTCAGTACCCCTCTTAGACCCTCCAAGGTTTAAAAGCTTATCTTATTATCATCGAAATTATTAAAAATAGTTACTTAAAATTAAGATAGAACGCTCCAGTTGTGTACTAGGGTTAACTAGTATTGAAAGTATGACGGAGACTGCATATGGGCTAAATAGTACCATGGTTTCGGCTTCTGGAACCTTTGAAAAGTTCAAGGGCTAATAACAAACATATATCTTAAAAACACCATAACTCAAAAAATAATGCCGCTATTTTGATGAAATTTAAACTCTAGGTTACTAGTAAAAAAAGTGCCATGGGAACTTGGTTCTGGTCGACTTGGGACAATGAGTTCGGATTCTAGAAGCTTTTCATCAATTTGAGGCCAAACAAGTATAATTTCGAAGCCAAAGAATATATCTCCTATTTCCTATGTGTCACCGAAATTTAGACTTAATTGTAGTGGTGGTTCAGGTGCCTCCTAAGAAATCCCAAAATTTAAAAGTTTATCTTCGAAGTTCATGAAGATAGAAACTTTAAATTTGATACAGGAGGGTCCTTTCCTATTTCCGTTTTTATTTAACACTTTTAAATTTTTAAAAGGCTAAGAATTTTACCATAAAACATATTTTGTGTAATATTTTATAACTTAAAAACAACATATTTTTTTAATAAACGGTTGAATTCCTTTTTTTTAATTTTTATTATATCATATATTTTATTGAATTATTACCATAGGTGATATAAAGTTAAGACTTTGTGTATAATACTTAAGCTATATTCAAAGGTACTTGCTGCATTTATGTAAAATTGATTTTTATATTTAAATGATTTATATGAAAAGTTCTAAATTTGTAATTGTATTTTAGAAAAACATTTATTTCATATTTTGGGTTTATAAGCTTTTCTAATAGGAATATAAACTAACAATTTACAATTTAAAATAATTGCAATTTTGAAAAATTTTAATTATTAAATATATTAGGTTTTGATTAGCTTTCTATCACAAAATTTAATAATTCAAATTTTTTCACTTTTGTAATTGAATTGAAAGAAATATATTAGTAAGAATTTGTAATATTTTTGAATAGATAAAGTACTTAGAAAATGTTTTTAGTATTATAAAGTTAATTTGGTTAGCAATGTCCTACGATCAAACTAATAATAGGTCATTACATTTGAGTAAAATGTAATATCTCATTTCATTTGAGCCAAATAGGTGTAGGGTATTTCTAAGTCGGTTGCACGACTGACTGTTTCTTTACTTGTTTTTATTTTAACATAGATAATACACTAAATTTGTATTTCACACTTTTGAATTATAAGATCGGATGGCTTAGGCTAACATCTAAATATAAATTGTTAGTTTTAAGTTAATGAAACTTCATTTAGAACTGTAAATTTAAATTTACTTTGAAATAAAGAAAAAAAAACGAGGAAGATTATAGTTGCCCTTGTCAACTTTTAGATACCCGTGCATACCCACTATGGTGTATAAAATAAACCGTAATTTACTTCCCTTATACATTTAACTCATTACCCCATAATTTTGACGTAAAAAAAAAAAAAAAAATTAACAAAAAAAAAAAAACAATCACAAAACAAAAAACAAAATTTTCATTCATTGTCCCATAACTTTAGCTTAAAAAAAAAAAAAAAAAAAATTAACAAAAAAAAAATAATCACAAAAAAAATAAACAAAATTTTCATTCATTGTCCCATAACTTTAGCTTAAAAAAAAAAAAAAAAAAAACAAAAAAAAAAAAAATTGGCCCACCCTAAAAGTCCGAAGGTCCGAGTGATGTCCAACTTTGCCAAGTAACTTGCCCTTTTAATTTATCTGCCCAATTTTAATTTTAACCTTGTAGCTTCATTAGATTCAAAGTTATTGAATCGAAAACTTTGTATGGCAGCCCCCCGAAAATGGGGCCCTAAAATTTTGAAACTTCATATAAGTGCTCGATTCATTATATAACTAACCGTGTGTAATTTTCAGCCTCTTAGTATAATTAGTTTTGAAGAAATTCATATTGGTGCAAAGAAGTTGTATGGCAGCCCCCCGAAAATGGGGCCCTAACATTTTGAAACTTCATATAAGTGCTCGATTCATTATATAACTAACCGTGTGTAATTTTCATCCGCGTAGTATAAATAGTTTTGAAGAAATTCATATTGGTGCAAGGAAGTTGTATGGCAGTCCCCCGAAAATGGGGCCCTAACATTTTGAAACTTCATATAAGTGCCGGAGTCATTATAAAACTAACCGTGTGTAATTTTCATCCCCGTAGTATAAATAGTTTTGAAGAAATTCATATTGGTGCAAAAAAGTTGTATGGCAGCTCCCCGAAAATGGGGCCCTAACATTTTGAAACTTCATATAAGTGCTCGATTCATTATATAACTAACCGTGTGTAATTTTCAGCCTCGTAGTATAAATAGTTTTGAAGAAATTCATATTGGTGCAAAGAAGTTGTATGGCAGCCCCCCGAAAATGGGGCCCTAACATTTTGAAACTTCATGTAAGTGCCGGAGTCATTATAAAACTAACCGTGTGTAATTTTCATTCTCGTAGTATAATTACTTTTGGAGAAATTCATATTGGTGCAAAAAAGTTGTATGGCAGCTCCCCGAAGACTTGGTCCGATTTTAACCAAAAACAATAGGGAACCTAGAAATTGTCTAAAAATTACTTTATGAAAGTTTCAGAACTCTAGGTCTTATAGTTTTTGAGTTATCGTGCTGACGGACGGACGGACGGACACACATAGCTACATAGATCGATTCACCTTTCGATGCTGATTCGATACGTACCCTTGACACTATATCTAGCTCTTATATTTCGATGCGTTACAAACGGAGGAGTAATTTTAATATACCCGATGCTCATATATGTATGCACGGGTATAAACATTGTAATTGTTTTTTCATATGTTGCTACGATTAAGTTTTAAAAATAAAAAACCTATTTAAAAACGAGGAAGAGTGTAGTAGAGTAGACTGTGTCAACTCTGGGATACCCGTATGACCGTAACATATACATTATATCATCCGGTTAATTACTTTTGGCAAAATTTCAAACATTCAGCTTTATTAGGTGTAGAGTAATGCTCATATAAAAGAAGGAGTTGTATGGCAGCAACTAGAACCCTTTGCAGTAGACCAACCAAATTTTGTAGTAACTTTGGCCATTACACTAAACTATTTTTGGCAAAATTTTAGAAACCCAGCTTCATTTGGTGTAGTGTAATCCTCATATAAAAAAAGGAGTTGTATGGCAGCAACTCGAACCCTCAGCAGTAGACCAACTAAATTTTGCAGTAACTTTGGCCATTACACTAAACTATTTTTTGCAAAATTTCAGACACCCAGCTTCATCAGGTATAGTGTAAAGCTCATATAAAAGAAGGAGTTGTATGGCAGCTACTCGAACCCTCTGCAGTAGACCAACCACATTTTGCAGTAACTTTGGCCATTATACTAAACTACTTTTGGCAAAATTTCAGACACGCAGCTTCCATAGGTATAGAGTAATGCTCATATAAAATTATAAGTTGTATGGCAGGTACTCGAACCCGTGGACCAAAATGGCTGAATTTCAAACTCGATTCCGTTTTTTGCATAAAAACGAATTTGTGAAAATTTCATAATCCTAGCTCCTTTACTTTTTGAGTTATCGTGATGACGGACGGACGGACGGACAGACGGACGGACATACATAGCTAAATCGATTTATTTTTCGATTCTGATCCGATCCATACACTTGAGTCTATATCTACCCCCCCTCCTTCTCTGCGTCACAAACGTAATGGCAAATTTATTATACCCTTGGACTATATAGTCATACGGGTATAAAAATATTTTTTTTAAAACATACATTATATGCAAAATAATTTAAAATTTTTTTAGATTTAAATTAAACTTTATTCATACTAGTTGTATTAAATTATAATTCATTAACTTAAAAATAATAAATAAATGAAAATTTTAAATTTTTTAGACTTATTTTCTAATTTTTTAATTGATTATTTTTATATATTCATTATTTAAAATTAAATTAATTCAATAACATACTAATTCAAAATTACTTAAAACTAGGGAATAAGAAAATGACATTATATGCTTCAAAATAAAAGTAGTGTTTAATGCCACAACAATTTGTAAAACTTTCTTTTCCTGTTGTGGGGTGAGGAAAAAAAGTGCGAAAAAGTTAAAAAAAAAGAAGTAAATTATATATATAAAGTAATAAGCAAAAATGAAAAATCCTCTATAAAATGTAAAATATAACTAATATAAAAAAAACGGTTTAAGTATTTAAATATGTACAAAAATAATTTTTTAAGTTAATGGTGATAGCAAACTCTTGATTTCGTTGTGCCCAAAATTTAGAAGCCAAATTTTTACTTTCTTACCGAACACATTTATATTTCTAAGTAATCGTATTGATTCAGGAAGCCTATTAAACAAACGAACAGCCACAATGTCAAAAAAGTTACGATAGATTGTAGTACGAAAAGTTGCAACGTTAACAAAAAATCTCTGATTAGAACGCAAGGAATAAGCATTAGAGGATCTGCTGTTTAGATATCCACCTCTAGTAAAAAAGATTTTTAACACTTTATAGTAATACAGTTGCCTAGCAGGAAGAATTTTCAAATACCTAAATGATTCCATACTATTAGAAAATCTATTGTGGTTACATATGTTTCTTATAATGCATTTTTGCAAAATTAGTAGCGGATTGATTTTATTTCTGTAGGTACCACCCCAACAGCTCATGCCGTACTGTAACTTAGAATGGAAAATACCATAGTAAAACATTTTAAGTACATTTAGCGAACATAATTTTTTTAGGTAATAAAAATTCCGTAGCGTGCAGCGTAAATATGACTTAAGCGTAGTAGTATGTTGTAACCAACTAAAATTTCTATATACCAAGATACCTAAAATTCTCAACTTTTTCAATATTAAAACAACCAGATCTACAGCAAAAGGCATCATTGAAAGTAAATCCCTGCCCATTTAGGGTGATTTATTACAATTGGTCGCATGAAAAACAAAATCTATATCAGGAGTATCCTGCTGGCTAAGGCTAAAAAACATTAGTTTCGTTTTGTTGCTAGCAACTAACCTATTTTAAGAGAACCAAGACCTAAAAACATTTAAGTCATTATTTATATCACAGACTAAATTTAATGCACTATGACACACCAACATCATCAGCAAAGGCTGTCAAATTTCCCTTAAAATTTTGATAAAAAATTGAATTCATATAAATTAAGAATAGAATTGGGCCCAAAACTGATCCTTGTGGTACCCCCAAATTTAAATTTTTTGAACTACTATAACTATTGCCTATTTTGACACGCTGTGACCTGTCTCTTAAATATCGTTTTAACTTATATTTTAACAATATGTTTGCAAAAAAAACAAATATGTTTGCAAAAACAAAAAAATAATCTTTATTAAAAAAAATTATATGTTCCTTAGGAAAGCGTACGTCGTATAATTTCTGTCAAAAATATTAGAAAAAAGTATTTTCATGAATTTACATGAGAGCAACCAAAATACGCGTAACGCGATGTAATGTATCTCGGATTTTTAAAATTTAAAAATTGACAAAACTGTATAAAAATATTGATATTGGTTTTTCTTATATTTATAAGATTTTATTTTTAAAAATTTTACTTTTTATTTAAAATAATTTTAATTAAAAAATATCTTTATTCAAAATAATTTAAAATACCTGTAATATGTAATTAAAAATTTTTTTTGTACTAAATCAAAACATTCAAATAAATTTGAGATGTTGGTATATGGAACGCTAAGTTTTGTTTCAGGAAAATATAATTGTCGGATTAATTGTCATACATATATTTGACATTTTAAAACTATATGTCATTTGAGAAGTTAATTAATAATTTTATATATTTTAACATTGAAACTTTATTAAAAAATAAAGGTTTATTGCTAATATAAATACAGAATATTTTTTTTAAAATGGAAGAGATAAGTGATTTTTAGTTTTCAAATACAAAATATGATTTAACATAACCTATTCAAGTGAAAATTCATCAATAGTGAAAAATTTTAATTAAAGTCATCTGCAGGAAATTATTTAATTATCTACTTCTCTCATCTACTCTTTCACTAGAGCTGGTGTAGCCTAATAAAGGAATGCAAGCAATAACATTTATTTGTTTTAGGAAACTTATGTGTCATGACTCATGACCATACACAGAAATATATTTTTGTCAATAAAAAACTTAAGAAAAATTAAATAAATAAACAAAGGTATAAAGTAAACTAAAGAATTCAGAACCATTTTTTATATATATTTCAGAACGTTAGATAGGAATACATTTGTAGTAAAAATTTCAGATTTTATTATTGAAATACAGTTCCTACTTACCTATGTAGCTATTAAATTTAAAAATGGAATAAGAGAAGGAAACATCAAAATTTAAAACTTAAAAAAAATTTTATTCTATGTAGTATTTTTTTTTATATCTATGTAAATATATCATAATATTTAATCGGCTTATTTTTTCCCATACAAATTTAAACATCCTTTTTCTGGGTAAACTATTTGACCAATTTTAATCAAACAACAACCAAAATAAAGGTTTTTTTTTGCTTTCATAGGATAATGGTATTTTTTTTTAAGAATATTGCGTTTTTTCAGGTGAAAATCTGTCTTTAATTAACGTAATTTTGAATTTAACGGTCACGCGGTTAAACGTTGAGGCTTATGACTCTAATATTATGCGCCGACTTTTTGTGTAAATGTAGTTCATTTTCGGTTGTAACTCGCAGCTAAATCTAATCCAAAAGATTATAGGCGCCGACTTATGTATATCTTTCTTATTTTTGTTTAGTTCAAATATTCAATGAACAAGGAGATTTAAATTTTTTTAAAATTTTTTTTTTGTTTTTTCTTTATCTTAAAAAGTGAACGAAAAAAATGAGTTCTGTTCGAAATGAAAGCAATACATTTGGTTTATACAGTACTTTTCATTTATAACGAACTCGGTGCAATTTTAATTATAATAAACACTACACTTTTTGCCAAAGAATTAAATTTTACCTAAAAATTAAAGTTTTTTATTACATTGATATTTCTTTTATTTAAAATTATTATATCTAATTATGTTGCTTGGTGATTAATTTAGCATTTTTTAATTTATTTTTGAATATAAAAAAAATCATAATAACGCATCAAAAATACAAAAAAAATTTCATAAGAAGAAAAAGCACTATACATAGGCTTGAGGCTGACACATCAAATAAAATTTTAGCAAATGAGTTCGACATGTCCATTCTAGAATCAGCACATTCTACAATGTTCAAGTCTTATACTAATTTTTCAAAATTCACAGCATTTTTTTAAAACGGCATTCGTTTATTACGACGAATATTTTCCGTCCCATCATGGTCGTTATAACCGAAAAGTACTGTACTTTGTTTTCGTTTCCTTAAAATTTTTTTTTTTTTTAAATCGTATATTGTTGTTGCTTTTTGTTAATTTTTTTGTAAAATAAGAAACCGACTTCTGATAAATAATATTTCTTAAGAAAAATGATTTGTTACTTATGGATCAACCAAATTCAGCATGTACAGCGTTCAGTTTCTGTCTAAAAATTTTGAAATAAGTTGTTATGTAAATAAATTTACATGAACGCATACGCGACGTAACTGTACCTCGGAGTTTTAAAATTTAAAAATTGACAAAGCGTATAAAAATATTGTAATTGTTTTTTCTTATGTTGCTACGATTAAATTTTAAAAATAAAATATTTTAAAATAATATTTTTTTAAAATAATTTTTTTTAAAACATATATTCAAAATAATTGAAAATACCAACAATATGTTTGCAAAACTAAAAATCTTTCTTGAAAAAATAATTTGCAATTTAAATGATTTGTTCCTTTGGACCTAACCAAAATCAACGCTTATGGTATATAATTTCTAACAAAAAGTTTTAAATTAGTAGTTAAGTACATGATATCACATGAGAATAACTTACTGTACCTCGAATTTTTAAAATTTAAACATTGACAAAGCTTATAAAAATGTTATTGTTTTTTCTTATGTTGTTATTGTTCTAAAAATAAAATATTTTAAAATAATATTGTTTTTAAAAAAACCTATTTTTTTTTAAAAAATACTTTACATATATTCAAAATAATTGAAATACCTATAGTATGTTTGCGGAAACAAAAAAATAACATTTCTTAAGAAAAATTATGTGTTCTTTACAGATCAACCAAAATAAACGCGTACGGCGTGCAGTTTCTGTTAAAAAAATTTGAAATAAATAGGTACATGAATTTACATGAGAGCAACCAAAATACGCGTATAAAAATATAATAATATATAAAAATATTAAAAATATTGTAATTGTTTTTTTCTGATGTTGCTACAATAAGTTTTCAAAATTAAATATTTTAAAATAATATTTTTTTTTAAAAAAACATACATTCAAAATAATTGAAAATACCTATAATATGTTCGCAAAAAAAAAACTAAAAAAATAATCTTAAACTTAAATAAAAGTTGACGTATAATTTCTGTCAAAAAATTTACAAATAAATAGGTACATGAATTTACATGAGAGCAACCAAAATACGCGTAACGCGATGTACTGTAATAGGATTTTTAAAATTTACAAATTGACAAATGGTTTTTGGTTTTTCTTATATTTCTAAGATTATGTTTTAAAAAATATCTTATATTGAAAAAAATTCAAAATATACCTATTATATGAAATTAATAAAATTTTTTGTACTAAATTAAAACATTCAAATAAATATTTTTGTGTTTACGCGAATATCAAATTACGGATATATAGATAGACATATTGAAGTACTGCCGTATAAAAATTGTACGTCATATGCTTTAATTTAGATAAAATAAATATTTAATTATCTAATCCTCTCATCTACTATTTTTTAAGAGGCGGTGTGGTGTAGCTGTAAAAAGAGTAGTTCACTCCTATACAAATAGGTATAATATAAAGTAAAGTAAAGAATTCAGAACCATTTTTTGTATATGTACATACATTTGTAGTAAAAATTTCAGATTTGATTATTGAAATGTAGTGCTTATTTGCCTATGTAGCTACTAAATTTAAAAATGGAATAAGGGGAGGAAAAAATCATCAATATAGATATGTTATAAATCTTAAAATTGTGATTTTAAAAAAATTCTCGACTTCTGTCAACTTAACTATTATTTTGTATTTTGGCAGCTTCAATATAATATAATACTAAGTACTTAACTTATTTACTTATGAATTATGATAGGTATGTTAAATTTTGTTGTACATATTATGCTCTATGAATAAGCTTTTTAATTAAGATACAGAATACACATCATCATCAAATTTTCAGAACATTATATATTAGAACACTATTTATATTAAGAATGTAAATCGCTTTTTTTGTGTAATAACTGTACAAAATTATACTCTCTTTATAGCGCGTTAAGCTACAGGAATAAAATTCAAAAATACTTAAAAACGTTTTTATAATTGAAAAAATTATAAATTTTTTTTTAATAAGGAAATTTCAAACGCAAGAACTGTTGTCATAAATTTTAGCATGCATAGGAAAAAAAAATAAATTTCGTATAATATTACTAATACAAATTATACAAAACGGATTTTTTATGTAAATTTAAAAGCACAAAAAGCTTGAATTTCGAGCACAGGGCGTTACTAGTACATATATAATTAATCTTATATTTGAGATTTAAAAAAAAATTGCGACTTCTGTTATCTTGACTATTATTTTGTTGCGAGAAGTACAATATAATATAATACTAAGTACTAAACTTATGATCTGTGATATGTTAAATTTTGTTGTACATATTATGTATTCATAGAGCTTTTTAATTAGGATACAGAATACATAAGTAGTTGAAATCGTACTAAAATGTTTAGAAAAAAAGTACAATTTTCTATATGAAGGACAGCATTAACTTTTGAATTTTGGCTTATTGACTTTAGTAAATATAGGTATATGTTTAGAGACAAAATCAAATTTTTAGAACGTTATATATTAGAACAATATTTATATGTATTTAGAATTTAAACCGCTGTTTTTTGTGTAATATAATAAATGTACCAAATTATACTCTCTTTAAAAAGGCTTAGGCTATACGAATAAAACCCAAACATACTTAACAAAGTTTTTATAAATGAAAAAATTATAAATATTTTTCTTAAGCAAATTTCAAGCGCGAGAATTGTTGACAACATTGTTGCCATAATTTTTATGACGTATAGGAAAAAAAAAATTTTTTTTATGTAAAGTTAGTCTAAAATAACTTACACAAAACGAATTTTTTATGTATATTTAAACGCAAAAATAGCTCGAACTTCGAGGACAGGGTGATACTAGTTTATAATACCGATATTTATGGTTTATAAATGGCCAGACTAAGGAATAGTAGAATTTTTGAAAATATTAGACTTTATCTTCATAATAAGTCTAATGATATATGTATAGGTGGAAAAACTAATACATCACTGAAAATTGCTATTCAACAAGAAGGATTGCTAACTGATGTTAATGAGTTGCGTGATATTTTTATAAGATATCATGACACATTTGGAACTTCTGCCGAAAATTCCTTGAATGATCTTAAGTCATATGCTTCTCATATTTCGTCAAACAGAATTAAAGATTTTCAAAGGGTAAGGTAAAATCATGATAAGTACTTTCGTCCGCTCCCAAGTAAGAGAAAATCTAGTTAACATTAATTTATCTCCACTTAATTTAGTTAATCCTTGCAACACTTTATCTAAGTTGTCTATCTATTACCAAAACGTAAGAGGTCTACGTACCAAAGGGAAAACGGTTCTCTCTAACTCTGCGCTTTTAAACTTTGATATCTTTATTTTAACCGAAACTTGGCTTACTTCTTCAATTAACAATTTAAAACTTTTTTCTTTATCTTTTAATTTTTTTAGAAAGGATAGATATGGTTCGCTTTCTTTGAATAATACTTCTAAAGGTGGGGAGTATTAATCGCAATAAAAAACTCACTTTGTTACTCTGAATTGACATACTCTCAAACTGAATTAATCGAAAATATTGAATTTATGGCTTTTAAAGTTGAATTGCAGTCCAAAAATTTATTCATCATTATACTCTTATATTCCTCCAGTTTCTAATCTTGAACTTTATTCTAAATATTTATCAGTAATTGAGTCATATATTAGCAACATCAACGCAAATGATGATATCATCCTATGTGGTGATTTTAATTTACCTAATTGCAGTTGGATTACTCATGATGAAGAGCCTTATTACGTACCAAAAGAACTGAGTAATAATATCGAGTGCTTAGTAATTGATTCTTTAAACTCCTTTAACTATCAACAAGTATCTCGATATTCATTTATAGAGGTAATCAATTGGATCTTATTTTCACTACAAACTGGAACGATTTAGTTATTCTTGATTGCTCTATTGAATTAGTCAAAATTTATCTTTATCACCCCCCTTTTTGTTTTTCCTTTTGTTCTTTATTCCCTCCGAAAGCTGAATCTACTTTACCACATCGTTTTGTAAAAGCCAATTTTCGTGATATTAATAACTTTTTGAACTCTCATAATTTTTCATTTATTTCTTCTTTTAATTTAAATGATTCAATCAATAACTTCTATGGAATATTTCGGTTTTCTATTTCTTCTATTACTACTTCTATTACAAAGCAATACTATGCTGAGAATTTGAAGACCCCCATGTTTTTAATTCTCTTTATACTTACCTAATTAGGAATATGCCAGTCAGGTATGGAATCCATTTTATAGAGTCCATGTTAATGGGATTGAATCTGTCCAAAAGAAATTTCTTAGATGTGCTCTTCGTCATCTGCCTTGGGAATATCCGTTAAATCTTCCACCGTATGAGCATCGGCTAAATTTATTAAAATTTAATACTCTCGAAAATCGTCGAGAAATTGCCGATATAATATTTTTAACCGAATTACTCAAAGGAAATATTGTTTCTACGGAATTACTTGATAGGGTAGTTTTTTGTCCAGTTTCTAGATTAAGAACACAAACATGTTTTATCCCCAGTTTCATCGTACTAATTATGGTAAATTCGAATCTAAAATATAAACACATTATTAACCTTCAACTAACTAAATTTCCTTTAAAGAAAGATTTATATTTGCATCGTTGAAATTTTAGGAGTATCTTTAGTTTATTATTTAATATACCCTACACCTATAGAATAGGTAAAGGGGTGTGTTAACTTTGGTATGGTGTTTGTAACCACCTAAAGGAAGCGAGCTAGATATGGATAAGTATATATCTGTGGTTTTTTTAAATAACAACGTAAGTGAAATTTTATCGAAATTTTGTTCTCTATTTTTGATGAAATGACATGACCTTTTTTTTAAAATTTACCGCTATTTTGACGAAAAAAAATCTTAATAACAACATATGTAATAATAATTCTCCAAACTATATTCTAAATAACAACATATAATGAGATAAGGATTATGCAGGTGCTTTTTTTAATACTAACAAGTGATGAAAAAAAACCAAGGGTTTTTAAAAAAGCACATTTTCAAATTTATATTGTATTACATACTGAGTTTAACTTTGCAAATATTTACTTGGAAATAGTTACTGCTTACTTATAAAATTTACTGCTAACAGTAAAGTTTTTAATTTAAAGTTGTTATAGCCCTTCAATGGGGAAGGTTGCCAAGTTTCTCAAGGATCTAACTTCATCTAACTCCCCCACCCCCTCCGTCCCCCTCCATTTTTTTAGGTTCTAGAAATTAAATTGTGAATTCCACAAAAATTTGGAATTTTACTTAGAATTATACAATCTAAGAAAAAATGGGTAAAACTGAGAGATACTTTCTTCAATTTAAGGAACCGATTTTAAATTTAAGAAAAACCTTTAACATATGTTAAAATATAATGTTGGGCCTTTAAATTTTGTATATTAATAAAAAAAAAATTGGACAGGTATTCAAGTTACAAGTGCTTAAAAATAGCAAAATTTAAATTTTCAAGCCCTTATAGCTCCTAAACAGGGGGCTTGACAAAAAAATTTTATTAACCGGCTCCTACTAATATTTGAGGATCTAACTTCTCCCAAAATTTCAGGATCCTATCTTAAACCGTTTAGGAGATATATGGGACCAAAAATTTTGCAAAAATTGAGTTTTATATAATGGTAAATTTTAGTACCGTATGGCAACCCTATACATTTAAGCGACATATTTTTGAAAAGACTATAAACGCAGCTCTCTTCTACCGTTTTTTTATTGAAAATAAACCTAACACAACTCTTGTTATATCAAATTAAGTATAGGGCTTTTTTGGAATTTGCAGGGGCTGTAGCTTTGTCACCCTTCAAAATTAAGAAAAACCTTTGACATATGTTGAAATATAATTATAGAGCTTTGAATTTTGTATATCACTAAAAAAAAATTTGGACAGGTATTCAAGTTACAGGTGTTTAAAAATAGCAAAATTTCAATTTTCGAGCCCTTATAGCTCCTAAATAGGGGGCTTGACAAAAAAAATTTGTTAACCGACTCCTACTAGTTTCTTAGTATCTAACTTCTCCCAAAATTTCAAGACCCTAGCTTGAACCGTTTAGAAGATATGTGTGGCCAAAAATTTTGCAAAAATTGAGTTTTGTGTAATGTTAAATTTTAGTACCATATGGCAACCCTAAATATTTGCTTTTTAAATATTTATAAAGTTTATGAAACCAGCTATCGTTTGCCGTTTTCAGATTGAAAATATATCTAACACAACTCTTGTTTTAACAATTTAAATATAGGGCTTTTTTCAACTTTGGGGGGCTGTAGCCCCGTAACAGGTGGGGCTATAGAAAAAAATTCTTCTACGAAATTATTTTTTTTGCAAAAACTACCCATGGTTAAATTTTCTTTACTCTATTTCAAACGATGTAAAAGTTTTTGTAAACATACGGACAGACGGACAGACAGACGGACGGACGGACGGACGGACGGACGGACGGACAGAGTGAAACTATATAGGCACATTTTTACAAAATTTTTTGAAAATGTGCTAAAAACCAATTAACTGCACATAAATTGTTATGCCAATTAATATAAGAAAACAAATTTCTATTTTCATATCTGCATTTATTATCTTATTACAAATTTGTTTTAAAATTTCTTATATAAAACAATAAATATTACCTTAGTTATAAGAATACTTGTTTGTTTTATTGTATGTATGTATTATTTTTATTGATTTTTTAATTTTACTATTTAATTAATTCATTTTTCTTTATATTTATCTGCAAATTGTTTTAATAAACTTTAATAATTCATTTATATTTAATTTTTAATACAGTTTTTTGTTTTTTAATCACAGCACAAGTAGAGATATGTTTAAAATTTAAAAGAAAATATTTTTATAAAAACAACATATCTGCATTTACGCTGTTATTATAAAACAAATTATCAACTCGAACTAAGACTTATCTTCTTAATTTGTAATTTTTTACCATTTACCGTTACTGATTTTTTTTTTACACTCTACATGAAAAAAAATTTATTTTAGTTTTGAATTTCAAAAAAATAATAGTCAATTATTATTTCTATAAAAAAATTTTAGCAAAAGTTGTATTTTTTGCTCTGGTGACAAATTGAAAAAATTCAGTTACGTTGTTATTTAGAAAAACCACAGATATATTCGTGATCAGCGTGACCTCGATATAGCCATGTCCGTCCGTTCGTCCGTCCGTAGGCACGATAACTCAAAAAATAATGGAGCTATCTTGATGAAATTTTAACTGTAGGTTACTAGGACTGAAAGTACGGCGAGGATTGCCAATGGACGAAATCGGCCCAAAACTTCGGATTCTGGACCTTTTAATCGTTTCTAGGGGCTAACGAACATATATAATAAATCACGATAACTCAACAACTTATGACGCTATCTTTATAAAATTTGTATTGTAGGGTGTTGGTAATGAAACTACGGTGGTGATTGCGTACGGAGGGGTATGGACAATTGGTTCGAAACTTAGAACTTTTTCATCGAATTTAGGCCAAACAAGCATAATTCCAAAACCAATGAAGATAGAACCTCCAAATTTGGTATCAGGGTGTCTCTTTCTATTTCTTAAATGTCCTTGCAATTTGTGACAAATTGGAGTAGTGGGTTGAGGACCAGCCATACAGTTCCGAAGACCTTAAAGCATATTTTCGAAATTAATAAAAATAGTAACAAATTTAGAAGTTTCAAATTTGGCACATGGGTGCTCTTTACTATTTCCTGTGCGGTTCCTTTAATTGTGGATCAATCAGAGTGGTGGTTCAGTACACCTCTTAGACCACCCAAGGTTTAAAAGCTTATCATCGAAATTAATGAAAATAGTAACTTAAAAGTAAGATAGAACGTTCCAATTGTGTATAAGAGTGTTCAGGTGCCTCCTAAGAAATTCCAAAATTAAAAAGCTTATCTTCGAAATTCATGAAGATAGAAACTTTAAATTTGATACACGAGGGTTCTTTCCTATTTCCGTTTTTATTTAACTCTTTTATATTTTTAAAAGGCAAAGAATGTTACCATAAAACATATTTAGTATAATATTTTATAAATTAAAAACCATAGGTGATAAATAATTAAGACATCGTGTACAATACTTAAACTATATTCAAAGGTACTTGCTGAATTTATGTAAAATTTATTGTTATATTTAAGTGAACTATATGACAAGTTCTAAATTTGTAATTATATTTTAGAAATACATTTATTGCATATTTTGCGTTTATAAGCTTTTCTAATAGGTACATAAACTATCAATTTAAAATAATTGCAATTTTGAAAAATTTTATTTATTAAATATATTATGCTTGGATTAGCTTTTGATCACAAAATTTAATAATTAAAATTTTTTCACTTTCGCAGTTGAATTGAAATAAATATATTTATATATATATAAATAAATCATTTATTTCAAGTTTTTTTGTTTTCTAATATTTTTAAATAGATAAATTAGTAAGAATTTTTAATATTTTTGAATTGGTAAAGTAATTAGAAAATGCTTTTTAGTATTATAAGGTTAATTTGGTTAGCTATGTCTTACATTAATGTTAGTATTAATATTACTATTGTCAGAAATATTTTTCCTACCTTCAGAACTAGTTACATTATTAATTTTATTATCATAATTATTATTATTATTATTATTATTACTTTTCTTAATATTATTATTACTATTAATATTTTTATCGTTTTTGTTTTTCTATTATTATTACTACGTTTATTTTTACTAATTTTATTAACTTCGTTATTTTTATTTTTATCATTACTAACAATATTTTTAATTTTTTTACTTTTATTTTTATTGGTATTACCTCAAGCATCCCGAAATTTTGTAATTTTCATTCCCTTCTTCCAGGATTTAAGATTTTCCACCTTCACGATCATGTTATCAGGAACGGACACTTTAAATGAAAAGTATTTCGGATTCCGGAACCTTTGATCTTCTTCTGAAATTTTAACATTATTGTCTTTACAATAAAATATATTTTCTACTTTAAGACATAATTCTTTAAAAACTTTTATTTTTCCTTTTTGGTTTATAATTGCATAAGGGTTAGTTTTTATATATAATGTTTTATTAATTGGTATTGGAATTAAATGAAACATTGAATACATTTCATTTTCTAATATTGGAACTTCTATATTAAAAATAATATTTGTATCATTATAATATGCTTTAAATTGCAACATTTCATATACATGTTGTTTGGAAATTAAATTAACATTTTGTTCTTTTAATAAATTAAAAATAAAATTTAATTCAACAGGATTTAAAATATTCTTTGATATTACATTTAGTTTTGCTAAATTTATTAATTCTGATATACTCTGTAAATGGTCTGATAAAAAGACAATATATTATAATTTATGTAATTTAAAAATTGTGAATACAAAAAATAAGTTTGTTCTTTTTTAGCTATTTGATTTAATTTAGAGTCACTTTGATTTAAAAATTTTACAATGTTATTTTGTTGTACAATTATATGTTAAGTTATATTTTCAAATCTTACAATCATTTCATTATTAATTACAATTTGGGTATCTATTTCTTTTTTTATTGTTTTTTCATTTGATTGGAGAGTTTCAATTTGTTTATTTATAATAAAAACGTCATTTGCATCCATATTACCTGTTATAACTTTGATTAAAGAACCTAAAGCATTAATAAGGCCACGTTTCTTTCTATAATACGGGTATAAAGTATCTAATTTAAATTTTAGTTCATTAAATTTTAAATCTAATATTTTTAAAGTTTCAGTAAATTCTGTACAATTTTTCCTTATTGAAGCTATAGATTTTTCTATTATTTTAACATTTTTTTCATAGTCATCAAATTTTATAATGTGTACAATATGTTGGTAAGTCATAATCTGTCTGTTGGTCCCAGTTTCATTATCAACATTCCTGGATTGTTGTTCAAGTCTTGTATTTCGATTTTCTGTGCCATTGCCATTATTACCCAGAAATTTACGTTTTCTCTTAATACGTATTTTATGTAATTTTTTATTAGTTTGAGTTTTAAGAGTAATATGGTAATTTTTCTTTACTTTATGTTTACTAAATCTAGCGGTTAATTTATTCCTTCTACATTCTTTCCTAAAAATATTTTCATTTTCCCTATATTGAACAGGTGGTTCCCGATCTTTGTTTAATTTATCTATATTTTTATTAACTACTTTCTGTATTCTTTGTTTAATCGCAGGATTAAATTCTAATTGAAATTTGTTAAGTCCTTCTAAATATTCATGTTCGTTATTGAAATCAAAATGGTCAAAAAATTTGTATGGTCTTCCGTAAAATAATTCATAAGGAGTGTACTTAGTCGCGGAATGAATTGCATTATTGTATGTAATTATAGTTTCATTTAATATATTTGCATGGGTTTCTTCTTTATTTTTATTAAAGATAACTCTGTATATTTCAGTGAAAGTAGAATGCATTCTTTCTACAGGAGAGTTACTCGAAGTTTGTTGAAATGAGGTTATATGCAAATTAATGTTATACTGTTTACAAAAATCTTTAAATATGTTTGAGGTAAATTCAGTTCCTGGATCCGCTATAATTTTCTTCGGTATACCGTGAAGACTTATATAATGTTTAATTGAAGAAATAATATTAAGACCAAGGTATATGCAGAAGCAAATTTTGAAAATTTGTCAATAATTGTTAAAGCAATCTGGTTATTAATTGTATAAATATCAGTATGTAAAATATCTAAAGGCTTTTCAGGAATTTCTGTTTTTTGAAATTCGGTTCTATTGGGATTTCGATCATATTTTAAAGTTTGACAAGTCTCACAGTTATTTATAGTTTGTGTGTTTTTTTGATTCATATATGGGAAATAATATGTTCGTTTAAGATGTAAGAGAGTTTCATTAATTCCTCGATGATTATTCTTCTCGTATTCTAAAATAATTGCATCTTGTTCGTCATTTTCTGTAATGTCCGTCAAAATTTCTGTACATCGAATTATTTTAAAAATTTTACTAGCAGAGAAATATTTTTTATAAACGGTTTGGATAATTTTAAAAATTTCATAATTAGTATAAATAGCAGATAATTTATTAGGTGGTAAATATTCTTTTAAAATTCTAGTAACACCTTCTTCCGTAAAATTAGGTAAACGAAAAATTCGTCTTTGTTTATTTCTAAATAATAGCTTCGTTTGAATTTCAGTTTCGTTGGATGTTTTTTCAAAAATTATTTGTAAATTAAATTCATTTAATGGACGTTCTGAAATAAATATATCGTCGTTTAAAAATTCTGTAGCAGAATGTATAGTATCACAATTTGAAGTTCCATTGCCGCAGGTGCGATTTATGCCATTTAAAGATACATTTATAGTTCTAGGTCTATTAATGCTACTATGTCATCTATTTCGTTCATATTTAATTCTTCCATTAAATAATCAGTGTTATCTTTATTCAATTTTATTCGACTTAAAGCATCAGCGTTTACATTTTGTGTACCTTTTTAATATTGAATCTCGTAATCGAATTCTTCCAATTTCAATCGCCATCGAACTAATCTAGAATTGGGATCTTTTAAACTCATTAACCAGGAAAGAGGTTTGTGATCAGTTACTATTTTAAATATGTTTCCGAATAAATATGGACGGAAATATTTGGTAGCCCACACAATTGCCAATTATTCCTTTTCTATTACAGAATAATTAATTTCTGATTGTGATAAAGTTCTATTTGCATAACTAATGGGTTTATCACTACCGATTGGACCTTGTGATAAAATTGCTCCAATGGCAAAATTACTTGCATCGGTTATTAGAACGAATGGTTTTGTAAAGTCTGGGTATTGTAAAATAGGATCATTTATTAAAAGATCTCTACATGTTCTAAAACATTCTACGTACTTTTCTGTTAATTCCACGGTTTTTCCTTTTTTCAAACAAGATGTGAGAGGTTTTGTTAACTTAGCGAAATCATTTATAAATTTCCTGTAATATCCAAGTAATCCTAGAAAAGATTTAATTTCCTTCTCTGTTTAGGTATTGGAAAGTTTTTAATAGCAATTATTTTATCAGGATTTGGTTTAATACCATTTGTGGTAACGAGATGACCTAAAAATGAAATTTCTTTTCACAAAAATTCTGATTTAGTTAATTGAACTTTAAGATTAGCTTTTCTTAATTTTTGAAATATGTTCTTTAGACTATTAAGATGTTTCTCTAATGATGATGAAAATACAATTATATCATCTAAGTATACTAAACATGTTTTTCCTTGTAGTTCACCTAGCACATTATCCATTACTCGTTGAAACGTTGAAGGGGCAGTTTTTAAACCAAATGGCATTCTTAAATAATTCTACAGTGAAAGCTGTTTTTTCTACATCTTTTGGGTTCATTTCAATTTGGTAAAATCCACAGCAAGATCTAGTGTTGAAAAATACATACATCTGCCTAATTTATCTAAAATATCAGTAATATTGGGAATAGGATATTTATCTGTAATTTTTTTTTCATTTAATTTCCTGTAATCTATCACCAAGCGCTATTTTTGTTTACCATCTTTTTAGGAACCAGTTTTTTAGGAACTATCCAAATTGGTGCACTCCAAGGTGAGTAACTTGGTTATATAACGCCTTGATTTAACATTTCATTAATTTGTCTTTTAACTTCTTCCTTATGAATAAAAGGATATCTGTAGGATTTTGTAAAAATAGGAATATCATCTGTTGTTCTAATACTATGTTTAATTTGGTTACTAAAGGTCAATTGTTGTTCTTCATTATAAAATATGTCTTGAAAATTTGTACAAACTTTTTTAATTAATCTCTGTTCCTCCTTATTTAGATGATGAAGAAAGATGAGAAAGACGCAAATAATTTTTTAAATCATATTTAGGAATCGGAATATTTTCAAAATTATTAGATATTGAAGTTATTTAATTCGTAATAAGTCTCTATATTTCTAATGGTTGATCCAAAATTAAAGTTTGATCTTTTTCCGAAGTATTACTTAATTCTATGTATATATGATTATTATTTACCTTATAAATTCCAGAATTTAAAGAGAATGTTCCTATTAGAGTGGGTTTAAGAATTACATCACCATTATAATCATGATTTCCATTTATAGAGACCGGTAGTCTAACAATTTTCTTGGTTTTAGATAGGATTGAGAGTCTTAAAGACAGAAAATTTTTCAACTCAATTGGTAGTATGAAGTTTTCAGTGATTAATCTTTTATTTTTTAAGTCCACTGTTGCCTTCAAAGTTGTTAGAATATCGAACCCGATTAATCCATTGAAATAGTTGTGAAATTAAAATATTACAAAACGTAAAGATTGTTTCGGATTATTAAATTCGATAAAGTTAGGTAAGTTTATTTGTGTCTCTATTTCATAAGATTTTAGTATCGTTGTAATATTTATTGGTTTTGATTTAAAAATTTTGTCAGGATTAACACATTCAGGATTAATAAATGAAAATGAAGCACCCGTATCGATTAAAAATTTTAACTGCTTCCCTGATATTGTTGCAATTTTAATGTATGGTAAGATACTACCGTTTGTATTTAACTCTAAGTAATTTAGCGATGGGTCGAGGCGTTCTGTCGAAAATTTACGTCCTCTAAGACGTAAGGTAAGAGATTATTATAATCTGAAGAAGAGTCTCTTAATTGTTCGTTAATATTACCAAAATTCATTGGTGAATACGAATTCAAACGATTGATTTTACTAAATTTATTTGTACTTGTTCTTTGAAAGGGTTTTTTCGTTCTTAATTGAGCATTTCCAGAATTGACATTCACTTCCATAGGCTCAGGACGATTAGTATTATTTATGTGTTGTCTATACACGTTAGTTGGTTGAAAGTTCGGTTGTCTATGAAATTATTTGGTTCATGACGAGTGAAATTTGTATGTGGATTATGTAAATTATTAGAATTGATATTATATTTATTCGGAGTATATGTATTCCGAATTGGATTATGATTTATGTAATTTTGTCTTCATTGATATCCTTTATTTTGATTATAAGAAAACCTATTATGAAATTTAGGTTTGTTATTGAATTGGATATTCTTATTATAAGAGGGTTTTGTCTGTAATATCGATGGAGTAGTAGATTTCATATAAAAGATATTTTGTTCCTTTACACAATATGCGAAAGCTGCTGATAGGGTGAGAGGTTTCGTAGCACGAATTGTAGATCCTAAAGGCTCTCTTAGTCCCGTTAGGAAAACGTTCAAGCACATTTCCGAATACAGTGTTCTTTTGGATTTTATTATTAATGGATTGGATTCATGAATCTGTAAATTATCGTTGCTTGTGGAAAAGATTTCAATAATTTCACCATAAAATTGTTCTATAGTTTTATTATTTTGCTTCATTGCATGAAGGTCTTTTATTAATCTGTTGAAGTCATTACTGGATTAGCTGGATGAATAACATCATTAGGTATTACGTTAGGTATTACTTGAGGTCGAGGTAAGTTATTTTCTTCCATTATAAAAAATATTATTTAAAAAAAAAAAAATTATTTAACAAAAAAAATTTTTTAATAGAAAACCGTTTCAAATTGAATCCTCCCCTTACAACAATTTTAACTTTGATTCTTTTCTTTTGAATTTATAAAACAGAATATAAAATTTACACAAAAAAAAATTTTATTTAAAAAAAAAATAATTCAATAGGTATTTAAGTTTTTTTTAAAAAATTTTATATTTATAGTAAAGTAATAATTAATTTAATACAGTATTATAAAAATTAAATATAGTAAAATTTTAATTAAGAATAATATTTTTAATAATTTTAAATTTTAAATTTAATATAATATAATATAATATAATAATTAATAAATACTAAATTTATATTTCAATAAAACTTAAAGTAAATTTAAACAAATAAGTTATAGTTTAATGCTTTTAATAAAATTTATTTATTTGCTTTTAGTATACGAGTAGAAGTTCCAATAAAAAAATTCTAATAAATTTAATTTTTAATTTAACAAAAAATTTATTCATTAATTCACTCTTTCAAAATTCATTAAAATTTCTGCAAAATTTTAAAATTCTAAAAAATATATTTTTTTTTTAAATATTTTCAGTTGTTTTGTCAGTTTTGGTCAATTTTCACATAAAACGATGATATTTAATATCCAATGAATTTAAGGATATTTAATTATATATTAATTGAATTGAATTGCATTCAGAATTCAATTTAATAGACAGATCTTGTGGATATTCCTTCTCACAGATCGAATCTATATATACGAAAAATAGCTCCTTTTTTATATATATATTATTTCTATTTTATTTAATAGATTGGAGACTTACTGATATTCTATCTCACACAAATCATTTACCTAATATATATACTTATTATTTATTAGTGAAAACTATATTTTCTTTAATAAATATAGGTGGAATTTGCTGATATTCTATCTCACACAAATCATATACCTAATTTATATTTTTCTTTTTAATAGATATATAATCTTTTTTTTTTTTATTAATTTTTTTCTTATTTTTTTTTTTTTTTAACAAATAGGTAGAACTTGCTGATATTCCATCTCACAAATTCATACCTAATATTTTTTCCAATATATATTCTTTTTTTTTATATATTTATTTTTCTTATTTATTTTATATTTTTTTTTTTATTTTAATTAGTAGGTTGAACTTGTGGATATTCCATCTCACAGATCATACCTAACATATATTTTTTCTCTCCTTTTTTTTATGTATATATTGATTCATTTATTTTTTTTTCGTTTTAATATTATTTCTTTTTATAACTAAACTACTAAAATTATAATAATCAATAATTTTAAATAAATTACATAATGACATAACTGTAAAAACACCTTACCCAATACATTCAGAAATTATGTTTGAATACCTTCTAAAATTCTTAGATTCAATCTTCAATGGTTGAATTTAAATGTTGATATTATTAAAGTTAATATTTTATTTTTTTTTTTTTTATTTTTTGTAAAGTTGATTTTATATGTTGATATTATTAATAAAGTTTACTTGAAATGTTGATATTATTCTTCTTCTTCTATGACTCTACAAGTTGGTGTGAGCTTTGGCCTTCATAACTATTTGTCTCCAAATCTCCCGGTCTTTCGCCGTTGTTTTCCAATTTCTCACTTGTAATTTTGAATCATCGTTTTCAATGTTGTCTTCCTCTAGCTCGATTTAATATAGGTCTTAGATGTAATATCTTATATGGCACTCGATTTTCCTGCATTCTCACTGTGTGCCCTGCCCACCTTAGGCGTTATGATTTACTGAAACGAATAATGTCTTCATTTTTTATAAGTTCATTTAGTTCAGCATTATTCCTTCTCCTGTAATCTCCATTTTCTACCCTTATAGGGCCATAAATTTTCCTTAGTATTTTCCGTTCAAAAATTCGGAGATCGTTTTCGTCAGCCATATTCAGTGTCCATACCTCACAACCGTATGTTACCACAGGGCGTATTATTGTTGTATAAATTAATAATTTCGTTTCCCTTGTCAAATGACGTGATTGCATTAATTTTTTGTATGCAAATAGGCATTTATTTCCTGCTTTAATACGTTCTTGAATACAATATTTTATACTATTGTAATTTTTTACCATTAATGCAAGGTATTTAAAGCTTATTACTCCCTGAAAAGTATATCTATCAATCGTTATATCTTGCGGTTGCCTTCTTCTTTCATCTCTTGACATCTTCATGTACTTCGTTTTGGTTTCGCTTATTTGAAGACCTACCTTGCTAGACTCTTTTTCGACCATAGAGAAGGCATCTATCATATCTTTAGCTCTTTTCGAAACAATTGCAATATCATCCGCGTATGCAATTATTTGATATGCTTTTGAAAATATATGTCCTCCTTTGTCTAGTTTGCCAATCGCTTGTTGAAGTATCATATTGAATATAATAGCGGATAACGCATCACCTTGTCTAACCCCACTCGTAATTTTAAATTCTTTCGATGCATTTTCTTGTATTAACACTTTGCCTATGGAGTTATTCATGGTCATATTTATTACATCTATTAATTTCTTAGGTACACCTATTTCTGCTAGTGCTTTGGGAATATTTTTTCTATTTATACTGTCAAATGCTTGTTTAAAATCTATGAATAAAATATGCAGGTCGACGTTGTACTCATAAAACTTTTCCATTATCTGTTTAAGTACAAAAATTTGGTCTATGGTATATCGTTCCCTTCGGAAGCCACCCTGGTATTCTCCTACACTTTTTTCGTAATAAGGCTTTATTCTATCACATATGATATTTGATAAAATCTTATATGCACAGTTTAGTAGGGTTATGTCCCTATAATTACTGCATTGCAGCTTGTCTCCCTTTTTATGAATCGAACATATCAACCCTATGTATTTTATTATATAGACAAACACCTCCGTTTTGGTACAGTTCAGCTGTTAGTTTATCCTCTCCTTGAGCTTTACAGTTTTTTAATTTTTCTATTGCTTCCCTTACTTCTTCTATAGTTGGTAACGGCACCTACAGTTTGTATATCATTTTCAATTACATATCTATTCGCTGGAAATGAAGTGTTAAATGTTTCATCAAAATACTGGGACCATCTCTCAAAGACCTCTTCTCTACTTGACAGTATTTTTTTATTCTTATCCTTACACGATGTTATTCTGGGTTGGAAGCCATTTATCTCTTGTTTAATCTTATTGTATAATTTTCTTGTATTATTCATATCATTTTCTATTTGGATTTGCTTAATTATCTTTTTATACATTTCTCTTTTCTTTGCCCGGCATGTTTTTGTGGCAATGATTCTTTTTTCTCGATACTGCTTTCTGTTTGCAATTGTGTTTCTCTGCAACATTTTTTGTCTAGCTGCGTTTTTTATTTCGATTACCCTTTTACACTCTTGATCAAACCATTCTTCATTTCTTTAGGCTATTTCAGTACCTATTTCCACTTCAGCTGCGGCTCTTACTGCATTTTCAATCCTGTCCCATTCTTCTTCTATATTGTCTTCTCTTTCTGGATTATTTTCTAATTGATCCTCAATTTTGTTTTGGAATTGCTGTACAACTACTTCATTTTTAAATTTTTCGTTGTTCCACTTCTTTCTTTTTATTCCCTTTATTTTTGCTATATTAGCTATCCTTTGTCGGACTTTTGCTACTACTAGAAAGTGGTCACTATCGCAATTCGCTCCTCTATATGTTCTTACATCGATTATTGTAGTTACCCATCGTTTTGAAATAAGCACATGATCAATTTGATTGACTAAATTTCTTCCAGGGACTTTCCATGTTCCTTTGTAAATGTTGATATTATTAAAGTTGATATGTTTTAAAGTTGAATTTACATGTTGTAGGATTTTGCACTTAAAAATTAAAATTTACGTAACAATAACAAGTGTTCTGTTAGTGTGCAAGCACTTTCGGTTCGTTTGTTGAGTTTAACTGTTTAATTTTATTTAAAATAAATATAGAGTATAGTTAATGGAATATAATTTTATTTTTTCATTAACACAAATGTTTTTTTTTTTTTTTATTTCTATAACTTTACTTAGTTCTTTATATTTATGCACTAAATTTATTTTATTTAATTATTTTTCTTAAATTTGTTCTTATTAATATAATTGTTTATAAACTTATAAAATGTTCATTATATTATTTAAATTTTTTTTTTTTTATAAAAATATAACTGTTAATATAACTGTTTTTAAATTTATGCACTAATTTTATATTATTTAATTTATTTTTTATCTTATAAATTTATACACTAATTATATATTATTTAATTCAATTTAAACTAAAACACCCGAACCGAAGCGCATCCTACCCGACTGCGCCAATTACATTTTTCGTATTCTTTTTAAATAAAAAAAATAAAACAAATAAAAATAAAATGCTCGCTATTGAAAGGAAAAAAATGTAGCTGAGAAAAACAGCAGATGTTTTCACTGTCGAAATCACAATTGCAGCAAGGCAACAAACAATCACTCCTGGCGAGAGAGGCAGATGGACTTCAAGAATAATTCCAAACCTCAACGTATGGGTAAACCGGAAATTTGGAAAGGTGAATTAATACATAACGCCCCTACTCTCCGGACATGAGTATTTTCGCAAATACTTGTGTCAAATGGGAAGGGAGTTGTATCTATGAAGATAGTAACACTGACGACACCGAGCACACGTTCTTTCTATGCGAACGATGGATAGAAAAACGAGAACAGTTAGCAAGGAATATTGGAATCTTAACTCCAGAAAATATTGGCGAAAAAATCATCAGCAGCAGAGAAAATTGACAATTAAAAAAAAAATACGTAGAAGAAGTGCTAAAGACAAAAAAAATGATCATGAAAGAGCAGAAAACGATGCCCATTAAGGGCGTTTACACTGTGGGAACATGGACGCAGGTCAGAACGATGGAGGTTGATGCCAAACTAGGACTCCACCTTGAAGTAATGCAAAAAGCGGTTCCAGGGTGGATGACAGTCTTTAAAGAATGGGGGGGTTTTTAGTGGATGCACGCTCCACATACCAATATGCGACGGGATATTGAGATGCGGTCAGGCACATTTTCACCTCGTTACCCACAAAAAACAAAAACAAGTAGGGAAACAGTCAGTCGGTGCAACCGACTTAGAAATACCCTACACTTATTTAGTCCAAATTTAATGGGAAATCCATAAGTCATTTTAAAACCATAAAAGCTGTTATTAGTTGGATCGTAAGACACAGCTAACCAAATTAACTTTATAACACTTAAAACATTTTCTAATTACTTTATCTATTCAAAAATATTACAAATTCTTACTAATTTATCTATTTAAAAATATTAAAAAACAAAAAAACTTGAATTAAATGAAAATATATTTATCTCAATTCAATTATAAAAGTGAAAAAATTTAACTATTAAATAATGTGATAAAAAGGTAATCAGAGCATAATATATTTAATAATTAAAATTTTTCAAAATTGCAATTTTTTTCAATTGTTGTTTATGTACCTATTAGAACAGCTTATAAACGTAAAATATGCAATAAATGTATTTCTAAAATAATTTAAAACTTTTCGTATAATTCACTTAAACATAATAATAAATTTTATATAAATGCAGCAAATACCTTAAGTATTGTATACAATGTTTTAATTATATATCACCAATGGTAATAATTCAATAAAATATATGATATAATAAAAATTAAAAAAAAGGCATTTAATCGTTTATTAAAAAAATATTTTGTTTTTAATTTATAAAAAATTATACAAAATAATATGTTTTATGGTAAAATTCTTAGTCTTTTAAAAATATTAAAGTGTTAAATGAGATAGTACTAGGCCTTATAACATGTAGAAACGTCTTAGATTTTCAATATTTACAATTCTATTTTTTGTTTATATTGTAATATTTTATATTTTACTTATATGATATTCTATATCTGCGAGTTATATTATTTAATTAAATTATTTGTTTATATTTTGCATTTGTTTATATTTTTATATCAAATTATTTTTTATTAAAGATTTATAATTATTAATTATTGATTATGCCATTAATTTGAACCCAATGGCGAATGGTAGCTGAGTCGAGTCGAAAACCAGAAAAGTTTTTTCACTTTCACTAGAATTCGAACCCGGGCCCTTCCGCATGAAAGGTCGGCACTCAATCACTGCGCCACCCAGCTGTTTATTTCGAAGATAAGCTTTTTAATTTTGGGATATCTGAGGAGCCACCTGAACCACGACTATAATTAAATCTTAATTCCGGGGACATATAGGAAATAGGAAATATATATTCTAAATATATTCTTTGTCTTCGAAATTATACTCGTTTGGCATCAGATCGATCAAAAGCTTCTAGAATCCGAACTCATTGTCCGATCTTGACTAGAACCAATTCCCATGGTACTTTCATTACTAGTAACCTAGAGTTTAAATTTCATCAAAATAGTGACATTATTTTTTAAGTTATACTGCTTTAAAGATATATGTTCGTTAGCCCTTGAACTTTTCAAAAATTCCAGAACCCGAAACCACGGTACTATTTAGCCCATATGCAGTCTCCGTCATACTTTCAATACTAGTTAACCCTAGTACACAACTGGAGCGTTTTATCTTAATTTTAAGTTATTATTTTTATTAATTTCGATGATAATAAGATAAGCTTTTAAACCTTGGGGGGTCTAAGAGGGGTACTGAACTCAGAATGCTCCAAAATTAGGGAAACACGCAGGAAATAGTAAAGAACACCCATGTGCCAAATTTGAAGCTTCTACACTTGTTTCAAGTTACTATCTTTATTAATTTGGAAAATATGCTTTAAAGTCTTCGGTACTGTGTGCCTGGTCCCTGACCCACTACTCCAATTGGTCCCAAATTTCAAGGATACTAAGGAAATAGAAACAGACACCTGATACCAAATTTGGAGGTTCTATCTTCATTGGTTTCGGAATTATGCTCGTTTGGCCTAAATTCGACCAAAAAGTTCTAAGTTTCGAACCCATTGTCCATTTCCCACCGTCGGAATTTCCGCCGTAGTCTCATTACTTGCAACCTACAGCACAAATTTGATGAAGATAACATCATTAGTTGTTGAGTTATCATAATTTTTTGTATATGTTCGTTAGCCTTTGGACCGATTAAAAGGTCCAGAATCCAAACCCATGGGCCGCTTTCGCCCATTTACAATCCCCGCCGTACTTTCAGCCCTAGTAACCTACAAAATTTCATCAACATAGCTCCTTTATTTTTTGAGTTATCGTGCCTATGGACGGACATGACTATATCGACTCAGGAGGTCACGCTGATCACAAATATATATATTTTTCCATATCTAGCCCGCTTCCTTTAGGTGGTTACAAACACCAAACCAAATTTAATATACCCCTTTACCTATTCTATAGGTATAGGGTATAAAAAAAAATTATTATTAGTATTATTATTATGAATATTATTATTATTATTATTTCACTATTTTTATTATTATTATTTTTATTATTATAATTATTATTATTATTGATATTATTATTATTATTCGATATGGAAAGGTTCTCCTGGAGGTGAGTAGTCGGACAAGCTTGGGAAGATTCACAAGGGCCCTAGAAGACGCAGTGGGTGCGTTAGGAAGTGTGAAGGGATCTGGGAGATGTTGTAGAATTAAGGGTAGGTCTCACAGCGCCAAATTCGAGGTCCCAAATGGCGGCCATCGTGGACCTCTCTGAACAAGCTGCCATAAAGCTTCTGAAGCAGGCTCAAAATATATTTATTCAGAGATGTTCAGACATAGGCCAAAGATGTTCAGACATAGGCCAGAGGCTGTTGATCAAGGGAAATGATCAACAGCCTCTAGGCCAACCTGAATCGGAGCCGAGTAGTAGATTACCTCCTACATCAGCTTGTCCGGGTGAAGGCTTCTGATATACTGCTCAATAGTGAGCAGTATACGGACCGGACCACTTCTTGGTTCTCGGACGAGCTGGGTACAGCGGCCATCTTGATACCTGATCCAACGAACATCCTACGAATAAAGGAGCTTGGGACGGTTTGTCACATTTTGCGCAGCAAATACTGCGCAAAAAGAAGTTGGACCGAGACATCATAGGGATCCAACCTACAGACTTCGGCTAGGCAGCTACCTCTGAGGCGATGGCTCTGGACCTAGCCGAAGTAATGTAATAAACGGCTCCATACTAGTGTCCGTGGAGAGCGGGAGGTTTTTTAGTCGGTATGTCTGAGCTGGGAGATTCCGACACTGTTGGACGTACGTGCGCCTTCGTCAATAAAGGATGTTCCCTTCTTAAAAAAAAAAAAAGAAAAAAATATTATTATTATTATTTTTATTATTACTATGTATGTTTCCTTGATTTAAATTTTTTCTCATTATATTCCTTTTTTTTTATGCTTTAATTACTCTGTATGTTCAATTTGTGATACATGTTTCCTGCAATTTTAATATTTCAATTTCAATTAAATATTTTTAAAATTTAACTTCAAATTATTTTAATCTTTTCCCCTCCTTTTCCGCCCCCAAGTTTTATTCATTGGAGAAAAAGTTTTTATTACCATTTAGTAATATAAGAGGCTTAGCATGTAATTTCCATTCAGTTGAAACCCACCTTAACTCAGAAAGAACAGCTATACTTGCTTTAAAAGAGACAAAAGTTGTGAGTGATGATACTAATTATAATATTAACGGCTATACACTTGTTCCGCTTTACATTCCTCATCGAAAGTTGCTTCATTTATACGTTCTAATGTTACTTTCAGCACCCTTCATGATCTTAAGAGCTCCACCGCGATTTTTCGATTTGACTTAAACTCCGTGTTGAAAATGCTTCAATGTTTTTCTGTTTTTTATACAGATCCCCCCAAGCCAGTGAGCTGGAAACTGCTGTGGCTTAAAGAACTATCCGACACTATCAATAAAATTCTGGAAAAGAATCCCGCATTTTAAGTAGCAGTCGCAGGTAATTTTAATGTTCACAACAAAAACTGGCTCCATTACTCAAGTCACAATAGCCCGGAAGACAAACTGATTGAACTATTTTCAAACTTATTCTAAATTTCTCAACTTTTAAAGAGCCCAACTCAAATTCCAGACTGGGACGATCAAAGTGGCCATCTTTTGGACTTGTTCTTGACTTCAAACCCAGAAAAATACAATATTTCTGTTTGCTCACCAATTGGCGGCGCCGACCATTTCCTTGCCAAATCCAGCTTTTCAATGGATTCGTTGCCCAATCAAACTCTATTCCTAAAATAGCTTTTTGGGAGGTTTCGATTGGTCAACTTCGACTTTGCTGCTGATGCCTTTTATAAAACAATATGTTAGGAATGAAACTTTTTTTCATTAGCCCATACAAATTGGTAAAAATCCATTCCATATCTTGGATCAATGACATTTGTAGGAAAGCAATTCAATCCAAAGAAGAGCATTTCAAAATGTACAAGAAGCTATAAAGTTTCCAGGAACAATTGCAAGAGAATTATCAATCAGCTAAAGTTTCTTTATAACCAAATATTAAAATGTAAAATAATCAATCTTGCTCACTGTAATCGTTCTTTTTAGACTTTTGCGAAAAGTGTTAAGTGTAAATTTTGCGAATTATCCTTTCCGCCGCTGATTGATAATAATAATTCTATCATATCAGATTCATTTGCCAAAGCTAATTTATTTGCAAAATCCTTTGCGAAAATTTATACGCTCCGCTCCCTCTTACAGTATAAACACAACCAGTACTACCCTTTGTTGATCCCACTAGGGTTAAAATTCTTTAAAGTGTGTACTTTAGAACACGTAGTGAAAGTGCTTGAAAATCTGAATGTTAAAAAGTCCACGGATCCTGATGGAATTCCTGCAATGGTTCTTAAACATATTGCCTTTCCCATTTCGAAACCTCTACGCAATCTTTTTTCATAATAATTTTTGACTGCTAGATATCCCAGTCAATGGAATTTATTTACAAAATCCTAATTTATAAGCTAATTTATACGCTTATAGTCATGTTTCTCCGATCCCCAAAAAAGGTGAAAAAAGCGACCGCTCCAATTACCGGCCAATAGCCATTATATCGGTCATTTCCAAAGTTTTGGGAATTCTTGTTAACAAACGGTTGATGATATACCTTGACTGCACAGGTATTTTTCATGATAGGCAATAAGGCTATAGAAGCCAAAGATCCACAGGTGATCTTTTGATATACCTCAGTGAAAAGCTCAACACCAGCATTCACTGTTCCGGTAAATCTGAGGTTGTTGCTCTGGGTATCTGAAAGGCCTTTGACTGAGTATGGTATTCTCTTCTTTTGAACAAATGCCGAGCTATTGGTCTTTGTATTCCTTTCTGTAAATTAATTAAAGATTTTCTTTCGAATCGTCGAATCGTCGAATTCGTGTCCTTGTCGACAGTTTTATGTCTGACACTTATGAAATAAACGCTGGTCTACCTTATCACCACCTCCCTTTTTGATTTTTATCAACGAATTACTCTCCTCTACCCTGAATCCTATCCATAGCTTCACTGACGACAATACTCTAGTGGCATCCTATGATTTCCTTAAGAAATCTAATGTCACATCTTCCGCAATCAGTTCTAAAAGAAATATCATGCTTAGTTTAGTTAACCATGACTTAGCCAAAACAGCTGATTGGGGTAAAAGTACTAGAGTTGATTTTAATACTTCAAACATTCAAAGCTGTCTGATTTCCTACAAAAGAAATAAGTTTAACCCTATTTTCCGATTTCAAGGTGAAAATATTGAAAGATCAGAAAATCTACGCATTTTAGGTATGCAGTTAAATCAAAAAATGCTGTGGAATGAGCATATTTTTGATATAGCTAAGAATACTGCAAAATGCTTGGTTTTTTAGTCGCGTTTCAAAACATATTTCTCTCCTAAGGATCTGTCTAATATCTATTAAGCTTTTATTCGACCTAAGATGGAGTATAACTCCCACATTTCAGCTGGCGCATCCCAAACTTCTTTGAGTTACCTCGACAAAATTCAAAATCGTGCCTTACGCCTAATAGGTGACCCTAAGTTAAAACTGCTAAGTTGTAGAACAGGGTACCATCTAATGTGTTCCCTTCTTTTAATAATGTCCCATACTACAACTTGCAAAAAATCAAAACAAATCTTTTCAGATTCATTTCCAACCTACCTCCTAATTCCCCTCTAATATCCTATTTTCCTTCCCTTTCCAACTAAACCTACATGTTATGTATATAGGAATTCGTTCCTAGCGTTTAGTTAGTAGCGTGTAACAAAAGAAAAAAAAAATAAGAAAACCTGTTAAAGTGTGAAATATGCTGTTGTATGTTAACGTTTTGTTTTGGAAAAATATAGGTTGCCAAAATTTTCATTATATGGTATATTTTCATCACAAATTTAATTTAAGGCTATAAAAACAGCTGGCTGTCTTTCACCGTTTTCAGATTGAAAATATACCTAACCGAACCCGTGTTGTTACAATTTAAATATTGGGCTTTTTCTAACTTTGGTGGGCTGTAACGGGTGGGGCTCAAAATTTTTTCAAAATGTGCTAAAAAGTATACAATTCTGTCTATTATAGTCATTCTAATTGGAAACAAATATTAGATAACGTTAACGGCAAGAACATCAACCGTCCTCACCTCACGTGTCCAAAATGATCCAAAAAGCAATAACTATAGGTTTGTTTGCTTTTTTATGAGATTTTTTCTTTTATTTTTCACGAAAATTAAATCGACATGTTTTGTTATGAAAATAATGGACCACTTAAATTTTGGGGTTTTGACAGAATATATAAAAAGAACTACTCTAAAATGTAAAATTTTTTTATCGTGATTTTCAAATTTTATACAAATAATTGGAAAGGGTTGTGAAACAATTTGTAATTAAATATTTTTTGTAAAATATCTAAATGTAATAAAAGCCAGACTGCTGCTGCTGCTGACTAGCGTGCCCTATGTTAAGTGCTATTCACACATGTAACATACTTCTAATTACAAATTTATACATACAAAGGAGAAAGAAAAAATGAAACTGATAAAATGTAAATTATAAACAGAAAGACAAAAAAAAACCAAAACGTATAAGAAATCTGTTAACTGGTAGATACAGAAAATTATAATTAAATTATTTATAAGGAAAAAAAATCAAAACGTATAAGAAGTCTTTTAGAAAATACATACATCTAAATATAATAAAAGACAAACTGCTGCTACAGTTGCATTATGTTAATGTTAAGTGTTATTCACACATGTAACATACTTCTAATTACAAAATTATACCTACAAAGGAGAAAGAAAAAATGAAACTGATAAAATGTAAATTATAAACAGAAAGAAAAAAAAATCAAAACGTATAAGAAATCTGTTAACAGTTAGATACAGAAAATTATAATAACAAGTAAAGAAACAGTCAGTCGGTGCAACCGACTTAGAAATACCCTACACCCATTTGGTTCAAATTTAATGGGAAGTCCATAAGTAATTTTAAAATCATAAAAGCTTTTATTAGTTTGATCGTAAGACATGCCTAACCATATTATTTTTATAATACTAAAAACATTTGCTAATTATTTTATCAATTCAAAATATTAAAAATTTTTACTAACTTATCTATTTAAAATATTAAACAACAAATTAAATTGATATAAATGGATTCGTAAAATGCAATTACAAAATTACATATTTAAAACTTTTATTAAAATAAATAATATTTTACACACATGCAGCAATTACTCCTTTTCAGGATTTTAAGCTGTAGTGCATTTACTATAGAATGATTTAGTACGCTTTGTTAATTATTTCAATTTTCAATAATTTTTAAATTTATTCTCTAAATGTACTTATTTTTTAATATTCTATAGAATTAAAGTTAAAATTATTCGAACGAAATATTAATTTGTAATAATATAAATTTAAAAGTTTATATAATTTCATGGTTTTTAATGTTAGTTAAAACCATTAATGCTTTCATTAGCTTGTTATCACACAATTTAATAATCATAATATGCAATAAATGTATTTCTAAAATACAATGATAAATTTTGAACAGTTTCATATAATTAATTTTAATAAAAAAACGTGGAAGAGTGTAGTAGAGTAGACTGTGTCAACTCTGGGATACCCGTATGAGCAAAATCTCAAACATACAGCTTTATTAAGTGTAGTGGAATACTCATATAAAAGAAGGAGTTGTATGGCAGCTACTCGAATGCTCTGAAGTAGACCAACCAAATTTAGCTGTAACTTTGGCCATTACACTAAACTAATTTTAGCAAAGTTTCAGACACCCAGCTTCATTAAGTGGAGAGAAATGCTCATATAAAATAAGAAGTTGTATGGCAGCTACTCGAACCCAATGCAGTAGACCAACCAAATTTTGCAGAAACTTTGGCCATAAAACTAAACTACTTTTGGCAAAATTTCAGACACGCAGCTGTAACAGGCAGGGCTGTGGAGTCGGAGCTGGAGTCGGAGTCCGGAGTCGCGGAGTCGTGCATTTTTGGGGGCTTGGAGTTGGAGTCGGAGCGGAGTTAACAGAAGAAACTCCGACTCCGAAAAAAATTTTCAACATTATTATGACTATTTTTACCTTTTGCTTTTCTATGTAAGAATATTATTGAAAAACTTTTGGTAAGGTCTTTAATTAATGACATGAAATACCGGCTGCTTTTATTTAAAATTAACTCAATTACCTTTTAAAAAGAAAATCTGAAAAAAACATTGTTACTTTTATTGTAACAATAAAAATTTAAATGTAATTTTTAAATTCTGTGGATTTTTTAAAGATTTAATAATTTAAACAGGTAAAAACAATTAGCAGATGTCCTTTATACGTATCCGCATAAAGTAATAAAAATACTAATAAGTTTTAAAAATCAAAAAATATTCATAAGTACACCTAATTTGCAGAACATAATTATTACAGGCAAAAATAATTCTTCATAAAAATATTACAAAAAATTTTTGCAACGGTTGTCAGACAGGTAAATAATAAATATAAGAAAATCCCAAATCCTAGTTTAATTTTGGTATAAATACATGCTCATCTTAATTGAAGAGCATCAGTAATTTTTTTAAAATAAAGTAGACAACAACTGAAATAAATTATAATTACCAAACTACATCGTGAAATTCTTTGTTGAACGGAAGTTAAATATTATCTTTTTAATATTTATTGTTAATTTAGTATTTTTGAAGGCTTCAAAATGGATAAAAAATTTAAATTGGCATTACTTAAGCATTTTGCAATTACATCAGATGGGAAATTCTATGAATGCCTATGTTATATAGAAGGTGATGAAGAACAAATGTGCAAAGCACAATTAACAACTGGCAGAATATCAAATTTAAAACGACATTTGCAGCGTTAAGCATTTTGCAATTACATCAGATGGGAAATTCTATGAATGCCTATGTTATATAGAAGGTGATGAAGAACAAATGTGCAAAGCACAATTAACAACTGGCAGAATATCAAATTTAAAACGACATTTGCAGCGTCCGAAAGTACTAGAAGAAGTAGATAAGGCGAATACGAAACCAATGACCGCTAAACCATCCTCCTCCTCATCAAACATATCGCAACCCGGATTATCCAAATTCTACATTAGCGATAAAATTACTGTGACAATGACAGCAGAAAACTTCAAAAGTGCCTTAATAAAAATGGTGGTTCAAAACAGTATACCGATATCCTTTTTTTCACAGTCAGCATTTTTAGAATTAAATGGTGAAATGGCTAATAAACTTAAAGTTTCTTTAGGAAGAGAAAGTATTAGAAAAATGATATTAGATGAGGCTGAAAAACACAGAAGTCATCTTATAGAAAAATTAAAAGGGAATTTTGTGTTTATTAAAATGGATGGTTGCACTCGGCATAGAGTAAACTATATTGCAATTAATGTCCGGTTTAATAATAACAAAGAAACTATAACTCAGACCTTGGCAGTAAAAATTACTCAAGCTCATCACACAAGTGAATACATAAAAAATATATTGGAAGAAATTCTAAAGGACTTTAAAATTAAAAAAGAGCAGATTTTATGTATAGTTACTGATAATGCTTCGAATATGCTAAGTGTTACGGAGAAATTAAATAAGGAAAATGAAGAGGCGTTGGTTATGGAGGACGATTTTGATGCAACTGAACTCTTAGTAGAGCAAAACAGTGAAGACTTGAATGATATTTGTGATGAAGTATCCAAATCATTTTATATTCAACATATGAGATGCGCTGTGCATACATTGCAATTAGCAATACGAGATGGTCTAAAAAATCATGATGCAACAAATACTATCATAAAGCTGAGACAAATGGCTGTCACAGCGAGAACTCCTAAAATAGATGCTATTTTAAAGAGGCGCGCTGGGAAAGGTGCGATTTTAGATCAAGCTACACGTTGGGGAAGCACTTACCTTATGATAAAGCGTTTGCTTGAATTAAAAACATTTTTTGCAGATATGGATAATTCAAATCTTTTTCTAAATGAAACCGAATGGGAACAAGCCGCAAATTTAGAAAATATTTTATTTCGTCCATATCTTCTGACAAAAAAATTGCAAACTGAAGATATAACTCTAGGGACCTTCTTTTTTGAGTGGAGAAACTTAATTTATCAGTTGTCCCGCACTGATGAACCAATTTCCAGTGCTATTACATCTTCCATGAATAAAAGGGAACTACTACTTTTGCAAAATGAAATATTGGTAGCCGCTATTTACATTGATCCAATGAGCCGAATTCTATTAAATGACCATCAAATTGCAAAAGCAAAAGAGACGCTCTATCAAATCACCGTTCGCATCAAATATTTTCCGGGATTAGATAGTGAAACACAGATCGAGCCTTCTTACTTTGTCTCTAGTCAGGAATCAGCTTCTAGTTCAAATGAAGATTTAGATTTTGACAAATATTTAAATCAATATAATGAAAAGGAACCAGATACAGAAGAGCAGAAGTTTAAAAAGGAGTTTTTTACCGCTTTGAAGGGAGTTGAAAAATATGATCGATCATCAAAATTGAACGTCCAAGAAGCTATCGATGTGTACCCAAAAATAACCGAAAATGTTGCTAGAATTGTAACCGCTTTACCGCCGACACAAGTCAGTGTCGAAAGATTGTTTTCTGCTCTGAAAATAATTAAGTCAGACCTACGTGCATCGCTTAAAGAAGATTTGATTGAAGCAATTCTATTTTTAAGAAATAATATATATTTTAAAAATTAAAACAGAAAACAATACATATTTTAAATGAGATTTTTTTTTGTTTTTTACTTTTTTTTTCTCATCTTTTAGTAAAACATAATTTTATTTTATACATGTTGATGAATATAGGTCGGAGTCGGAGTCAGGTCGGAGTCGGAGTCGGAGTCGAGTCCAATAAAAGCCCGGAGTTGGAGTCGGAGTTGATCAATTTCGATACGACTCCACAGCCCTGGTAACAGGTACAGAGTAATACTCATATAAAAAAAGAAGTTGTATGGCAGCTACCCGAACCCATGGACCAAACTGGCTGGATTTAAATAGCGATGACGGCTATTGCAAAAAAACAAATTTGCGAAAATTTCAAGGTCCTAGCTCTTTTAGTTTTTGGGTTATCGTGCGGATGGACGGACATACATAGCTAAATCGATATTTTGTTTCGATTCTGAACCGATCCATACACTTGAGTGTATATCTACCCCCCTCCTTCTCTGCGTCACAAACGAATGTAGAATTTGACTATATAGTCATACGGGTATAATAAATTTAACAACTTAAGTATCGTACACAATTTCTTAATTATATATTACCTGTGCTAATAATTCAATAAAATATAGATATGATATAATAAAAATTAAAAAAATTTTTAGTTTTTAATTTACAAAATATAATACATAAAATGTTTAATAGTAAAACTCTTAGTCTTTTAAAAATATAAAAGTGTTAAATAGGAAGAGAAATAGAAAATAGTATATATATCAAATTTGATTTTTTGATCTTTATTAATTTCGAATATATAGTAAAGAAGAGTCTTGTGCCAAATTTGAAGCTTCTACATTTTTTTGAAGTTACTATCTCTATTATTTTCGAAAATATGCTTTAAGGTCTTCGAAACTATGTGGATGGTCCCCGACCCACTATTTCAATTGGTTCCAATTTTCGAGGACACTACGGGAATAGAAAGGGACAATCTGATACAGAATTTGGAGGTTCTAACTTCTTTGAATTCGGAATCAAACTCGTTTGGCCTAAATTCGATGAAAAAATTCCAGGATCTGAACCCATGGTCGAATTTCGCCTACATGCAGTCCGCGCCGTTCTTTCAATACTATTGATCCCTTGTACACAATTGGAACGTTCTATCTTAATTTTAAGCTATTTTTTTTAATAATTGCAATGATATTGGCCCTTAGAACAATTAAAAGGTCCAGAATGCGAACCCATGGGCCGATTTTGTCTATATGCTATCCCCGCCGTACTTTAAGTTCTAGTAACCTACAGTTAAAATTTTATCAATATAGCTCCATTAGTTTTTGAGTTATCGTGCCTACGGATGGACGGACGGACATGGCTATATCGACCCTGATCACAAATATATATAATTTTCCATATCTAGCTCGCTTCCTTTAGGTGGTTACAAACACCGTACCAAAGTTAATATAACTTTTTCCTATTTCATAGAGGTGTAGGGTATAATAAATCATAATATTATAATTTAGTTATTTCATTAATTTATTAATTATATGACTAATAGTGAAATACTTAGAATATAACCCCAATGCACTAAACGAAAATTGTTAATAAGTGCGAAATATAATGCTGGAGCTTCTATGTTAACGTTTATTTTGGAAAAACTTACACTGGTGAATAAGTTACTGTTTTATAAAAACATAAAAGTTTTAATTTTTAAGACCTAGGGAAGGTTCCTAAATTTTTGCTAAGCAAAATTTTTCATTTTTGATGATGGATCTGCCCACCCATTTCCTGTCCTCACCCTTCCATTTTTTTCGGTTCTAGGAAATTAATTGTGAACTCAATTTGGAATTTTACCTAGAATTTTATTATCTAAGCAAAAATGGTTAAAACTAAGAGACAATTTCTTCAATTTAAAGGAACCCTGTCAAATTTAAGAAAAACCTTTAACGTGTGTTGAAACATAATGCTCCAGCTGTATGTTTTGTATATATGTAAAAAAAAATTTGAACAGGTGTTCAAGTTACAGGTGTTTAAAAATATCAAAATTTCAATTTTCGAGCTCTTATAGCTCCTAAATAGGAGACGTGACAAAAAAATTTTGTTAACTACTAATTTCTGAAGGCCTAACTTCTCCCAAAATTTCAAGACCCTAGCTTGAACCGTTTAGAAGATATGTGGGACCAAAAATTTTGCAAAAATTGAGTTTTGCTTAATAGTAAATTTTAGTACCGTATGGCAATCCTATATATTTGAGCCTTATAGATTTGTGAAGCCTATAAAAGCAGCTCTCTTATACCGTTTTTAAATTGAGAATACATTTAACAGAACTCTTGTTATACTAATTTAAATATACAGCTTTTTTGCAATTTGCGGGGGTTGTAGCTTCGGCATCCTTCAAAATTCTGAAAAACTTTTGGTACATGTTGAAACATAATTAAAGACCTTTCAATTTTATATACTACTAAAAAAACATTTGAACAGGTATTCAAGTTACAGGTGTTTAAAAATAGCAAAAATTAAATTTTCGAACTATTATAGCTCCTAAACAAGGGGCGTGATTGTTCATTTTAGTACCGTATGGAAAACCGAAACATCTGCCTTTTAAAAATTTATAAATTTATAAAACCAGCTATCTTTTTCCGTTTTCAGATTGAAAATACATCCAACTTTGGTGGGCTGTAGCTCCGAAACAGGTGGGGCTACAGAAAATTCTCCTACGAAATTATTGTTTTTTATAATATCTACCCGTGGTTAAAATTTCTTTACTCTATTTCAAACGGTGTAAAAGTTTTGTAAACATACGGACGTACGGACAGACAGAGTGAAGCTATATAGGCACATTTTTACAAATTTTTTTTTGAAAATGTGCTAAATAAAGGAGATGCCTCATCTTCTGCCACAAATTTCGAATAAAATTAGTAATTAAAATAGTTGTATACCAATTTAAAATACTTAGTAATACCTGATTGGTTCAAATTAAATTCAAAATCCGTAGGTCTTTTTAAAAACATTAAAGCTTTTATTAGTTTTATATAAGACATAATTAACTCATTTTTGACCACTGTTCAATTTTTCGAGCATTAAAATACACTATTTTCATAAATGTTTTTTTTTTACGAAACCTGAATATTTTATATTAAAATTTTAAGCAAAAAGAAGCTTTGAATTTTTAGCTTTCGAATTAGTTTTTTAAACTCAAAATTGATTAACTGTTTCTCGATCTATTTATATTAAAATTAAATGCAAAAAGCAGCTTTTAATTTTTAGCTTTCCAATTAGTGTTTTAAACTCAAAATTGATTAATTTTTTCTCGATATATATAGGGGGCAAAAAGGTCCTTATATTTATTTATATTTTGGAAATTATTAAAATATATAAAAGTAAATTTTTTATTTAAGCTTGCTTAGAGTATAACAATAACCTGTCAACAAAATGGCTTTATATGACTTTTGATTTGTTAGAATTATCCATGTTAAAAATACGATAATTTTTTAATTTCTTGATCTTTCGGCTAGTACTCTACTAAAAATGAAGAAAAATAATTTTATTATACTCACCAGTAACAATTTATCAATTGTATTGATTTATTAGCATTCATTCCATATCTTACTTTTCCTAAAATAATGCATACGAGATCGATACAAGGAAGTTACTATTAATTCTAACTTTGACAAAATTGAACCAATGAAAACAATCAAACGTTGGAAGAAAGAAAACAAGGATTATGTAAATTATAATCAACCGTTACCTTTGAATCATTACAACGCTGGCATGGATAGTGTCGTTTTACATGACAATGGCGTTGCAAATTATCGTATTAACGTAAGATCGTTGTGGATTTCTGTTTTGAGTTCCTCTGTAGTAAACGCCTGGAAACAACACTGTTTTATAGCAAAATATAAAAATGAAAAACCTACACAACAAAAAAATTTTCGTGTTTCAATATCAGAAAAGGCAACGTGCCATGTGGCCCGGGCCATTATTCTCTTGGGCAACATGTACCACCAGGGATGAGATATATTGTCCAAAGTTCAATTTGGGTATAATATCTCACTATTTTTTTTATTTTATTTATTTATTTATTTAGTATTTTAAATACTATTAAACGACAATGTTTTTTATACAATATTTTTATAAAATATTTTACTTTGATTTGATCATAAAGTTATATTAAAAAATCAAAACACAAAATGTAATTTATTTCAAAAAAAGAAAAAAAGTGGTAAATATAAAAGAGAAATAAAAAATTACAATATGTAGAAAAATAAAAATAGAATTGAATATATACAAAAATTATAGTGGGATTTAAAAGATTTTAATTTACTTTAACTTTAATTTTCTTTAATGTACTTAATTGTTTTTAATTTAAATTTTTTAAAGTTATTTTCATTTTTAATATCGTTGGGCAGCTCGTTGAACATTTTCAACCCTTCGTATAATATTGTTTTCTTTGCTTTTTCATTGCGGAAAAAATCCAAACGAAAATTAAAAATATTCCTAAGGTAGTAATTCTGCACATCTTGTACGTATAACAATTTAGAGCAAAGATAGTTTGGGAAGATATTATGCGTTGTGAGCATGTAGTTAATCGATGTATATCTGCTACATTTCAAAATTATACGCATTCCACGATTTTGAAGCTTTTGTAGCTTTTCGAAAACTAAATTGGATGAGAACGCAATAACGGTTGAGCAATACTCGAAATGTGGCTTTACCATCGTGTTAAAAATATTTATTGCACTGCATAAAGAAAGTTAGTTTCTAATCCGATACATAAATGATAGCTTTTTTGCGATTTTTTTGCACATGAAGTCAATATGTTTGGTAAAATTTAACTTTCTGTCAATAATTAAACCTAAATATTTTATTTCATCGACTGTTTCCAAAATTGTACCATCGATTGAAATAGAATTATTTAAGACACCATTCAACACCATTGCCTTAGTTTTCTGAATATTTAAGCTCAGTTTATTTTCTTTAAACCAGCTATTGATGTTACTTAAATCTGCTTTTATTTTATTAACACATTGATTAACATTTTCATCCTCTATATAAATTAATGCGTCGTCCGCAAAAAGTACTATTTTACCAAACTCAACCACTTTTCCTATGTCGTTAATAAATAATAAAAATAATAAGACTCCTAAAATGGTTCCTTATGGAACCCCTGTGAGAACTTTTTTTGATTCAGAGAAATGATTTTTAAATTTTGTTCTCTTAATCTATTATTTATATATGAATCAAACCATTTATATTCTTTTGCTCGTATTCCATATTTTTCAAGTTTTTTTATTAAAATATTTTTGTCTACTGTTTCAAATGCTCGTTTGAGATCAACAAACACAGCAATTATGGTTTTTTTGTTATGTATGGAGACTTTCCAATTGCTCACTACCAGATTTAATAATGTTTCACAACTGTGATTTTTGCGGAAACCTGACTGATTTTCAGAGATTAGTTGATGTTTTTCTAAGAAATTTTCTAATTGTATATTCACTACTTTCTCTAAAATTTTTGCCTCGCATGCGATCATATTTATCGGCCGAAATTCATTACATTTTATAGTATTTTTAACCTTTTCTATTGGGATTACTGTTGTTTCCTTCCAATTTTCAGGGTATTTACCTGTAGCTAGTGAGTCGTTAATTATATCTAATAGATTTCCTCTAATGATATCAAAATTATCTAAAATTATTCTCTTATTTATAAAATTTTCATCTCTTTTATTATTCATGCTTTTAATAATGTATTTTAATTTACTTAACGTTATTAATTCAAATGAAAACGCATTTTCATTTCTATTTACTAAATTTTTAAATTCAATATTTGGAATATTTGCATTAATTTCAATTATGCTATCAATAAAAAATTCATTAAATTTATTTGCTATGGTTACCTTATCGACATATTTCCTATTATTAAATTCAATTTCATTTACCTCGCTAAACGTGTTACTCTTTAAAATATACGATTTTATTATTTTCCACATTGATTTTTGATCATTAGCGTTCTTAACTTTATTAATTAGAAATTTATTCTTTTCATTTTCAAGATTTTTTTATAATTATTCCTTAGTTGCCTATACCTTTCCCAATCTAGCCCAGTATTTGACCATTTAGCTTTTCGGTATTGAACTATTTTATTATGCTTCATATCCCTTAATTCATTTGAAAACCACATATTATTTCTGTTATTTATATGCTTCGTTATAATAAAATTGCTTGCTATTTTTGACAAACTTTCACTAAAGATGCTCGCTTTTTTATTGCATGATCCAAAATGTAGCATAGATAGTGGGCTTCTAATAATACTATTGCTAAATGTAATTTTATTATATTTTAAAAATTTTTTACTTTTAACTTCATCGTTTAAGCAATGCAGTACTTAAATTTCGACAATAATACTTTCGTGATCACTTACTTTTAACGAATTATCAATTTTTGTTGTGATTTTATTGGGATTATTTGTAATTCTAAAATCTATTAGTGTACTGCTGTTCATGGTAATTCTAGTTGGTTGATTTAGCATTTGCTTGAATCCTGCATCACTTATTATTTCTAACATTTTTAATTTCTTTGAAGAATTATTCAACCAATCAATATTAAAATAACCAACAATTAATACATCATAATTTAATTCGGTCAATTCATCCATAATTCTACTAAAACTATCATAAAAAAAATTCATTTAAAGTGTATGCCTGATTAGGCGATTTATATACTATGACTAGGTAAATTACTATTGATTTCATATATACTGATAAAATTAAACACCACAAATTTAATCCAATACAAATTTTTTTAATAACTTCATAATTCCAAGACATGCTTACATAACATAAAACACCACCTGTATGTCTTGAGTTTGAGTCAACTCTTATTATATTATAGCCATCTATTTGTACTAAGTTATCTTCATCTTCTTCGATTAGATGCGTTTCTGTCAAACAAATAAACTCAAAAAATTTATTTTCAATTATACATTCTAATTCATTAAAATTATTTATTACTCCTTGTACGTTTAAGTATAGCAGTTTTGCATTATTAATACTCCTTTCTTCATATATTGGTTGCTAGAATATTTTTTTCCTTTCTAATTCAATTTTTTTCTTATACACATTACAATTAGTGTCATTAATGTCCATAAATTGGAGAGACATATCATCCAAAGAATTTGTTGTTATTTTTTGGTCTACCAAAATGAAACAAAACGCCATAATTAAGAATTTTATGATCTACATAAAAAAATTCTTAAAACATTTCAAAAGGAAAAAATCAAGTACCAAAAATAAGGCTTTCTGATAAATGAACAACTTAAATTTATTAATTAGATTATATTATTTTTTATATTACAAAATTTGTCAGAAAGGCTTTTACATGTAAGCAAAATATTAGTATAAAGGTTTTAAGAGTCTGTAAAAGGACATAACAATTCGGAATGATTTTTTTGAGCATTTTGAGTATGTCATGAACAAACAACAAAAAAACGGATATTAGCCGGGATATTAGGGTGGAACCAGATAAGTAATTGTACGTTTATTTCCCTTATTTTAGCCAGTTCCGCTGGCGAAACGGAATCGCGGCCGGAAGTGCATGATACTTTTTTTTTTTTCTAAGTTTTTTAGTAGCGCGGCATGCCAAATGCGATCAAAGGCTTGGATATGAGCGATTATGTTTGTTTCGCCATATTTTTCCGAGCAATGACCTCATTTTTCAGTCAAAAACGTCACCTATTGGTGACTTAATTTTTTATAAATTTTTTTAAGTTTTGAATTTACTGGTGCATAGACCGGAGGAGAGCAAGTTGTTACCAGCAATGATGAATTAGCTGCGAAGGTTTGTACCTGCAAATCAGTCTTTTGTTCAGGGTCAGCAATGACAGCATTATTATAAATCAATGGGGGAGTGGTAAGAAGAGGTAAAGTTTTTTTTTACTGATTTGGCAAATGAGCAAAAGCTTTTGCTACCTTTTGGGAAGCGAATAACTTTTTGTCTTAATAAACAATCATGTTTATATTTTACCGTAGAGTAGGGCAATAGAAATACTCTCAGTAAGGTATGCTTGTGGTACGAGTCCACTAAAATCCAAATAAAAAACCGGAAGCGACTGTTCCAGAATAGACAGCTACCTGGATGTAAGTATAAAAAACATTAAATAAATAAAAGATAATGTCATATAAAAATTCGGTAGGGATATCTCCCAAAGTGTCTCAGAGACCACGGCTGTCGGCGAGGGCTTGGCTGAACGTTCATGGCATTTAAATGAGTCGCCAGTGGTTCATAATAATAATGTGCTGGAAATCATATGACAGCAGAGTATACTAAAAAAGAAAATTTCTAAGCCATATGTGCAAACTGGAACGAGGCACACCCTGCTAGCTATCGTCGTTGTTTGGTAGCAAAAGAATCACAGAAAGAAGATTGACTATGCGCAAACCTGTAAAGTTGCGAATGGAGTTTTATACTCCCAAGCTCAAAAAATTAAAATTAAAGAAAACATTATAACAGAAAAACAAATTAAGGTTATGAAACCTAAACGTAATGACAATGAAGTGATGCACAAGATGCAAGACTAAGAAAAAACTACAGAAACTACGGAAAAAGAAACTAAGGTTATGAAACCTAAATGCAATGACAATGAAGTGATGCACAGGATCCAAAAGCTATTGCTAAAAGTTTACGAAATCTCCATAAGATTAAATAAAATAGAAAAGAGCAATAATAATGAATATCAAGAAACACCTAAAAAAATTATAAAAAATGTATCTATGGTATAATGGCGTCCTCAATAAAAAAAATGAACTAGACGTGTTCTTAAGATCTAATAATATTGATATCTAACAGAGACTCATTTAACAATAAACACAAAATTTAAGATTTTAGGTTATGAATGCTATAAGGCAGTTCATCGTAGTAATCATCCGAGAGAAAGTAGTGCAATTCTAATAAAGCCCACTATAAAACAAAATGAAGATTTCAAAATTGAATCTGAAGAAATCCAACTTTTTATGATAAAAATTTCCTCTACTAAACAAGATCTTAATGTTGGTGCAGTATATTTATTTATTTATTTATTAGTTTAACTCAAACCTTACAAAAATTTTAACAATTAGCATTATACAACATATAAAAAAAATAGCTTATGAATTAAGTTACAATTTCATATTTCTTAAATTAAAATTTAAATGAACAATAAAAACAACTAAATATATATAAAAAAAGAATTTATATTTCTATTTATACAATTTAAGTTTTTGTGTTTGTTTTGAAAGTGTGAAATCGATGTTTTTCTTGTGTTTATTACCCATTATCAACATCCTATGAATTGGTTCATAATTGCCATAATTTGTTCTATGAAAACTCAACGTAAATAAATTAGTATTACGTAAACGATTATTTGAATTAATTTTAATGTTATTAAGGATTTGAGGAGAAGAAATGTTACCTTTTATAACTACAGTAATAAAAATAACATCAGCAACTTCTCGTCTTAATTTTAAAGTTTTCAAGTGAATTAAATTCAATCTATTTTCATAAGGGGGCAGGATCAGCGGGTTTGACCATTGAAGATTTCTTAAAGTAAATCTTAAAAAATTTCTTTGCACCGCCTCTATCCTATTAATATGTACCTCGTAAAATGGTGACCACACTTGGCTAGCATATTCTAAATTAGGTCTAACAAGACAAGAATATAAAGATTTAAGAACATAAGGATCATTAAATTCTTTAGACCAACGTTTTATAAAACCAAGCATAGAATTAGCTTTATTTATAATATGGCAGAAATGAAGTTTAAAGTTAACCTTATCATCGAAGTAAACGCCTAGGTCTTTAATAGAATTCGTTTTAGCAATACTAATTCCGTTCAAGCAGTAATTAAAACAAATCGGATTAAGACGACGTGTGAAACACATAAGTGCACATTTATTTAAATTTAGAAGAAGATTATTGTTTTTACACCAAATAAAAAAATTATCTAAATAATTTTGTAAGAGTAAAGCATCATTTAGTGACTCAATTTTCTTAAAAATTTTCATGTCATCCGCATATATTTGAAGCTCACTATTAACAATAACTGAAGAAACATCATTTACCGAGATTATAAAAAAAAGAGGACCTAAGTGACTGCCTTGTGGAACTCCGGAATTGGCGTTAAAAGGTTTAGAAGTAATGTTTCTAAATAAAACACCGTAGGTCCTATCAGATAAATATGAGTCAACCCATTTCACAAAAATATCTGGGAAACCAAGTTTTCTTAGCTTTATCAGTATTATAGAATGTGGTAAAACATCAAATGCTTTACTATAATCTGTAAAGATAACATCGGTTTGAAAACCTTCTTCCATATTTTTTGTAAAAGTTGAAACTGACTCAACAAGATTAGTAGCTGTTGATTTTTTATCCATATATCCATGTTGATTATGAACTAAAAAGATTTACAGTGACTATGAATAGAATCATACATTATTAATTCGAACAGTTTTGGAAGTGAAGACAGTTTCGCAATTGGTCGATAATTAATAATTTCATTTTTGGCATTTTTCTTATGAATAGGTCTAACATATGAGTGTTTCCAGATAGACGGGAAAACTCCTGAATTTAAAGAAGAGTTAAATAGTATTGAAAGGGGAATAGCTAAAGCACTTGAACACTTTTTGAGTATAACTTCCGGAATACCATCAGGTCCAGGAAGAGTATTATTTCCAAGTTTATCTAAATACATTTTAATTACACCTTCATTAATATTTGTATTCGACCAAGTAGTTTTCGGAAAAGTATCCAAATGAGAGAAATCATTATAATTTGGTGTAAAAATAGAATTACTATAAGAAGAACAAAAATATTCACGAAAGAAATTAGATATTATTTTAGAATCATTACTTGAAACACCATTATTTATTTGACTCATGCTTAACTCAAACACGTTACAAATTTTTTACTTAAAACTAACAAAGTGTAATAAAAAATATTAAATATTACAAAACTAATTAATGCAAAACTAAATTTATATAAAAAAAATCATGCAAAAATAAAAAAAAAAAAAAAAAGGAAAATAGAATATTCAATTAAAATAAGAAACAAAATTCATTAACAATATTCAATATAATAATAATTAAAGGTTTAACAAAAAACAAAATTATTAAACAAATTTAAGAATAAAATTGAATATGAAAAATAATAAAAAAAAAAAAATAAACAAAAATCAAAAATAAATTAAAGATAATCCCAAAATTTTACCGATGCAAATATAAATTTTTTTTTAATGTTAATTTGGTTAGTTGAAGGTTAATACAGTGTTTATATTTATTGCATAAAGCCATCATTCTGTTAAGAGGCTCGTATTTACCATAATTGGTACGGTGAAACTGAAGATAAAACATGTTATGTGTTCTTAATCTAGAAACTGGACAGAAAACTACCCTATCAAGTAATTCCTTAGAAATAGTGTTGCCTTTGAGTAATTCTGTTAAAAATATTATATCAGCAACCTCACGACGTTTTTCAAGAGTGTTATGATTTAATAAATTTAGCCGATGCTCATACGGAGGAAGATTGAACGGATCTTCCCAGGGCAGATGACGAAGAGCAAATCTAAGAAATTTCTTTTGGACAGATTCAATCCTATTAACATGGACTCTATAAAATGGATTCCATACCTGGCTGGCATATTCCAAATTTGGTCTTACCAAGCAAGTATAAAGAGAATTAAGAACATAGGGGTCTTCAAATTCTCTTGCCCAACGCTTGATAAAACCCAGCATAGAATTAGCTTTATTTAATATATAGGTATAATGAGGTTGAAATGAGAGTTTACTATCAAAAAATACTCCCAAATCTTTAATTGAAGCAACAGATAGAATAGTTTGATTATTAAAAGAATAAGTACATGATAATTGATTTAAACGACGCGTAAAAGAAACAAAAGCACATTTAGTAATGTTAAGAAGAAGGTTATTATTAACACACCAGTTATGAAAACGGTTTAAATCATCTTGTAAAGCTAACGAATCATCTAATGATTTAATTTTTTTAAAAATTTTCATATCATCGGCATATATTTTAATGTGACTATTGTAAATTAATGAAGTAACATCATTTATCGAAATAATGAACAATAAAGGGCCAAGATGACTACCCTGAGGAACCCCAGAAAGAGCTAAAAATGGGGTCGAAATTATAGATCTAAATAGAATTGAATAACTTCGATCTGAAAGATATGAGGAAATCCAATTTATAAAGTATGAGGGAAAACCTAATTTTCTTAACTTAAAAATGATAATATTATGGGGAAGAAGATCGAATGCTTTACTGAAGTCGGTGTAAATTACATCAGTTTGAAAGCCATCCTCCAAATTTTTAAGAAAAATTGATGTAGCCTCAACAAGGTTAGTAAAGGTAGACTTATTTTTCACAAAGCCATGTTGATATGGTGATAAGAAGGTGACGCAGTGATCATAAATAGAATCAAAAACAATTAATTCAAAAAGTTTTGGAATCGAGGATAGTTTTGCTATCGGTCGATAATTAGTAATGTCATTTTTATGATCTTTCTTATGAATAGGTCTAATAAAAGCACTTTTCCAAATAGATGGAAAAACCCCAGTAGCTAACGAGCAATTAAATATGGTAGACAGTGGGCCAGCCAAAGAGGCAGCGCATTTTTTTAAAAATAAGTTAGGGATACCATCACTTCCAGGACTTGGATTATCATCAATTTTATTTATGTAATTCAATACCATGTTAGAATCTATATTAATATTTGTAAGTGTAGTTTTCGGAAAATTTTCAAGGTGAGAGAAATTTGCTTCATTTACAGAAAAGGTTGAAGTAGAGTAACTAGAAGAAAAGAATTCACGAAAAAATTCGCAAATGATTTTGGAGTCATTACTAACAGAATTTTTATAATTGAAAAAGGTTGGATATTGATCACTTTTTCTTTTAGAGTTTACAAATTTCCAAAATTGTTTTGGATTGGCTTTGATATTCGATGACATATTGCGAACATAATTTGAATAAAGATTATCAGCCAAAAATTTAAATTCATTAAACAGAGTAAGAAAATAGTTATAGTCAGAATTCAAGTTACTTTTGACAAATTTACGCCAGGCTTTATTTTTTTTATTTTTTAATGTTTTGAGATTTTTATTAAACCAGGGTGGACTGGATGCATTCGTAGTATCAACTACAAGAGGAACAAATTGAGAAATAGAAGACCGAATAATTCCGTAGAAGTTATTAACAGAATCATTTAAATTAGAAGAAGGAATAAATGAAAAATTATAAGAGGTCAAAAAATTATTAATATCATCGAAATTGGCTTTGACAAAATTAAAACGATGTGATAAAGTAGATTCAACTTTCGCAGGGGGAAAAGAGGAAAAGGAAAAACAAATAGGGGGGTGGTAAGGATCGATTCTGACTAATTCAATTGGGGAATCAAGAATAAACAAATCGTTCCAGTTCGTAGTGAAAATAAGATCCAATTGATTACCTCTATAATTGAATATCGAAGATACTTGTTGAAAGTTGAAGGAGTTTAAAGAATCAATTACTAAGCACTCAATATTACTAATCAGTTCTTTTGGTACGAAGTAAGGTTCTTCATCATGAGCAATCCAACTGATATTAGGTAAATTAAAATCACCACATAGGATGATATCATCATTTGCGTTGATTTTGCTAATATATGACTCAATTACTGATAAATAATTATAATAAAGTTCAAAGTTAGAAGCTGGTGGAATATAACAGTTAATGATGAATAAATTATTGGATAGCAGTTCAACTTTAATAGCCATAATTTCAGTATTTTCAATTGATTCAGTTTGAGAGCAAGTCAATTCTGAGGAACAAAATGAATTTTTTATTGCGATTAATACTCCTCCACCTTTCGAAGTATTATCCAGAGTACCATATCTATCCTTTCTAAAAACATTAAAAGATGAAGAAAAAAGTTCTAAATTGTTAATTGAAGAAGTAAGCCAAGTTTCAGTTAAAATAAAAATATCAAAGTTTAAAAGGGTAGAATTAGAGAGAACCGTTTTCGTTTTGGTACGTAGACCTCTTACGTTTTGGTAATAGATAGATAATTTAGGTAAAGTGTTGCAAGGATTAACTAAGGTAAGAGGAGATAAATTAATATTAACTAGATTTTCTCTCACTTGGGAGCGGACGAATGTACTTATCATGATTTTCCCTTACCCTTTGAAGATAATTAATTCTGTTAGACGAAATATGAGAAGCATATGACTTAAGATCATTCAAGGCATTTACCGCAGAAATTCCAAATGTGTCATGATATCTAATAAAAATATCACGCAACTCATTAACATCCGTTGGCAATCCTTCTTGTTGAATAGCAATTTTCAGTGATGTATTAGTTTTTCCACCTATACAAACATCATTAGACTTATTATAAGATAGATAAAGTCTAACATTTTCAAAAATTCTGCTATCCCTAAGTCTGGCTAAAACATACCTGCTATTATTATTATCTTCTAAAGATTTTAGTGTGACCTTAACAACAGGTGGCAAAAGAGGGTCTAGCACCGGTGGTAGTGTAGGTATAGAATTAGAAACATTTGAAGAATTTGAAGCTTTCAATACTTGAGATTTTGTTGGTAGTGAAGATTTTACATGAGGATTTAAGGTTTCACCTTGAACAAAGTTATGGTACTTAGTCAAAGTGGAAGAAAGAGATTTTTTTAATTTAGAAATTTTAGTTTTAAGAAAAGAATCACTAACATGTTTATTTAAGGAGGATTTATACTTCACTATACTTCATAAGGGAGGGAAACTCGTCACTTTTCCTCTTGGAATTAACAAATTTCCAGAAGCATTTTGGATTTGATATTAATTTTGAAGATGTACTAGAAATAAAATCATTATAGAGTAATTCAGACAATAATTTAAATTCATCAAAAAGAATTTTAAATCTATTATAGTCATGCGAATTCTTCGATTTAAGATAACAACGCCAAGCTTTATTCTTTTTATTTCTGAGTTTTCTCAAATCCGAATTGAACCATGGCGGACTTAATAAAGGGTTTCGGTTCTTAGATTTTGGTACAAATTGCCGAAAGCCTTCAAAATAACTTCATAAAACCTTTTTGTCATTATATTAACATCTGTATTATTAAATACAGAATAAAAATCAAAGGAACTAATGAATTCATTTAAAGCAGCAAAATTAGCTTTGTTAAAATTAAAACTATAAGAATTAGAATAATCAGAATTTATTGGTGAATTAACACAAAGAGTAAAACTTAATGGTGGATGAAACTTATCAATACCTATTAAAGGGAAGGTATTTTCGCATAAAATTAAATTGTTCCATTCAGAAGTAAACACTAAATCAAGTTGTTTACCCTAAAAGTTACAAATTTCTGAGACTTGTTGCAAATAATTAGTATTTAATTTATCAATAAATACATATTCACATTCGGTCCTAATATGTTTCGGAATCATAAAATGTTCCTCGTCATGCTTTACCCATTTAAGATTGGGTAGATTGAAATCACCACATAAAATCAAATCATCTTTAGGGCTAAAGTCATTGCAAATAAAATCTATCGTTTTACAGAAGTATAAATATCAGAATCAGACGAAGGAGGAATATAGCAGTTAACAAGGTATAAATTTTTAGAAGGAAGTTCAATTTTCACAATAATAACTTCAAGGTCTTCTAATCCAGGGACATTGACTTGATTTGCATTAAAGTTATTTTTTACCGCAATTAAAACTCCACCCCCTTTAGGAATTACCCCATTTGGGTAATCGGATGGATCAGAATATCTATCCTTCTAAAAACTGTATAACAGTTATCAAAAAGTTCTAAGTCCAATATGGTTGGATTTAACCACGTTTCAGTTAATGCAAATCTAACATTTTGATAATAAAAAGACATATTATCTTTATTTAAGTTACGGTTGATAAATACCTTGAGAAGATTATTTCGAGGCACTGGGGAGAAAAAACTTATTATAACTTTCACGAGCTGAGTTTAAATGTTTATAATAATTACTCTCACAGTGACTTCGATAAGATTTAAGATCATCTTTCACATCTTTTTCCGAAACATCTATAGAATTGTGAAATTTAATATATAACTTATATAGGTTTTCATATTTAGTTGGGAGTCCTTCATTATTAATTAAAACTTTAAGGTTAGTACGAGTTTTACCTTCTAGGACACGATTATACGAATCATTGTGAAGGTAAGCTAAAAATAACCTAACGTTATTATAAACTCGTTCCTCCCTAAATCTTGAAAGAGCATACGCGCCCTCTCGGAGGAGTGATTCATGAGTCATTCTAGTAATGGGTGGCATAAGAGGTTTAACAAACGACTTTTTTATTGTACCACCATTTACAGTATTAGAATGACTTTTTTCAAGTACATCTGTAGGTGAAACCAAATTAATGGCTACATTTGCATAGCTGGTAATATTATTACCATTGTCAATTTTATTATTGTGGATACCACCATGTACAAAATTAGAGTACTTATTTTTATTTTTATCAATAGAAGAAATTGAATAAGTTACTGAAGTTAAAGAACTATTAATATTCGAAGTCGAATAAGTTAAAGTATTTAAAGAGGTAGTATTATTATTACTATTGTCTGTATTGCTATTATCAGTACTTATAATACTATTATCATTATTTATACTAATAGTATCAACACTATCATTAACAACATTATTAATATTATTGTTAATCGGTAACATTAAATTAGTACTAAAAAATGTGGATTTGTTGAAAGAAGATATTGTCCACGAACATACTGCTAAATGTCCACAAATATAATTTTCTGCTAGGAGGTGATTACAATGCCAAGCATACAGATTGGGGCTCTAGAACAACCTCAACTAGAGGTAGAGAGCTAAGAAAAGCTATTCAAGAGTTAGGTTGTTGCCATCATTCGACTGGCAAACCAACTTACTGGCCCACAGACACCAACAAAGCTCCAGTTCTAAATTGACTTCTTTATAACAAAAAGAATTTCAAGCAACTTCATAAATTTAGAATATAATCATGACTTCGATTCTGATCACTTTGCTGTAATACTAGAGTTGAATGAAAAAATAACAGCAAAAACTTATCCTAGAAATATAACTGATTTAATAAAACGAAAAAGAAGGGCTAGACGTAGATGGCAACAATCACTTTACCCTGATGATAAGAAGATTTTAAACTGATTATCACAATCACTTAAAAGAAAAATTCAGATCCCAAAATTATCATATGAAAATTATATAAAAAGTTTATCGGCAACAAAAGAATCAAATTACTCGTTGTGGAAAGCAACGAAGAATGTGAAAAGCCAATAAAGCACGCTCCGCCGCTCATGAAACCAGACCGCACTTGGGCAACGGATAATAAAGATAAAGCCGAATTATTTGCAGATCATTTAGAGAACATATTCAAACCAAACGATATAAATTCAAATTTTTGTTTAGTGGAGGATGTTACAATAGAAGAGAACAATATTAACAAGAAGAAATTAGTGAAGAAATAAAAATTTTATAGTTAAGAAAAGCCCCAGGATTTGATCTTATTACAGCTCGGATTATAAAAAAAACTTCCACAAAAAGCTCTAAAATTTTTAAGAAAAATCATAAATGCAGCCGTAAAACTGAAGTATGCTCCAACCGCTTGGAAAGTAGCAGAAGTTTTTATGATAGCAAAGCCAAGGAAGCCATTAAATGAAGCAAAATATTATAGGCCAATAGCTCTGCTACCAATTATGTCAAAACTTTATAAAAAATTGTTGTTAAAAAGGCTGAAGCCAATTATAGAAAATAAAAATATAATTCCAAACCATCAATTTGGATTTAGATTCAAGCATACAACAATTAACCAAGTTCATAGAACAACAAATATTATAGAAAATGCGTTTGAAGAAAAACAAATATGCTCTACAATATTTCTAGACGTACTACGAGCGTTTGACTAAGTTTGGCATAAAGGATTAATATTTAAATTAAGAAGATTGATACCTTTACAATATCTAGAAACACTCGAATCGTACTTGTATGATAGATTATTCAGAATTAAACAAGATGAAGAGTGGTCTACATTAAAAGAATTAAAAGCAGCTACTCAAGGCAGTGTTCTAGGTCCTATTTTGTACTTGCTTTATAAAAGTGATCCATCAGAAGTAGAAAATGTACCTGTAGCAACATTTGCTGACGATACTGCTATAATGGCAGTAAGATCGAATATTGACGAAGCTCCAGGAAAATTACAGAAAACAAGTGAAAAAATATGTTGTTGGACTAACAAATGGAAAATAAAATTAAATGAAAGTAAATCGGTTCACGTTAATTTTAGTAATAGAAATATAAGAAACCCACCTAAAATAAATTTAAATGGTGTATTTGTATCAGTCGAAAATTTAGCAAAATATTACACTGGATGTCAAGCTAAGGTGGAATGAACATGTTAGAAAGAAAAAACTAGAGCTTAAAAAAAAATATAGAGAAAATTACTGGCTCCTAGGGCGTAAGTCTAAATTAACAAGCACTTAAAGTTATAAATGAAATAAGTAGATATTCCATAAAGCATAAAGCTCGTCTAGAAGGGCATATAAATAATGAAGCTGTGCAGTTAATAAATTACCAGATTATTACAGGAAGAAAAAGACTTTTAGATTATATATTAAAAAGTATAAATTTCCTAAGTGCAAGTACACAAAACCTATACTCAAACCAAAGATAGCAAAAAATTAATGGTTAGTCAGTTCGACTAGTTTTAATAAAGGAAGAGTGTGGTTTAGTCGGAAAGATTTTGGCATACACTTCTGCTACGGGGCAGTTTGTATCTTTCGAAGATTCCCACCAATCCACGTAAAATAAAAATAAAAAACTAAATTTTTATATTTTAGCTGCCTTAAAAATCTTTTGCAACGCTTACAAACATTGTGAATGTAATGCGGTTGCTTTCAGTTTGAAGCCCCTTGTACTCAAAGAAAACCTTATTTTTTTTCTTGGATACGGTTGGAATGTTTAGCACTTTTGATATTACTTGGTATGAAAAGATTCATGCCAAGGAGTATATCGCTAGTTAATGCGTTAGCAGCTACATCAACATTTCTATTGTAAAAAAAAAAGACCAATCAAAGTTTTTGAAAAAAGAGTTTAAATCATCCCAGTTTGTTTCAATGTAGAGCCAAATTTTATGTTGGTACTTTTTGGTTATTTAAATTTTGAATTTGAAATTGAGAACTAATTCCCACTAATCCCAATTAGATTGATAGTTTTGATTGAATTAAAAGATTTCACATATTATTTTCGTATTGTTGATATTTTTCTAAAAATTTAAGTCTGATTTATGCAGAGTCAAATCAGCATAAACTTTGCAAATATTAGAGGGCTAGAGTTAAACAATTTCGGAGTATATGTTCAACTACAAGATATCCAGCCGTGCTGGCCCTGAACGCAACTCAGATTTTTTCAAACCAGGATGTGGTTAAATTTAGCATTCCTCACACATCGGCAGAAGGCAACTATGTAGAACTTTTCAGCGCCCTCCATCAACTTACACAATTGGTGAAAAAACTATTTGTTTTTATTTTATTTTTTTTTAGGCAATGTAGGTCAATCATATTTCTATAATGTTTTGTTGTCACACACATATGTTTAACAGATGTGTTTTTATAATTTGGGAAAAGTTAGAATAAGCAATATTTAGAAAGTAAGAAAAATTGTAATTAAAATTAAAGTAAGAAAGTTTAGTCAGTACATTTGTAACATCATTGATTAAATATTATAATTAGATAAACATTCTCATGTTAAAAATTTGTATGAAATTTTACTCGCATATTTTTTTAAATTCTCTCAAAACTGTTTTTATACCCGTATGACTATATAGTCCAAAGGTATAATAAATTTGCCATTACGTTTGTGACGCAGAGAAGGAGGGGGGGTAGATATAGACTCAAGTGTATGGATCGGATCAGAATCGAAAAATAAATCGATTTTTTTTTATTTTTTTTTTTTTTACGAGGGAATGGAAAGCTCGAAAGCCACCCATTGAAACTATGCGGTGTTTCTTTGGGTAGTGTATGATTTTAACATACCAAAACCACACCCTTTTTGAACCAAACTTTAGGAGGGAACCTGTAATACAAATGTACAGTTTGGTTACAGGGATGAGGATATGGAAGGATTTAGGATTATGGTGGAAGTTATTTGGAATTTTTGGATTATGGGGGATGGGGAAAATTGGATGGGATATTTAGAAGAAAGATGTTAATGTTCTTCTTAAATTTGTTTAAATCGTACATATATACATTATCAACTTTGGGGAACACATTTGATGGAATATGGTTCCATAAACGAGAAGAGCGCATGACAAACGAATTTCCATAAGCCGTGTTACGCCATCTAGCTAGTTCAACTGTGTAGGGATGAGCATCTGTTGCCCTCCTTGTTTCCCTTTGGAAAATCTTGAATGGAGGCATAAGTTGTTTGATTTCTTTAGAACAGGTGTTAGTCCCTACAAGATATCTATAAAACAAGGTCAGTGACCCAACAGTGCGACGATGGCTGAGTGGAGTGAGCGTTGAGGTAACACTGGGATCATTTATAAGACGAATAGCTCTGTTTTGCACTTTATCGAGATATCCCAGCGCCGTATTGGGAGCACCAGCCCAAATATGTGCATTATACTCCATTTTCGGCCTAATATAAGTTTTATAGATATTGAGGAGATCAGAGGATGAGAAGTAAGTTTTGCATCGATACAAGAAACCCAAACATTTAGCAGCGTCCTTAGCTACTCCAAAAATATGATTTGACCAAGTCAATTTTTGGTTTAGCTCAATCCCCAAAATGTTTAGGTCTTCCGTATGCTGCAAAGCCTCTCCTTGAAAAGAAAGGTTCGGAATAGTTGTTGCTATTTTTCGCGAGACTAGACAGCATTGGGTTTTTTTGGTGTTGAAGTCAACTCTGTTGATTTCACCCCATTTTTGGATTTTAATTAAATATTTGTTTAGTTCACTTATAGTGAAATTTTTTGCTGTTGAGTTAATCTGATGATTAATGTTACAGCGGCTATGAAATTCATAGGAAGCAACAAGGGTACTGTCGTCTGCGAAGCTATGGATTGGATTGGAGGTTATTGATAGTAGGTCATTTATAAATATTAGAAAAAGGCTGGGGGATAAAACAGATCCCTGAGGGACACCAGCATTTATTTTAAAATCTTTGGATGAATATCCATCGATAAGAACACGAATCGTGCGATTCGAAAGGAAATCTCCAATCCATTTAACAAAAACCCTACCTAGACCTAAAGCCTTGCATTTTGCCAATAAAGCATCATGCCAAACTCGATCGAAAGCTTTAGAAATATCCAAAGCCACAACATCAGACTCACCAGAATGGTGAAGACTGATATTGAGCTTTTCGCACAGGTAGGTCATGAGATCACCAGTTGAACGACGGGCTCTGAACCCGTATTGTCGATCATGAAGCAAACCTTTACGATCTAGATATTTCAAAAGCTTATAATTTATAACTTTTTCCATTACTTTGGATAGGACCGAAGTAATAGCAATAGGTCGGTAGTTAGAGGGATCGCTTTTATCGCCTTTTTTAGGAATTGGAAAAACATGAGCAACCTTCCATTGGGTAGGATGAATACCCGAAGTGAAGGAAAGATGGAAAAGGTTGCGCAGAGGTTTTGAAATGGAAGTATATGTGTTTTTGAGGACGGTAGTTGTAATACCGTCCGGACCGGCTGATTTTCTTGTATCAAGACTCTTCAAGATTTTCATCACTGCTCGCGTCCTAAAGTATATTCTACCAAAGGAGCAGCCAACTTCTGGAATAGATGGAGGTCTTTGAGTTGACTGAGGCAGTGATGAGTTAGAAGCGAACTGTTTGCCAAACAAATTCGCTTTTTCTTTTGAATCTGATACGATGTGGTTGTTTATATCAACAAGTGGAGGAAAAGAAGACCCGCTATTGTCCTCTTTTAGATTTTTTGCAAAAGTCCAAAAGGACTTGCTATTCTTTGGCATGTGTATAAGTTTTCGTTTCAACTTTTGGTTGAACAAGAATTTTTGCTTGTTGATAACTCTCTTACATCTGTTCCGAACCACTATATAGTTGGTCCTATGAGCCTCTAAACCACTGTCCCGGTACTTTTTGAAGGCCTCCTCTTTTTTTAGAATGGCTTCTTTACAAATGCGATTAAACCAAGTTTTGGGTTTCCGTTTGATAGATTTCATGGAGTGAGGTATAAATAATCTCATTCCAAGTAGAATAGTTTCACTAATCGCATTTGCAGCAAAGTCAACATTCCTACCACGGAAGCACAGTGACCAATCAAAGGTTTTGTAAAAATTGTTCAGACCTTCCCAGTTAGCATGGTTATAACGCCATACCAGTTTTTTGGGAAGGGACCTTTGATTGGACACTGAGCCTGCCCGGAAGCTTGTATTGACCAAACAGTGATCAGAGCCCCCCAGGGGGCAACCAACTGAAACCACATACTTTTCAGAGTGTGTGGTTAGAAACAGATCCAAGAGGTGACCTTCTTGATCAGCACGGTCAGGGATTCTCGTGGGATTTTTAACAAGTTGAGAAAGGTGGAATAGAGTAGAAAATAATTCAACTTGTTTCCCAATCGAGTTTTGACTCGGAGAAGAGGTACTGGAAAAGTGAAGCCAGTCTTTGTTATGAACATTAAAATCCCCCGCCAGAACAATTTCGGTCTCAGGAAAACAATCGAGAATTTCTTTGATCTGATTTGAAAGGTTTTCAATTTCCATAACAGTTTCTTGTTCACTTGAATTGGGTGATCTGTATAGAAAACAGAAATGTATAACATACTTTTCAACATGGATTTTGACCCAAACGTAATTGAAAGTTGGGCTTGAAGATTTATATTTGTCAAGAGTGTTAAAAGCAATGTCTTTTTTTATGTAGATGGCGATGCCTCTTTTGGGAACGAAGTGTGAAATGAGTAAGTAGCCGTTAATATCGAAGTTAACATTGTGACTACTAACTTGCGTTTCACATAGAGCAAGGATTGCCGGTTTAGTTAAATTAAGATGACCTTCAACGGCATGGAAGTTCGTTTGCAAACCGCGAATATTACAAAAATTGAGGTTAAAGTTGATAATTTTGCTAGAAATTAAAAAGAGAAAAAAAAAAAAACAAAAATGCTTATTTATGTACGATTTTATCAACCTATCGACAACACCTTTTGAAAAAAAGAAAATAAAATTTAAAAAAAAATTTAAAATTTAAAAGTCTAAAAGTCTTATTTCGAGTGAGAAAATGGTTTATAACTACGTCCAACAGTTTTTAACTTGCACGATATAGAATCTATATAGAAACTATATGTGCCCTTATTGTAGTAGGTACAACCAAAAACTCAAACAAAATAAAACAAATACACAATTACATCTAATTAAAAATAAACCTTTGTAATTGTGGTAATATTTAAAAATAAAATACAAAAACAAAATAGAAATTTAAAAAATTATTGGACATATACCATCAAAATTTATTAATTAAGTTACGGTGTTTTTATGATGGTATATTGAGAGTGGAGAGAATTGTAGTTATTAGAACATTAACATCTATCAACGGGAAGGAGAGAGATGGATATATTGTTTTGTTTACCACTAGGGGAAGATTAAAAGAAGTATTACTTCCAAAAAAAAACAAAATAATTATTTTAATTTAGTTTAATGTAAACAAAACAAACCGGCGCGTGACGTGAATTTTATAAATATTTTAATAATTTTATATAAAAAAGAAACTAAAAAAAAAAAAAAAATTTATTATTAATTAATTAATAAAAGAAAGAAAAATTTAAAATTTAAAAAAAAAATTATAATAATAAAAGTAAAAAAAAAAAAGAAAAAAGAATTTAGTGTACGTAAAATTGATCTATTTAAAAATTAATAAATCAAATAAATTTTAAAAAAAAATAATACTTATCTATGAAATGCCGCCATTGAAAATGCGGCAATGTGGTCCAAACAAATTCACACAAAACAAAAAAAAAAAAACTAATTATTAGAAGCACCACAAACAAATTTAAATTTAGATAAGTTAGAAAAATTAAAGAAAATTTTTTAGAAATTAATTTAAGTTTAAAAGAAAGAAACAAAAGTTAACAATATAATTTTGAAAAAAAATTTTTAAAAAAAAAAAAAATTTCACCGAAACCGGTGTTATCCAACGAAGGTTGAAACGAATTTAGCTATGTATGTCCGTCCGTCCGTCCGTCCGTCCGTCCGTCTGTCCGTCTGCCCGTCCGTCATCACGATAACTCAAAAAGTAAAGGAGCTAGGATTATGAAATTTTCACAAATTCATTTTTATGCAAAAAACGGAATCGAGTTTTAAATCAGCCATTTTGGTCCACGGGTTCGAGTAGCTGCCATACAACTCCTTCTTTTATATGAGGATTACACTAAACCAAATGAAGCTGGGTGTCTGAAATTTTGCCAAAAATAGTTTAGTGTAATGACCAAAGTTACTGCAAAATTTGGTTGGTCTACTGCAAAGGGTTCGAGTAGCTGCCATACAACTACTTCTTTTATATGAGCATTACTCTACACCTAATAAAGCTGAATGTTTGAAATTTTGCCAAAAGTAATTAACCGGATGATATAATGTATATGTTAAGGTCATACGGGTATCCCAGAGTTGACACAGTCTACTCTACTACACTCTTCCTCGTTTATTTCTATTTTATACCCTTTATTTTTATTCTCTCAATTTGAATATATACATACATCTATACATAAACATTTTATAAAATTTCATACATTCCAACCACAACTATGCACTTTGCAAGTTTTAGAAAAATGTATTTATTTTAACAAAAATTAAAAAATCAAAACAAGAAGTTTCCCGTTACAATTGAAACCTCATAAGAAATTGAAAATAAAATATTCAAATATTCATAAAGGGTATTTGTTATTGAGATCTATAAAGTTAGATTTTAAAATAATTATTTTAGAACATTTATATGCATACATATCTATATAGGTATGTACGCATGTACATACAAAATTATATAATCTTTTAGAAAAAAAGAAATCAATTCAAAAAAATTAACTATGAATTTATTAATGAAAAAATCATTGTTTGTATCGGTATGACTATTTGTCAAAAGAGTATACTAAATTTGCCATTACGTTTGAGACGCAGAGATGGAGGGGGGTAGATATAGACTCAAGTGTAGGGATCGGATCAGAATTGAAAAATAAATAAAAAGATTTAGCTATGTAGGTCCGTATGGCTGTCCGCCCGTAATCACGATAACTCAAAAATTAAACAAGCTAGGATTCTGAATTTTCCAAAAAATCGGATTTATGAAAAAACCGTCATCACTATTGAAATTCAGCCAGTTTGCTCAACGGGCTCGGGTAGTTGCCATATAACTCCTTTTTTATATCAGCATTACTCTGTACTTATTAAAGTTGGGTATCTGAAATTTTGCCAAAAGTAATTTAGTGTAATGGCCAAAGTTACTGGAAAATTTGGTTGGTCTACTGCAGAGGGTTCGAGTAAGTGCCATAAAACTCCTTCTTTTATATGAGCATTACACTACACCTAATAGAGCTTTATATTTCAAATTTTTCCAAAAGTAAGTAACCGGATGATAGAATGCTAATATTACGGTCACTGGGTATTCCAGAGTTGACACAGTCTACTCTACTACACTATTCCTCTTCTTTTTATCTTTAGTATCATATTCTTGAATCATGTTACATGTACCATGTTATGTAGGACATGTAACATGATTATGCATGGTCTACATATTTAATTGGTATAAATTGAGAGAATAAAAATAAAAACAAGTAAAGAAACAGTCAGTCGGTGCAACCGACTTAGAAATATCCTACACCTATTTGGTTCAAATTTAAGGACATATCCATAAGTCATTTTAACACCATAGAAGCTGTTATTAATTTGATCGTAAGACATGGCTAACCAAATTAACTGTATAATACTAAAAACATTTTCTAATTACCCTATCTATTAAAAAATACTACAAATTCTTACTAATTTATCTATTTAAAAATATTAAAAAACAAACAAACTTGAAATAAATGAAAATATATTTATTCCAATTCAATTACAAAATGAAAAAAGTCTAATTATTAAATTTTGTGATAAAAAGATAATCAAAGCATAATATATTTAATAATCCAAATTTTTAAAAATTGCAATTATTTTAAATGGTTAGTTTATATACCTAATAGAAAAGCTTATAAACGCAAAATATGCAATAAATGTATTTCTAAAATACAATTAAAAATTTACACCTTTTCATATAATTCATTTAAATATAAAAATAAATTTTACATAAATGCAGCAAGTACCTTTGAACATAGCTGAACCACTACAATTAAGTCTAGATTTCGGAGACACATAGGACATAGCAAATATATTCTTTGGCTTCGAAATTAAACTCGACCACAACCAATTCCCATGGTACTTTCATTACTAGTAACCTACTGTTAAATTTCATCTAAATACCGGCATTATTTTTTGAGTTATGGTGTTTGTAAGATATATGTTTGTTAGTCCTTGAACTTTTCAAGGGCTCCAGGACCCGAAATTATGGTACGATTTCGCCCATATGCAGTCCCGTCATACTTTCAATACTAGTTAACCCTTGTACACAATTGGAACGCTCTACCTTAATTTTAAGTTACTAGTTTTATTAATTTCGATGATAAGCTTTTACACATTGGGGGGTCTAAGAGAGGTTCTGAACCACCACTCCAATTGATCCCAAATTAGGGGAACACGCAAGAAATAGTAAAGAACACCCTTGTGGCAAATTGGAAGCTTCTACATTTGTTTCAAGTTACTATCTTTATTAATTTCGAAAATATGCTTTAAGGGCCTAAGAACTGAGTGGCTGGTCCCCGATCCACTACTCCAATGGGGCCCAAATTTCAAAGACACTTACGAAATAGGAAGGGACACCCTGATACCAAATTTGGAGGTTCTATCTTCATTGGTTTCGGAATTATGCTCGTTTGGCCTAAATTCGATCAAAAAGTTCTAAGTTCCGAACCCATTGTCCAATCCTTACCGTACGTAATCACCGCCGTAGTTTCGCTGCCAATAACCTACAGCACAAATTTTATGAAGATAGCCTCATTAGTTGTTGAGTTATCGTGATTTTTTATATATGTTCCTTAGCCCTGACATCGATTAAAAGGTCCGGAATCCGAACCGTTGGGCTGATTTCGCCCTTATATAGTCCGCGCTGTACTTATAGTGCTAGTTAAACCTTGTACACAATTTGAACGGTCTATCCTAATTTTAAGTAACTATTTTTAGTAATTTCGATTATAAGCCTTTAAAACTTGGGAGGTCTGAGAGGGGTACAGAACCACCACTCCAATTGATCCCAAATTAGGGGAACACGCAAGAAATAGTAAAGAACACCCTTGTGGCAAATTGGAAGCTTCTACATTTGTTTCAAGTTACTATCTTTATTAATTTCGAAAATATGCTTTAAGGGCCTAAGAACTGAGTGGCTGGTCCCCGATCCACTACTCCAATGGGGCCCAAATTTTAAAGACACTTACGAAATAGGAAGGGACACCCTGATACCAAATTTGGAGGTTCTATCTTCATTGGTTTCGGAATTATGCTCGTTTGGCCTAAATTCAATCAAAAAGTTCTAAGTTCCGAACCCATTGTCCAATCCTCACCGTACGTAATCACCGCCGTAGTTTCGCTGCCAATAACCTACAGCACAAATTTTATGAAGATAGCCTCATTAGTTGTTGAGTTATCGTGATTTTTTATATATGTTCCTTAGCCCTGAAACCAATTAAAAGGTCCAGAATCCGAACCCATGGGCCGATTTCGCCCATATGCAATCCCCGCCGTACTTTCAGTCCTAGTAACCTACAGTTAAAATTTCATCAAGATAGCTCCATTATTTTTTGAGTTATCGTACCTACGGACGGACGGACGGACGGACATGGCTATATCGACTAAGGCGGTCACGCTGATCACAAATATATATACTTTTCCATATCTAGCTCGCTTCCTTTAGGTGGTTACAAACACCATACCAAAGTTAATATACCCCTTTACCTATTCTATAGGTGTAGAGTATAAAAAAAATGGGTATAAAATAAAAATAGTTAATACATTTAAAATATGTCAACAGTTTTGAGAGAATTTGAAAAAATATGCGAATAAAATATCATACAATTAAATTGTATAAATATTATACAATTTTTAAGATGAAAATGTTTATCTATATAATAATTCTTAATCAATGGTAACATCTAGTTAAAAAGAAATAAAATTTTTGAATAATTAATTACTGTATTCGTTTTCGAAGTAATCATTTAATTGGTGCAGTCGATAGGACTCTAAAGTAAAGGAGTCCAGTGATAAAGAAAACGTTAAATAATAATAAATAAATTTAAAATAATTAAATTATAATATTATAAAAAAAAAATTTTTTTTTGTGAAATATAAACCATTAACAATTTAAGTGAACCTAAAACTGCTCAAGCCAAATAGCAGTGAAAATAAACAGTATAATAAAAACCATTTATTTAATTTAAATCTAACAAGCTGTAAATTATTGCACAAAAAAAGATAAATAAAATTTATTGAAAATTAAATAACTATTGAAAGGCTTGAATTAAAATTTTAACGTGTTACTGTTATACTGAACTATAAATAGTGTTCTATTGTGAACAACACAACATCAAAGTTAAAACATTCTTTTTGTGTCATTAACTAAATAAGGATATTATGAATCCACTACTTCATCCATCAGTGTTACATGCTGTAGTCCAGCAGAATCAACAACAACATCAACAAGAAAATCAACAACAAGATCAACAGCAAAATCAACCCTTGGTGTTAAATCAAACATTGAAACTATACCAGAGTTCAATGGTAAAGGTAATGATTTATTCACATTTTTAGTTTTAGTTAGTAATGTAGTTGCTTTATTATTAAGATATGATGCTTCCAGTCAAAAAATATTATTAATTAGAATTAAAAGTAAACTGACTGGTAATGCAAAACCAATAATTGAAATAAATAATAATTTTAATAATTGGTCCGACATGAGAACAATATTAGTAAATAATTTCGGTGACAAAAGAACTGCTACACAAATCTTTGACGAACTAAGATCCGTGCTATTTAATTCAACCAGTGTAGAATTATATAACCAGATTCAAAGTGTTTTAAGCAAATTTAATAATAAAATAAAAGATAAGTCTGACAGTTTTAATAAAATTAGACAAAACATCGACTCTAGTTTACAAATATTCTAAGACAAATTATCCAAACCAATGCGTTCTATAATTTTCAGTAGAAAACCAAGTAAGAGGCTCTGGACATTTTACATGAAGGGAATTATGCTAATTGCAGGACTAAAGGCTGTTTTACCATTATAACCATTAATAACCATTGAAGCATTTTTAGAATTTAATACCAATAAAAAATTTGAATTCTTAGAATTATCATATAATAGTCGAATGGATGGACTGGTTGGTAATAATATACTAATACCATTAGACTCCAATATAAACTACAAAAATAAAGTCTTAAAATTAAATACAGGAAATGAGCTTCCTATTTTTTTCAACGAAAAAGAAAGAACAAGAGTATTCAATTCCTTTCCCTTTAGAAAATATTCAAATTTTTCAACATGAAACTTTTCTAGGGAAAAACGAAATCAGGTGTAATAACTTAGATCCCTCCTCCAAAAGTGAACTAATGAATTTATTAAAAAAATCCAAAAAATCCTTTTATTACGAAGGTGATGATCCCACTTTTACTCAGGCTTTCAAGCATAAAATTAATACTCTGAACGAACTTCCGATTTATACAAAAATCTATCATTATTCTGAGGTACAAAGTCAAGAAGTTGACTTTTAAAGGAATAAAACCTAATCCGAAAAAATTAGATGCAATCAACGAATTTCCAATTCCAAAGACCTGAAAATAAATAAATTTTTTCTTAGGTCTTGTGGGATACTATAGGAAATTTATCAAAGACTTTGCGAAAGTCGCAAAACCACTTACAACGTGTTTAAAAAAGGATAAACGAATTAATATTACTGATACTGAATATAAAAATGCTTTTAATAATTTAAAATTACTAATTCCTTCAGATCCTATTCTTAGTTACCCTAATTTTTCTAAACAATTTATTTTAACCACCAACGCAAGTAATTTTGCCCTTGGAGCTGTTTTGTCCCAAGACATTCACCCGGTATGTTATGATTCACGCACTTTAAACCAACACGAGTGTAATTATTCGACTATTGAGAAAGAATTATTACTCGCAATAGTCTGGGCAGTAAAGTATTTCCGCCCGTACCTTTACCGTAGCAAATTTGTTATAAGGACAGACCATAAGCCTTTACAATAGCTTCACAGTATAAAAGAGCCCAACTCTAAATTACAACGTTGAAAGATTAAGCTAGAGGAATTTTATTTTGAAATTAAATAGGTAAAAGGACGAGAGAATAAGGTCGCCGACGCCCTGTCCTGAGTCGAAATCAACTTAAATGAGATGAAACTTGATGAAAAACGCCCAACAGATGCAATAATTCACTCTGCCGAAGAAGACAATACCGAATATATTCCAATCTCTGAATATCCACTAAATGGCTATAAAACTCAAATTATTATAAAAACTGATACTGTAGAAAAATTTTTATTAAATAAAATACATGGCAATATTCATTAGAGAATTCATTCAGAGAATTCATTTATAAAGATTTTTAAAGAACATACACCCCCTAAAGGGATTGTAGGAGTAATGATAGATGACATAAAATTTTAAGCTTATTTCAAAATACTTATATAAAACATTTTTCTATGAACAAATTACTAATTATCATTAAGTATTCCTTTTTACTCAGGGACATTCTATTCAGAAACGAACTTCAAGAAATAATACTAGACCAACATAACAAAACTAAACATAGAGGTATTAACGAAGTATATTACAATTTGAAAAAAAGATATTCTTTTCCAAAACTTAAAGAAGAAATACAAAAAATTATCAATAATTGCCATATCTGCAATACTGCCAAATATGAAACACAACCTGTAAAACTACCTTTGAAGATTGCGGAAACACCTAGCAAATGCTTAGAAATCGTCTACATGGGCATATGGCTTAAATCGAAAAGAAACCCATACCTAACAATTATAGATAAATTTTCCAAATATGGCCAAATCATACCCTTAAAATCTAGAAATTGGAATGACTTAAAAAACGGACTGATGCAATATATCGCTTTATTTGACAAGTCAAACAAAATTATAATTGACAGAGAAAAAGGCTTTAATAGTTATAATTTTAAAAACTTCCTACAATATGAAGGAATAAACGTACATTTTACAACACCGAACATTGAAAGGTTTCATAACACCACAAACGAGCATATCCGAATTTTAGAGACAGTTGTGAAGGAACAAGCAACCCCGTCGGGAGAGGATCCAGTTATAAAGAGTTTAAAGGTTTATAATGAAACCACTCATTCGTCTACTGGTAGAAAATCAATAGACTTCCTAAATGGAGTTATCTCACAAACCGAATATCCTACAATACGAAATATTCTGATACAAAAAAAAGAAAAAATAATAGGTACCCGAAATCTCAAAAGAAAAAATAATCAAACTTCCAACTATCTGAAATTAGATAGAATAAGAAAACTACAACCATAGCACAAAAAAGTTGAAATAAAATTTCACCTTTTACAGAAATGTTCTTTATCATCCTACTACTAATATCCCCACATTACATCTTATCAAAGTCCTCAATTGAAGTAACTGAGATACAAGTTTATTTTATAATCTTAATCATCTCAAAGCGGATTTTAACATTTTTTTATCCTCATCACTTAAGTAAAAGAGGTTTATTCAATTTAGCCGGCAATGGACTCCGTTTTTAACCGGAGTAATGGACAATGAGGACAGAAAAGAAATCGAAACCCTTATAGAAACAATAGAAATAAATAATAGAAACATTTTAAAAAATTTCAAAATCAAATGAGTATAACTTTTAATAATCTGGATAATCATATTAGCAAAGTAAAAAACTTCAGCTTTATTTAATAAATGAAAATATTAAAATTCTATTAAAACAAATTTCAGACATTAAAGAAATTATTTTAGCAAGTAAGTTAGAAGTTTTATCTAGAAACATTTTGTCAAAGGAACAGATTAAAAATAATAACATTACAATTGAAACACTTCTCTACATAAAAACTGGTGTACTTATCAAAGAAAATGTTATAATTATTGTAATATCTTTGCCAAGATTTGATAATGAAATCATAATATTTAATCGGCTTATTTTTTCCCATACAAATATAAACATCCTTTTTCCGGATAAACTATAAGACCAATTTTAATGAAACAACAACCAAAAGAAAGGTTTTTATTGTTTTCATAGGACAATGATATTTTTTTTTTAGAATACTGCGTTTTTTCAGGTGAAAACCCGTCTTTAATTTAACGTAAATTTGAATTTAACGGTCACGCTGTTAAAAGTTAAGGCTTATAACTCTAATATTATGCGCCGACTTTCTGGGTAAAAGTAATTCATTTTCGGTTGTAACTCGCAGCTCAATCAAACTATTATACATATGCGCCGACTTATGTCTTTCTTTTTTTTGTTTAGTTCAAATGTTCAATGAACAAGGAGATTTAAATTTTTTTTTTGTTTTTGTTTTTTCTTTATCTTAAAAAGTGAATGAAAAAAATGATTGAATGAAAGCAATACATTTGGTTTATACAGTAGTTTTCATTTATAGCGAACTCGGTGCAATTTTAATTATTATAAACTTTACACTTTTTGATAAAGAATTAAATTTTACCTAAAAATGAAAGTTTTTTATTACTTTGATATTTCTTTTATTTAAAATATTTATATCTAATTATGTTGCTTGGTGATTAATTTAGTATTTTTTTATTTATTTTTGAATATAAAAAAAATCATAATAACGCATCAAAAATACAAAAAAAATTTCATTATTCACATCAAATAAAATTTGAGCAAATGAGTTCGAAGTGTCCATTCTAGAATCAGCACATTCTACAATGTTCAAGTTTTATACTAATTTTTCAAAATTCACAGCATTCTTTTAAAACGACATTCGTTTATTACGACGAATATTTTCCGTCCCATTATGGTCGTTATAACCGAAAAGTACTGTACTTTGTTTTCGTTTGCTTAAACATTTTTTTTTTTTTAAATCGTATATTGTTGTTGGTTTTTGTTAAGTTAAGTAAATTTACATGAAAGCATACGCGACGTACTGTACCTCGGAGTTTTAAAATTTAAAAACTGACAAAGCGTATAAAAATATTGTAATTGTTTTTTCTTATGTTCCTACGATTAAATTTTAAAAATAAAATATTTTAAAATAATATTTTTTTAAAATAATTTTTTTTAAAACATATATTCAAAATAATTGAAATATGTTTGCAAAAAATTAAAAACGAAAAATCTTTCTTAAAAAAATAATTGGCAATTTAAATGATTTGTTCCTTTGGGCCTAAGCAAAATCAACGCTTATGGTGTTTTAAATTAGTAGTTAAGTACATGATATTACATGAGAATAACTTACTGTACCTCGAATTTTTAAAATTTAAACATTGACAAAGCATATAAAAAAGTTATTGTTTTTTCTTATGTTGTTTTGTTATTGTTCTAAAAATAAAATATTTAAAATAATATTGTTTTTAAAAATACCTATATTTTTTTAAAAAATACTTTACATATATTCAAAATAATTGAAATACCTATAGTATGTTTGCAGAAACAAAAAAATAACATTTCTTAAGAAAAATTATGTGTTCTTTACAGATCAACCAGAATAAACGCGTACGGCATGCAGTTTCTGTCAAAAAAATTTGAAATAAATAGGTATGTTCTGTACTGTACTTCGGAATTTAAAATTTTAAAATTTGACAAAGCGTATTAAAATATTGTAATTGTGTTTTCTGATGTTGCTATGATTTAGATTTATAAAATAAAATATTTTAAAATAATATTTTTTTTTTTAAAAAAACATACATTCAAATTAATTGAAAATACCTATAATATGTTCGCAAAAAAAAACTAAAAAATAATCATAAACTTAAATAAAAGTTGACGTAAATTTCTGTCAAAAAATTTACAAATAAATAGGTACATGAATTTTCATGAGAGCAACCAAAATACGCGTAACGCGATGTACTGTAATCGAATTTTTGAAATTTACAAATTGACAAATGGTTTTTGGTTTTTCTTATATTTCTAAGATTATGTTTTAAAAAATATCTATTATTGAAAAAAATTCAAAATATATGAAATTAATAAAATTTTTTGTTCTAAATTAAAACATTCAAATAAATTTTAGCAAATGAGTTCGAAGTGTCCATTCTAGAATCAGCACATTCTACAATGTCCAAGTCTTATACTAATTTTTCACAATTCACAGCATTCTTTTAAAACGACATTCGTTTATTACGACGAATATTTTCCGTCTCATCATGGTCGTTATAACCAAAAAGTACTGTATTTTGTTTTTGTTTGCAATTTATTATAATACAGTAGGTACTAAAAAAAAAATTTTTTGTAAATCGTAAATTGTTGTTGCTTTTTGTTAAGTTTTTTGTAAAATTAAAAACCGACTTCTGAAATAAGCAGAAACTGAAAAAAAAAATAATATTTCTTAAGAAAAATGATTTGTTTCTTATTGATTAGCCAAAATTAGCATGTACGGCATTCAGTTTCTGTCAAAATTTTGAAATAATTAGTTATGTAAAAAAATTTACATGAAAGCATACGCGACGTACTGTACCTCAGAGTTTTAAAATTTAAAAATTGACAAAGTGTATAAAAATACATATTGTAATTGTTTTTTCTTATGCTGCTGCGATTAAATTTTAAAAATAAAATATTTTAAAATAACATTTTTTTTTTAATTATTTAGTTTAAAACATACAAATATTCAAATAAATTGAAAATACCTACAGTAGGACAATATGTTTGCAAAACTAAAAAAATTATCTTTCTCAAAAAAAGTTATTTGTTCCTTAGGTCCCAACCTAAATAAAAGCGTACAGCGTATAATTTCTGTCAAAAAATTGAGAAATAAATAGGTACATAAATTTACATTAGAGCAGCGAAAATACGCGTAACGCAATGTACTGTATCTCGGATTTTTAAAATTTACAAATATTGACAAAATGTATAAAAATATTATTATTGGTTTTTCTTATATTTCTAATATTATGTTTTAAAAAATAATATTTTTTTACAATAAATTTTATTAAAAAATATCTTATATTCAAAATACCTATAATATGAAATTAAAAATATTTTTTGTAGGTACTAAATTAAAACATTCAAATAAATATTTTTGATAATTAAAAATATAAATTAAAAAAACGCGCGTATCGATTTACCGATAATGGATATGTAGACAGACGTATTGACGTACTGCCGTATAAAAATTGTACGTCGTATGTTTTGATTTCATTCTAATAATTGAAAAGTTTATTTCACACTTTCAACATCGAATAATGTTTTTTTATAATAAAAAAAACTATTTTTAGTTTTACTTTGCCAAAACGAACAAATTTTATATATCAAAAAGTGTACATGAAGATTAGATAGGCGTAGTTTGTAAATGGAACGCTAATTTTTGTTTCAGGAGTACATAATTGTTAGATTAATCGTCATATATATATTTGACATCTTAAAACTACCTGTCATTTGAGAAGTTAATTATATTTAACAGTATTTAAATATTAAAAAGTGAAAAAATTAAGGCTTATTGCTGATATAAATATAAAGAATATTTTTTTAAAATGGAAGGGGGTAAGTGCTTATTGGTTATCAAATAAAAAATATGATTTAACATAACCTATTCAAGAGAATTTTAAATAAAGCCATCTGCCGGAAATTATTTATCTACTCTGTCAAATACTCTTTTACAAGGGCTGAAGTAGCTGACAATAGTTGAGAGTAGAAAAGAGTTTACTCCCCATAAAGGAATAAAAGCAATAATATTTACTTGTTTTAAGAAACTTATGAGTCATGACTCATAATCATGTATAGAAATATATTTTTGTCAATAAAAAACTTAGGAAATATTAAATAAATAAACTAGACAAAAAGGTATAAAGGAAACTAAGGAATTCAGAATCATTTTTCGCATGTTTTCAGAACTTTAAATAGGCATACATTTGTAGTAAAAATTAAATTTAAAAATGAAAAAAGGGTAGGAAAAATTTATTCTGTGATTTATTGAAAAACTTTTTTTTTTGCTATAAATCTTAAGATTGAGATTTAAAAAAAGACTTCGGTCAACTTGACTATTTTTTTTACTTCTGGCAGCTTCAATATACTATAATACTAAATACTAAACTTATGAATTACTATTTGTTAAATTTTGTTGCACATATAATGTATTCATAGAGTTTTTTAATTAGGATACAGAATACGTACAACATTGTTCATATCGTATATAAATGTTTAGAAAAAAGTACAGTTTGCTATATGAAGGACAGCATTAACTCGAATTTTGGGTTCTTGACTTCAATAAATATATGTATATGTTTAGAATTATGTATTTATTAGAATAATATTTATATGTATTTAGAATTTTAATTTAATTTAACTGTACCAATTTATCCTCTCTATAAAGCAGCTTAAGCTATAGAAAAAAAACTCAAAAATCGGTACTTAACAACGTTTTAATAATTAAAAAAAATTATAAATTTTTTTTAAGCAAATTTCAAGCGCAAGAATAGTTGAAAACACTGTTGGCATAACTTTTATTATGTATAGTCTAATATAATTTACACAAAACGAATTTTATATGTTAACTTAAAAGCAAAAATAGCTCGAATTTCGAGCACTGCGATACTAGTATGTTATAAAACGTTAATCGAAAAAATTCCTAATAAAAACAAATATTAAGAAATAATTTTTGATACTGATAAAATTATTTCATGTAAGCAAAACACTTATGAAAATGTAAATAAGATTGCTACACTTGTATTTCAAATTTACTAAATAACGAGAAAGATTATAGTTGCCCTTGTTAACTTTTAGATACCCGTGCGTACGGGTAAAGTATTAAATAAATAAGAATTTCATATATTGCAATTGAACTGTTTGACAGAAAATTCAAAATATTTGTTTTTTTTATATTTAGTTAAAAAAAAATTAATAAAAAAAAAGAGATAAAATTAAAAAAAAATATGCTCTGAACGAGATTCGAACCCACACTTTTCAATTAAAAGGCCGACGTCCTAAACACTAAGCCATCGATTTTTTGTTTATCTTAATCTTTTTTGAAAATTATTATAGTTGCTATGGTATCAATTGTATCAATTGTATTGTTTGAAAAATTGTTTTGAATTTTGTTATAAAAATATTAAAAAAAAATTAATAGTTTAGAATATAAATGAGAGTTTTCTGTCAAATTTTCTATAAAATAAAATTTCTCATACATAAAATAAATACATATTACTTATTAAAAAGAAAATAGAAGAAAATAGATAACAAAAAATTAATTTAAAAAAAAAAATTTTGACCGAGATTCGAACCGAGACATTTTGACTAGAAGTCCCATGTCCTGACCACGACACCATGACACGATTAATAATTTAAACTACATTTTGTTTGGTTTCTATTTAGTTATTCATTTTGAAAATATTCATATAATTTCAAAAAATTTGTATGGCAGCTACCCGAAGCCTTTGTCCGATTTTAACCAAAAACAATAGGGAACCTACAAATTGTCTAAAATTTATTGTGTGAAAGTTACAGAACTCTAGCTCTAATAGTTTTTGAGTTATCGTGCTGACGGACGGACGGATGGACACACATAGCTAGATCGATTCACTTCGATGCTGATTCGATCCGTACCCTTGAGACTATATCTGGCTCGTCTATTTCGATACGTTACAAACGGAGGAGTAATTTTAATATACCCAATGTTCATATATGCATGCACGGTTATAATAATAAAATGGATTGTAAATATCATAAAAACTTTACAGAAGAAATTAAATTAGTATCACACAATATTATAATAACGAAGAATTTAAAAGAAACTTCTTTACTTAACTATTGTGTACAGCAAATCATTATGAGAGGCAATAACATTATAAAATTATGGCAATAACATTATAAAATTCACGAATTGTAGAGTTTCTCTAGGAGGTTTTCAAACGAAAAATTCTGAAGAAGAATACTTTCAGCAAATTCTACCATATGTAGAAAGTGATATTAATGTCAAAAAAATTACTAATCAATTTCAATTAGAAGACCTCCATTTTACACATATCAGTAATACTAAGCATTTAAAAGAATTTAAACTAGAATAAAATTGGAAATGGTATACTAATATAACGGCAGATATAATTATCAAAATCGGGATACTGATTGCTTGTATCTACCTATAATTCAAAATAAAAATAAGAAAGTTTAGTCAGTTCATTTTTAACATCTAGTTAAAACAGAAATCAAATTTTTGAATAATTAATTATTTGTTTTATTATTTTTTTTTATTAGTTTTCGAAATAATTATTTAATTATATATAAGACTTTTAAGAAAAAAACTTACTATAAAATTGAAAATGTACTACTTATATTAACTAATTAATTGATCCAACACCACCACAATATAGCAAATAAAATTTTTAATATTTTAGAAACAAATTAAAAATTGAAAAAAATTTTTTTAATAGAATAAAAACAAAAATAAAAAGCAACAAAAACACAAATAAATAGAAATCTGCTGTTAATTCGTTGAAAGTCACGAACAAAATCATCACTTACATGTACAATGTATTATTATATAACATAATCTAAATTCGAAGGGATTTTTTTATTTTCGTACAAAATCAGAGTTATGCACTTTTCCCAGGAGATATACATAACCTTAATTTTGTAACCGACAATAAAATTCCTCTCAATTCAGAATCTCGCATACAATACTATTTAAATATTATTAAATAATTATAAAGTCCCTCCAGCTATATATATCCCGCCTTCAATTTTAGAAGAGCCTTTAAATCCTAAATTTCGTTTAGGGTAATGTGTCTCAAATATATTGTTAGGGGAATATAAACAACAATTTATATTCTCCTAACAATATTTGGGCAATATATCCCTCCTCTGGTTTGACATATCACCTCAGGACATAATGGCCCAGGGCCATATGACACGTTGCCATCTGAAAACTATTTGCATGCGAAGACGTATTATCTCAATATTCCCAAGAAGAATATCAACCTTACAATTTATGAAGAGTATAAGGCACATACGTTGTTGTTTCACAGAAGGGAGGCAAAATTTCGTCGATGTCGTGTAAAAATGTGGAAGCCAACCAAATTCATGTGCAAGAAGTGTAATTTTCATTTGCATACAAAGCGTTTTGAAAAATATCACGAAAAATAAATTGTTTGCTATCATTTTCAGCACAATTTTCAAAACTTTACTTATTCTACTCACTACTTCATTATGTAATTTCGTAAGGTAAAGTTTTCAATAAAAATATACTATTTCAAAATTTAATTTTAAGTATAGGTAGTCACAAATATCTATACTTACAATATTTCAATATTTATTAAGAATTTCCTTAAGTGAGAAGATAAAATCTTTAAATAAAACAAGTAAAGAAATAGTCAGTCGGTGCAACCGATTTAGAAATACCCTACATCTACTTTATAATACTAAAAACATTTTCTAATTACTTTATCTATTCAAAAATAATAAAAATTCTTACTAATTTATCTATTTAAAAATATTAAAAAAACAAAAAAAAGCAATTATCTTAAATTGTTAGTTTAAGTACCTATTAGAAAAGCTTATAAACGCAATTTATGCAATAAATGTATTTCTAAAATACAATTACAAATTTAGAACTTTTCATATAATTCATTTAAATATATATAGCTTAAGTATGGTACACAATGTCTTAATTATATATCACCTATGGTAATAATTCAATAAAATATATGATATAACAAAAATTAAAAAAAAAAAGAATTTAATCGTTTATTAAAAAAATATTTTGTTTTTAATTTATAAAATACAATACATAAATTGTTTTATAGTAAAATTCTTAGCCTTTGAAAAATATAAAAGTGTTAAATAAGAACAGAAATAGGAAAGAACCCTCGTGTATCAAATTTAAAGTTTCTATCTTCGTGTATTTCAAAGATAAACTTTTTAATTTTGGGATTTTTTAGGAGGCACCTGAACCACCGCTACAATTAAGTCTAAATTTCGGGGACACAGGAAATAGGAAATATATTCTTTGGTTTCGAAATGATACTCGTTTGGCTGGTCCCCAACCCACTATTCCAATTGGTCCCAAATTTCAAGGACACTATGGAAATAGAAAGAGACACCATGATACCAAATTTATAGGTTCTATCTTTATTGGTTTCGGGATTAGGCTCTTTTGGCCTAAATTCAATACAAAAGTTCTAAGTTTCATACCCATGGTCCAATCCCGACCCATCGCAGTCTCCGCCGTAATTTCATTACCAGTATCGTATAATTTTCTTGAATAAAAAAAATGCCAAATAGCAGCCAGTGTTCGATTTTTCGAACAGTCCTTTTCCAGGCTCACGAACAAGCTAGCCCAAGTCTGACAACGGATTTGAATTTTTTGGGCCTAGATTATCTTTATCGTGAAAAATTAGGATACGTTTTTTTTTTGGCCGAACATGGGTTAATTATTTGATTAATATTATTTCAATTTATTATAATTGTTAACTTTATTTTTTTAATTAGTAAGAATTTTTAATATTTGTGAATTGATAAAATAATTAGAAAATGTTTTTAGTACTATAAAATTAATTTCGTTAGCTATGTCTTACTTTATGGTTTTATGGTTTTAAAATTACTTATGAACTTCCCAATAAATTTGAACCAAATAGGTGTAGGGTATTTCTAAGTCGGTTGCACCGACTGACTGTTTCTTTAATTGTTTTTTTATATTATACGTAAATCAATTTTTATTAGTTTAATTTGAAAAATTTGGGTTTGGTTTAATTTAAATATTTATATGAATCATATTTACGTTTCCTTGAATTCAATTTGGACCAGGTCATATGATCCTGGTTACAGGTATAGAAAAGATTAATTTCAGATTGAAATATTGAAATTAGAACTGGTTAATTCTCATCTTTTATATTTACCATAAAGAATTTTTGAGCACTTCTGTTATATTAGGAATTTCGAAAAGATAAAATAATTTAATTTATTATGTCTTAAGATAAAACTAATAAAAGCTTTAATGGCTTTAAAATGCCTTATAGATTTTAAATTTAATTTGAGCCAATTAGGTATAAAGTATTATTAAGTCAGTAGAACTGACTTACTGCTTAAATTACAGTTATTAGTAGTTTATAAAAAATATTAAATAAAAAAAAGAAAAAATTTATAGTTTTAAGTAAAAACTATAAAAGACTTAAAAGAAACCAAAATATTGGTATTGAAAATAAAACAAAACTTATTTTGTGATGAAAAGTTTGAGAAGAAGTTTATTTTAAGTTTATCGTTTGATATTCGCTGGATATTTAAAATTAAAATAAAAATTTGATAACACTGGAGCTAATTACATTATTGAATATGTAACAATGTATTGTGTAACAATATTTAAGAAATTGAAATGCAACTAGATGACTAGCTGACTGAATAGGAGTGAGAGGGATGGCTATACTGATTGGTTAATGTGGTTTATTATTTATTTTGGAATTGAATTTTTTAAATTTTGAAAAAAATTTTAAATATATTAATTTAAAACAAAAAAAGCAAGTAGGATAGAGCAATCTTGTACCAAATTTCATATTTTATCGTTATTAATTTCGAAAAATGCTTATTACTTATTAGATATCTGGAAGAGTGTAAAAAAAAAAATTTTTAATTATGTATAGATTACCAAAAAACATATAATTATAAGAATTAAAATTTGTAAAAATGTGCCTATATAGCTTCACTCTGTCCATCCGTCCGTCCGTATGTTTACAAAACTTTTACACCGCTTGAAATAGAATAAAGAAATTTTAACCACGGGTAGATATTGCAAAAAAAATAATTTCGGTGAAGAATTTTTTTATCTAGCCCCTCAAATTTGGAAAAAGTCCTATTTTTAAATTGTTATAACAAGAGTTCTGTTAAGTGTATTTTCAATTTGAAAACGCAAAAGATAGCTAGTTTTATAAATTTATAAATTTTTAAAAGGTAGATGTTTAGGGTTACCATACGGTACTAAAATTAACAATTATGCAAAACTCAATTTTTGCAAAATTTTTGGCCACACATATCTTCTACACGGTTCAATATATTGATCACGGTTCAAGCTAGGGGGACTAGACTTGCGAAATTAGTAGGAGTTGGTTAACAAAATTTTTTTGTCACTATAAGGGCTCGAAAATTTAAATTTTGCTATTTTTAAACACCTGTTCAAAGTTTTTTTTACATATATACAAAAATTACAGCTGCAGCATTATGTTTCAACGTACATTAAAGGTTTATCTTAAATTTGAAAGGGTTTCTTTAAATTGAAGAAATTGTATCTTAGTTTTTGCTTAGATAATAAAATTCTAGGTAAAATTCCAAATTTTGGTGGAGTTTACAATTGATTTCCTAGAACAGAAAAAACTGGAAGGGTAAGGACAGGAGTGGGGTGGGCGGATCCATCATGTAAGATGAAAAATTTTGCTAAGCAAAAATTTAGGAACCTTCCTGTGAAATTGACGGGCTACTAGGTCTTAAAAATGATAACTTTTATGTTTTTTAAAACAGGTAACTTATTCACCAGTGTAAGTTTTTCCAAAATTAAAGGTTAACATTGAAGCTCCAACATTATATTTCGCACTTATTAACAGATTTCCTTTATTGCATTGGGGTTATATGCTAAGTATTTCACTATTAGTCATATAATTAATAAATTAATGAAATAACTAAATTATAATATTATCATTTGTTATACCCTACACCTCTATGAAATAGGAAAAGGTATATTAACTTTGGTATTGTGTTTGTAACCACCTAAAGAAATCGAGCTAGATATGGAAAAGTATATATATTGATCAGCGTGACCTCCTGAGTCGATATAGCCATGTCCGTCCGTGCGTCCGTAGGCACAATAACTCAAAAACTAATGCGCTATCTTGATGAAATTTTAACTGTAGGTTACTAGGACTTAAAGTACGGTGGGGATAAATTATAGGCGAAATCGGCCCATGGGTTCGGATTCTGGACCTTTTAATTGTTCTAAGGGCCAAGGAACATATAAAAAAAGTAAGGATAACTCAACAACTAATGGTGTTACAATCATGAATTTTTTGATGTAAGTTACTAGTAATGAGACTATGGCGGGCCCTGCGTACGAACGAGTTCGGACCATGGGTTCGGATCCTAGAAGTTTTTGATCGAATTTAGGCCAAACAAGCATAATTTCGAAACCAATGAAGATAAAACCTTCAAATTTGGTATCAATGCGCCTCTTCCTATGTTTTTAGAGTCCGGGAAATTTAGGACCGATTGGAGTAGTTGGTTGGGGACCATCCACACAATTCTGAAGACCTTAAATCATATCATTGAAATTATTTACAAAAATGCTTAATATAAGATGGAAAATTCCAATTGTGTTCAGGGGTTCCAATTGTGCTTCAAAAAAATTCAAGTAACTCCAAAAAAATGTAGAAGCTTCATATTTGGCACAAAGCTGTTCTTTACTATTTCCTACGTGTTCCCTTAATTTATGATCAATTGGAGTGGTGGTTCAGGTAACTCTCTTAGACCTCTAAAAGTTTAAAGGATTATCATCGAAATTAATAAAAATAGTACAATAGATAGTACAATAGCGGCAACAATAGATGCCGCTATTTTGATGAAATTTAAACTCTAGGTTACAAGTAATGAAAGTAGGCCATGAAAGTAGTCGAGTTCGGTCAATGAGTTCGGATTATAGGAGCTTTTGATCGATTTGCGTTTATAAGCTTTTCTAATAGGTACATAAACTAACAATTTTTGAAAAATTTGAATTATTAAATATATTTTGCTTTGATTAGCTTTTGATCACAAAATTTAAAAATTCAAACTTTTTAACTTTTGTAATTGAATTGAAATAAATATATTTTCATTTATTTCAAGTTTTTTTGTTTTTTAATATTTTTAAATAGAAAAATTAGTAAGAATTTGTAATATTTTTGAATAGATAAAGTAATTAGAAAAAGTTTTTTAGTACTATAAAGTTAATTTGGTTAGCCATGTCTTATAATGTCTGTCAAACTAATAAAATCTTTTATGGGTTTAAAGTGACTTATGAAGCTATCATTAAATTTGAACCAAATAAGTGTAGGGTTCTAGTAATAGGTGTTGTTGGATCAGGATTTTCAATATTAGAAAATTGCCTTGATACCAATCTAAAAAATCACTTTGTTATAGAATATAACAGGGTGAATTAATGAAACGCTAATTCAATATTATATTCGCAAATCAAAGTGTAAAAATAAAGAATTAAAACAAAGTTCTTCCCTTCAATTCTGATTCTTTAATGTCTTTTCTCTTCATATTTTCGATTCTTATATACTATTTTTAACACTAATACAATTAAAACAACTTAAATATAACATTCATCATAAAACCTAATATTAACTAATATTTCCTAAAAAACCCAAATTCAATATTTTCAAAATTTCTCTTTTATGATTTACAAAGAAAACCCGAATTCAATATTTATTTTATGACTTACAAAGAATTCTCAAAGAAATTTACTAATTACATTACAAAATATTGATAACGAAAATTCTGAATCATAAAAGATCCTTATATTTAATATTACAAAGTTTTATCATTGCAATTGAGAATTAAGGCAAGGATCACTTATCTCCAGACATTGTTTGTAAAAATTGCAAACATTGTCTCGTCATCTTTTATTACACCGTCATAAAAGTGTATCTTTTTTTAAAATCCGTGTTATCGGAATCTTTTATTTTTCCTTTATTTATTATTGATTTATTTATTTAAAAGTGAATTTGGGTATTTTCTAACATTTTAAATCTTAATCTCTCAAAATACATTGTAAACTAATAAAATATGTAAATTCCAAAAATTCAAATAAATGTAAGAAATTAAGAAAAAATACAAAATTATTTCCTCAAATAAATTATGTTTAAAAGATTAAACATCCTCCCGCCCGTTGATGTGTGCATCAACTATATTGATCTGAAAATCTTCTGGTTTAAAGATGACTGCTGGTTTTTGTGAAACGTTCTTCCTGACCTTCATGTATTTTGCCAACAGACCAGAGAGAATGAGTATGACTACTATTACTGTGACATAACTGACTGCATATTGATGTTTATCATGATGTGAAAGTTCTGGAAACGCTCTTTCTTCAGTCTTTAAGAAGTTAATTTGTTGTTTTAACTGATCATACGGAAGTTTAAATGAACCTTGAGTTACTTTCAAATAATTGTTCATTTTGATGCTAGTAAATGACGTATTAACTATCTCCGGGAACTTTTTCCTGTCTATCAACGTTGAAATTGGTTTGAATGTTTGTATCGTAAAATCGTCATCTTTTAAAATACAATTTTCCTTAAATGTAAGGATCCCGTTATTTTTTAATTGTACTGGATATCCTTCGTTATTGCAGACAATATTATAAATTCGTGGAGTTGAGAGTGAATATATCCATGCATTCGTTTTTCTTAATTGAATCCATTCGTCTTGCATCTCCGATATCTTTATTATACAATCATCTGATACTATTTGTTGACTTAATAACCGAAACTCACATGTATCTTTATGGGAATTTCGAATTCTGATTGGACCTTGTTGCTCACAAACGTATTCATTGTCGTCAATGTTTTTACAGTGTTCTACTTCTGCTTCACTCATTGGATACCATTTATCTCGATGTACATTAGTCATTATAAATTTAAGATTTGACTCTATTTTTATGAATGTATTATTTATGTTTACTGGAAAGGTTTTTATGTTGAACAATTGATAATCGATTTTGGATAACAGTGGCACTTCTACAGCAAATATCGCTAAATTCATTGTGATTCGGCATTTCGCTGACATCAGTTTATAAATCTGTGATAAATTTGGAAGCCTTGTATGACTTGGGATAACTGTTTTGGATTCTGTTAGATGATGTTTCAATTGTTCCGGTGATAAAATCAACGGGTTTACTTGATTATAATGAATATTAGTAATTCTTTGTAATAAATTCCGCTGAATCAACAAGAATTCTTCAATGAGTAAGCCTAAATATTGTGATGTCAGGACGAAAGTGTTCCTTAACTTTTCCTGTTGCAAGTCAGCAGATAAATCGGTAATCTGATGAAAAACTTTCTCGACTTCTGTTTTCATGATTTTCACTTGCCTTATGTGATCTTCCTGTGATTTTTTCATTAATGTTGCAGTGGCGTCAATTACTGAAGTTTGGTTCTGAATTAATTGTAGCAAGTGATTATCATTTGTCGTCAAATTTGTTATGACTTCTTCAATTTGTTTAGCGTATTCTTCATCTAATACACCAAACAATTTATTGGCTATATTTCCCACAATATTAATTAAGCCTCGCTTGTTTCTGGACTGATGTTTGGTCTCCATCAAAAGAAGCTCATTGTTATCCGAAATTTCCTGCAGCTGGTGTCTATATTGGTTGATAATTACTGTCATATAATCAATTTCTATGCTCCAGTTTTTCATTTTTTCTAAGTTAAGAATCCCATCGTGAATTCCTGACAAGGCCTCCCAATAGGTGCTCAAATTGTATACTACCATAATTTTCCATTTTGAGACTTCTAGTTGTGCCCTTCCTAAATCTTCAAAATAAACTCCTGCATCATCAAGATGTGCCACTTCAAATGGACGTTTTTGACCGAAAACTATCAAGGGTAAAAATAGAAAACAAATTAATGTGATGAATGATGCATTATATGCCTGGCGACTTCGTTTGGAATTAGTGGAATTGGACTCTGAAGTTTTAACTCGTTTCTTTCGACATTTATTCCTGTTTTCGTCATGTATCGGTGTTTTGGCCACATCTGTTTGCTGTTCGGACCTTGATTTTTCGTCGACCATTTGTGGTTCTTGATTTGTTTCGATTGGAAGTGGGGCTAAATTATGAATAGCTCTTTTAAATACTCCATTTTTAGTTTGCACCTGCGCCACTCTTATTAAACCATCTTTTCCTTTTATAGTTTCTATAATTTTGCCCATTGGCCAATGTAGAGGCATTGTACTGTCTTCTTTGAGCAAAACTATCATTCCAGGTTTTACGTTTTTCATCGTTTTTTTCCATTTATATCTTGTTTGTAATTCTGTCAAGTACTCTGTTGACCATCTTTTCCAAAAGTCTTGACGAATGGCTGATACTAATTTCCATCTTGATAGACTGCTCATATTTTTGATTTCACTATTCGGTTCTGGAATGCTTATAAGAGGTTCACCAATCAAAAAATGTCCAGGAGTTAATGCTGTTAAGTCAATTGGATTTGTGGATAACGGAGTTAAAGGTCTCGAATTCAAGATGGCTTCTGCTTCTGCCACTATTGTGCTTAATTCCTCGAATGTTAATGCTGCTGAAGAAATCGAATGCTTTAATAATTTTTTAGCCGATTTTACCGCTGCCTCCCACAGACCTCCAAAATGAGGCGATCTTGGTGGGGCAAAATGAAATTGTACTCCTTTAATTTGACATTCACTTGAAATCTTATCCTTGTTTTTTGGTGACATTAATATTTCTGTGACCTCTTCCAGTTTTCGTGCCAAAACATTATTTGCTCCCACAAAATTCGTAGCATTGTCACAAAAGATGTCTTTGCAACAACCCCTTCGAGCCATAAATCGTCTAAGAGAACCTAGGAAGCCTTCTGTTGTTAAATCCGAAACCACCTCTAAATGAACCGCCTTCGTTGTGAAACAGCAAAAAACTGCAATATAACTTTTTTGTGGTCGCTTCCGACGAATATGATAATGAGTCCAGATAGGACCGCAGAAATCTACCCCAGTACTCAGAAACGGTCTTGATGGTAGTACTCTTTTTTCCGGAAGATCTCCCATTTTTTGTTTGAACAGTTGTGGGTTCATTCTGGTGCACCTTACGCAATTACTCACAATTGCTCGAGCGATATTTTTGGCTTGTAGAATCCAGAAACGCTGTCTTGAAAATGCGATTAATGCTAATGCACCTGAGTGTAAATGCCGTAGATGTAATTCTTCCAAGATTAATTTCGAAATCTCGCTCTTTCCAGGTAACAGTATTGGATGTTTCGCCTCATATGAAATCGCTGCATTAGTTATTCGTCCACCAACCCGAATAATGCCTTTTTCGTCTATAAATGGAGATAACGAGAATATTCGGCTCTGTTTATTCATTTCATTCTTTTCTGTTAATTGCTTGAGTTCTTCCTTAAAATGACTACGTTGAACTTCTTTTACTATTATAACTAATGCTCGATTTAAGTCCGTTGTTGTTATTTTTCTTGAAGTTTCCCTGTTTTTTACGATATCCGCAACCTTTAACATATACGCCATAGTGCGTTGTAAAAAGTTAAAGGAATTCCGATGATTAATCCGTGACAGGAGATAATTTTCATCACCAGTTTGAGCCATGCTCGTTGCCGACACATTTGAACTACACTTTTCTTCCTCAGCTAATTTTATAATTGAAATTTCTCTATTTGGCCATTCTTCTTCCTGAGTTTTTAAAAATGCTGGACCACAAAACCATAATTCGGAATTTAATAGATCACCGGGTAATACTCCTCGTGATATCAAATCAGCTGGATTCATCTTTGTATTCACGTAATTCCATTCCGAACTCTTTGACATCTCACATATCCTTGTAACCCGATGGGCTACATAGGTTTTGTACAATGATGGTTCTCCTCGAATCCATGATAACACGATTTGTGAGTCTGTCCAATAGTACACTTCGTCAATATCGTGGTTGAAGCATGCTTTCACCTTGTGCAGAAGTTCCGTGACCAATTTCTCTGCACATAACTCCAGTCGAGGAATCGTCAATAATTTGATAGGTGCAACTTTTGACTTTGAACACAAAAGCTTGCTTGTGATATTTCCGTTCACATCTACTGATCTCACATATATTGCAGCGCCGTATGCCTTCTCACTCGCGTCTGAAAATCCATGGAGTTCCGTTCTTGCTATTATATTTGGACTAAGCACATATCTTTTTATTTTTAAATTTGTAATTTTACTCAATTCTTCTTTGAATGTATTCCATTGTGCACTTATATTTTCGTTGACTTCCTCATCCCATTCTAAATCGAGCTTCCATAAATTCTGGATTAATATCTTTGCCCTGATGACGACTGGACTTACTAATCCTAGAGGGTCGAATAGCCGAGCAACTTCCGATACAATTTTTCGTTTTGTTATTTTCGTGTCCTTGTGCCAGATAGTTGTAAATGTGAATAAATCATCAGTCGGTTTCCAAGACAATCCTAATGTTTTGATGTAACCAGTATTTTCATCTTCGAAGTGCTTCTCTATTTCTCTTTCTTCTGATGTTATATCTTTTAAAATAGCTTCATGATTGGACGCCCATTTATGTAAAGGTAATTTAGCCGTGTTAAGCATTTCAATTAGCTCTTTTTTCAACTTGATTGTAGCAGCCAACGTATCACATCCAGTAATGATATCATCCACATAAAAGTCATTCACAACACTTGCCGCCAGTGGATATCTGATACTCTCTTCAGAAGCTAATTGCTTCAAGCATCTTGTCGCCAAATACGGAGCTGCTCGCGTCCCATAGGTGACTGTTTTTAATTTGAAGTACTGAATTTGTTGACTTGAATCTTCTCTCCACATAATAAGCTGTAACGGTTGATCTTCATGTGCTACTTGAATCTGCCTATACATCTGTTTGATGTCTGCTGTAATTACGTATTTGTATTTTCGAAATCTTAACAAGATTTCGAATAAATCATCCTGAACTTTAGGGCCCTTCATCATTATATCATTTAGGGATAAGTTTGATTTGGTTTTGCAGGAGGCATCAAATACTACCCTGAGTTTGGTAGTACTACTATCTGGTCTTTCGATACAATGGTGAGGAATCACATAATGACAGTCTGGTATTTCCTTTTCCTTAATTACTTCCATATGTCCTGCACTTTCATATTCTTTCAAGAAACTTGCGTATTTCTCTCGTAATGAACTATTTTTGCTTAGTTTTCTTTCTAAGTTTATTAACCTCCTAAATGCTGTGCTTCTGGACTCGCCGAGTACAGCAGGGTTTGCTAATATTGGAAGATTTACAACAAATCTCCCTGTAGCATCTCGGTGTGTTGTACTCTGAAAAAACTGTTCGCACTTTTGATCGGCAGCACTTAAAATTTCCTTTTCGATTGTTATTTCCTCATTCTCCCAGAACTGTTTTAACGACTCATCTAATTGTTGATTTGTGATTCCCACAAACGCCTCTTTGTCCTTTTCTTGAATTGTTTTACCCAATACCATCCAACCAAATATTGTTTCTTGAAGAAGAGGACGATTTTCTCCAAGTTGTCTCTGCCCTACTTGCATCAGTTCACAATATAACTCTGCACCCAAAAGAATGTCTACCTTTTGTGGTTTGTTAAAATTCGGATCTGCTAATTGTATGTTTCTTGGTAGTGGCCATGACGAAATATTTATGAACTTCTGTGGTTGAATTGACGTTATTTCTTTTATAACCTGAGCCTCCACATTTACTTGAATATTTTTTCTCTTTGAAAATATTTTTAAATTAACCCTATCCGTAGACTTCGCATATGATTTTCCAATCCCGCATATATTGATTTCCTCTTTTTTGGTATCCAATTTTAACCTTTTTTGTAGCCTTTCAGATATGAAATTTAATTGTGAACCTGAATCTACTAAAATTCGACAGTCAATCTCCTTTCCATTTTTGTCAGCAACAGTTCCTAAAACTGTTCCCAAAAATACATAGCTATCTTCATTTTTTGGTTGTTGCGATGAGGTATTTGAGGTCAAAGCACCTGCTTTGTCACTTTCTTCATCAATTACTTTTGAATCTACTTTCAAGTAACTGTAGTCATGCAGCAACGTGTGGTGTCTCTTTTCACATTTAGAACATAATTTTGCTGTGCATTTCTGTGCCACATGTCCTTTCTTTAAACAATTGTAGCATAAGTTTAACCGCAATACTTCTTGTTTCCTTTTTGACAATGACATTGCCAAAAACTTGTAGCATGAGCTAATGGAATGGTTTTTCCCACATAGACTGCACACTTGCAAATTATCTTTTGGTGTTGTGTACAATGTTGTGCGTTTCTGTACGTTACTGGCTTGAGGTCTGCTGCCCAGAGCTTCAAATGATTGAAACCGGTTTTCAATGCATTTTAGAAACACTTCTAATGATTGAAGCTCTTTAGGTTTCTTTACATATTGTTCATAGAAGGTATGAGTCTCTTTATCTAATTTTTTGATGATGATATGTAATATGATTGGATCCCATGATCCATATACTTTAAGTCCTAATTTTTCAAGCATCAACTTTGTAGTGTCATATAACATTTTTAAGCTTTTTGCTGAACCTATTGCTACTGTTGGCTGATTTAACAACTTCTCTAAAATTGTTGACACCAGTAGCCTTTTGTTGTTATACCTCTCTTTTAAAAGAGTCCATGCTACGTCAAAATTATCTTCTGTGACTGTAATCTGACGAATCAATCTTTCCGCTTCTCCAGTAAGATATGTTTTCAGATAATATAATTTCTGGACATTTGGAATTGCCTGTTGTTCGATCACTTGTGTAAAGATATCGTGAAATTGTACCCATTTCAAATAATCGCCGTCAAAACTAGGTATATTAATGGGTGGCAATTTTATGAATGATTCTCGATTCTGATGACCTGCTGCCGAATTTCTTGATTTATTCAATATTTCTTTTAAAGATGTAAGAGTCTCATCTACCATGTCGCTAATTTCATGGAATTCCTCGATTTCATTACTAATTTGATCAGGATCTTCCACTAATACATGAAGCTTATCGGTCTCACGACATATTTCCGCCCAATCTGCTTTAATCTGTTCCATTTTTGATTCATAGTATTCCACTGGCTTATCTTGTAATTGGACTTTTCCGATTTTTAATCCAATACAATTTTTCTTCCATTTCAACATTCTCAATGTTGATTGAATTTCTCCATCTGAATCTTTAGACCTTATTTGTGATGATAGTACCGTCTCATCTTCCTCATGAATTTCTTCAATGTCTGGGTCCTGAATTGTGATTTCTTTTAGTTGTATTAATTTCTGCATCAGATCACCTGTGAATTCTTCATATATTTTCTTTGTTTGACCATACAAATCCTCTTTGAAATATAAATAATTTTCCTGATCTGCATAATTTTGTCGTATAGAGACATGTTGCCTTTCGAAATGTTTCCAAACCTCTTCAAAGCTTGCTTTCTTTTGCTGAAGGAGCTTTTCACTTTTTCTCTCTTCTGACAACCCTTGAAAGGCAGTTTGCAAAGCCTTTATTTTCTTTGCCAATGTTACTTGTTCTGCTACCAAGCGATCCATTATTCTCTCACCGTGCCTAATTTCTCCTTAGTTGACAATTGTCTTGACTCAAATTGCTGCTAACTGAACCGTTGTTAACTGCACCGTTGAATGATTACCGTAATCACGTGTTTTAATTGTTCCGTTTGATCTGCTCACTGCACCGTTGATCATGTCGGGGTCACCACAATGTTGGATCAGGATTTTCAATATTAGAAAATTGCCTTGATACCAATCTGAAAAATCACTTTGTTATAGAATATAACAGGGTGAATTAATGAAACACTAATTCAATATTATATTCGCAAATCAAAGTGTAAAAATAAAGAATTAAAACAAAGTTCTTCCCTTCAATTCTGATTCTTTAATGTCTTTTCTCTTCATATTTTCGATTCTTATATACTATTTTTAACACTAATACAATTAAAACAACTTAAATATAACATTCATCATAAAACCTAATATTAACTAATATTTCCTAAAAAACCCAAATTCAATATTTTCAAAATTTCTCTTTTATGATTTACAAAGAAAACCCGAATTCAATATTTATTTTATGACTTACAAAGAATTCTCAAAGAAATTTACTAATTACATTACAAAATATTGATAACGAAAATTCTGAATCATAAAAGATCCTTATATTTAATATTACAAAGTTTTATCATTGCAATTGAGAATTAACGCAAGGATCACTTATCTCCAGACATTGTTTGTAAACATTGCAAACATTGTCTCGTCATCTTTTATTACACCGTCATAAAAGTGTATCTTTTTTTAAAATCCGTGTTATCGGAATCTTTTATTTTTCCTTTATTTATTATTGATTTATTTATTTAAAAGTGAATTTGGGTATTTTCTAACATTTTAAATCTTAATTTCTCAAAATACATTGTAAACTAATAAAATATGTAAATTCCAAAAATTCAAATAAATGTAAGAAATTAAGAAAAAATACAAAATTATTTCCTCAAATAAATTATGTTTAAAAGATTAAACAGGTGTTCTAATCAATTTATGTAAATTAATAACTTTAACCTTTCCTGTCCAACTTCCAATACTCTTCCTGAAAATATTTTTAAATTTTTGATAGTTTCCCACTTAAATAAAGGAGAACAAAGAGTTCTTATGAATTTATACAAAAATTACGATAACGTTTTTTATAAAGGTGACCAAAATTTAACATGTACAAATAAAATTAAACATCATTATTACAGTTGATGATATTCTTATACGAGTATATACAAAATCCTATAAATATCCTTACGTATTAATCCTATAAAAATCCGAAATAAAAAGACAAATTAATGATAAGTTGTCTCAAGGTATCATTCGACCCAGCCATTCTCCAAGCTCCGGCCCAAAAAAAACTAGACGTGAGCGGTAAACAAAAATGGCGAGTAGTCATTGACTATCGTAAGGTTTATGAAAAGAAAATAAATGATTGTTATCCATTACCCAATATTACGGAAATTCTCGATAAACTAGGTAAATAAATAAAATATCCAATAGAGATGGACGCAAAAGACGTTTAAAAAACAGCATTCACTATTGAAGGTGGCCATTGCGAATATTAAGGAATGCCATTTGGGCTGAAAAAGTCCCATCTACTTTTCAACGCGTTATAGATAATATCCTTGAGGATTTACAAGGAAAAATATGTTTAGTTTACTTAGATGATATTATCAACTACTCAATTTCGCTTCAGGAACATGAAGAAAGCCTGTAAAAAATATTTGAAAATGGAAGATTAAGGTTCAACTTAACAAATCCGAATTCCTCCATAAAGAAGTAGCATTTTTAGGTTATATTGTGACCACAAAAGGAGTCAAACCTATACTGAAAAAATCAAGGCCATAAAAAAATTTCCGATTCCAAAACCCAAAAGAAAATTAAATCATTCCTTGACCTTTTAGGTTACAATCGCAAAATTACAAAATATTTTGCGAAATTAACTAAGTCATTGGCTTCATGTTTAAAGAAAAATAAAAAAATAGATCTTAACGATCAATATGTTAAAACTTTCGAGTTATGTAAAAAACTACTCATTAACGATCCTATCTTGAAATATCCTGACTTTTCAAAACCTTTCGTACTAACAACCGACGCAAGCAATATCGCAATAGGAGCTGTACTATCTCAAGGCCCTATTGGTAATGATTTGCCCATTTGTTACGCGAGTCGCAATCTCACGGAGACTGAGGTTAACTGCTCAACAATTGAAAAGGAACTTTAGCCATAGTAAAGTTTTTAACGTAAGTTGTTAACTTTTTTCACGAGTCTTAAAGACCCAAATTCAAAATTAGTCAGATGGCGCTTTAAACTTGAGAAATTTGATTACCACTTTGTGTACAAAAAAGATACTCAAACTCCGAAGCTTTAAGTAGAATTATAAATGATGAAATTCCAACCAAATTCCCAACATTGACATTAATATTAACGAAACAAATTCAATAAGATCCTCTGATTCCAATATTATTTCTACAATCTCTAATAATAACCCTAATACTCAATCTAACCCTAATTCAAATTCTGATGCATACTCTAATATTCATTCTGCTATTGAAAACCTTGACGATGGAATATCTGAACGGCCGTTAAACGAATTTAACCTTCAAGTAATCATAATAAAATCTGATTCTCATTTGAATCCGTTAGAAATAAATACCGCAAAACAATTCGTATTTCTGCATTTAATGAAGAAAATGTTACTGAAATCCTTAAAGTTAAATTAGCTTCAAACTAACTTTTGGTAATTTACACAAACGATAAAAAGTTTAAAATAATACTAAATGTATATTCAAAATATTTTTCAAATAGTAAAATCTTTAAACTAGTTAGATGCACTGAATTTTTAACGGACATACAAAAAAATGACGATATTATCATATTAAAAACAATCACAGAGACATAAATGAAACATCGAAACACTTAAAAGGAAAATATTACTTTCTGTTTCTAAAAATAAAATTCAAAAAACAATAATGATTGTGAAATCTGTAACATATTTGAATATGACAGGCATCCAGTCAAATTAAAATTCGAAAATACGGAAATTGCTACAAAACCTTTAGACATAATACATATCGACATATACACAATAAATAACTCTTTAAACTTGACAATAATTGACAAATTCTCCAAATTTGCAACAGCTTACCCTCAAGAATCAAGGAATAGTATTAATATTGTCAAATCTATTAAACATTTCATAAGCCTTTACGGTATTCCACAAAAAATTGTATGTGATCAAGATGGTGAATTCACTGCCAATATTTTCAAAGATTTTTGCCTTCAATATAAAATCAGTGCTAACTATACTTCCTTTCAATCCTCATCTAGCTCACACGTTGATTACAGAAATTTACCGAATTGTTTTAAATAAAATTAAAGAAAATAGTATTGAAATAAACCACTCTGATATTTTGAACGAATGCTTATTAACCTATAATAACTCAATACACTCTTCGACAAAATTTACTCTTTTTGAAATGTTTTATGGAAAAACCTCCAAATTTAATGGTAATGTAAAATTTAATAACAAACATGATTATTTAGAAAAGTTAAATTTATTTAAACAAGAATTATATCCAAAAATAAAATCGCAATTAGAAAAAATTATGAATCAAAATATTGATAAACTAAACAGTAATATAGTAGACCCTGAAATTACTACAAAATTAAAAAGATGTAGACTAGAAATAATAAAGTTCAGTTATTACAAAAAATAATCAAAAATTACATAATTCCACATTAAACGTAAACTTAAATTTCAGATTGATAAGAGTCCTTAGCTAGCTAATGGAAATTCATAATATTTCAAATAATAATAGCATTCTTCAACCTTAGTTCGGCAAAAGTAATAAAACCTCATATAAACTTCCTTTATATTATTAAATTGGAACAGGATCAACAAAATATAAATAATCTAGAAATTTCTATAAATTCATATTAGACAAAATAACCACTATAGATCAATGTCTCCCAATTTCCAAACTAAAATTTGGAACTTTAAAAGTTAAAAAATCTAACTTAATGCCCACATTCCAAAAACGGAGAGGTATAATAAACGGTGTAGGAACTCTTGTGTAGGACGTAAATAACGCCTTAAAACTTAACGAAGAAATTGAAACTATTATCAAGACAGAAAAAATCTTAAAAAGCAAAACAAAAATTTTAACAAAAATCTTTTGAATAATAATATGATCAAATGGTTTGAAAATATCACAAACCACATTAATGAATAACAAACTTCAACAACCCACCATTTGAATGATATTCAAGATCAACTTAGAAATTCAATGAGATCTGAAAATTCAAAGTTCAAATATTTTCAGTTATTACAACAAATTATTTACAATATCGATCTATTACAAGAACACTTAAATAATATCGCACAAGCAGCTATCTTTGCAAAATTATATGTCTATAATCTATAATATTTTCGAAAATCAAAATTTAAGTTTAAAATCTGATAAAAACCCCTATGAAATGTTGGAACTATAAGTTTATTATAACAATACAAATATAATTTTTAGCATCCAGATTCCTCTAATGAAAAATTTTCATTCTTTCACATCATAACACTTCCTATTCAATCTACTAAAACTATTTCTTCTAAACCCTTCTTAATTATAAATGATGATATAATTCAGTACTTAGATAAAAAAAAGTCTAAAAATAGAAAATTTATTTTACTGCAAGGAAAACCCACATAGAGAAAGAGTTCAACATGTATTGGTAACCTAGTACAAAACAAACCTACACCACAATTACATAACAGAGAAACAGATTTGAACCAAATTACATTGCATCAATCAATATTCCAGAAACAACAACTGTGGCGCAAGTCCTAAAAAACTTAAAGGCTATGTACTTAAACATACATTCAACAACTGTGAAATAAAAATTAACAGCTTAAAATATACATCTGTAATCAATAGCCGTTGGAAACGAAATAAACATACGCCCGACCATTTTTAACTAAGTCAATTCTTTTTTTTAAAAAAATTTAAATAAATACCAATTTACTGAATTCGAAGCAGATCAATCAACAATAATCCATAGAAATAGAATTTACACTTCGCTTTCACTAACTGTCGTTACTATATTATTCATAAGCACAATTACATTTCATTTACTATTCTACATCCAGTATCGCAAGAGAAATATTGTTATAACCTATAATAATATGTTAGTAAAACAACTAACATATTATTATAAGTTAACTTACTAACCATCAATATATTATTTTGACCTTATATTATTTCTGCTAACCTAATCATATTTGTAAATTATTAAAAGTAAATTAAAGGTAACTTATGTCAGAATCAATTAAAGTATAAAGCATCAAATTATTTTTCACAATTATTGTAATTTGTAGACATAGAATCAGCACCTTTTAATTAAATATGTGCGACTTACCGGTGCTAATTCAACAAATAATAATATATAAAGAACCAGTTTTGTAAAAATCATTTAATTAATAATATCCAACCAAATAAAGAAGTTCAAATCAAATTATTCAATTAAAGTTTTTTTTTTTATTTAAATCGCGAACCAGTCACTTATTTCTCGCAGAGCTACAAAAGTAAAAAGGAATTCGGAGTGAGAAACATCGGGAGCTGGAACTTTTTTTATGTGAAAATTTTAAGTGTTTTTGTTATTAATATTACCCCAAATATTTTAATTATTCTTGTTAACTGAAATTTGGGTTCTTTGAACCTTTTGATTTAAAAATCGTACTTTGATAACTTTAATCTCATTTCTTAATTTTTTTTATAGAAAACTCCTCAAACCAGATCATTGAAATTCTTGATTTTAATCCTGAAAAGTGAAATTATCCTAGCGAGGGATTTCAATATTGATAACAAAGACTGGGTTCACTTTTCTAGCAACTTCTCCGAGCCAAAAATAGGGAAAGTAGTTGAATTATTTTCCACTCTATTTCATCAGTGATTTGAATATTCACAGGGCCAAGTATGCAGTGGTTCGGAAAAGATGCAAGGAAGTTATCAACAGGCAAAAATTCTCCGTCAAGGATAGCAAATCCTTTAGGACATTTAGTTTACAAAAAGACAATAGCGTGTCTTCTTTCCAACCACTTGTTGATATAAATAAACACATTGTATCAAATTCTAAAGAAAAGCGAATTAGTTTGTTTCACCATTCTGGCGAATCTAATGTTGTGGCCTTAAATTTTTAAAAAGCTTTTGACCAAGTTTGGCACGATGTTTTATTGGCAAAGTACAGAGCCCTAGTTCGAGGTAGATTCTTTGTTAAATGGATTTTCGAAAATTTTTTCGAGTCGTACAATTCGTGTTCTTGCCGAAGGATATTCATGCAAAGAATTTAGATTAACGCTGGTGTCTCTCAAAGTACTGTTTTATCTCCTAGCTTTTCCTTAGTATTTATAAATAGCCTACTTCTAATAACTATACGCCTGCGTGGCACAGTGGTCGAATTCTAGTGAAAATTAAAAGCTAGGTACAGATGAATACTCAATTTCAAAAAGGAGTTGTATGGCATTTAGTCGAATATGGTGATTTTACCAAGGTATTATAAATTTGAAACCAGATTCAATATTTCTAATTGTATCTTCAGATGATTTCGATGATGTTAACAACGTGCAATCATCAACATATAGCCCTAACACACAATTTGTAGACATGGCTATATCTGAAATAAAAATTTTGTACAGAATCGGCGATAATGATGAACCATGGGGAGTGCTAAGGGCAATATTTTTCTCATCTGATATAACAAAACCATATTAAAAAAAAAATTTCTATCTTAAACATAAATGTTAATTATTTTTTTTATTTCGATAGGAAATTTAAATTTCATTAGCTTATGAATGAGAGCATCGTGCCATATAGGGTACGTTTAGACGATGTTGTTTGTAGATATTTATTTACATACGAGTATAATGCTTTTTTACTTGAAAAAATATAATTAAAAAAAAAACATACATACTTTGAAATTTTGAATTTTATACGCTTCAGATTTTCCACTAGTATTACCCTCTTTAACTTCAAAAATAAGAATGATGATTCTTTGTTAAATAGTATACATATTAAGGTTAAAAATTTTTTTATTACTGTATTGGTGACATCCAATTCGTAAAGCAGCTAAATTTTGTTTATCAAAAATGTTAACAATGTTTTCGGATGTTTACCGCGCCCTCTTCGTTTTTAATCGTTTTTAAGCTTTTTTTTAGGAGAAATAAGGAAGTGAGAAAGAAAAAAAAGAAATGTCAACTGTCGACATCAACAAAGTGTGAATGCATAGATACAGAATCGAAAGCTTTTTCTATATCTAACATACCTTCATAGTTTTTATTACAAAATTCATTGAATGACCACTTCTAAACCCAAATTGTTTTGCCAGAATGATGTTTTTGACTTCTAAAAATTTTATTACTCTCGTTTTAATTAATTTTTCGGAAATTTTAACAATAGTATTTAGAAGACATGAATCAATTTTGGAACAATCTTTTTCAGGTTTGAGTATGCATATTACTGTAACCACTTTCCATTTTTTAGGAAAATAACCCAATTTTAAACATCTATTATAAATTTTACTTAAAATGTTTGTCTTTGACAGGCTTAAAAAGTTTGTCTTCGACAAAGATTTTAGAGCGTTTTATTGAGTCTGCAGTTTAAATGTTGCTATTATTAACATGCAGTGTATATAATATTTTGCTATAACCGATTTCTAAGGAGAGAGCCGGCATCTTCGATCTTCTTTTTTTAAGCATTTTGGTTTGATTCCAGAAGGGTTTACTTGCTTTATTTAGTGAAGATAGTGTATTATTCTATTACGTATTTGCTATTTCCTTCATTTCTAGCTTAATTACACGATTGTAATAATTAAAAAGTTCCAAGAAATATGTCTGCAGTTAAATCGTATTTAAACTTGCTTAACTTTTCCTTATTACTGTTTCCACTCTCAAAATTATTTCTTTTGAGTGAAGTTCAAGTGTAAAGGCGATAGTTTCAAAAAATTTTCCAAATTTTGGTATACTTTTTTTAACACATATCGCAACGCCAACAGCTTTTCTGCCTTTTCTGTTAGATAAGTAAATGCTATACAATGTATCATGCAACTGTTTCATAATATAACATAATTTCTTAAGATATTGAAAATTAAATTTTTTTATTTTTTATGCTTCTAGTATTCCAAAATAATATATGTAAACTGTTATAATTAATTAACATTTTTAAACAAACAAGTATCGCCCTGTTCTCGAAATTCGAGTTTTGTTTGCGTTTACATTTACATAAGTAATTCGTTTTGTTTAATTTATTTTAGACCAATTTTACACAAAAAAAATTTTTTTTTCCTATACGTCATAAAAATTATGGCAACAATGTTGTCAACAATTCTTGCGCTTGAAATTTGTTTAAAAAAAAAAATTATAATTTTTCCAATTATAAAAACGTTGTTAAATATTTGTGGGTTTTATTCCTATAGCCTAAATCTTTTTAAAGAGAGTATAATTTGTAACAGTTATTACACCAAAAACAGCGTTTTAAATTCTAAATACATATAAATATTGTTCTAATATATTATGTTCTAAAAATTTGATTATATTTCTAAATATACACCTATATTTACTGAAGTCAAGTGACTAAAATCGACTTAATGCCCTCCTTCATATAGAAAACTGTACTTTTTTTCTAAACATTTTAGTACAATTTGAACTATTTATGTATTTTGTGTCCTAATTAAAAAGCTCTATGAATACATAATATGTACAACAAAAGTTAACCTATCACAAGTACTTAGTATTATATTATATCAAGGCTGCCAGAAGTATAAAATAATAGTCAAGTTGACAGAAGTCAAAATTTTTTTTTTAAATCTCAATTTTAAGATTAATTATATACCTACATACTATAGTTATAAAAAAAATTACTACATAGAATACAATTTTTTCAATAAATCTTTCTTAGATTAGAGAAGTCTTAACTTTTGATAAATGTTTCTTCTTCTTATTCCATTTTTAAATTTAATAGCTACATAGGTAAGTAGGAACTGCATTTCAATAATAAAATCTGAAATTTTTACTACAAATGTATTCCTATCTAACGTTCTGAAAAATATACAAAAAATGATTCTTAATTCATTAGTTTATTTTATACCTTTTTGTCTAGTTTATTTATTTAATTTTTCTTAATTTTTTTATTGATAAAAATATATTTCTATGTGTGGTCATGAGTCATGACACATAAGTTTCTTAAAACAAACACATAAATGTTATTGCTCGCGTTCCTTTATTAGACTACACCAGCTCTAGTGACAAAGTAGATGAGAGGAGCTGATAATTAAATAATATCCGGCAATAAACCTTTATTTTTATACCCGTATGACTATATAGTCCAAGGGTATAATAAATTTGCCATTACGTTTGTGACGCAGAGAAGGAGGGGGGAGCAGATATAGACGCAAGTGTATGGATCGGATCAGAATCGAAAAATAAATTGATTTAGTTATGTATGTCCGTCCGTCCGTCATCACGATAACTCAAAAAGTAAAGGAGCTAGGATTATGAAATTTTCACAAATTCGTTTTTATGCAAAAACCGGAATCCCTATTTAAATCCAGCCATTTTGGTCCACTGGTTCGAGTACCTGCCATACAACTTCTAATTTTATATGAGCATTACTCTATACCTGTGGAAGCTGCGTGTCTGAAAATAGTTTAGTATAATGGCCAAAGTTACTGCAAGATTTGGTTGGTCTACTGCAAAGGGTTCGAGTAGCTACCATATAACTCCTTCTTTTATATGAGCTTTACACTACACCTAATGAAGCTGGGTGTCTGAAATTTTGCAAAAAATAGTTTAGTGTAATGGCCAAAGTTACTGCAAAATTTAGTTGGTCTACTGCTGAGGGTTCGAATAGCTGCCATACAACTCCTTCTTTTATATGACGATTACACTACACCAAATGAAGCTGGGTGTCTGAAATTTTGCCAAAAATAGTTTAGTGTAATGGGCAAAGTTACTGCAAAATTTGGTTGGTTTACTGAAAAGGGTTCGAGTAGCTGCCATACAACTCCTTCTTTTATATGAGCATTACTCTACACCTAATAAAGCTGAATGTTTGAAATTTTGCCAAAAGTAATTAACCGGATGATATAATGTGTATGTTACGGTCATACGGGTATCCCAGAGTTGACACAGCCTACTCTACTACACTCTTCCTCGTTTTACTTAATTTTCAATATCTAAATATATTAAATTATTAATTAACTTCTCAAATGACATATAGTTTTAAAATGTCATATATATGTATGACAATTAATCTGACAATTATATATTTCTGAAACAAAACTTAGTGTTCTATATACTACTCTTCATCTACACTTTTTGCTAAAGGGATTATATAAAATTCGTTCGTTATGTCAAAGTAAAACTAAAAATAGTTTTGTATTTTAAAAAAAAAACATTATTCGATGTTTAAAATGTAAAATAAACTTTTCAATTATTAGCGCTTAACATAAAATACTGACCAAATATATAGAAGTCTTTATTTTTTAATTTTTTATACCCTACACCTATAGAATAGGTAAAGGGGTATATTAACTTTGGAATGGTGTTTGTAACCACCTAAAGGAAGCGAGCTAGATATGGAAAAGTATATATATTTGTGATCAGCGTGACCGCCTTAGTCGATATAGCCATGTCCGTCCGTCCGTCCGTCCGTCCGTAGGCACGATAACTCAAAAAATAATGGAGCTATCTTGATGAAATTTTAACTGTAGGTTACTAGGACTGAAAGTACGGCGGGGATTGCATATGGGCGAAATCGGCCCATGGGTTCGGATTCTGGACCTTTTAATCGGTTTCAGGGCTAACGAACAAATATAAAAAATCACGATAACTCAAAAACTAATGACGCTATCTTCATCAAATTTGTGCTGTAGGTTACTAGTAATGAAAATACTTCGGGAATTGCGTAAGGTCGGGATTGGACCATGGGTTCGGAACCTAGAACTTTTTGATCGAATTTAGGCCAAACGAGCATAATTCCGAAACCAATGAAGATAGAACCTCCAAATTTAGTATCAGGGTGTCCCTTCCTATTTCCTAAGTGTCTTGTGAATTTGGGTCCCATTGGAGTAGTGGGTCGGGGACCAGCCACACATTTCCGAAGACCTTAAAGCATATCTTTAAAATTAATAAAGATAACAACTTGAAAAAATGTAGAAGCTTCCAATTTGCCACAAGGGTGTTCTTTACTATCCCTTGCGTGTTCCCCTAATTTGGGATCAATTGGAGTGGTGGTTCTGTACCCCTCTCAGACCTCCCAAGTTTTAAAGGCTTATAATCGAAATTACTAAAAATAGTTACTTAAAATTAGGATAGACCGTTCAAATTGTGTACGAGGGTTAACTAGTACTATAAGTACAGCGCGGACTATATAAGGGCGAAATCAGCCCAACGGTTCGGATTCCGGACCTTTTAATCGATGTCAGGGCTAAGGAACATATATAAAAAATCACGATAACTCAACAACTAATGAGGCATCTTCATGAAATTTGTGCTGTAGGTTATTGGCAGCGAAACTACGGCGGTGATTACGTACGGTGAGGATTGGACGATGGGTTCGGAACTTAGAACTTTTTGATCGAATTTAGGCCAAACGAGCATAATTCCGAAACCAATGAAGATAGAACCTCCAAATTTGGTATCAGGGTGTCCCTTCCTATTTCGTAAGTGTCTTTGAAATTTGGGCCCCATTGGAGTAGTGGATCGGGGACCAGCCACTCAGTTCTTAGGCCCTTAAAGCATATTTTCGAAATTAATAAAGATAGTTACTTGAAACAAATGTAGAAGCTTCCAATTTGCCACAAGGGTGTTCTTTACTATTTCTTGCGTGCCCCCCTAATTTGGGATCAATTGGAGTGGTGGTTCAGAACCTCTCTTAGACCCCCCAATGTGTAAAAGCTTATCATCGAAATTAATAAAACTAGTAACTTAAAATTAAGATAGAGCGTTTCAATTGTGTACAAGGGTTAACTAGTATTGAAAGTATGACGGGACTGCATATGGGCGAAATCGTACCATAATTTCGGGTCCTGGAACCCTTGAAAAGTTCAAGGACTAACAAACATATATCTTACAAACACCATAACTCAAAAAATAATGCCGGTATTTAGATGAAATTTAACAGTAGGTTACTAGTAATGAAAGTACCATGGGAATTGGTTGTGGTCGAGTTTAATTTCGAAGCCAAAGAATATATTTCCTATGTCCTATGTGTCTCCGAAATCTAGACTTAATTGTGGTGGTTCAGCTATGTTCAAAGGTACTTGCTGCATTTATGTAAAATTTATTTTTATATTTAAATGAATTATATGAAAAGGTGTAAATTTTTAATTGTATTTTAGAAATACATTTATTGCATATTTTGCGTTTATAAGTTTTTCTATTAGGTATATAAACTAACCATTTAAAATAATTGCAATTTTTAAAAATTTGGATTATTAAATATATTATGCTTTGATTATCTTTTTATCACAAAATTTAATAATTAGAATTTTTTCATTTTGTAATTGAATTGGAATAAATATATTTTCATTTATTTCAAGTTTGTTTGTTTTTTAATATTTTTAAATAGATAAATTAGTAAGAATTTGTAGTATTTTTTAATAGATAGGGTAATTAGAAAATGTTTTTAGTATTATACAGTTAATTTGGTTAGCTATGTCTTACGATCAAATTAATAACAGCTTCTATGGTGTTAAAATGACTTATGGATATGTCCTTAAATTTGAACCAAATAGGTGTAGGGTATTTCTAAGTCGGTTGCACCGACTGACTGTTTCTTTACTTGTTGCTAACATATTTTAACATAACATTTTTTAATCATTGAAAATTAACAAACTCAAACGTAATGGCAATTGTTTATTTTACAAAAAACTTAACAAAAAGCAACGTAATATTCGTCGTAATAAACGAATGTCGTTTTAAAAGAATGCTGTGAATTTTAAACAATTAGTATAAGACTTTAAACATTGTAGAATGTGCTAATTCTAGAATAGACACCTCAAACTCATTTGCTATAATTTTATTTGATGTTCCAGCGCCTCAAGGCTATGTATAATGCTTTTTCTTTAATAATTTTTTTTTATTGTATTTTTGATGCATTGATTTTGATGATTTATTTTTATATTTAAAACTAAATAAAAAATATTAAATTAATCACTAAACAACATTATTGGATATAATAAGTTTATATAAAAGAAATATGAATGCAATCAACAACTTACATTTTTAGGTAAAATTTATTTTTTTGGCAAAAAGTGTAACGTTTATTATAATTAAAATTGATAGGTACATAAAATAAAGCATATTTTTATTTTACGTTGATCTAATAATTTCATTCAAAACAAAATCGGAATTTTAATAAACGGAAGCAGATATAAAGAAATTATATATTATATATACAATTTTTATACCCTACACCTATGAAATAGGAAAAGGTTATATTAACTTTGGTATGGTGTTTGTAACCACGTAAAGGAAGCTAGCTAGATATGGAAAAGTATACATATTTGTGATCAGCGTGACCTCCTGAGACGGTATAGCCATGTCCGTCCGCCCGTCCGTCCGAGGGCACGATAACTCAAAAAAAAAAATGGAGCTATCTTGATGAAATTTTAACTGTAGGTCACTAGGACTGAAAGTACGGCGGGGATTGCAAATGGGCGAAATCGGCCCATGGGTTCGGATTCTGGAACGGATCGGATCACGATAACTCAACAACTAATGACGCTGTCTTCATAAAATTTGTGTTGTAGGGTACTGGTAATGAAACTACAGCGGTGATTGCGTACTGTGGGTAATGTATAATGGGTTCGGAACTTAGAACATTTTGATCGAATTTAGGCCAAACTGGCATAATTCCGAAACCAATGAAGATAGAACCTCCAAATTTGGTATCAGGGTGTCCCTTCCTATTTCCTTAGTGTCCTTGTAATTTGGGCCCTATTGGAGTAGTGGATCGGGGACCAGCCACACAGTTTCGAAGACCTTAAAGCTTATTTTCGGAATTAATAAATATAGTAACTTCAAACAAATTTAGAAGTTTCAAATTTGGTACATGGGTGTTCTTTACTATTTCCTGCGCGTTCCCCTAATTTTGAACCAATCAGAGTGGTGGTTCAGTACCCCTCTCAGACCCCCGAAGGTTTAAAAGCTTATCATCGAAATTAATAAAAATAGAAACTTAAAATTAAGATAGAACGTTCCAAATGTGTACAAGGGTTAACTAGTATTGAAAGTATGACGGCGACTGGATATGGGCGAAATCGTACCATGGTTTCGGGTTTTGGAACCTTTGAAAGTTCAAGGGCTAACAAACATATATCTTATCTTAAAAGCAGTTTAACTCAAAAAATAATGCCGCTATTTTAAGGAAATTTAAACTCTAGGTTACTAATAATGAAAGTATTATGGGAATTGGTTCTGGTCGAGTTCGGATAATGAGTTCGGATTCTAGGAGCTTTTGATCTATCTGAGGCCAAACGAGTATCATTTCGAAGCCAAAGAATATATTTCCTATTTCCTATGTGTCCCCGAAATTAATTGTAGTGGTGGTTCAGGTGGCTCCTAAGAAATTCCAAAATTAAAAAGCTTATCTTTGAGATTCATGAAGATAAAAACTTTAAACTTGGTACACGAGCGTTCTTTCCTATTTCCGTTTTTATTTAACACTTTTATATTTTTAAAAGGCTAAGAATTTTACCATAACACATATTTTGTATAACAAAATATTTTTTTAATAAAATATTAAATTCCTTATTTTTTATTTTTATCATATCATATATTTTATTGAATTATTAGCATAGGTGATATATAATTAAGACATTGTGAACAATACTTAAGCTATATTCAAAGGTACTTGTTGCATTTATGTAAAATTTATTGTTATATTTAAATGAATTATATGAAAATTTCTAAATTTGTAATTATATTTTAGAAATACATTTATTGCATATTTTGCGTTAATAAGCTTTTCGATAGGTACATAAACTAGCAATTTAAAATAATTGCAATTTTGAAAAATTTTAATTATTAAATATATTAAATTTTTGTCATTAAAAATTTAATAATTAAAATTTTTTCACTTTTGTAATTGAATTGAAATAAATATATTTTCATTTAATTTAAGTTTTTTAATATTTTTTAATCGATAAATAAGTAAGAATTTCTAATATTTTTTTATAGATAGTCTAATTAGAAAATGTTTTTAGTATTATAAAGTTTATTTGGTTAGCTATGTTTTACGACTAAACTAATAAAAGCTTTTATTGTTTTAAAATGACTAATGGACTTCCCATTAAATTTGAACCAAATAGGTGTAGGGTATTTCTAGGTCGGTTTCATCGACTGACTGTTTCTTTACTTGTTTGATTTTTATTTTTTTGTCGTTGAAAAAATAATTTTGTTAAAATCGAGTTCGTTATAAATGGAAATTACTGTATAAACAAAATGTATTGCTTTAATTTCAAACAGAACTTATTTTTTTTCACCAGAATTTAAATCTAGTTCACTTTTAAGTAAAGCAAAAAACCAAAAAAAAAAAATTTAAAAAGATTTCAATATCCTTTTTCATTGAACATTTGAACTAAACAAAAAACAAAGAAAGATATACATAAGTCGGCGCCTATAATAGTTTGATTTAGATTTAGCGAGTTACAACACGTTTAAAATGAATTACATTTAAACAGAAAGTCGGCGCATAACATTAGAGTCATAAGCCACAACTTTGAACAGCATGACCGTTAAATTTAAATTTACGTTAAATTTAAGACGGATTTCCACCTGAAAACGCAATATTCTTAAAAAAAATATCATTGTAATATGAAAACAAAAAAAACCTTTCTTTTGATTGTTGTTTCATTAAAATTGGTCATACAGTTTACCCTGAAAAGGGACGTTTATGTTTGTATTGGATAAAATAAGCCGATTAAATAGTATGATATTTATTTCTGTTAAGGCATTAAATTAATCGATTTTAGTAGGTCAATTATTTAAACATGTTAACAATTCATGTGAGATAGACATTAATTCTGAGAGGGAGGATAAGATAATTTCTTTTTCTACTCTATTACTTGTGTTAGTTGATATAAATTTATAATATTTACATCTACTAAACTACTACTAAACTACCAAATCTGCTTTCAAATTCAATGTTTAACTCTATTTCTTGCTGCTTATTGCGACGGCGCTCCTCTTCACAATTTCTAATAATATTTGAATTTCTTTTTTTTGCAATTATTGTGTTTGTAAAAACTTTCCAATTTATAACATACATATATATAACTGCGAATTTTCAGAAATTTACTAGAAAAATAGTTGTAGTTACACGCACGTATAAATACGGATCTTATTCTTTATAATAAATTTATATGAGATCAATAAAATTACAATATAAAATTATTTAGGAAACTGAAATAAAAACAGTTTGTTAATAAGTATATATGCATGTATTTAAGTAAGACAAAAACAAGAAACAATCTACTTAAAATAGAAAACAAGTAAAGAAACAGTCAGTCGGTGCAACCGACTTAGAAATACCCTACACCTATTTGGTTCAAATTTAAGGACATATCCATAAGTCATTTTAACACCATAGAAGCTGTTATTAATTTGATCGTAAGACATAGCTAACCAAATTAACTGTATAATACTAAAAACATTTTCTAATTACCCTATCTATTAAAAAATACTACAAATTCTTACTAATTTATCTATTTAAAAATATTAAAAAACAAACAAACTTGAAATAAATGAAAATATATTTATTCCAATTCAATTACAAAATGAAAAAATTCTAATTATTAAATTTTGTGATAAAAAGATAATCAAAGCATAATATATTTAATAATCCAAATTTTTAAAAATTGCAATTATTTTAAATGGTTAGTTTATATACCTAATAGAAAAGCTTATAAACGCAAAATATGCAATAAATGTATTTCTAAAATACAATTAAAAATTTACACCTTTTCATATAATTCATTTAAATATAAAAATAAATTTTACATAAATGCAGCAAGTACCTTTGAACATAGCTGAACCACTACAATTAAGTCTAGATTTCGGAGCCACATAGGACATAGGAAATATATTCTTTGGCTTCGAAATTAAACTCGACCACAACCAATTCCCATGGTACTTTCATTACTAGTAACCTACTGTTAAATTTCATCAAAATACCGGCATTATTTTTTGAGTTATGGTGTTTGTAAGATATATGTTTGTTAGTCCTTGAACTTTTCAAGAGTTCCAGGACCCGAAATTATGGTACGATTTCACCCATATGCAGTCCCGTCATACTTTCAATACTAGTTAACCCTTGTACACAATTGGAACGCTCTATCTTAATTTTATGTTACTAGTTTTATTAATTTCGATGATAAGCTTTTACACATTGGGGGGTCTAAGAGAGGTTCTGAACCACCACTCTAATTGATCCCAAATTAGGGGGGCACGCAAGAAATAGTAAAGAACACCCTTGTGGCAAATTGGAAGCTTCTACATTTGTTTCAAGTTACTATCTTTATTAATTTCGAAAATATGCTTTAAGGGCCTAAGAACTGAGTGGCTGGTCCCCGATCCACTACTCCAATGGGGCCCAAATTTCAAAGACACTTACGAAATAGGAAGGGACACCCTGATACCAAATTTGGAGGTTCTATCTTCATTGGTTTTGGAATTATGCTCGTTTGGCCTAAATTCGATCAAAAAGTTCTAAGTTCCGAACCCATTGTCCAATCCTCACCGTACGTAATCACCGCCGTAGTTTCGCTGCCAATAACCTACAGCACAAATTTCATGAAGATAGCCTCATTAGTTGTTGAGTTATCGTGATTTTTTATATATGTTCCTTAGCCCTGACATCGATTAAAAGGTCCGGAATCCGAACCGTTGGGCTGATTTCGCCCTTATATAGTCCGCGCTGTACTTATAGTACTAGTTAACCCTTGTACACAATTTGAACGGTCTATCCTAATTTTAAGTAACTATTTTTAGTAATTTCGATTATAAGCCTTTAAAACTTGGGAGGTCTGAGAGGGGTACAGAACCACCACTCCAGTTGATCCCAAATTAGGGGAACGCGCAAGAGATAGTAAAGAACACTCTTGTGGCAAATTGGAAGCTTCTACATTTTTTCAAGTTGTTATCTTTATTAATTTTAAAGATATGCTTTAAGGTCTTCGGAAATGTGTGGCTGGTCCCCGACCCACTACTCCAATGGGACCCAAATTCACAAGACACTTAGGAAATAGGAAGGGACACCCTGATACTAAATTTGGAGGTTCTATCTTCATTGGTTTCGGAATTATGCTAGTTTGGCCTAAATTCGATCAAAAAGTTCTAGGTTCCGAACCCATGGTCCAATCCCGACCTTACGCAATTCCCGAAGTAGTTTTATTACTAGTAACCTACAGCACAAATTTGATGAAGATAGCGTCATTAGTTGTTGAGTTATCGTGATTTTTTATATTTGTTCGTTAGCCCTGAAACCGATTAAAAGGTCCAGAATCCGAACCCATGGGCCGATTTCGCCCATATGCAATCCCCGCCGTACTTTCAGTCCTAGTAACCTACAGTTAAAATTTCATCAAGATAGCTCCATTATTTTTTGAGTTATCGTGCCTACGGACGGACGGACATGGCTATATCGACTAAGGCGGTCACGCTGATCACAAATATATATAGTTTTCCATATCTAGCTCGCTTCCTTTAGGTGGTTACAAACACCATACCAAAGTTAATATACCCCTTTACCTATTCTATAGGTGTAGGGTATAAAAATGGGTTGAAATTCAAAAAAAAAATTCCATTTCCAAAATTCCATCTACATAATTCCAGAAAAAAACATTCCTTATTTTGTAACAAACTCTAAAATTCCTCCTAATTGAGAATCTCACATATACATATATATATAAATATTCTGGAAAAAGCGGCAATCCTGATTTTGAATCCAACTCTAAAATCCTTCCTAATTGAGAATCTCACGTATACAAATATATAAATATTCTGATAAAAGCGGCAATTCTGATTTTGAATCCAACTCTAAAATCCTTCCTAATTGAGAATTTCACGTATACAAATATATAAATACTAGCTGTTGACCCGTCACAGAATGACGGAAGGTCAATTAAAAGAAGAACTTTTTCTAATTAAAAACTATTTGTAATTTCATTATGTACATTATGTTAAAAGTATGTTAAATAAAATTGCAACCGTTACATTTTATATAACGCATTGTATGCTTCAATTCTAGTAATAGATACACAAAAAATAAATAAATGACTCATATATTTTCTTGTTGTATCGTAAAAACTTGAAGATGAATAAGTTAATTAGTCTACTTTTTATATGTTTCGTATTTTATAAAATGTTGGGGTCCTTAGTTCAAATCTCTTCTTCGTATAATTATATCCGTGCATACATATATTAACATCGGGTATATTAAAATTACTCGAATATAGAATCAGCTTCGAAAAGTGAATCGATCTAGCTATTTGTGTCCGTCCGTCCGTCAGCACGATAACTCAAAAACTATAAGAGGTAGAGTTCTGAAACTTTCACAAAGTAATTTTTAGACAATTTGTAGGTTCCCTATTGTTTTTGGTTAAAATCGGACAAAGGCTTCGGGTAGCTGCCATACAAATTTTTCGAAATTATATGAATATTTTCAAAATTAATAACTAAATAGAAACCAAATATAAAACGAGAAGATTATAGTTGCCCTTGTCAACTTTTAGATACCCGTGCATACCCACTAACCCTTATTTATTTCCCCTATGCTATTATAAATATTACAAAAAAAATTAAAGAAAGTAAAATAGTTAAAAAAAAATTTAAATTTTTATCCCATAATTTTTGCTTAAAAAAAAAATTCAATTTTTAATTAATTATACCATAATTTTTGCTTAAAAACAAAAAGAAAAAAAAACCGTTAAAAAAAAATAGCCCGCCCTAAAAGTTGGTCCGTGTGATGTCCAACTTTGCCAACTAACTTGCCCTATTACTTTATCTGCCCAATTTTGATTTTAACGTAGCTTCATTAGATTCACAGTTATCGAATTGATTACTTTGTATGGCAGTTGCTCGAAAACAGGGCCGTAACATTTTGAAACTCCATATAAGTGCTCGATTTATTATATAACTATCAGTGTGTAATTTTCATCCTCGTAGTATAATCAGTTTCCAAGAAATTCATATTGGTGCAAAGAAGTTGTATGGTAGCCCCCCGAAAATGAAGTCGTAACATTTTGAAACTTCATATAAGTTCTTGATTCATTATAAAACTAACCGTGTGTAATTTTCATCTTCCTGGTATAATTACTTTTGAAGAAATTAATATTGATTTAAATAAGTTGTGTGGCAGCTCTCCGAAACCTTGGTCTGGTCTTAACCAAAAAGAATAGGAAACCTCAAAAATGTCCAAAAATGTTTTGTGTGAGTATCAAAATTCTAGCTCTAATTTTTCAATTCTATCTCTTGTAATTAATTTTTAATTCACGAATATACATATTAAACCTAAGCAAAATAAGCATCATATTCATATAATGATCATCATGATCGAAAATTATCATCATATTCATAATGATTATAATTTATAAATCTCAAAGTACAAAGTCCAAATCTAAAATATTTTTTAAAAATTCTACGCATCATTTAAATCGTATGAAATCGTAACTCGAAATCGTTATCTACAAAAAAAAAAAACAAAGCAAAACAAAAAAAAACAAAATTCATATAATTGCATGTTAAATACAAGATGCATAGCAAAATTTCAGATTTTTATATGAAAATATTGGAATTAAAAAAGTTAGTTGTTCGAGAGCTACCCGAAGTTTTGGTCCGATCTTAACCAAAAAAAATAGGGAAACTTGAAATTGATTGAAAAATATTTTGTAAAAATTTTAAAACTGTAACTCTTTTAGTTTTTGAGTTATCGTGCTGACACACAGACGGGCGGACAGACACACATAGCTAGATCGACTCATTTTTCGATTCTGAGACGATACGTACCCTTGACACTATATCTAGACGATGCGTTACAAACGGAGGAGCAATTTTAATATACCCGATGTCATATATGTATGCATGGGTATAAACAAACAAAATGTAGTTAAATTATTAATCGATTCGTGGTATAGTGGTTAGGACATGAGACTTGTAGCCAAAATGTCTTGGTTCGAATCCAGGCTAGGGAATATTTTTTTTTTTTTTTAAATTCATTTTTTGTATCAATTTTCTTCTATTTTCTTTTTAATAAAATATATGTATTTATTTTATGTATGAAAAATTTTATTTTATAGAAAATTTGACAGAAAACTCTCATTTATATTAAAAATTATTCATTTTTAATATAAATGAGAGTCAAATGTGCCTATATAGTTTCACTTTGTCCGTCCGTCTGTCTGTCCGTATGTTTACAAAAACTTTTACATCTTTTGAAATATAGAAAAGAAATTTTAACCACGTGTAGGTATTACAAAAAAAATAATTCCGTAGAAGAATTTTTTTCTGTAGCCCCACCTGTTAGGGAGCTGCAGCCTACCAAAGTTGGGAAAATCCCTATATTCAAATTGTTATAACAAGAGTTCAATTAGGTGTATTTTCAATCTGAAAACGGCAAAAGATAGCTGGTTTTATAAACTTTATAAATTTTTAAAAAATAAATGTTTAGGGTTGCCATACGGTACTAAAATTTACCATTATGCAAAACTCAATTTTAAAAAAACTAGGGTCTTGAAATTTTGGGAGAAGTTAGATCCTCAGAAATTAGTAGAAGTCGGTTAACAAAATTTTTTTGTCAAGCCCCATGTTCAGGAGCTATAGGGGCTCGAAAATTAAAATTTTACTATATTTAAACACCTGTAACTTGAATACCTGTTTAAATATTTTTTCCTTAATATACAAAATTTAAAGGTCTAACATTATATTTTAACATATGTTAAAGGTTTTTCTTAAATTTAAAAGTGGTTCTTTAAATTGAAGAAAGTGTCTCTCAGTTTTAACCATTTTTGCCTAAATAGTAAAATTCTAAGAAAAATTCCAAATTTTGGTGGAACTCACAATTTAATTCCTAGAACCTAAAAAAGTTTGGGGGAAGGGGAGTAGTAAGCATTATATCCTTGAGAAATTCGGCAACCTTCCCCATAGAGGGGCTACTAGGACTTAAAAATTTACTGTTTTTATAGGTATGAAGTAACTTAGTCACCAACGTATATATATATTTCCTAAATTAAACGTTAATATTGAAGCTTCAACATTATATTCCGAAAAAACATTAGAATGAAACATTATATTATTTTGACAATGTGCTTTTTTAAAAACCCTTGGTTTTTTTTCACACTTGTTTTTAATATTTTTATAAAAAAATTCAAAACTGTTATTTGAAACAAACAATTGATACCATGGCAACTACAATTATTTAAAAAAAAAAGATTAAGATAAATAAAACCTCCTTGTGTAGGGGAATTATTAATTGTTCTATGGTGTGGTGGTTAGGATATGCCACTAATAGTCAGAACATTTCGGTTCGAATCCAGGCTGGGGCAAAATTTTTTTTTTTTTTAAATTCATCTTAAAACTCTCATTTATAAATTATTAATTTTTTTTAATACATTTTTAAAAAAATTCAAAACAGTTATTCAAAACAAACAATTGATACCATAGCAACTATAATAATTTTAAGAAAAAATTGAGATGAACAAAAAATCGATGGCTTAGTGCAGTAGTTTTCAATGTGTGCTCCGCGAAGCTCAAGGGCTCCTCGGAAAAGCTACAAGGGCTCCGCGAGATTTTATAATTTTAAAATTTTTGATTTAAAAATCCAAATAATATGCTAAAATTTATATGCATATTTTTTGTTTTTTTTACTTCGAAACAAAAAAAAATTAATTCATATAATATGAGAAAAAAGTCCAAAAATATTTAAGATTAGACGTAATTTGTTTTCAACATTTAATAGAAAATCACAGCAGGCTGTGAAATTTAAAGTTTTCTTAATATTATTTAAAAGCACAGTTTCTATGACAACCAACTGATACAGAACAGAAAATAACTTTTTTAAGTTGTTATATACATATTTATTTTTTCTCGGTTTAAGATTACCAACTATTATTTTGTGTAATTCTTTTAAAAAAGTTTATGGATGTGAGATATTATTGTAAATTTTGTGTTTTCAATATTATTGTAAGGTAAGTTAAACTATTTTTATCTTAGTTGTACATAGTAATGTTTGCATATTACATCCTAATATTTTAGAAATTTATTATTGGCTAAAAACAGGAAGTTTAAAAATAAAGCTCGATGAAGAAAAGAGAACCGTGTCAAAACAGTGTTCAAGTATTCACTGTGTCCTACATAGACAATCACTAGCATGTAAAAAGATGCCAGTATCATTCAAATTGGTTTTAGATCAAGCAGTGCAAATAATTAATTTAATTAAGGCGCGTGCTTTGAATACAATGCTTTTCAGAGTTATTATATGATATGAGTAGTAGGTATCAAAACTTACTTTTCCATACTCAGGTTCGCTGGTTACCTTGCGGTAAGGTGTTGGTCAGATTGTTCCAAATGAGGGAAGAAGTTTCAGCATTTTTTTCTGAAAAAGAGTCTTCATTATCAGAATATATTTCAGATATATCATGATTGCACCAGCTTGCATACCTTACCGATATTTTTACTAAATTGAATAAACTAAATCTTTCAATGCAACTCCGCCGTAGCCGGTCCCAAGCCCGGTTGAGAAAGGAGGAGGGAAGAATAGTTGCAACCTGAATGGCCACATACATCAGCGTCTCAGGAAGTAGGAAAACGCTATATAATGCAGTTGAACTCGTAACATAGTTATGAGAACTTCAACGCATTATATGGCAAATTCTGAAGCAACTCTTCAAACCCAACGGCCCTCCAAAGATGGGGGTTGGCATACGGTTAACAGCCCTATCCAGTAAAAAATATTGTTACGAAACCTAAATCAAAGCCTCGGATACAATTGGTAACACGGCACCGACCCAAGCAACAGAAAATGGATATTGATTTTGCAACATGGAATGTGAGAACACTGAACAAAGAAGGAGCGTTAAAATCCCTGCTACCTGAACTAATAAAATATAAAATAGCGATAGCAGCAATTCAAGAAACAAAATGGCACAACAAAAGTATTTCGGATCTTAGAAGCCACTCGGTATTCATCAGTGGAAAAGATGGTGGAAAGAGAGAATTCGGCGTGGCATTTTTAGTTAACAAAGCGTACAAACAGGCGATCCTAGATTTTGTATCCTTGATGTATCCTTGATAAACGCTCATGCACCTACCGAGGATAAGGCGGAACAGGTCAAAGAGGATTTCTATAATAAACTGGAGGCTGTCTACGATCAAATACCATCGAACGACATTAAAATTCTGCTCGGGGACATGAATGCGAAAATTGGAAAAGAGGAAGTATACAAAGGCACGATTGGAGAACACAGCCTACATAGTTCCACCAACGATAACGGACAAAGATTAATCGATTTCGCGAGTAGCAAAAGAATGGTTATATCATCCACATTCTTCCCCCACAAGGACATTCATAAGATCACATGGGTATCTCCTAACGGAAAAGGTTCAACCAAATTGACCACGTTTTAGTTGAAAAGAGAGGGGCATTCCACATCATGGATGTAAGAGCCTATAGAGGAGCCTGCTGTAAATCTTGTGAAAGTCAGATATAGGAGCAGAATCATAGAACCAAAAGAGCATTGAGGAAACACAATGCAACGAAGTTGGACGTAAGCAAGCTCAATATAACTCTGTGAAAAACGAGTACAAAGCGTCGATCGAGACAAACTTAAATCTAGAGGAGTTGCAACACATGGAGCTAAATGAAATGTGGGATAGTTTAAAAACGGCACCAGCCAATAAAAGTTCGAAACGAATGGTATGACAGAGAATGCAGAGATTCGGTAGCCGCAAGAAATGAAGCACACAAAGGAAAATTAAGTAGACGTGCTAAACAACTACATTTCGAGCAACTTAGAAGAGAGGCCGACAAAATCTGCAGAAAAAAAAAAAGGAAATGGCAGAACGATGCGCTAAGAAAGGTCCAAGATAATTTGCAAAATCGCGATAGTATCAGAGCAGCATACAAAGACATCCGCATCATCAGAGATGCCCAGCCCAGTCAAACTTATGTAGAGATGCAGAAGATAATCTTTTATCATCTGAGGATGACATTAAGATCAGGTGGAAGGAATATTTTGTAAACTTACTAAATGCACCAAACGATGAAGTAAATGAACAATAACAGATCACAGTGGAAAGACAAACCGAAAATGAAATCACGGGACAACCTACATTTTTTTTTTTTTTTTTTTTTTTAATTCAATATTTTTATTTTGATTTTCAATATACAATAAAATTACATTGTAGTACAAAATTTTTAATAATAAAAAAAATTAGCTACCATTCTTTTGCAAAAGAAGAGACAAGTATCGAATGGCGCATCATACAAATCATTAACTAAATATAAATTTACTTACTTTAATATGTTTTTCAAATTATCAAAAAATTTTTATTTTAATTTAAACATTAGTGGGGAAAGGCAAAAAAATAAAATAAAATGAAAATAAAAATAAAAAACGTAGAAAACAAAATAAAAAATAATTAATTTTATCTTAAAAAAAGCGAAGGAACTTTACTCATTTAGTTAATTACCTTTACTAGGTCTTCACAAATTACAAAGTTAATTTCTAAAAGCCAAGATTTCAAAAGTTTTAAAAACTTAGTTAAAATTCTAGTAAGTCTAATATAATCATGTAGTTTGTTATATATTCTGGGAGCTACTATAAAATAGAAATGACAAAAATGGAATTTACGGAAACGCGGAACTTTAACAATATTTCTAGAATTAATTTTTAAATTGTAATTATTAATATACCTTAAAGCTGAATAGCCTGATTTCAAGAAAAAAACTTTTAGGGTTTTATAATAATATAAGTTTCTTATGGGAAGTATTTCTAACTTATTGAAAAGCTCAAAAGAAGGATAATTACGGTTTTTCTTGCAAATAATTCTGATAGCATGCTTCTGTGTTATTAATAGAGGATGTATTTTGTTAAAATATGCCCCACCCCAACACGATATACCATATTTAAGATACTTATTAACGTAGGACATATGATCTGACCAACATAATCTTGAATCAATTAAAATACCAAGATATTTAAACGAATTAACGTTTTCAATCAGGAAGCAGTTTGTATCGCAATGGTGGTTCATATAGTAACAACTTAAAGAATCAGAATTATACGCATTAATTAAAAACTTTGCACACTTAGGAGCATGATAGAAAATATCTAAGTTATTATAAGTCAGACCATGGATACTAAAATTCATATATTTTGTTTTAGGACTAATTATTAATTTATGTGTCTGTGTCTGAGAAGATCAAGATCATAGTTCAAGTTGACAGCTACATCAAAACTATTACTACAACTATACGTAAAAGCAGTATCATCAGCAAATGCAGTTATTGATCCTTTAAATTGTTGTAAGAAGAGCGAATTTATAAAAACTAAAAACAAGATAGGCCCTAGTACCGACCCTTGAGGAACACCATAAGATATTAAACTAAGGTCGGAACTTAAAATCTCTCCAATCTTTACTTTTTGCCTTCTTCCTGCTAAATATGAATTAAACCAATTAAGAATAAAACCTCTGAATCCAGCATTAAACAACTTTTTTAAAAGAATATTGTGGTCCACAAGATCAAAGGCTTTAGTAATGTCAATGAACAACGCAGTTGTAGTGTGACCTTTATTTACTGACTCATATAGTTCCCCACAGAATTTGAGTAAAGCATTCTCTGTGGATCTGCCTTTCAGGAAACCAAATTGATTCGAGCTAAAGAAATTAGTTTTGTCAAGGAAAGCTAAAATTCTACATTTTATTGGTTTTTCAAAAATTTTTGAGAAAGAAGATAAAAGAGAAATAGGCCTATAATTGTTGACATCAGTTCTATCACCTTTTTTAAATAGAGGAATAACTTCAGCATTTTTTAATTTTTCAGGAAATATGCCTGAAATTACACTATTATTAAAAATATGAGCCAAAATATCAATAATTTGATATGATATCTTCTTTAAAGTATTATTAGAAATATCTTCTGAAGTAGTAGAATCTGAGCTTTTTAGGCCAGTTATTATTTTATGAATTTCATAAGCTGAAATATGGTCAAAAAAGAAACTTCTCAATTCAAAACTTTCCTCGACTACTTTATCGGATGAGTATACACTAAAATAATTATCCGTATCAAGTTGCTGGGAAATATTAACAAAGTATTGATTGAAATGATTAGCCACTTCTAAAGAATTATTTGTAATATCGTTATTGATATTAAGATTAATTATATTATTATCATAAGTAGAATCTTTGTTTAATATACTATTGACTATATTCCATTCTTTCTTAATATTACCCCTATTAGAATCAAACTTATTAATATAATAATAACTATTCTTACAGATGGTGATATTTACTTTTACATCATTGCAAATTTTCTTATAATAATTGAGTAGACGAATATTGTTATTATGTTTTAGCGTAATTTTTCTAATTTTATCCCTTCTTTTAATATTATTCAATAACGAATTTGTAACCCATGGTTTAAGCTTACATTTCTTACGACTTCTAGTGACAATAATATTACAATCCATAATAAAATTATTTAGGATTTTTAAAAATTTGTCAAATGCTGTAGAGGGATTATTTTCAGAAAAAACATCTTCCCATAACTCTAAATTTAATAAATAAATTAATTTATCATAATCAATATAATAATAATTAAACCTAAAAGTTTTAGATTTAGGCAAACACGTGTTTAATTCAAATTTGATAATAATCATAACATGATCCGTAATTTGAATATCATAAACAGAACTTTTAATTTTATGATTATTATTTTTTTGAGTTCTACAAAAAACATGATCAATACATGAAAATGAAGTGGTAGTAGATCTAGTAGGTTCATTAATAAGAGATTCAAAACCGTTTGAAGCCATAAGAAAAAGATAATCATCACTACTTTTTGATTTACCAAGAATATCAATATTCAAATCACCTAAAATAATACAATTTTTGTACTTAACATTATTTAAATAATTAGAGAATTCAATAAGAAATTCATTAATTTTATGTTCTTGAAGTCTATAAACACATACAAAGCAATAAGAAATATTGTCAATTTCACACACTACATTTATAATATCAGCGCTAACAAAATTAACTTCTTTACATACACATTTAATGTCATTACTAACGTAAACAAAAAATGAAATTTTAATTTCCAATAAATTACCTCAAGATACAAATAACTCACATAATATGGAACTAAAAGATTCAATAGATAACTTATCTAAAATATGTGTTTCTATTTCTGAAAATGCGAGCAGGAATGAGATTTCATTGAGCTTCAGGGATTTAATTTTGGCTGATTTAGATATTCTCAAGAGTAAAATGGAGGAGATGCAAGAATTTATGAAAAACCACAATAATTCTCATCCAAATCAATACAGCTCAAATAAGTTACCTAAATCATTGTTTGACGAATTTAACGAAATAAATAGCGCTGGCTCAGACAAACTCAAAAATGTAGCAAAGGAAAAACAGGACGATATTTCAATGGATATTGAAAAAGAAACAAAAGTTGTCGATCCACCAGATGCTATAAGTAAGCCGAAATTTAACATAAGAATTTCGAATCTTAGCGTTAACACAACTGAAGTCAAACTGGCCAAATACATAAGAAGCAAGTTGAAATGCGATGATGTTCACTGCAAATTAATAACACCGAAGTGGCTGAAGTATAAACCGAACTATCACACATTTAAAGTTAGTGTTCCGGGATCAAAAATGAATGAAATTAAAAACAGGAGCTTGTGGCGTATAGGAACCAATATCAGCAGTTTCAAAAGTTTAGGTAAAAATAATTTAAGGACAAACACACAACATTCAATAAACACAAAACATTCTAAAAATAATAAAACAAACACTAAAAATTCAAACAATAGAAATACTAATTTGCCTAAAATTATTAAAACAAAAAATAAACAAATCAAAAAAAAGGATAATAATAATAATAATAACAATAATAACAATTATAATAATAATAATAATAATAATAATAATAAGAATAATAAGAATAATAATAATAATAATAAGAATAATAAGAATAATAATAATAATAATAATATTAATAATAATAATAATATTTTAAATTCAAACAAAACACAACCCATTTTATTAACTCAAACACCTATTAAATTTCAAAACTATTTGCCTCCGTCGAACTTAGTTACATATTCACTAAATAAGCCCAATTTAATTGAGATTCCAGCCATTAATACAAGTTCAAGTGCATTGTCTAGCACAATGTGCAATTCAGTCATTTCTGAAAATTCATTTTCAATTTCAAATTCAAATTCAAATTTAATTACAACAACACCAATTACGTCTAAACAAAAATATTCTAACTTCATTCAGGGACAAAGCTGGCACTCCGTGTACTCAGAGCTTAAACGTAAACTGTAACACGACTTCAATTAACGATAAGCCAATTGCATCGGTTTCATCCCAATCTATTGCAAGTTTTGTTAATCCTATGTTACCTCCTATAGTCAGATTAACGAAAAATGCTGTAGCTAATGACGATCATACGTATGTTTTATCACGTTTTAGAGATCAAAAAATATACGAAAATGTAAGGCTATATTTAGCTTACTTACATAAGGAGGATGACGACCTTTGTGTAGATGGTAAAACCAAACTCAATATTAGAATTTTTATTGATCAAGAAGGTTTGCCTTCTAACCCTAAGGAATTAATGAAATTATACTTAAAATATCATGAAGGTTTCGGTGCTTCGTCCAAATCGGTTGAAAAAGATTTACAAGCTTATTGTAGTCACCTTAAAAGTAAGAGAATCGATTATTTGCAAAAAATTAGGAAAAGTAGTAATGATTTTTTTCGTCCCCTTAGCGGAAGAAAATAACATTAACACTAATCTTATTTTAGTAAATACAAGATCTAGCTTTAAGAAGTTAAAACCAACAGATAATAAATGTAATCTTAGTGACAATCTCAAAATCTTCTACCACAACTGTAGTGGTATGAGAGGTAAACTAAAAAAATTATATGTTGATGCTAAGTCTTGTGACTTCGTTGTGCTTGCTATTACCGAAACATGGCTAAACGATTCCTTCATAAATGAAGAAATACTGGACAATAATTGGTCGATTTATAGAAAGGATAGGGACTTTTTCTCTACAAACTGCACCCGTGGAGGCGGGGTTTTACTTGCATTAAATAATAACCTTTCTAGTATTCCACTAATCACTAGGACCTCCCACACTTTCGATCACCAATTTATTAGAGTAAACTTAGGTAATAATTTTCTTTACCTAGGAATTGTTTACTTTCCACCCAATTCTGACAATTCCTCATATTCTGAATTTTTCGATACTTATCACGATATTATATCTAAAATGAATGAGGATGATTCAATTTTTATTTTTGGCGATTTCAATCGTCCATCATTATCTTTTATAGAAGATGATTCAGATAATTTGTTATTACCAATTAACTTTCATGATGAAATTGATTTTGACATTATTTCGGAGTTCTATGGCAATGATTTACAACAAATTATAAATTTTCCAAATAAAAACAATAAGTGGCTAGATCTTGCATTTTCAAATGCATATGACAGAGTGGTGGTAAAACTCGCTGATGATGCAGTCAACCTGTTCACTAACACTCCTCATCATAACGCAGTCATCTTCGAAATTTCCACTTCTATGCCTCAATTCGCGAAATCTTACAATAATAATATTGTATATGACTTTTTTAACGCTGATTATCAAAGCATTAATAATGCTTTATCAATTTTAAATTGGGACGACCTGTTAATACAACAGGATATTAATTCTTCAATCTCTATCTTTTACTTAAAAATATTTGACATAATTAACTGCTTTGTGCCAAAAATTCGTAAAAAAGATAAAACAACAGAACCTTGGCTTAATAGAGAAATTAGGACATTGCGCAATCAACGCAACAAACTTTACAAAAAAATTAAAGTTACGAAGGATCCTGATGTTATTTTACTGAACAGGTACAACGATCTTGTTTTAGAATTTAAACAGAAATCAAATCTAGCATACGATAATTATGTCAATGAAATTGGTAATAAATTAATTACAGATCCAAAAAAGTTTTTTGACTTCATTAATACAAAGCGAAAAACATATGGATATCCAAGTTCCATGTCTAAAGATAATGTTTTTTCTTCTTGCCCTAATGTAATCTGTAATTTCTTTGCAGATTGTTTTCAAAAAGTTTATAGGCCATTAGATTCGCGTATCAATTTCGCTTTTTCTATTTCACTTAATAGATCTAATTCAATTATTACAGATCTATATCTTTCTGAAAACGAAATATTTGAAGCAATTATCAACCTTGATACAAAAAAAGGTGTTGGACCCGACTTGATCCCACCTTCTTTTTTATATAATTGTGCCAATTATTTGACGCAACCGCTTCATTTTATTTTTAATCTATCGCTTTCGACAGGCATTTTTCCGTATGCGTGGAAATCTTCTTTTTTGATCCCCATTTATAAAAAGGGTGACAAAGCTTCCGTCGAAAACTACCGTGGTATAGCTATTATTATGGCTTACATTACTAAACAAATTATTTAAGTTAAAAGAAGGCAAATTCTCAAAATCAATATAGTTATTAATATTATTATTTAGAGACATTTGTCAAAATTTTTATGCAAAAAAAAAAAAAAAGAAAGAACTATTAATTATGATTAAAAATATCATTATAATTACTAATTTTTATTGCCTTATCGCTTTCTCTTTTCTTTATTAATATTACAGAATTTTGCGTCCATAAATACCTGTATTTCTTTTCCTTTCTAACTTCTAACGCTTTGGTAAATAAATCTCTCATATGTTTAGTGAGCGTATTATTAATATAGATGTTATTAGTATTAGTATTACCAAATATGCCAGCAGTAAGATTTTTATGTAGTCTGTTGTTCTTCATAATTTTCTCTTTCATAGCAGCCGAGTTAAATTTTATACAAACAATATTTCTATTTTCAGTAGAAAGCGTGGGAGAGTTAGATAGATTTTTCTCTGAAAGAATTTTTGAATAAGTTTTTGGTTTCTTGATGTAGTAGTTATCGATGTCATTTACAGAAAAATCTACATTCAAACCTTCTTTAAAAAGTTTAACAACTTTCTCTTTTGCATTCTCATGAGAAATATCTGGAATACCAATAATATCAACACAGTTACGGTTTTCTTTTTGCTCTAATTGATTTATTCTCATTTCAAGAGAGTCAACTTTTTTTAACAGTGTTGCATTTTTATTCTCTAATTCTTCCATCTTACTCACCATTACTTGTAGAATTTTAATCTCATTAAATAGAGTGAGTGATCTCTTTTTCATTTGCTTGCACTGGTGAAGAAATACTTGAATGCTGAGTAACACCACCACAAGTAGAAGTAGACGCAAAAGAAGAGTCATCAGGTGCAACTACTAAAGCAGATGAAACTAATGTTGATGTTAATGTAGATGAAGTCGGTATAGATGTTGATGTTGAAAAAGTTGATGTAGATGTAGTTTTAATGTTCTCAGATACAAGTGAGAATCTTCTAATACACGTACTGCACTTAAAACCCTGCTTACTCTTTTCATAATACTCAATATCATTTTTATTGATTTTGGCGCATTTTGCATGTAAAATTTTTTTGCAATTTACGCAGTGAATTTTTAAATCCAATCTTTCCACTTTATAGGAACAAATATTACATTTAGACATTCTCAAAAAGTATATTAAAAAAATTAATGAAGTATACGATGAAGTAATATACTATGTATTTTAAAAATTTATTATAAAAAAAAAAAATATAAAAACTTTTAAGCAAGAAAAAATTCGCACTTGTGTTCCCCACTAACACATGATTGTGAATGAACTAACGTGAAAAAGATTTCTGATAATATTCTTAAGATACTTATTAACGTAGGACATATGATCTGACCAACATAATCTTGAATCAATTAAAATACCAAGATATTTAAACGAATTAACGTTTTCAATCAGGAAGCAGTTTGTATCGCAATGGTGGTTCATATAGTAACAACTTAAAGAATCAGAATTATACGCATTAATTAAAAACTTTGCACACTTAGGAGCATGATAGAAAATATCTAAGTTATTATAAGCCGGACCATGGATACTAAAATTCATATAATTTGTTTTAGGACTAATTATTAATTTATGCTTATTAAACCAGTGCCTGATAAGATCAAGATCATAGTTCAAGTTCACAGCTAAATCAAAACTATTACTACAAATATACGTAAAAGCAGTATCATCAGCAAATGCAGTTATTGATCCTTTAAATTGTTGTAAGAAGAGCGAATTTATAAAAACTAAAAACAAGATAGGCCCTAGTACCGACCCTTGAGGAACACCATAAGATATTAAACTAAGGTCGGAACTTAAAATCTCTCCAATCTTTACTTTTTGCCTTCTTCCTGCTAAATATGAATTAAACCAATTAAGAATAAAACCTCTGAATCCAGCATTAAACAACTTTTTTAAAAGAATATTGTGGTCCACAAGATCAAAGGCTTTAGTAATGTCAATGAACAACGCAGTTGTAGTGTGACCTTTATTTACTGACTCATATAGTTCCCACAGAATTTGAGTAAAGCATTCTCTGTGGATCTGTCTTTCAGGAAACCAAATTGATTCGAGCTAAAGAAATTAGTTTTGTCAAGGAAAGCTAAAATTCTACATTTTATTGCTTTTTCAAAAATTTTTGAGACAGAGGATAAAAGAGAAATAGGCCTATAAATGTTGACATCAGTTCTATCAACTTTTTTAAATAGAGGAATAACTTCAGCATTTTTTAATTTTTCAGGAAATATGCCTGAAATTACACTATTATTAAAAATATGAGCCAAAATATCAATAATTTGATATGATATCTTCTTTAAAGTATTATTAGAAATATCTTCTGAAGTAGTAGAATCTGAGCTTTTTAGGCCAGTTATTATTTTATGAATTTCATAAGCTGAAATATGGTCAAAAAAGAAACTTCTCAATTCAAAACTTTCCTCGACTACTTTATCGGATGAGTATACACTAAAATAATTATCCGTATCAAGTTGCTGGGAAATATTAACAAAGTATTGATTGAAATGATTAGCCACTTCTAAAAAATTATTTGTAATATCGTTATTGATATTAAGATTAATTATATTATTATCATAAGTAGAATCTTTGTTTAATATACTATTGACTATATTCCATTCTTTCTTAATATTACCCCTATTAGAATCAAACTTATTAATATAATAACTATTCTTACAGTTTGTGATATTTACTTTTACATCATTGCAAATTTTCTTATAATAGTTGAGTAGACGAATATTGTTATTATGTTTTAGCGTAATTTTTCTAATTTTATCCCTTCTTTTAATATTATTCAATAACGAATTTGTAATCCATGGTTTAAGCTTACATTTCTTACGACTTCTAGTGACAATAATATTACAATCCATAATATAATTATTTAGGATTTTTCAAAATTTGTCAAATGCTGTAGAGGGATTATTTTCAGAAAAAACATCTTCCCATAACTCTAAATTTAATAAATAAATTAATTTATCATAATCAATATAATTATAATTAAACCTAAAAGTTTTAGATTTAGGCAAACACGTGTTTAATTCAAATTTGATAATAATCATAACATGGTCCGTAATTTGAATATCATAAACAGAACTTTTAATTTTATGATTATTATTTTTTTGAGTTCTACAAAAAACATGATCAATACATGAAAATGAAGTGGTAGTAGATCTAGTAGGTTCATTAATAAGAGATTCAAAACCGTTTGAAGCCATAAGAAAAAGATAATCATCACTACTTTTTGATTTACCAAGAATATCAATATTCAAATCACCTAAAATAATACAATTTTTGTACTTAACATTATTTAAATAATTAAAGAATTCAATAAGAAATTCATTAATTTTATGTTCTTGAAGTCTATAAACACATACAAAGCAATAAGAAATATTGTCAATTTCACACAATACATTTATAATATCAGCGCTAACAAAATTAACTTCTTTACATACACATTTAATGTCATTACTAACGTAAACAATAACACCACCTGATGCGTAATTATTATTACAACGATGAAACATTTCGAAATTAGGAATTTTATAGTTATTAACTTCATGATCAAAGATCCAAATTTCACTTAAAAAAATTATACTTGGCATTATTTCAAAAGATTGTAAGTGAACTAAATAAGAGTCAAAGTTACTTCGCATACTTCTAATGTTTTGATGAGAAACGAAAAAATTATTTACAGAATTATTTACTGAATTACTATGGCTTACATTACTAAACAAATTATTTAAGTTAAAAGATGGCAAATTATCAAAATCAATGTAGTTGTTAATATTATTATTTAGAGACATTTGTCAAAATTTTTATGCAAAAAAAAAAGAAAGAACTATTAATTTAGATTAAAAATATCATTATAATTACAAATTTTTATTGCCTTATCGCCTTCTTATTTCTTTATTAATATTACAGAATTTTGCGTCCATAAATACCTGTATTTCTTTTCCTTTCTAACTTCTAACGCTTTGGTAAATAAATCTCTCATATGTTTAGTGAGCGTGTTATTAATATAGATTAACAGAGGTGGTCAATGCCATAGAACTATTGAAAAATAACAAGGCTCCTGGTGCAGATAACATTCCGGCTGAACTTCTGTGTAATGGAGGAGAAACGGTACAAAAAATCCTTCATAAAATAATACTAAAGGTGTGGCAAGAAGAAAAAATACCCGCTGACTGGCAACTAAGTATTATATGTCCAATCTACAAAAAAGAAGACAAGCTCAACTGTAAAAATTACAGAGGGATATCGCTACTTAGCACTTCCTACAAAGTTTTCACTAACATCTTGAAAGCCCGCTTAGAAATAATTGCCGAAAACATCATAGGCGAATACCAGTCCGGTTTCAGGCCAGGACGGTCTACAACGTAACAGCTATTTGTGCTGAAGCAGGTATTGGAGAAGTGCTGTCTGTCTAGGGTCCGAGATAACAAGTGGAAAAGATGAAACATCAGACGTAACTCGAAGGATAGGCAAGGCAAACAACGCATACTACTCTGTGTTGAAGGTAATGAGATCTCGAGAAGTCAGCAGAAAATGTAAACTTGAGCTGTACAAATCTCTTATCAGACCGGTGTTATGCTACGGCAGTGAAACGTGGACGATCACCTAAGCGACGGCAAACCTACTTTCCCGTTTCGAAAGAAAAATACTTCGCAAAATTATCGGGCCAATTTAAAATGCGACGCAACGCAGAGCTATACAATGTATACACCGACAGCGATGTTGTGACATACATCAAGCTACAACGCTTTAGGTGGGCCGGTCACATACAACGTATGCCAGATTCCCGCATTCCAAAAAAAGTATTGAACGGGAAAATAGATAGAAAAAGACCAGTAGGAAAGCCGAGAAATCGATGGGTTTATGCAGTCGAGTCAGACGCTGTGTCAATGCTGCAAGAGCAAAATTGGATAACTGCTGCCCAAGATCGGGTGAACTGGAAGAGGATGATTCAGGAGGCAAAGGTTCGACAACGGACTGTAGAGAAGAAGAAGAAGAAATCTTTCAATGCAGGGTCGCATTGTTTCAGTCCTTAAGACTACAGATAAAATAGCAGCAATGAAATTGAAAACTAAAGTTTAGATTTAGCAAACAAATTAGTATAAATTTGAAAGTTTTGAATGTCTCAACGATTATTTAAAGGAGACGAATACTGTTGTCTCTGATGTTTTTAAAGAAAATGTCGTTGAACATCTAGCAATGTCGAAACACTCTTTTCAAGAGTACTTTCCAAATCAAGATGAAAATTTTAACTGACTGAGAAATACGATTGAATACTGAGGATGATATGAGATTACAATTATCACCAATAACACCAGATTTTAAAGCTATGTGCTCATTTCATCACTCTCATTGATTTTTTTTTCTTCAATAAACTTTTATTTTGTATTGCAGTATATTTTGGTATAATTAAAAAATTTTTTGCAATAATGTAATATCTATTATTTATTACTTTTTTTTTAATAGTGGGGCTCCGGATTTTTGAAGAGTATAAAATAGTGCTCCGCGGCTAAAAAAGATTCAAAACCTCTGGCTTAGTGGTTAGGACGTCGAACTTTTAATCTCGTTCTCGTTCAGAGCATATTGTTTCTTAAATTCATCTTTTTCTTTAATTAATTTTTTTTTATACCCTACACCTATAGAATAGGTAAAGGGGTATATTAACTTTGGTATGGTGTTTGTAACTACCTAAAGGAAGCGAGCTAGATATAGAAAAGTATATATATTTGTGATCAGCATGGCCGCCTGAGTCGATATAGCCATGTCCGTCCATCCGTCCGTCCGTAGGCACGATAACTCAAAAAATAATGGAGCTATCTTGATGAAATTTTAACTGTAGGTTACTAGGACTGAAAGTACGGCGGGGATTGCATATGGGCGAAATCGGCCCATGGGTTCGGATTCTGGACCTTTTAATCGATCGAAGGGCTAACGAACATATATAAAAAATCACGATAACTCAACAACTAATGACGCTTTCTTCATCAAATTTGTGCTGAAGGTTACTAGTAATGAAACTACTTCGGGTTTTCCGTAAGGCCAGGATTGGACCATGCGTTCAGAACCTAAAACTTTTTGATCGAATTTAGGCCAAACGAGCATAATTCCGAAACCAATGAAGATAGAACCTCCAAATTTGGTATCAGGGTGTCCCCTCCTATCTCCTAAGTGTCTTGGGAATTTGGGTCCCATTGGAGTACTGGGTCGGGGACCAGCCACACATTTCCGAAGACCTTAAAGCATATATTTAAAATTAATAAAGATAACAACTTGAAAAAATGTAGAAGCTTCCAATTTGCCACAAGAGTGTTCTTTACTATCTCTTGCGTGTTCCCTTAATTTGGGATCAATTGGAGTGGTGGTTCAGTACCCCTCTCAGACCTCCCAAGTTTTAAAAGCTTATAATCAAATCGAATTATAAACGTGTTACTTAAAATTAAGATAGACCGTTTAAATTGTGTACAAAGGTTAACTAGTACTATAAGTGAAGCGCGGGCTGTATAATGGCGAAATCAGCCAAAGGGTTCGGATTCTGGTTTAATCGGTTTTAGGACTAACGAACATATATTAAAAATCACGATAACTCAACAACTAATGACGCTATCTTCATCAAATTTTGTCCTGTAGGTTACTAGTAATGAAACTACTTCGGGGTTTGCGTAAGTTCAGGATTGGATTATGGGTTCGGATCCTAGAACTTTTTGATCGAATTTAGGCCAAACTAACATAATTCCGAAACCAATGAAGATAGAGCCTCCAAATTTAATACCAAGGTGTCAGTACATGGGTGTTCTTTACTATTTCCTGCGTGTCCCTCTAATTTTGGATCAATTGGAGTGGTGGTTCAGTACCTCTCTTAGACCCACCAATGTGTAAAAGCTTATCATCGAAATTAATAAAACTAGTAACTTAAAATTAAGATAGAACGTTCCAATTGTGTACAAGGGTTAACTAGTATTGAAAGTATCACGGGGACTGCATATGGGCGAAATCGTACCATAGTTTCGGGTTGTGGAACCCTTGAAAAGTTCAAGGGCTAACAAACATATATTTTAAAAACACCATAACTCAAAAAATAATGTAGATTTATTTACAGGAGCTTTTAATCGAAATTACTAAAAATAGTTACTTAAAATTAAGATAGACCGTTCAAATTGTGTTCAAGGGTTAACTAGTACTATAAGTACAGCGCGGGCTGTATAAGGGCGAAATCAGCCCTTAGGTTCGTATTCTGGACCTTTTAGTCGGTGTCAGGGATAACGAACATATATTAAAAATCACGATAACTCAACAACTAATGACCCTATCTTCATGAAATTTGTGCTGTAGGTTATTGGTAATGAAACTACAGCGGTGATTACGTACGGTGAGGATTGGACAATGGGTTCGGAACTGAGAACTTTTTGATCGAATTTAGGCCAAACTAGCGTAATTCCGAAATCAATGAAGATATAACCTCCAAATTTGATATCAGGGTGTACCTTCCTATTTCGTAAGTGTCTTTGAAATTTGGGCCCCATTGGACTAGTGGGTCGGGGACCAGCCACTCAGTTCCGAGGACCTTAAAGCATATTTTCGAAATTAATAAAAATAGTAACTTGAAACAAATGTAGAAGCTTCAAATTTGGCCCCAATGTGTAAAAGCTTATCATCGAAATTAATAAAACTAGTAACTTAAAATTAAGATAGAACGTTCCAATTGTATACAAGAGTTAACTAGTATTGAAAGTATGACGGGACTGCATATGGACGAACCCTTGACAAGTTCAAGGACTAACAAACATATATCTTAAAAACACCATAACTCAAAAAATAATGCCCCTTTTTTGAAATTTAAACTTTAGGTTACTAGTAATGAAAGTACCATTGGAATTGGTTCTGGTCGAGTTTGGTCAATGAGTTCGGATTCTAGAAGCTTTTGATCGATTTGAGGCCGAACGAGTACAATTTCGAAGCCAAAGAATAGAAATCATATCATATGTGTTCCCGAAATTGAGACTTAATTGTAGTGGTTCAGCTTTCTTCAAAGGAACTTGCTGCATTTATGTCAAATTTATTTTTATATTTAAATGAATTGTATGAAAAGGTGTAAATTAGTAATTGTATTTTAGAAATACATTTATTGCATATTTTGCGTATAAGCTTTTCTATTAGGTATATTAACTAGCCATTTAAAATAATTGCAATTTTGAAAAATTTGGGTTATTATATATATTATGCTTTGATCAGATTTTTATCAAAAAATTTAATAACTAGAATTTTTTCATTTTGTAATTGAAGTGGAATAAATATATTTTCATTTATAACAAGTTTTTTTGTTTTTTAATATTTTTAAATAAATAAATTAGTAAGAATTTGTAATATTTTTTAAGAGATAGTGTAATTAGAAAATGTTTTTAGTATTATAAAGTTAATTTGGTTAGCTATGTCTTACAATCAAATTAATAACACCTTTTATGGCGTTAAATTGACTTATGGATATGTCATTAAATTTGAACCAAATAGGTTTAGGGTATTTCTAAGTCGGTTGCACCGACTGATTGTTTCTTTACTTGTTTTTGTAATTAAATATAAAAAAACAAATATTTTGAATTTTCTGTCAAACAGTTTAATTGCAATATATTAAATTCTTATTTATTTACAACATAATAGTGTACGCACGGGTATCTAAAAGTTGACAAGGGCAACTATAATCTTCCTCGTTTTTTTTTAATTTCAATTAATATTTTTTTTTATTTAAGTTCGTACTTGCTTAAATTAAATAAATTAATAAAAGATTTTAAATTTTTTTATAGGTTTATTTTGTTTCAATAACGATCTACTTCTGCATTTATTAATGTTTTGTATATTTATTTATTTATTAGTTTAACTCAAACTTTACAAAAATTTTAACAATTAGTATTATACAACATATAAAAAAAAATAGCTTATGAATTAAGTTACAATTTCATATTTCTTAAATTAAAATTTAAGTGAACAATAAAAACAACTAAATATATATAAAAAAAAAGAATTTATATTTCTATTTATACAATTTAAGTTTTTGTGTTTGTTTTGAAAGTGTGAAATCGATGTTGTTCTTGTGTTTATTACCCATTATCAACATCCTATGAATTGGTTCATAATTGCCATAATTTGTTCTATGAAAACTCAACGTAAATAAATTAGTATTACGTAAACGATTATTTGAATTAATTTTAATGTTATTAAGGATTTGAGGAGAAGAAATGTTACCTTTTATAACTTCAGTAATAAAAATAACATCAGCAACTTCTCGTCTTAATTTTAAAGTTTTCAAGTGAATTAAATTCAATCTATTTTCATAAGGAGGTAGGATCAGCGGGTTTGACCATTGAAGATTTCTCAAAGTAAATCTTAAAAATTTTCTTTGCACCGCCTCTATCCTATTAATATGTACCTCGTAAAATGGTGACCAAACTTGGCTAGCATATTCTAAATTAGGTCTAACAAGACAAGAATATAAAGATTTAAGAACATAAGGATCATTAAATTCTTTAGACCAACGTTTTATAAAACCAAGCATAGAATTAGCTTTATTTATAATATAGCAGAAATGAAGTTTAAAGTTAAGCTTCTCATCGAAGTAAACGCCTAGGTCTTTAATAGAATTCGTTTTAGCAATACTAATTCCGTTCAAGCACTAATTAAAACAAATCGGATTAAGACGACGTGTGAAACACATAAGTGCACATTTATTTACATTTAGAAGAAGATTATTGTTTTTACACCAAATAAAAAAATTATCTAAATAATTTTGTAAGAGTAAAGCATCATTTAGTGACTCAATTTTCTTAAAAATTTTCATGTCATCCGCATATATTTGAAGCTCACTATTAACAATAACTGAAGAAACATCATTTACCGAGATTATAAAAAAAAGAGGACCTAAGTGACTGCCTTGTGGAACTCCGGAATTGGCGTTAAAAGGTTTAGAAGCAATGTTTCTAAATAAAACACTGTAGGTCCTATCAGATAAATATGAGTCAACCCATTTCACAAAAATATCTGGGAAACCAAGTTTTCTTAGCTTTATCAGTATTATAGAATGTGGTAAAACATCAAATGCTTTACTATAATCTGTAAAGATAACATCGGTTTGAAAACCTTCTTCCATATTTTTTGTAAAAGTTGAAACTGACTTAACAAGATTAGTAACTGTTGATTTTTTATCCATATATCCATGTTGATTATGAACTAAAAAAGATTTACAGTGACTATGAATAGAATCATACATTATTAATTCGAACAGTTTTGGAAGTGAAGAAAGTTTCGCAATTGGTCGATAATTAATAATTTCATTTTTGGCATTTTTCTTATGAATAGGTCTAACATATGAGTGTTTCCAGATAGACGGGAAAACTCCTTAATTTAAAGAAGAGTTAAATAGTATTGAAAGGGGAATAGCTAAAGCACTTGAACACTTTTTGAGTATAACTTCCGGAATACCATCAGGTCCAGGAAGAGTATTATTCCCAAGTTTATCTAAATACTTTTTAATTACACCTTCATTAATATTTATATTAGACCAAATAGTTTTCGGAAAAGTATCCAAATGAGAGAAATCATTATAATTTGGTGTAAAAATAGAATTACTATAAGAAGAACAAAAATATTCACGAAAGAAATTAGATATTATTTTAGAATCATTACTTGAAACACCATTATACTTCATATGGGAGGGAAACTCGTCACTTTTCCTCTTGGAATTAACAAATTTCCAGAAGCATTTTGGATTTGATATTAATTTTGAAGATGTACTAGAAATAAAATCATTATAGAGTAATTCAGACAATAATTTAAATTCATCAAAAAGAATTTTAAATCTATTATAGTCATGCGAATTATTCGATTTAAGATAACAACGCCAAGCTTTATTCTTTTTATTTCTGAGTTTTCTCAAATCCGAATTGAACCATGGCGGACTTAATAAAGGGTTTCGGTTCTTAGATTTTGGTACAAATTGCCGAAAGCCTTCAAAATAACTTCATAAAACCTTTTTGTCATTATATTAACATCTGTATTATTAAATACAGAATAAAAATCAAAGGAACTAATGAATTCATTTAAAGCAGCAAAATTAGCTTTGTTAAAATTAAAACTATAAGAATTAGAATAATCAGAATTTATTGGTGAATTAACACAAAGAGTAAAACTTAATGGTGGATGAAACTTATCAATACCTATTAAAGGGAAGGTATTTTCGCAGAAAATTAAATTGTTCCATTCAGAAGTAAACACTAAATCAAGTTGTTTACCCTGAAAGTTACAAATTTCTGAGACTTGTTGCAAATAATTAGTATTTAATTTATCAATAAATACATATTCACATTCGGTCCTAATATGTTTCGGAATCATAAAATGTTCCTCGTCATGCTTTACCCATTTAAGATTGGGTAGATTAAAATCACCACATAAAATCAAATCATCTTTAGGGCTAAAGTCATTGTAAATAAAATCTATCGTTTTACCTACAGAAGTATAAATATCAGAATTAAACGAAGGAGGAATATAGCAGTTAACAAGGTATAAATTTTTAGAAGGAAGTTCAATTTTCACAATAATAACTTCAAGGTCTTCTAATCCAGGGACATTGACTTGATTTGCATTAAAGTTATTTTTTACCGCAATTAAAACTCCACCCCCTTTAGGAATTACACCATTTGGGTAATCGGATGGATCAGAATATCTATCCTTCCTAAAAACTGTATAACAGTTATCAAAAAGTTCTAAGTCCAATATGGTTGGATTTAACCACGTTTCAGTTAATGCAAATACGTCAAAATTTAAAATAGATGAATTTAGAAAAACATCCCTAGTCTTTGTTCTCAAGCCTCTAACATTTTGATAATAAAAAGACATATTATCTTTATTTAAGTTACGGTTGATAGATACCTTGAGAAGATTATTTCGAGGCACTGGGGAGAAAAAACTTCTTATAACTTTCACGAGCTGAGTTTAAATGTTTATAATAATTACTCTCACAATGACTTCGATAAGATTTAAGATCATTTTTTACATCTTTTTCCGAAACATCTATAGAATTGTGAAATTTAATATATAACTTATATAGGTCTTCATATTTAGTTGGGAGTCCTTCATTATTAATTAAAACTTTAAGGTTAGTACGAGTTTTACCTTCTAGGACACGATTATACGAATCATTGTGAAGGTAAGCTAAAAATAACCTAACGTTATTATAAACTCGTTCCTCCCTAAATCTTGAAAGAGCATACGCGCCCTCTCCGAGTAGTGATTCATGAGTCATTCTAGTAATGGGTGGCATAATGAGGTTTAACAAACGACTTTTTTATTGTACCATCATTTACAGTATTAGAATGACTTTTTTCAAGTACATCTGTTGGTGAAACCGAATTAATGGCTACATTTGCATAGCTGGTAATATTATTACCATTGTCAATTTTACTATTGTGGATACCACCATGTACAAAATTAGAGTACATATTTTTATTTTTATCAATAGAAGAAGTTGAATAAGTTATTGAAGTTAAAGAACTATTATTATTCGAAGTCGAATAAGTTAAAGTATTTAAAGAGCTAGTATTATTATTACTATTGTCTGTATTGTTATTATCAGTACTTATAATACTATTATCATTATTTATACTAATAGTATCAACTCTATCATTAACAACATTATTAATATTATTGTTAATCGGTAACATTAAATTAGTACTAAAAAATGTGGATTTGTTGAAAGAAGGTAGTAAACGGTGTTTTTCATAGTGTGGTGAGGTGCGGAAAGTAAAATTGTTATCAGATAGAATAGAAGTATTCAAATTAGTGTTGTTTTGTTGTGAAGTTGTAAATAATTCTGTATGAGTGCTTGTTTGTATATATATTTTTAATGTTGCTATACATTCTATATTGTTTCCTTTGTTTAGATTCAAATCGAAAAACTTGTTTGTTGCTAATATTCTATAATGTACCTACTCAACCTTGCTAAATAATGAATCTATTATTTATACGTACGTAAAATTGTATTAAATAAATGTTGATTTTTGAGTTGAATTTTGCATTATCAAATGCAAATTATAAATTTTATTTGGAATTTTTTTAATATACCTAATTTAGTTTCAAAAATTTTTTTTTTGTTTCGCTTCTATGGTGCACTGAAACAATTGTTCGTGTGAAGCATAGTCTTCTTAATTTTTTTTACAAAATGTTTTACTATTTATTTAAAATTTCCAGAAAATCATCTGTGATTTTAAAGCTGAAATGAATTAATTCATAAACTAATGTATAAGTTTTTTTTTTTTAAAATATATAAAATATTTTTTGGCTTGCTTATGATAATTTTGGATATTTTATTTTATAAAATAAAGCACATCCAACAAAACATTAATATTTTATTTTTTTTTATAATTAAACACATCCAACAAAGCACATTTAATTGAATGCGTTTGTTACACCTCATTCTAGACAAATATATTAATAATAATATATTAATAATAATAATTTTCTTAAAAATAAATAAAATATTTTTTGGCCTGCTTATGATAATTTTGGATATTTTATTTTATAAAATAAAACACATCCAACAAAACATTAATATTTTATTTTTTTATAATTAAACACATCCAACAAAACACATTTAATTGAATGCGTTTGTTACACCTCATTCTAGACAAATATATTAATATAAAATAATAATTTTGTAAAATGCGTGCAATCCTAATTTTTTAACAAACTTTAAAATTCCTCCTAACTGAGAATCTCACATATGCATACTTACTTACTTACTGGATCCTAGAACCCCTGGTGGGGCATAGGGCGCCAACAAATCCTCTCGACCTTTCACGATGCTTAGCAATTCCTTTTAGCTGTAACCACGTTTTGCGTTGCGCTTCTGCCTCTTTCAAAACAGTATTTCTTCATGTTTTCCTTGGTCTACCCACTCGTCGTCTGCCTTGTGGATTCCACTCAAAACTCTGCCTTGCAATATTTTCTTCTGGCTTCCTCAAGGTATGTCCGATCCATCGCCATTTTCTCTCTCGGATCTCGACCTCAATCATCTTTTGGTTCGTTTTTTGCCACAGGTGTGTTGGTAATGATTTGCGGCCAACGAACCCTTAAGTTGCGGCGTAGACAACGGTTTATATACGTCTGCAACTTTTTGGTGATAATGGCGGATACCTTCCATGTTTCACAGCCGTATAGAAGTACTGATTTGACGTTTGTTGCAAATATTTTTAGCCCCACCTACTAAGAGTTCTCCATATATACTCGCGGTTTACACGATCAAAAGCTTTCTCGAAGTTTTCAAACATGAGATGTAGCGGCGACCCGAACTCTGTTGATTGTTCGAGTATTATTCGTAGCGTGTTGATATGGTCAACACAAGAGTGACCACTGCGAAAGCCAGCTTGATGTCTTTTCAATGTATTTTCAATCCTGCTTTTGATCCTTTCGAGTATAATATTTGCCATTACTTTCGAGAAGACAGATAACAGCGTACTATCGCGCCAGTTATTGCAATGCTTCAGGTTACCCACATATGCATATATATATATATATAAATATTATGGAAAATGCGTACAATCCTAATTTTTTTTTTGTAAAAATCTCTAAAATTCATCTTAGTTTACGCTATGAACATTTTTTTGTGGAATTTTTTTTGGAATTTTGTTTTTTATTGTTTGGAATTTTGTTTTTTATTGTTTGGAATTTTGTTACATTGGAATTTTTTGTTTGGAATTATGACACCATCCCAACAAAATTATATAGAATTATCAACGAATGAAACTATATATCTTTATGTTAAGTTAACTTAAACTAATTGCGCCTTTTTTTACAGTTTTGAATTTTAATACATTTTAAATTATCACATTTTTGCGCCTCATTATTTAACGTTTTCTTGTAACGGGATTGAGAATCCTTCAATTTCTAAAGCCAGAATTTTACTTTTTTTGCTATATTCTTTGGCCTTTCCCACTTGCATTTCTTATGCACATAAGCGCTGAGTTTTCTCCATTTATTTTGATATTCCATTTGTTGAAATAATTGTATATTAAGTTTGAGTGAGCTTTGATATAATGAAGAGCTTCTTGCGGTGCTTTGAGTAACTAACAATTGAAGTGTCGTCGGCGTATAATAGGGTGAATTATAATTCTTCTTAATTATGGTTTAATAATCTGTGAGGAAAATCGTTAACATAAAAATTAAAAAGCTTAGGTCCATTATTAAACCCTGAGGTACTCCTCTGTTTACTTGTTCCATATTATTTTTTCTTCAATAGAAACTTATAGAAATCTGTCATTTAAGAAACTAAATAATATTTTTACAAATTGTAAGGGCACATTTCTAGACAGAAGCTTCGAGATTAATCCTTTCATCCAAACAGAATCGAAAGTTTTTTCACAATCTATCGACAGTAACAGCGTACACTGTTGGTCGTTTAAGTTATTTGTGCAGCTATTATGTATTTTTAGAAGAGTGCATATTTCGGAAGCCTGTTTGAAAAGATGGAATTATATTTTCACTTTCACAAAACTTCTCAAAAAGTTTTCCCAGGTTAGATAATAACAAGATCGACCTATTATCCTGTGTTTTGAATGTGTTATTTATCTTTAAAATTCGAATTAACTTAGCTATTTTAAAGCTTTTGGGAAAATATCCGAATACATTATTTAAATAACTTATGAAAATACTAACTAAAAATTTTACCGCTTTAGTTTCTTTAACTATTTAATCAATATTTTCAGATTGTTCGTCATTTATATTTAGTTGATACAAGTCTTCATAGAGCATTACGTATTCTATTTAGCCGTTTTTTAGTTTTGGATTCTCTTTATCTTTATCATAATTTTAAGCTCCTTAGGAATATCATGAAATTTTTTATTAGCTTGTTTCACTAATTTAGAATTTCTTTTTGTGATTTGAAGAATTGTATCTGTAAATTTTATGGAATATACATATCAATTTTATTGTTTCACAGGATTCTTGATCTAGTTCGTAGCTCTGATTTTCGGATCAGCATCGAAAAGTAATTCGATCTAGCTATATGTGTATGTCCGTGTGTTAGCACGATAACTCAAAAACTAAAAGGGCTAGAGTTTTGAAATTCACACGAAATCATTTTTAGACAATTTCTAGGTTCCTTATTGTTTTCGGTTAATCGGACCAAGGCTTCGGGGAGCTGCTATACAACTTTTTTGCACCAATATGAATTTCTTCAGAATTAAATATACTACGAGGATGAAAATTACACAAGGTTAGTTTTATAATGATGTAAAATGTATGCGATATACAAATAAGTATAACCAAGTATAGCATATGAATCGCCCATATTAAACTATACAAAACATAGATAAAACATATAGGTCACTGAATAGTGGTAATAGACAAAACAATTATAATCAACGTTATAGAAATAACAATAATACTAGATATTACGGTAATGTAAGATATTTGGAAAACTCCACAGTCTCTCAATGGCATGGGCAGAGAGATGTACAGGGAACGGAGTTACAGAGAATAAAGGTATAACAGGATGAATAAATAAAATAATTGAAAATATATATACCTTAAATTTAAATTTCTCTGATTATGTCAATATTAAATAGATCTGAACTTAATTTTTTAATAGATGCTCAGGCAGATATATCTTTAATAAAGCAATCGTCTATTAATAATGCTTATCAAATAAATAAAGACAATACTATAAATATCAAAGGTATCATTCTTATATTAAATCTTTGGGTACAGTATATACAAAAATTTATATACGGAATCACGAATTATAATGTGAATTACACGTGGTACTAGACAATTTCGATATACCAGCAGATGGTATACTCGATAAAGATTTCATAAAATTCTATAAATGCAACATTAATTATGAAAACATAATAGCAATAAAAACAAACTATAATATTTTAAAAATTCCAATTTACAATCGTATTACCAGCTCGTTCAGAAGTACTAAGGAAATTTTACTTATCTTCAAATGAAGATTGTTTAATTTTAGATCAAGGAATTTCGTGTTCATAGCAAGGAAAATAGTGGCATCTAAAACCCCATTTGATCGTGTTATGCCTAATTTCGAACTAATAAATTTAAAGCAAAATTGCAACAAAAATAACAATCGTATTAAAGAATTAAATCAAATTATTACTAAGAATACAAATAAATTATATTTGTAACTATGTAATGAGTTTGTAATGAGTTTTCAAACATTTTTCAAATAGAAACAGATCCTATGTCTGTTAATAATTTTTATAAAAAAAAACCTAAGGATTACAGACGATAATTCAGTATACAATAAAAATTATAGGCAACCTCATACGCAAAAAGACGAAAAAAATAAACAGGTTAATAAATTATTAAAAAAAAAAACAAATTGATTGAACCAGGCCAATCGAACTATAATAGTCCTATAACATTAGTACCAAAGAAAGATAACCAAAATAAATGGAAAATGTGTATTGATTACAAGATGGTAAATAAAAAATTTATAGCCAATTAATTTCCATTTCCAAGAATAGAAGATATCCTTGACAACTTAGGTAGGACTAAATTTTTTTCAGTATTGGATTTTTACTCTAGTTTTCATCAAGTACCATTAGATGAACAATCTAGAGATATAACTTCTTTCAACACACAATCTGGTAAATATAGGTGGTAAGTTCTGCCATTTGGACTTAACGTATCTCCAAATTCGTTTTCAAGAATGATGTCACTTGCTTTCGCAGATGCGACACCTTTACAATGTTTTCTTTATATGGACGACATTATTGTAACAGACTGTCCCGAAAGTCATCATTTGAAAAATCTAAAATCTGTCTTAACAATTTGTAAAGAGTATAATTTAAAGTTAAATCAGGAAAAGTGCAAATTTTTCAAGTCTGAAGTTACATATTTAGTTCACAAATGTACGGATTAAGGAATACTCGTATATCCGGATGATTCTAAATATGAAATAATTTCCAAATATCCAATACCTAAAGATAAAGACGAAACTAGACGTTTCGTGGCTTTTGCTAATTATTATAGAAAATTTATTCCGAATTTCACTGGAATAGCAAAGCCATTAAATGCTTTAATAAGGATAAAGGCAACCTTCATTTAGAGTGAAGATTGTCAAAAGAATGGGAAAAGACATTTCAGAATTTATAAAGAACTGTACTTTACCATACTTTACTTACAGTCACAATTTTACACCAAATGCCTGTTTTTATGAAAAATATGCTCGATTTCAATTAGTTTTCGGTAAAACACCATCAATAGCAGAAGGTATATTTAAAGGCAAAATTGAGCCAATATACAACTTTAATAGCTATAGTAAAGAACTTAAATACAATTTGCAAGTTATGAATAAAAACGCTAAATATTTGTTACAAAAATCAGAACTAAATAATTAAAGAATATACGATCAAAATGTAAAAGGGTATGATTTCATAATAAATGATGAGGTCCTATTAAAAAAGGAAAATGCTCATAAATTGGATGCGTTATATAGTGGCCCGTTTACAATAATAAATGTGGAAGGTTCAAATATTAAAATCAAAAACCTAGAGAATAAAGAAGAAATTGTACATAAAAATAGATTAATTATATATCAAAAATAAATTTTATCTTTAATCAAAACCTAAGCTAAGTTTGAATTAAAACCACTGACTTTAATTAATTTGCATACAACAGAATAATACCACTTAGAATAGATAAGTTTTTTATTTAATTTTTTTTATTATTATATGAATTGGCCAGATCAGCAAAATATAGTACGTAATAAAGTAAATAATTGTACAAAATTTTAATTTTTTCGTAATATATAATTACAAATAATTTTTTATATATACTATAACAATGTACAATACAAATATCGCAAACATAAATATAAACTAAATAAAAAGAAAGAAAAAAATAATAAAATGTTTTCTAAACAAAAACATTTTTTTTGTTTTGCCTTTCTTTTTTCTTTCGGAGGGAGATGTAAAATGTATGCGATATACATATAAGTATAACCAAGTATAGCATATGAATCGCCCATATTAAACTACACAAAACATAGATAAAATATATAGGTCACTGACCGCGTCATATTCATTCTCATTCTTTACTAACTAATTATTTGCAAACGGTATTAAATTAATAAAAGTGAATTGACCGAAATCAACTGATAAACTTAATACGTTAGAGTTAAATACATTGATTAATCATAACTATTCATACAATGTTAATATATTAACTCGTTATTATTAATTATGTAATATTAAAGCAGTGATTAATTATAACTAACCGTCTAAGGAATGCAATGTGCTTAATAATCATAAATGTTAATTTTATATTAGAATAATACAATGGCAATGCAATGATTATGCATGACTGGCTATAATTATATTAAATAAAGATAAAAATGCAATTGGTATTAATTACCAATACTTTAGGGTTATTGAATGGTAAGGTATTTGATAAATTAGTTATTAATTATATGTTAGTATTAGTAGCGTCTAAAAAATATTATAAATAGCTATGTTAAGGAAATAAAAAGATACAATTAAGTAAGATAAGTCAAACTGGAGTTTTATTTTTAACGTTAATAAGAATATATCATTATAGAATCGAGCACTTATATGAAATTTCAAAATGTTACGGCCCCATTTTCGGAGGGCTGCAATACAACTTCTTTGCACCACGTATATGAATGAATTTCTTCAAAACTAATTATACTAAGAGGATGAAAATTACACACGGTTAGTTATATAATGAATCGAGCACTTATATGAAGATTCAAAATGTCGGCCCCATTTTCGGACAGCTGCCATACAAAGTTTTCAATCCAATAACTGTGAATCTAATGAAGCTACGAGGTTAAAATTAAAATTTGGCAGGTAGGGCAAGTTACTTAGAAAGGTTGCACATCACTCGGACCAATTTTTAATGTGGGCCAATTTTTTGTAAGCAAAAATTATGGGATAATAAATTAAAATTTTTTATTTTTTTTTGCGAAAATTATGGGATATTGAGTTAAAGTTTTTTTTATCTATTTACTTTTTTATATTTTTTTGTAATATATATAATAGCATGAGGGAAATAAATAACGGTTTATTTTATTTTATACATCAAAGTGGGTATGCACGGGTATCTAAAAGTCGACAAGGGTAACTATAATCTTCCTCGTTTTTACATAGTTTTAGTTGCCTCAAAAATTATAGCATCACATTGTGTTTCTATATAAATAGCTCCTAGTAGAACAGTTCATGTCTTACGGTTTGAATTTATTATTATGCTTATGCCTAATGTAATGGGAATTTTGATATTTGAAGAATTTAACTGAGTAAAAACTAAGTTTTCAGCTATAGCTATTTTTGTATCTTGATCTGCGTTATTTCTATATGTCTTATATTTATCTAGCACTGCCCTGTGTAGTGGTTTAAGTCGCGTTTGTACTAGAAATCCTAAAATTTCTACTGTAAGTCATTTAGTAATGCTCTTCTATTTAAATTACGTACAGAACATATATTTATGACTATTGCTTTTATATATTTATGGAACAGAGTCATTATTTGTAAATTAAATTAAGAATTGGAGAAAGGCTATTTGCTTTTCTTCAAGTGTAACCAACTTCTTGTATGTTATAGGAAATGTTTTTATTTTCTTAACTAAAAGTATAAAATCAATTCCAAATAACTCACTCGGTGGAAAGATTCAGTATTTCACTGATGTTGGTTTGAGGTTTTAGGATTCGCTTTGGACTTTGATTATTTGGTCCATTTTTATAATATCGGCAACAGATATATCGTTTTGTTTGAAACAACTAGTTGGTATTGCCAACATATTGTTTATTTGGTTTTCTCTTTTCATTTTGGAATTGAGCATTTGCTTTTTCCACCGTGATTAAATGTGCATTTAACACATCCTTACTGTTCTTTGTTCCTTAAATTTAAGCGTTTGGTAGAGTAAGTACTTTATACTAAGTATATCTTGTATATTATCGTTCAGTTCGATTTGAATAAGAAAAACACCTAGTTCCCTATTTTCTTTGCGCGAGTTGTTTGTAGAAAATTTTTAAATTTTTCCAAATTTTACATGTTTTACCATATTTTTAATTCAGCCTTTCAAGAGAAGGTTGACAGGTTTTATTTGGCTTGGCGTAAAACTAAAGCCTTTAATTTTCAATATTATTTTTAAAAAAGAGATAGCTTCGGCGTGTATCCCGTTTCGTTTACAAAATTTTTACTTTGATTTCTGAAATTATTATTAATCTGCTTAAGATTATCATTTTCTATTTTTATTTTGGAACCTATAAAATCAATAATTTCTTTTAATTTATTGTTGTTTACGATTATCGATGATTTTTTTTTTTAACATTGATTTCTTCTCTATTATTGTTGTTGCTTATTTTTACATTGGGTAATCTAGCGTTGACATGTGTTGAAAGTGGCATAAATCGATTTTGGCTGATTACACTTTCTGGTGAATCTGCCTTCTTTTGCGCTTTGCAATTGATTGTTTAATTTCATTTTACTCTATCATACGGAAATTTCAACCCACATTCCATCGAAACTATTTTCTGCTTGCTTGGATGTACCGGGGTTGATCGCATCAATAGTAGTATTAATATTTTATGGATCGTCCATCACATGATTTATTATATTTTGTTTATCAAAAATTGTTTTATTTTTTTTCTTTTTTATGTCTGTTATATTATTTTAATTTGGTTTTTTAGCTTAGTCCAAGTGTAAATGCATATGTACCCTGATGCACATATATGCATACGCTTATATTTTATTTTATTTATTTTTAAAATTAAATAATTCCTTTTTTTGTTTTTGTTATTCTTAATTATTGTTTTATACTAATGATCAATATTTTACACTTTGCAAAGCGATTTGCTTAGCTAATGTTTTCTTTCAACTTAAAATTCCTATTGAAACAAAATTTAAAAAAATTAAAATTTTTTTGATTTGTTACCTTTTAGATCATCCATTTCATAAATATTCCTAGAACAGACATATTTAAATTTTGCCTATTTTTTCTTTCCGAAAATCCTTCACATATCCTAAATTTATTTCTTTCTAAATTTGTAATAAGCATACAATAATCATAAAACTGTAAATAAATAATTACTATATAAATCAATCCAAACTATTCTCAACTAACATTTTTTATTAACGAAATCGGCCCTTGGGTTCGGATTCTGGACCTTTTAATTGTTCTAAGGGCCAAGGAACACATAAAAAAATAAGGATAACTCAACAACTAATGGTGTTACAGTCATGAATTTTATGATGTAGGTTACCAGTAATGAGACTATGGCGGGCCCTGCGTCCGAACGAGTTCGGACAATGGGTTCGGATCCTAGAAGTTTTTGATCGAATTGAGGCCAAACAAGCATAATTCCGAAACCAATGAAGATAAAACATTCAAATTTGGTATCAGTGTGCCTCTTCCTATGTCCTTAGAGTCCTGAATTTAGGACCAATTGGAGTAGTGGGTCGGGGACCATCTTCACAGTTCTGAAGACCTTAAAGCATATCATTGAAATTATTGAAAAAAAAATCTTAAAATTAAGATAGAACGTTCCAATTGTGTTCAAAATAGTATTGAAAGAACGGCGCGGACTGCATATAGGCGAAATCCGACTATGGGTTCGGATCCTGGAAATTTTTCATCGAATTTAGGCCAAACGAGCATGCTTCCGAATTCAAAGATTTTAGAACCTCCAAATTCGGTATCAGGGTGTCCCTTGCTATTCCCATAGTGTCCTCGAAAATTGGAACCAATTGAAATAGTGGGTCGGGGACCATCCACATAGTTTCGAAGACCTTAAAGCATATTTTCGAAAATAATAAAGATAGTAACTTCAAAAAAATGTAGAAGCTTCAAATTTGGCACAAGGCTGTTCTTTACTATTTCTTACGTGTTCCCTTATTGTATGATCAATTGGAGTTGTGGTTCAGGTAACTCTCTTAGACCTCTAAAGGTTGAAAGGCTTGTCATCGAAATTAATAAAAATAGTAACTTAAAATTAATATAGAATGTTCCAATTGTGTACAAGGGTTAATTAGTATTGAAAGTGTGACTGGGACTACATATGGGCGAAATCGTACCATGGTTTCGGGTTCTGGAACCTTTGAAAAGTTCAAAAACTAACAAACGTATATCTTAAAAACTCCAAAACTCAGAAACTATTGAAATTTATATAGCCACACTACTCCCAAAACCTTAAAGCATAATATAAAATAACAACAGCTAAAATTGTAATCCCGAATTCCAACGCATCATATTACAATTTTATAAATTTTAATTTATAAATTTTTTTCTAAAACATTTACCTCAGCAAATTAACCTGTGAAATTAGTTCAACATTATTTCCCAACATAAATCACGCGTAATCAACATATGTTTGAGTCAGCATAATGCAGGTAGAACAATGCTATTAATGTAAAATTAAAACTGTAAACTTTTAATTCAAATTTTAGCTTCGAATAATAAAGTTGATTTAAACAAGTGATGAAAAAAAACAAGGGTTTTTAAAAAAGCACATTTTCAAAATTATATTGTATTACATACTGAGTTTAACTTTGGAAATATTTACTTGGAAATAGTTACTACTGACTTATAAAATTTACTGCTAACAGTAAATTTTTTATTTAAAAGTTGTTATAGCCCTTCAACGGGGAAGGTTGCCAAATTTTTTAGGTTCTAGGAATTAAATTGTGAAAAATTTGGAATTTTACTTAGAATTTTATTATCTAAGCAAAAATGGGTAAAACTAAGAGACACTTTCTTCAATTTAAGGAACCCCTTTTAAATTTAAGAAAAACCTTTAACATATGTTAAAATATAATGTTGGACCTTTAAATTTTGTATATTAATAAAAAAAAAATTGGACAGGTATTGAGGTTACAGGTGCTTAAAAATAGCATAATTTCAATTTTCGGGCACTTATAGCTCCTAAACAGGGGGCTTGACAAAAAAATTTTGTTAACTGACTATTTTTTTAGGATCTAACTTCTCCCAAAATTTCAAGATCCTAGCTTGAACCGTTTAGAAGATATGTGGGGCCAAAAATTTTGCAAAAATTGATTTTTATATAATGCTAAATTTTAGTACCGCATGGCAACACTATACATTTAAGCGACATATTTTTGTAAAGCCTATAAAAGCTGCTCTGTAATACCGTTTTTTGATTGAAAATAAACCTAACAGAACTTTTGTTATATCAATTTAAATATAGGGCTTTTTTGGAATTTTCAGGGGCTGTAACTTCGTCACCCTTCAAAATTAAAAAAAACCTTTGACACATGTTGAAATATAATTAAAGAGCTTTGAATTTTGTCTATCACTAAAAAAAAATTTGGACAGGTATTCAAGTTACAGGTGTTTAAAATAGCAAAATTTCAATTTTCGAGCCTTTATAGCTCCTAAATAGGGGGCTCGACAAAAAAATTTTGTTAACCGACTCCTACTAATTTCTAGGTATCTAACTTGTCCCAAAATTTCAAGACCCTAGCTTGAACCGTTCAGAAGATATGTGTGGCCAAAAATTTTGCGAAAATTGAGTTTTGCGTAATGTTAAATTTTAGTACCGTATGGCAACCCTAAACATTTGCCTTGTAAAAATGAAACCAGCTATCATTTGCCGTTTTCAGATTGAAAATATATGTAACAGAACTCTTGTTATAACAATTTGAATATAGGGCTTTTTCCAACTTTGGGGAACATAGTAGCCCCGTAACAGGTGGGGCTACAGAAAAAAATTCTTCTACGAAATTATTTTTTTTGCAAAAACTACCCATGGTTAAAATTTCTTTACTCTATTTCAAACGGTGTAAAAGTTTTTGTAAACATACGGACGGACGGACGGACAGAGTGAAGCTATATAGGCACATTTTTACAAAATTTTTTGAAAATGTGCTAAAAAGAAATAAAAAGCGTTATAATTTTTTTTATAAATCTTTTATTAAATTATAGAAATAAATATTTTTTTGGGTGACTTGGAGTATAACAATCTTTAACTGGCGCCCGAGCAGGGACCATTCAGTGTTGATAAAGAAAATAGTGAATAGTTACCAAAGAAAAAAATTGTGATAAATTAACAGTTAAAAAATAAATTAAAAATTTATTAAAAAAAAAAGATAAATTAAAAACTATTAAAAACTATTTGTGGTGTAAACTATTAAAAACAATTTTTTAAGAAAAAAATTGTGATAAATTAAAAGTTAGAAAAATAAATTAAAAATTTATCAAAAATTAAATTAAAAACTATTAAAATTTAAATTAAAAACTATTAAAATCAAAATTAAAAATTAAATTATTAAAATTAAAAATCGAAAACTATTGAAACTGTTAAAATTAAAAAGTAAAAACTATTAAAATTTAAATTAAAAACTATTAAAATCAAAATTAAAAAGTAAATTATTAAAATTAAAAATTGAAAACCATTAAAACTGATTAAATTAAAAAGTAAAAACTATTGAAATTTAAAAACAAAAACTGATTATTTGGAACAAGGAGAGATCACAAATTTTTCAAAGAGTACCGTTCATCAAAAAATATTTGCTTGTCAACACGTGCAGCAAGTAAATCAAGGAGGACAACCCTAGATTGAACTAGATTTACCTAAAGGATCAGGAAACGAGGCCCCCGAGTAGCATCCCAGCAAAAAGGAGCTGCCGCATAAGGAATAACCAAAGCCTAACAAGTGTTGGCAGCAGCCGCCTGGTCCGGTAACATCAAAAGACTGCAAATGGTTCTCCAACTGCAACTTCAAGTCGCCACGTTTATGTAAGTTGATTATTTTTTTTATATAAAAAAAAAAAATAAAAAATAAAGGAAAAATAATTAAGAAAAATAAATCTGAAAGTTTTGAAAATTTTTTTTTGCGTAAATTAAACCATAATTTACTAGCAAATTAAATTCAAATACAAAATAAAAATTTAATTCATTCATATTCATAATTCCACAATTTGCGGAAAATTTAAAAAATAAAATAAAAATATAAGATTTTCTAAGAATTGAAAAATTAAACATAATTTACGAATAAATTAAATAAGATAAATAAGTATAAAATAATTTATTTAAAGATTGCTTAGAATTTGCATGAATTTAACCACAATTAATTGCAAATTCAGATAAATATCCTCATCTGTAAAGAGAAAAAAATTAAAATAGCAATCAGATATATATCCTCATCCGTAAGGAGAAAAAATTTAAATAAAAAAGAAAAATACTTATTATTAACTCTAATTTAAAACTAAATTAAAACTAAAAATTATAATTGTTTCATTTTTTATTTGCTGTGATTCAAGCCTACTCGTCGATACCTAAGGTGAGGCTGCCTGGCACAGCAAATCCAAGAAAATAATTAATTTGAATAAAATCATATAATAAGCAATTCAAATAAAAATTTCTACGAATCAAAAAACAAAAAAATTCGTCGTCATATGTCTAGACATACAAAATAACTGGCCAGTAAACATAAATTAACTAAATAAAATAATTAAATAAAATAAAAATTAAATATTAAAAATCTAAATAAAATAATTAAATAAAATAAAAATTAAATTAAATAAAAATTAAATATTAAAAATCTATTTAACTAACGATTAATCTAATAATCTAACTATTTTTTTAGGATCTAACTTCTCCCAAAATTTCAAGATCCTAGCTTGAACCGTTTAGAAGATATGTGGGGCCAAAAATTTTGCAAAAATTGATTTTTATATAATGCTAAATTTTAGTACCGCATGGCAACACTATACATTTAAGCGACATATTTTTGTAAAGCCTATAAAAGCTGCTCTGTAATACCGTTTTTTGATTGAAAATAAACCTAACAGAACTTTTGTTATATCAATTTAAATATAGGGCTTTTTTGGAATTTTCAGGGGCTGTAACTTCGTCACCCTTCAAAATTAAAAAAAACCTTTGACACATGTTGAAATATAATTAAAGAGCTTTGAATTTTGTCTATCACTAAAAAAAAATTTGGACAGGTATTCAAGTTACAGGTGTTTAAAATAGCAAAATTTCAATTTTCGAGCCTTTATAGCTCCTAAATAGGGGGCTCGACAAAAAAATTTTGTTAACCGACTCCTACTAATTTCTAGGTATCTAACTTGTCCCAAAATTTCAAGACCCTAGCTTGAACCGTTCAGAAGATATGTGTGGCCAAAAATTTTGCGAAAATTGAGTTTTGCGTAATGTTAAATTTTAGTACCGTATGGCAACCCTAAACATTTGCCTTGTAAAAATGAAACCAGCTATCATTTGCCGTTTTCAGATTGAAAATATATGTAACAGAACTCTTGTTATAACAATTTGAATATAGGGCTTTTTCCAACTTTGGGGAACATAGTAGCCCCGTAACAGGTGGGGCTACAGAAAAAAATTCTTCTACGAAATTATTTTTTTTGCAAAAACTACCCATGGTTAAAATTTCTTTACTCTATTTCAAACGGTGTAAAAGTTTTTGTAAACATACGGACGGACGGACGGACAGAGTGAAGCTATATAGGCACATTTTTACAAAATTTTTTGAAAATGTGCTAAAAAGAAATAAAAAGCGTTATAATTTTTTTTATAAATCTTTTATTAAATTATAGAAATAAATATTTTTTTGGGTGACTTGGAGTATAACAATCTTTAACTGGCGCCCGAGCAGGGACCATTCAGTGTTGATAAAGAAAATAGTGAATAGTTACCAAAGAAAAAAATTGTGATAAATTAACAGTTAAAAAATAAATTAAAAATTTATTAAAAAAAAAAGATAAATTAAAAACTATTAAAAACTATTTGTGGTGTAAACTATTAAAAACAATTTTTTAAGAAAAAAATTGTGATAAATTAAAAGTTAGAAAAATAAATTAAAAATTTATCAAAAATTAAATTAAAAACTATTAAAATTTAAATTAAAAACTATTAAAATCAAAATTAAAAATTAAATTATTAAAATTAAAAATCGAAAACTATTGAAACTGTTAAAATTAAAAAGTAAAAACTATTAAAATTTAAATTAAAAACTATTAAAATCAAAATTAAAAAGTAAATTATTAAAATTAAAAATTGAAAACCATTAAAACTGATTAAATTAAAAAGTAAAAACTATTGAAATTTAAAAACAAAAACTGATTATTTGGAACAAGGAGAGATCACAAATTTTTCAAAGAGTACCGTTCATCAAAAAATATTTGCTTGTCAACACGTGCAGCAAGTAAATCAAGGAGGACAACCCTAGATTGAACTAGATTTACCTAAAGGATCAGGAAACGAGGCCCCCGAGTAGCATCCCAGCAAAAAGGAGCTGCCGCATAAGGAATAACCAAAGCCTAACAAGTGTTGGCAGCAGCCGCCTGGTCCGGTAACATCAAAAGACTGCAAATGGTTCTCCAACTGCAACTTCAAGTCGCCACGTTTATGTAAGTTGATTATTTTTTTTATATAAAAAAAAAAAATAAAAAATAAAGGAAAAATAATTAAGAAAAATAAATCTGAAAGTTTTGAAAATTTTTTTTTGCGTAAATTAAACCATAATTTACTAGCAAATTAAATTCAAATACAAAATAAAAATTTAATTCATTCATATTCATAATTCCACAATTTGCGGAAAATTTAAAAAATAAAATAAAAATATAAGATTTTCTAAGAATTGAAAAATTAAACATAATTTACGAATAAATTAAATAAGATAAATAAGTATAAAATAATTTATTTAAAGATTGCTTAGAATTTGCATGAATTTAACCACAATTAATTGCAAATTCAGATAAATATCCTCATCTGTAAAGAGAAAAAAATTAAAATAGCAATCAGATATATATCCTCATCCGTAAGGAGAAAAAATTTAAATAAAAAAGAAAAATACTTATTATTAACTCTAATTTAAAACTAAATTAAAACTAAAAATTATAATTGTTTCATTTTTTATTTGCTGTGATTCAAGCCTACTCGTCGATACCTAAGGTGAGGCTGCCTGGCACAGCAAATCCAAGAAAATAATTAATTTGAATAAAATCATATAATAAGCAATTCAAATAAAAATTTCTACGAATCAAAAAACAAAAAAATTCGTCGTCATATGTCTAGACATACAAAATAACTGGCCAGTAAACATAAATTAACTAAATAAAATAATTAAATAAAATAAAAATTAAATATTAAAAATCTAAATAAAATAATTAAATAAAATAAAAATTAAATTAAATAAAAATTAAATATTAAAAATCTAAACACAATAATTAAATAAAATAAAAATTAAATATTAAAAATCTAAACAAAATAATTAAATAAAATAAAAATTAAGTTAAATAAATCCAAATATTAAAAATCTAAATGAAGTAAAATAATTGAATTTAAAGCTAATTTGTATTAAAATTGAAAAAATTATTATAAACTTTTTATCGATATTTATCGATTTTACGATTTTGGCAAATTTGAAATATAATTATTTTTTATCAGAATTGCTTAAGTTAGAATAATTTTCTAATTTTAATTTAAAAACTTTAATTTTTGATAATTTTAATTTAAATCTTTAATTTAATTTAATTTAAGAAAAATTTAAATCTAATATAAAATTTTGGTCTATTTGGTTGATAATATTTGGGATTTCATTAAAATATTTTAAATTAATAAATTTTTAGTATTTAAGGTTTAATTAAATTTTATCTTTTATCAAAAATTATTTTTTTTTGAATAAGAAATTTTTTTTATTTTAAGTTTTATTAAATTTTTATTCCACTTTCTTTTAAACATAAATAAATATTTTAGGATTTCACTAAAATTTGCTGAACATTGGTTTGTAAACTTTATATAAATAAATATTTTGAATATTAAATAAAAAAAAAAAAAAATAAAGAAAATATTAAATTAAAATAAATAAATTTTTTTAGAGAATTTAAAACACTTTTTATATAATTATTGAAAATTGTAAGTACGACTGAGAGCAAGCAAGAATTTTTTTTGAAAGGAAATATTTTTTTTTTTTAGTTTTTGATATAACCAAGAAAATAAGAGTATCTTCACCCAGCATTTACTTTTATATTTCCAAATAATTTTTTCTTATTTTTATTAAATCTTTATAATTTAGGACTTAAGAGATATTAATATAATATTCATAATTTAGGTTCAATAATTTGCGAAAAGTTGATTTAACAAAATCACAGGTAATCTCGAATCTTATTTTAGATATTGGTTAAACATCTTTTAAAAAAAAATTTTTTTTCGTTGTCTTGGGTTTACTTTGATCACAACCTCTTTCGTTTTCCCTTTCTTTTGAATAATTTTCTTTTTAAATAACTATGGGGAACTATCGTCAGTATTATTGGACATGAAAGAGCCTAGCGATTTACCGGAAGCTTTGGAATTGGCTCTGAAAGAAGAAAATAGGCTTAAAAGGAAACAAAGCCTTGCAAGTAAACATACTGAAACTGCGAAAATACAACAAGAAGGCCAAAAGTTACCACCCCCAATACGTTCAGGCGAACTTGCATCCAGAAGAGCAAGTCTTGAAAACAGGAATAGGTCTCATCAACGGTCATATAGCAACCAACCATTTTATTATAACCGGCAATCCTATAACCACCGATTTTACAACAACCGGCAACCCTACAATACTCAATTTCAACCTTACAACAACCATCAACCTTATAACAACCAATCAAATCGTAACATCCGACAAAGTTTTAATAATCAATCAAATTACCATTGGAAAAATAATATTAGAGATCATCAACACAATATGGAGAAATCAAATGTTCAGAATGATCAACACCAAGCCATCGTGCCATATCAAGCGCAGAAAGATGAACCAAGGTCGCAACAATCTCGATATACGTACAATGCAAACCATGTACAGTTCAACAACAGATCATCATTTCATCAAAACAACAAAAGATCTTTCCAAAATATTAACCATATGGAAACAAAACCAAGAAATAAATTTCATAAAAACAAAGATATTGAGAAACAACCGTTAGTCAATGGTCAACATTCAACAGTGCACGGGAATTACAATGGCAATGAAAATTCTTTTTTAGATTAAAATGTTCCTCACTTCCATATATAGAACGTTTTGTAGGGAATGGGGAACAAATAAAAATTTTAATAGATACCGGTTCAAACAAGAACTACATCCATCCTAGATTCATAAAAAATCCAATACCTAATAATAAAATATTTTACGCGAATTCCATTGGTGGTGACGTAAAGATTACTCACCACGCTGAGATTGATTTTTTCAAAAATGGAATGCCGAAAATAAAATTTCATTTACTACAACATTTAGATTCTTTTGATGGTATAATCGGAAACGATACACTCAAAACACTAAAAGCAGTTATTCATACAGATAAAGGATACCTTGAACTCGCAGATAACGTTAGAATTCCAATTAAACAACATATATCAGAGTTTATCAACAGAATCGAACTGAGAACCAGCCTTCTGACTAAAGAAGAACGAGATAAACTAGGCAGTCTAGTCAATAAATCCACCAATTTATTTGCGGACCCAATTGAGAAATTGACCTATACTACAAGAGTTGTAGCCGAAATCCGAATAACAACAACGGAACCAGTGTATTCTAAATCATACCCGTATCCGATGGCATTAAAATCTGGAATAGATGATCAGATTAAGCAACTTTTTGAAGATGGGATAATAAAACAATCCAGATCACCATACAACTCACCGGTTTGGATTGTTCCTAAAAAAGAGGACGCTTCAAGGAAAAAGAAGTACCGAATGGCAGTCGATTATCGGAAGCTGAACAAGATCACCATTGCGGATAAATACCCAATTCCCGAGATAAACAAAGTTCTCTCAAGTTTAGGAAAAAATCATCTGTTCTCGGTAATTGATTTGAAGAGTGGATTTCATCAGATACCGCTGAAATCAAGCGATGTTGAAAAAACAGCCTTCTTCGTAAATAATGGAAAGTATGAATTCAATAGGCTGCTGTTTGGATTGAAAAATGCACCCTCGATATTCCAAAGAGCCCTTGATGACATCCTTAGGGAACATATTGGAAAATGTTATGTCTATATAGATGACATAATAATCTTTGGCAAGGATAAGGAAAGTCACTTCCAAAATCTAGAAAAGATATTTACTACACTTGAATCATCCAATATGAAGGTACAACTGGATAAAAGTGAATTTTTACGAAATGAAGTTGAATTCTTAGGGTTTATCATTCCGGCAGAAGATTTGCGATATGCCCTTACCGAAAACTTTAAAGGATTTACGTTCATTTTTAGGTATGTCAGGATACTACAGAAGATTTATCTGTGACTTTGCTAAGATCGCAAAACCCCTGACATCCCTTTTAAGAGGGGAGGGAGGACCTGTGTCCAAAACACAATCGAAATATACTCCTATCACGTTGAACAACGAGGCTGAAAAAGCCTTTCTCGAACTGAAAAACTCATTAATATCAGAAGATGTCATCCTGAAATATCCTGATTTCGATAGAGAATTCGAATTAACTACTGATGCCTCTAACTATGCGATTGGAGCAGTGTTGTCTCAAGGAAGAAAGCCAATCACATTTAATTCTAGGACACTCACAAAAACCGAGGAATCATACGCGACTAACGAGAAGAAAATGTTAGCTATCGTTTGGTCACTAACTTCGTTAAGGAATTATTTATATGGATCTAAAAAACTAATAATTTTCACTGATCATCAGCCACTTACGTATGCGTTGAGCAACAAAAACTCTAACAGCTAGTTAAAAAGATGAAAGGCTATCCTTGAAGAGTACAACTACGAGATAAAGTACAAGCCTGACCTGACAAACGTAGTAGCTGACACTTTATCAAGATTAATAAAAAAATCAGAAATTAACACGGTAACAACAACACAACATAGTGCTGAGAGTTCCGCGCAAAACTACATTCAGTTTGTGGAGGCTCCAATTAATGCGTTCAGAAACCAATTAATTTTAAAACGCGGTGATGAAATTGATTACAAACTAATTAACTCCTTTCCAGGTTATGTCCGGCATATAATAACAAGAATTGATTTCAAGGAAAAAGAACTCGTAAACATTCTAAGAAAATACTTAAATCCAAAAACAATAAATGCAGTAATGACAGAAGAAGATATCATGGGTAAGATACAACGAATTTATTCTCAAAATTTTGAAAGTTATAGATTAAGATTTACGAGAATATTGGTCAAAGATATCACGAATGAAAGTCAACAAAATGAGCTCATATTAGAAGTTCACAAACGGGCCCATAGAAATGCACATGAAAATAAAGATCAAATAATTCGCAATCATTATTTTCCAAAAATGAATAGAAAAGTATCTAATTTGGTTACAACATGCACAGTGTGTAAGGAAAATAAATACGATCAACATCCCAATAACCCAGAAATAAAACAAACACCCATTCCAAGTTTTGCGGGTCATACCGTACACATAGACATTTTCTCGACAGAATCCAAGTTGACTTTAACAGCGATCGATAAGTTAACAAAGTTTGCTCAAGCGAGAGTCATAGAAAGTAGATCAACAGAAAATGTCAGATTAGCATTACGGGACATTTTGTTTTACTATGGTGTTCCAGAATGGGTCATCATAGACAATGAGAAGTCGCTTAATTCCGCTTCGATAAAAGCAATGATGGAGGATGAAATGAAGATAAAGATTTTTACTACACCCCCCATATAAAAGTGAGGTGAATGGACAAATAGAACGCTTTCATTCAACTTTATCGGAGATTATACGATGTCTCAAAGCAGAGGGAGATAACAGAAGTTTTGAAGAATTACTACAAAGAGCGGTAAACGAATATAACTATATCATCCACTCGGTAACCAAAAGAAAGCCTATAGAGCTATTTTTTGGTAGAGTTCCAAATATAACACCAGAAGAATTTGAGAAAACCAGGCTTAGCAATATTGAAAAAATTAAGAACAAACAAATCAAGGATTCAATATTTTATTGATTCAAGAAAGAATTAAAAAATGCGGAAGAATTAAAAAAAAAAAAAATCATCATATTGTGTATTATTTTATTCAGTTGTTCCTATAACGTATAGGCATGGCTGAATGTCGGAAATGTCGCTCAAAAATTAGAGGAGAAACGGGTATTCGATGTGACGGCGTGTGCGTGGGAAAATATTTCACAGTGCGTCAAAATGCTCGGGGCTCGATCAGGCGGCAAATAATTTATTAGACTCAAATAAGAACATTAAATTTATTTGTGATGACTGCATTTTATATATACATAATGTAGACATGGTTATTCAAAATATTGAATGTGAAGTGAAAAAAAGTAACGACTATTTGAATGAATATAAACAAGAATTTGCAAATGCACTAAAAAAAAATGAATTAGAAACAATGCAATTACTATTGAAGCTATTGAAGATAGATATATTGAGCGTCTAGAAAATATAAAAAGTGTGCAACAAAAAGAATAATTATTCAGAGGATGAAGTATTAAGCAAACTTAAGTGTCAAAATCAACACTTAGAAGAGAGTGAGATGAAATTAATAAAAACGTATGAGATAAATAAATATAAGGAGCAAAAATATTTCAATGTAATTATTGAAATTGATAAGGAGTCTTTTGCGAGAGTTATAAAAAATGAAAAAGTTTCAATTGGTTGGGAACGTTGTAAAGTATTTGATGCCTTGAGAGTGCTTCGATGCTTTAAATGCAAAGGGTTCAATCATAAAGCTGCTGACTGCAAAAATGAGGAAACATGCTCTAATTGCCTCCAAAAACATAAAAATAGTGAGTTTAAGAAGGAGAAAGTAGTTAAATGTATTAACTGCATCGTAGCAAACGAAAAGTTTAAACTTAACCTTGACGAATGCCATGATACATTAAGCAAACTTTGTCCGGTTTATCTTTAAGAAATCTGAACGTGCTTAAGAACAAAATCGGTTATTAGCAATTACAGCTACATATTAACGAAATAAACAAAAAAGCTATGTCTAACTTGAATGAAATTGCAGAAGATCAGTTGAGAATTACCGAAACAAAAACATCATCGAATTCAGGAAATGAAGCTTCAACATCGACAAATTCAAAAAATGTAATATCATCATCAAATTTTAGTAACAAAAAAGTAGTAAAAAAAGATGTCCCTTCAACAAACCCAATAATTAAAACCAACAGTATATTAAATAAATATCTATCAAAAATATGGAGTAAAAAGCAAAAATCGGTAAATAAAAATAACAATCATAATAGTAACAATATTAATAATAGTGATAATAATAATAATATTAATAATAATAATAATAATAATACGAATAATATTAACAAAACCAATATTGTTAAAGATTCTCCAAGTTGCAATTATACAAATTGGGTTAAAGGTGAAACACTGAAACCTCAAATCAAAGAATCTGCAAACAAAATTGTTACATTTGATCCACCGATTGTAAGACTAACTCGTAAAGCAGTATTAGAAGGTGACAGTATTTATGTGCTCTCACGACTAAGAGACCGACAGAGACCGACAGAGTTTACAATAATGTTAGACTTTTCTTATCATATTTTTACGACCAAAGTGATATATGTTATGATGGCATAACACAAACGAACCTTAAAGTCTTAATAAATCAAGATGGCTTACCAACAAATTATAATGAACTTTGTAAAATATATTATGAATACCATGATAGAGTAGGAATTTTCAAAGAAGATGTAAACAAAGATTTAAATTCATACAGAAATCATATTGATAATAAATATAAAGATTACCTTCAAAAAGTTAGAGAAAATTGGAATAATTATATGAACCCTATTTCTAAATGATGGAGACCTACAATAACCTAAAAAAAATTAAATCAATAAATATTCTGTATGTTAATATTAGAAGTATGAGAAATAAATTAGACGATCTAATCTTATTGATTAAAACGCACTCTCCAGAAATTGTTATTCTAAATGAAACATGGATTTACTCATCTGAAATTCCATTTATGCAAATTCCTGAATTTTCAGCCATTCATTCATGTAGAGATAATAATCGGGGAGGTGGTACCGCAATTTATATAAAAAACGGAATTTCTTTTACAACTCTTTCTCTACCTAATTCGGAATACAAATACTCAATTGTCCACCCAACATGAAGATCTTCACAATGTATAATGCTCCGGACAATGACAAAAAAGATTATATAAACGCACTGAGTCTTCTTCTTAAAACATTTAATAAGAACTGCATCATAGTAGGTGACACAAACATTGATTTACTCCAAAGTAATGAAATCACGAGTACTTATGCTAACATAATTGATTCATACAACTTCAATATTCCCAATGATACGACTACTTGCGGAATTACTCGTCAAGCCGTCAATTGCAGCTGCCAAATCGATTGTAATCATGGAAGTTTTCTGTATCATGTTATTGCAAACTTTAAAACCTTTAAAGCATTGATCAAATCATATGATAATCCCATTAGTGACCACAAAGTTTTGGATATTAATATTGAAAAATGCGACATTATACTTGAACCAATGACACGAGTCACTATAGAAAAAACGAACTGGAATGTATTTCAGAATCTAGTTGCGCAAAAAGTGGAAACGTGTAACTCATACGACAAGCTCACGGAGTGTTTAAAAGAAAGTAAAGCTCTGGCATCATCATTAAGAATAGTTAAAAGAAGAAATCAAAACCACTGGGTTACACCATTTATACTTAGCGTAATCAAAAAGAGAAATAAACTATACTCTAAACTTCGCAAAAACAAAGACAACTCTGAACTACAAGATAGGTACAGAAGAATCAAAAATTATGTTCAAAAATTAAGAAAAAAAGCAAAAGAAGATTACTTTAACAACCAAATGAGTGAAAGTACCAACCCTCAACAGATGTGGAAAGTCATCAATAAGCATATAAATCAAAATAGCTCAAAAGAAAATTCAACAATTCGCTTAAATAAGAATAATGGTGAAATCTCTACATCTGAGCTAGAGGTAGCAAACATTCTTAACAATCATTTTGCTACCATTGGAAGCACATTAGATAAAAACTTCATCAACCAAACAGTTAATGAAATAAGTACACAGTATTGCATAAATCAGAACTCAATATATTTGATTCCAACAGACAATAATGAATTAAAACATATCATAAATTCTTTTAAAACTAATTCATCTCCTGGGCCTGATGGTATTTCAATAAAACACATTAAATCAGTCGAGCAAATAATATCAAACAAATCAGGAAGAACAGTTCATAAATCAAACATAAAATCATAATGATATTTATTCTTCATATAAACCTTATAAAATTTTCTTTTTCTCTCACTTAACTCTTCTAGAAAATTATTATTTGTGCTTTTCTCCAAATTTTGTTTTTGTTCATTTTCTTACCATATTATTATCCTTTATATCATTTTAGGTGCTTATTATACGAGGGTCTATCATTCGTCCAAATATTAGACTACACAGGATCACATGCAGTAGCTATTATTATGGAAGAAGCCAAGGTGCAAGAAGGAAGCTAGAATCATCCATACGTTTGATTTCGAAAATCTAAGGAATTCATTAAGAGAAATCAGCGACGTGCTAGAGGAAGACGGAATAAAAAAACATCAGCTGCATGGGTACCTGAAATACGAAGCTTTACAGGTACAGGATCTTTTGGACGAATTCGAAATTAGAAAGAAACCAAGGTTTTTTAACTCCTTAGGCACCATGTGGAAATGGATAGCAGGAAGTCCGGACCATGCGGAATTTATCATGATTAACAAGAAAATGTTCAATCTCTTAGAAAATAACAACCAACAAACTATAATAAATAAGTCCTTTAGTGATAGGATTAATAATATAAGTAGAATTACTAATGAGATTTTAGAGAATATTAGGTTAGGTCATGAACTAGATAATCATAATATTCAGAAATTACAATATAGGTTAAAATTTATAAAAGAAGAAATAGTTAATATAAAATCTGCCGTACATTGGGCTAAAGTAGGAATTATAAATTCATTATTGATTCCAAATCAGAAATCGAAACAAATACTTCAATTTTCGACAAAGAAAATTTTCCGTATTCGGACGCTGAAGAAGAGTTAAATTTCTCCAATGTAAAAGTAATTATAAATGGTACTTGCTTGCTCTACGTCAGTGGTCGGCAAACTTTCCGGTAGCAAGATCACCTCAATTAAAATTATTATATTAGTTTAATGATCAAGCATATTTCTAAATTCATAAATCAAAAACAAACTATAAAAAAATCAAATGTGCCATTTATCCATAAAAATTCCATTTCGCAAATATAATATATATATGAACACTAATGGCCAGTGGGGTGCGGATTCCGGAATCCAGAAACTTAAATATTTATTAAAACTATCATTTTTATATCGGAATTGTTTGAAAATGCACAAAAAACAGTCAAAATTTGGTCTGGAACACAAAACTTCAGCGATCGTCCAAGAAAACTCGAAGATCGACAGGGCGATCGCGATCTACGGTTTGCCGACCACTGCTCTACGTCATCGAAATCCCAATAACAGAAAATGATGTATTTAAAAAAATTATAGTTAAACCAATAAAGTTTAACAACACTATTATTAAGTTAGATTATAAAGAAATATTATTTAATAATAAAAAAATGTATGGAATAAAAGAAAATTGTAAACAAATAAATTCAATAATAATATGTAATAAATACCAAATTGTTAATATTTCAAATTCTACCTGCATTCCAAACATATTGGAAGGAAGATCATCCACCTGCAATATTACCAACGCTCATCATATCCCAACAATAGAAAAAATTGCCGAAGGAATTATATTACTGAATCAATTCAATGGTACGATAACAATAGATGATAAAAAAACCACGATTGTAGGAACATATGTAATTAAATTCCAAAATTCTACAGTAATAATTAAAGATATGGTATTTACATCGAAGGAAACCGTAAGCGTTAGCGTGTTACCTGCAATTTTACAACCAGAACTAATAAAAAAGGAATTTCAACAGCATCTGTCTCTAGAACTTTTCAAGGACCTTCATATCAATAATACAAATAAAATTGAATTACTGAAAGAACATAGTCTAATCAATCATGTATTAAGTACTTCAAGTGTCATACCGGCCATAGCATCAATATTGGGTTTATTTGTATTAATTGGGATACGACATAGGAAAAAACGAGACAAAGTAATAATAAACAACATACAATCAGATCAAGCTTTACCAGAAGAAGTTACTACTTGCAACAACCCAACAATAAAAGATACAGCACAGAATCCTGCAGATCACCAAAATAACAATGTTCAGATATTTCCGATAAGTTCAGCATCAGTCAAGATTAAAGCAGCCCCAAGGCGAAACTTATACAACTCTAATCTCTAATTTGATCGAATGAGGACATCGATATTTAAGAGGGGAGGAGTTAACAACAGCTAAAATTGTAATCCCGAATTCCAACGCATCATATTACAATTTTATAAATTTTAATTTATAAATTTTTTTCTAAAACATTTACCTGTCGAATCAGCAAATTAACCTGTGAAATTAGTTCAACATTATTTCCCAACATAAATCACGCGTAATCAACATATGTTTGAGTCAGCATAATGCAGGTAGAACAATGCTATTAATGTAAAATTAAAACTGTAAACTTTTAATTCAAATTTTAGCTTCGAATAATAAAGTTGATTTAAAAAAAGAAATAAAAAGCGTTATAATTTTTTTTATAAATCTTTTATTAAATTATAGAAATAAATATTTTTTTGGGTGACTTGTATAACAATCTTTAACTTATATTCGAAATTAATAAAGATAAAAATATCAAATTTGATATACTATTTCCTATTTCTGTTCCTATATAACACTTTTATATTTTTAAAAGGCTAAGAGTTTTACTATTAAACATATTATGTATTATATTTTATAAATTAAAAACTAAATAATTTTTTAATTTTTATTATATCATATCTATATTTTATTGAATCATTATCATAGGTAATACATATATAATTAAAAAATTGTGGACGATACTTAAGTTGTAAAATTTATGGTACCCGTATGACCATATATATAATAAATTTGCCATTACGTTTGTTACGCAGAGAAGGAGGGCCCGCCCGTCCGTCCGTCCGCACGATAACTCAAAAACTAAAGGAGCTAGAGTCTTGAAATTTTCGCAAATTCGTTTTCTTGCAATAGCCGTCATCGCTATTTAAATTCAGCCATTTTGGTCCATGAGTTCGGGTAGCTGCCATACAACTTCTTTTTTTTATATAAGTATTACTCTGTACTTGTTACAGCTGCGTGTCTGAAATTTTGCCAAAAGTAGTTTAGTTTTATGGCCAAAGTTTCTTCAAAATTTGGTTGGTCTACTGCAGTGGGTTCGAGTAGCTGCCATACAACTTCTTATTTTATATGAGCTTTTCTCTCCACTTAATGAAGCTGGGTGTCTGAAATTTTGCTTAAATTAGTTTAGTGTAATGGCCAAAGTTTCTGCAAAATTTGGTTGGTCTACTGTAGAGGGTTCGAGTAGCTGCCATACAACTCCTTCTTTTATATGAGCATTATACTACACCTAATGAAGCTGGGTGTCTGAAATTTTGCCAAAAATAGTTTAGTGCAATGGCCAAAGTTACAGCAAAATTTGGTTGGTCTACTGCATAGGATTCGAGTAGCTGCCATACAACTCTGTCTCTTATATGAGTATTCCACTACACTTAATAAAGCTGTAATTAACCGGATGATATAATGTATATGTTACTGTCATACGGGTATCCCAGAGTTGACACAGTCTACTCTACTACACTCTTCCTCGTTTTTTTATTAAAATTAATTATATGAAACTGTTCAAAATACAACATTGTATTTTAGAAATACATTTATAACAAGTTAATGAAAGCATTAATGGTTTTAACTAACATTAAAAACCATGAAATTTATAAACTTTTATATTTATACTAGTTTTTGGCCCGTCACAGAATGACGGAAGTTCAATTGAAAGAAGAACTTTTTCTAATTAAAAACTATTTATAATTTCATCATGTACATTATGGTAAAAGTATGTCAAATAAATTAAAATTGCAACCGTTACATTTTGTAGAACGCTTCGATTTTAGTAATAGATACACAGAAAATAAATAAATGACTCATATAATTTCTTGTTGTATCTTAAAAACTTTAAGATGAATAAGCTAGTTAGTCTATTTTTTGTATGTTTCGTATTTTATAAAATGTTGGGGTCATTAGTTCAAATCCCTTCTGGGTCCAATTTTTTTTTTTAATTTCAATTAATACTTTTTTTTATTCCAGTGCGTACGTGCTTAATAAAAGATTTTAAATTTTTTTAAAGGTTTATTTTGTTTCAATAATGATCTATTTCTCCATCTTTAAATGTTTTGTATATATGTTTTTAAATAATGTTGCTATACATTCTATATTGTTTCCTTTGTTTAGATTCAAATCGAAATACTTGTTTGTTGCTAACACTCTATAATGTACCTACTCAACATGCTCAATAATTTATCTATTATTTATATGTACGTAAAATTTTATTAAATAAATGTTGATTTTTGAATTGAATTTTGCATTATCAAATTCAATTTATAAATTTTATTTGGATTTTTTTTTATATACCTAATTAATTTAAAAAAAAATTTTTTTGTTTGGCTTCTATGGTGCATTGAACTCAGGTATTGTATACCCGAAGCCACTTTCCCAACATTGGTGTAATCTTCCAATTTTAAGTTTTTTTAAATAGAAAAATATTTAAAAAATTATGAGGGAAATATGAAAGAATGAGGGATAGATGAGAGATAGATGAGGGAGAGTTAAGAGCGAGATATGGAAGAGTTAAAGGAGAGATGAGGGAAGCTTTGAAATTATTTTGATCCATTGCTTGGTTTGCAATGCGTCAAAGCGTACATTAGGCTTTCGCCCTTTTTCCAGATTTTCACTGAAAATAATTAAGACTTACTACACAAATGTTCTCGTCTTCTTAATTTTTATTTTCAAAATGTTTTACTATTTATTCAAAATTTACAGAAAATCATCTGTGATTTTTAAAGGCCAAATGAATTAATTCATAAACTATATATATATATTTTATTTCATAAAAAAATTTTATTTTGTTTTTTTTTTTATTAAAAATAAATAAAATATTTTTTGGCCTGTTTATGATAATTTTGGATATTTTATTTTCTAAAATAAAACACATCCAACAAAACATTAATATTTAATTTTTTTATAATTGAACACATCCAACAAAACACATTTAATTGAATGCGTTTATTACACCTCATTCTTGAATAATAATTATTACTAATTAATATTTCGTTCGAATAACTTTGAATTTAATTCTATAGAATATTAAAAAATAAGTAGATTAAGAAAATAAATTTAAAAATTATTGAAAATTGAAATAATTAACCAAGGGCACTAAATCATTCTACAGTAAATGCACTACAGCTTAAAACCCTGAAAAGGCGTAATTGCTGCATGTGTGTAAAAATGTGTGTAATTATTGAATTGGATAAATGTTTTAAATATGTAATTTTGTAATTGCATTTTACGAATCCATTTATCTCAATTTAATTTGTTGTTTAATATTTTAAATAGATAAGTTAATAAGAATTTTTAATATTTTTGAATTGATAAAATAATTAGCAAAGGTTTTTGGTAAAAAAAAAAAAATTGTTTAGCCATGTCTTATAATCAAACTAATAAAAGCTTTTATGATTTTAAAATGACTCATGGATTTCCCATTAAATTTCAACCAAATAGGTGTAGGGTATTTCTAAGTCGACTGACTGTTTCTTTACTTGTTTGATACTTATATCTTTCCACAAGATATTTTGAGTTTTTTCCGAAATCAATCTTCTACTAAAATCTCTTTTATTTTAAATAAAATTTTTTATTGTTTACATTTAATATGAGCACCATATATAAAAATATCAAACATTAAATTTAATCATATTTTTATACCCTACATCTATAGAATAGGTAAAAGGGTATATTAACTTTGGTATGGTGTTTGTAATCACCTAAAGGAAGCGAGCTAGATATGGAAAAGTATATATATTTGTGATCAGCGTGACCTCCTGAGTCGATATAGCCGTGTCCGTCCGTCCATCCGTCCGTAGGCACGATAACTCAAAAAATAATGGAGCTATCTTGATGAAATTTTAACTGGAGGTTACTAGGACTGAAAGTACGGCGGGGATTGCATATGGGCGAAATCGGCCCATTGGTTCGGATTCTGGACCATTTAATCGATCGAAGGGCTAACGATCATATATAAATAATCACGATAACTCAACAACTAATGACGCTATCTTCATGAAATTTGTGCTGTAGGTTATTGGTAATGAAACTACGGCGGCGATTGCGTACGGTGAGGATTGGACAATGGGTTCGGAACTTAGAACTTTTTGATCGAATTTAGGCCAAACTAGATAATTCCGAAACCAATGAAGATAGAACCTCCAAATTTGGTTTCAAGGTGTCGCTTTCGATTTCCTTAGTGTCCTTGAAATTTGAGCCCAATTGGAGTAGTGGGTGTGGACCAGCCACTCAGTTCCAAGGACCTTAAAGCATATTTTCAAAATTAATAAAGATAGTAACTTGAAACAAATGTAGAAGCTTCAAATTTGGCACATGGGTGTTCTTTACTATTTCCTGCGTGTCCCTCTAAGTTTGTATCTTTCTTAGACCACCCAATGTGTAAAAGTTTATCATCGAAATTAATAAAACTAGTAACTTAAAATTAAGATAGAACGTTCCAATTGTGTACAAGGGTTAAGTAGTATTGAGAGTATGACGGTTACTGCATATGGGCGAAATCGTACCATAATTTCGGGTTCTGGAACCCTTGAAAAGTTCAAGGGCTAACAAACATATATCTTAAAAACACCATAACTCAAAAAATAAAGCCGCTATTTTGATGAAATTTAAACTCTAGGTTACTAGTAATGAAAGTACCATTGGAATTGGTTCTGGTCGAGTTTGGTCAATGAGTTCGGATTCTAGAAGCTTTTGATCGATTTGAGGCCGAACGAGTATAATTTCGAAGCCAGAGAATATATTTCCTATTTCCTATGTGTCCCCGAAATTTAGAATTAATTGTAGTGGTTCAGTTATGTTCAAAGGTACTTGCTGCATTTATGTAAAATTTATTTTTATATTTAAATGAATTATATGAAAAGGTGTAAATTTGTAATTGTATTTTAGAAATACATTTATTACATATTTTGCGTATAAGCTTTTCTATTAGGTATATTAACTAGCCATTTAAAATAATTGCAATTTTGAAAAATTTGGATTATTAAATATATTATGCTTTGATTAGCTTTTTATCACAAAATTTAATAACTAGAATTTTTTCATTTTGTAATTGAATTGGAATAAATATATTTTCATTTATAACAAGTTTTTTTGTTTTTTAATATTTTTAAATAAATAAATTAGTAAGAATTTGTAATATTTTTTAAGAGATAGTGTAATTAGAAAATGTTTTTATTATAAAGTTAATTTGGTTAGCTATGTCTTACAATCAAATTAATAACAGCTTTTATGGCGTTAAAATGACTTATGGATATGTCATTAAATTTGAACCAAATAGGTATAGGGTATTTCTAAGTCGGTTGTACCGACTGACTGTTTCTTTACTTGTTGTTACAAAATTTGCCACTTGAGTGTGAAAATAACTTTTCCTAATATCAATTGAATATGTCTGTGCAAAAAATAAGTGCAAAATGAAAATGATAAGTTTTATCAACTATATAAGATGGGACACTCTCATTTGCACACATTAATGCGTTTTTTACAAATACCTTTTTACTTACCTAAAATATCTAAAATTCCATTATTAAAAGTAGATAAGATATATGTTTCTTCGTTTCAAAAAAATTCTGTTATTGAAATTTCTATTTAATTTTTATAAATTTCAATATATTGTTAAAGTAGTATTTTTACAATGCTTGTTCAAAGGCGCAACTTATTTTCTCTATCTATGAATTGGGATAATATAAAGTGTAGAAATATTTCAAATTAAATCTCAATGCATTTATAAAGAGAAATCTTTGTGATATTTTTATTTATTTAAGTACAATGTGGGAAAAAGTATTAAACAAAGGTGTTTTAAATAGATATTTGAAATTTTGTAATAATAATCAAAAAAGTAATAATTTAGGGGGTTTTAATTTTTGTTGAATTCTTTAAGCAAAACATGTCAAACTTGAATGGTGTAAAGTGAAATAAGTGCAAATAAAAAATTAATTTATGGAACAATATTGGGCTACAATGTGATGGAGAATGTACTAAATGGTTCTGTAGCCAATGTAAAGAACTGGAAGATAAAGTCATCCGTGGATATGCCCAAGATGTTAATAAATTGTGGCTTTGTTCAGAATGCAAAACAAAACGAAAGAAAAGAAAATGAACAAGTGCTGCTCTACTCAATATAACATCCAATGATAACGTAAATAAAAGCGAAGTGAACATCAATGCAAATAAGACCATTGAAGATAAGTTTAATCTCATCTTGAAAAATCAATCAGTCCAAGATGAAGATTTATTTAAGCTACAAAGTGAGGTGAGAGACATAAAGGAGTATATAAATTAGTTGATTGAAAAAAATATTTACTTGAAAAATGAAAATTCTACATTAAAGCAAGAAATTAAGAAGAACAGAACTGAATTGGAGAAATTAAAACAGAAAGCATATGCTTAGCAAATTGAAATATGCGGCGTAGATAAAATAGAAGATTTGAATCCAAAAATTATTGTAACAAAAATATCTGCTGGAGTAAATATACATGAAGCTCAAATAAAAGAAGCTTATAGAATCATAAGCATTCATATTCTATTTTTTAATGCTAAAAGAGCGTAGGTAACGTTTATTTAAAAAAAAAAATTATTTTTTGGGAATAATGAATAATAAAATAAAGATTGTAAATATAAACAAAATTAAATGTAAATTGTCAAAAAAAAGTAAATTTGAAGTATAATAAATTAAAGTCAAACTATATTTTATAAAATAATTAGACTAACAGCATTTACTTATGCTATACAGTCGTAAAAAAACTAATGGATTAAATATTCAAACAAAATATTGCAGATTTACTAAATCACTAACTTATAATTAATCTAAACTAAATTGTATACAAATTTATATTTTTTGTTTTTATAAATAAAGAAAAAAAAAAAAAAAAAAAACAAGAACACAACAAAATCAGGGGAGCCAGCGAAAATATTAGTAAAATTTAAACGTATAGAAACAATAGTGAACTTATTAAAATCTGTAAAAAAAAAACAATAACTATGAAATTACTAAACGGCGATGTAAAGTGTAAAAATAAAATTAATTTTCTGAACGAAAAACTAACACATTATTTTGTTTACTTACACAAAATAGCTAGAGAGTTGAAAAAAAAATAATATTATTAAATTGACATGGATTAAAAATGGCAAATTATTCATTAGAAAAACGGCAGAAACAATTAATATCATTAATATCACTTCCATAGATAATCTAAATGTTGAATGATTTAACATTTAATTAGCCATTAAATAACCACGTCGAAAAAAATATTTTCGATACTCATAGTATATGCTTTAAAAATCTAAATTCACTTAAAATAATGTACCTAAATGCTAGATGTCTAAAAAACAAAATAGAGGATATAACGTGTATATTAGACACATTCAACGCTGTAATTCACCTTGTAATTATAATAGTTATCTAACAGCTTAAACACAAGGGTTCCAGAACCCGAGACCATGGTACGATTTCGCCAATATGCAGTCCCCGTCATACTTTCAATACTAGTTAATTTTAAGTTACTAGTTTTATTAATTTCGATGATAAGATTTTACACATTGGGGGGTCTAAGAGAGGTACTGAACCACCACTCCAATTGAACCAAAATTAGAGGGACACGCAGGAAATAGTAAAGAACACCCATGTGCCAAATTTGAAGCTTTTACATTTATTTCAAGTTACTATCTTTATTAATTTTGAAAATATGCTTTAAGGTCCTCGGAACTTAGTGGCTGGTCTCCACCCACTACTCTAATTAGGCCCAAATTTCAAGGAGACTAAGGAAATCGAAAGCGATACCCTGATACCAAATTTGGAGGTTCTATCTTCATTGGTTTCGGAATTATGCTAGTTTGGCCTAAATTCGATCAAAAAGTTCTAAGTTCTGAACCCATTGTCCAATCCTCACCGTACGCAATCGCCGCCGTAGTTTCATTACCAATAACCTACAGCACAAATTTCATGAAGATAGCGTCATTAGTTGTTGAGTTATCCTGATTTTTTATATATGTTCGTTAGCCATGAAACCGATTAAAAGGTCCAGAATCCGAACCCTTGGGCTGATTTCGCCCATATGCAATCCCCGCCATAATTTCAGTACTAGTAACCTACAGTTAAAATTTCATCAAGATAGCTCCAATATTTTTTGAGTTTTCATGCCTACGGGCGGACGAACGGACGGACGGACATGGCTATATCGACTCAGCAGATCACGCTGTTCACAAATATATATACTTTTCCATATCTAGCTCGCTTCCTTTAGGTGGTTAAAAACACCATACCAAAGTTAATATACCCCTTTACCTATTCTATAGGTGAAGGGTATAAAAAAATAAAATAAGCGTTGAGACTGTGACTTTGTCAGTGATATAAGGAAGCCGAATAGAATATTTTATTCCCTTCGTCCTCCTCTAAATTTATGTTCCCGCAAATTTCATATTAGTTAGATTTTTTTGGTTTTTTCGTTTTATATTGAAGAATACTGAATAATGGACTTCCTTAAACCAAAGATTTGGCAAGAGTTTCACAGATTTTTGGAGGCTATATCTCAGAAATCAGAGGTTCGGTTTCCCTAATTAAAAAAACGTATTAGAATTGGAAAATCTGATTAAAAAATTAGTGCCCCAAAAAATAAAATTTCATGCCATATTTTTAAACTTTTTGATTTTTTTTTATATTTTTAAATGGAATCAGGGACTAGAATTTTTAAACCAGACAGACGATTTGTCATGGACTTCCCAGATTTTTTGGGCCTATTTCATTTTCATACATAAAATTCATTCATATCTATTTCTTTTATTCGTAATATCCCTATTGCCTAAAGCAAAAAATGTTTTTAGTTAAAAATCTATAAAATGTTCAACGTTGTAAATTGTTGAACGAGTACTTTGGACCTATATAAGTAATTTAATTAAAGTAAAATATAGCGAATAAAGCAAATAAATTTAGAATGCAACGAAACATATTGAGAACTTCAGAGCAATACATGTATTTTGTAAAAACACTTCCGCAATTCTTCTAAAAAAAACACCCGAAAACGTTGTTAACATTTTTGTTATTTTGCACACATATAAAGTTGCTACAGCAAACCGACAACAAAGTGTAAACGTGGAGAACTTTTAAGCAGTATAACAACAAGATGTGTTACAACCACAGAATATCTATTACAATAAGAATTTTATTTGCAAGAAGGAGACAAAACATTTTAAACAGAAGTGTGTAGCAAATATATTTTTAAAATTTGATTAAAATAAAAAAGAAGAAAGAAAAATGTTAATATGTTGAGTAAATAAATACGTATTGGACCAAGGTTTCGGGGAGCGGCCATACAGTTTTTTTGCACAAATATGATTTTCTTCAAAACTAATAACGCTGAGAGGATGAAAATTACACAGGATGACTTATGATCAAGCACCTATATGAAGTTTCAAAATGTAACGGCTTCATTTTCGGGGCCTTTGCACCAATATGAAGTTGCCATACAACCAATTGCACCAATTGAAGAAGATGAAATTTACACACGTTTAGTAATATAATAGAACAAGCACCTATATAAAGTTTCATAATGTCAGGGTTTTATTTTCGGGGATCCGCCATTCAACTTCTTTGCACCAATATGAATTTCTTCAAAATTAATTATACTAGGTGGATCAAAATTACACACGGTTACTAAAACAAGCACCTATATGAAGTTTAAAATGTTACGGTTTCATTTTCGGGGAGCTGCCATACAAAGTTGGTTTTTCGATAACTGTGACAATCTAATGAAGTTACGAGATTAAAATTAAAAGTGAGCAAGTTACTTGGATATTACTCAAACCAACTTTTAGGGTAGTCCCAATTTTTTTTTTTTTTGTTTTTATATTGTTTTTATGACCTACTTGCCAAAGGTGGACATTAAACGGACCAACTTTTAGAGTAGACCAATTGTTTTTTTTTTGGTTTTCAGTGTTTTTTTTAAGAAAAATTATGGGCCAAAACATAAGGGAATTAAATAAAGGTTCATTTTATTTAATACATCATAGTGGGTATGCAGGGGTATCTAAAAGTTGACAAGGGTACTTGTGACACTTTGTGTTTATTATCATATTGTTTAATTTTTTTTTAAAACTTTTTATATTATAAATTTTTACTCTAATGAACATTTTTATAAAATATTTTTTGTGCGTTTTTTCACAGCATGAGTAATTGAAACCATATTCTAAATGTTGAAGTAACTTAAATTCATATAAACTTATTTTCAGTTTTCAAATAACTTACTTTCCAAATTTCCTAATTCATTCATAAAATTTTCAGAAGGCCTAACTAATGTAAACTAACATATGGCAAAGTCATCAGAAACTATACAAATGTCTTTTCTAAAAAAAAAAAACAATATTTTTTATTTAGATACAATTATTAATATTTTTTTTTAATTTTTAATAAATCTTATATTCATGTATGATATGTATGATAAATATCCGATAACAGAAATTTAAAAATAAATACGTACATATCTATATTAAAATATCTTATTTATTTACCGTGAACTATCTTGCGGAAATCTAAAAACTTTACTTTCTTTTTTTTTCGTTCTTCTTTTTAACCGGAAATTAATGTTCACCTAAAAAATGGGTATGGGACATGTGTACTTATTTTTTACTTAAAAATTGTTGTTACTTAAAAAAAAATCGAAAAACTTCATCACTATATTAAATATTAGATAAATGTACATCACTTCAACACCTTATTATATAATGAAAAAATTGTCAAATCAGGAGGTTGCCTTCAAAAAACTATATAAAAAAACTTAATTATACTTGCACAAACACATTTTTATGTATGAACGAAGGGCGCTTTTAAAATAGAATCGTACAAAAATAGGTAAAAAATAGTGTGCATTTTTTTTTGTAATGGTGGTAATATCTGTTCATAGCGTTGTCATATATGTAGTGTATACCTGCTCTAACCAATGGGTTTGTTTAATAGATTATGTAAAAAATTACATTAGTGTGTATTTAATTACAGTCGAACTTTTTATTGTCATGGATATTGAAAAAATTAAGAATGAGAAAGACAAAGAATTGTCAAAAACTTATGTTAATTTTTTTTAAAGCAATGTTTTCTTTTTTGTGAAATCCTTAAAATTAAAAAAAATGTGAGAGATATTTTATTCTACTTGTGTCATTCTAATTCCTAATCTGGTTTTAAATTTAATTACACATTTAAAAATAAAATATTTTGGATTTAATTATTAGTTTTCTTTATTAAACACTAAATGTAAAATTGCGTGTTCTACGTGCTCAGTTAAAATGGTTGGATTACGACTGCGCACAAACACATTTTGACATTTATTTAAGATTACAATTGTAAAAGAAAAGTCAAGATGATTTGTTTACATTAAGCTATTCATTTTTAATTTAATTTTAAAAATTTAATTTGTTGAAAATTTAAAACGTAACTAAAATAAAAATGGCCATTTTTTTAAAATTTTTTTTTATTAAATCTGAGTGCTCTGAGCGTACGCTGTAAATGCTCTGCTTAGAAAGTGTCATTTTGTTCAGAGGGTCAAAGATTTAAAAATCGCCTTTTGTAAAATATTTTCTGATGTGTATAAATTATAATGTCAAAATTATATTTAAAATAATGAAACTTAACATTAATTTGTTTTGCTATTGTTTTGTTTATTTTTGTAACCGATCCTGTTAGGTAAAATTATTTTCAAAATATAAAAATTATTTTAGAAACAAAAATGATAAATTATAAAATATGTGTATCTATTTTTAAAAACATATATTTTATTAATTTATAAAAGACAAAAATACTACAGTTATGGAGAATTAAAAAATATTATCCACAATCGAGCAGTTAAAATTTTTTAAATTTTCGTTTTACAAAATGACAAATCATATGAAATATTTTTGTTGTGAAAGACTATAATCGTACCAAATGTGAACAAAAAAAAAACGTTGACAGTCCGTGGAACTACTTTATTCTGATTTTTTACAAGGCAGCATTTTTTGCGTTCTTTTCTCAAAACAATGTTGATTGTTCTGTTCAACTAAAAGTAAATTCGTATTGGTTTCTAAAAAGATCAGAGGAAAGTACTTTTTTCCTAAAGTTAAAATTATTTGCAAACATTTTTATGTAACACCCACCCCACCCCAAATTATGCATTATACTTGTTTTTCAAATTTTTTAATTTATATAAATAAAACTTTATAACGAAACATAGAATTAAGGACATTAGGCAATTATAATTATTTGCACGAAAATGTCAGAAAATGACGAAATATACAAAGTAAATTTAGGTGCGATTGTATAAAAATATTGTCCAACTTGTTTTATTATATTGAATATGGTTTACAAATTCTTTAGAAAAATGTTTGTTGCTAAAATTTTTCGGCATAGAATAAAAGCCACTTTCCTCATCAAATATTTTGAACTGCCATACCACACACATCTAATACCTATATTAAATTTTTTATCCATTTTTTTGACATTTTAATGATATAATATTGAAGTGTACTGTTGTGTAATGTAGATACATGTAATGTAAAGAAAGATTTACACTATGAACATAAAACAGATGGAAAGTTTAATAAATACCAATGTTCATCTTTTTCGTCTTATTTTAATATAAATCATGCTTAAAGGCGGTTTTCGTTAAAAAATTTTATCCAGTGTTTTCTGAACTTTAGAAAGAGAGGTATAAATTATACCGTCAACAGGAGAGAAAGAGAAAATTGATCATATTTATATTAAAATTTATATGTTTTGACCATAGAATTACTAGTACTAGAATTGCAATAGAGAAAAAATTTTCAGACAAATTTTAAAATTTGGTACGTTTACCATTTGTATGTATTTACTAGTTTCTCCGCGATTCATTTCATTTTGAAAGTGAAATATAAAAGAAACTTTTAAGTACGATTTAAGTAAGATTTCAAAGTTAAAAGTAAATGAAAACAAATTAGAAAATATATTCAAAAAATTTGTGTGGTGTTGTGCTTTTTGAAGTTTTTTAAAAAACATTAAATTAAATAAAGGATTATTAAGATGGCAAGAAAGTGTTGCTTGAAGAATTTTTTTTATTTCTTGAGGTTTTACAAATTTCAGCCAATTTTTTTTAAATTATTTTAAAGGTATTTTTCTTCTGGTTTTTCCCGTCCTTACGGTTAACATAAATGTAGATTTCATATTTGCAAAAGGTTCGTTCATATTTAAAAATGGCTAACAATGTTTATATATTCACAAGACTATAAATGCTTTTTGTTTTGTTCAAAAAATTATAATTTGTTTTCGATTTACTTATTTTCATTTCCACTATGAATAAATACCTTAAGATAAATCAAAATAGATATGTAAGTTAATTAAAATTAAACTAAAATTATACTGGAGATTCCATTATTTTTAAAAATAATTGACTGCAATTTCTTCTAATATTATTCAAAATTTTTTCTTGATGAAAATGTAAATATTTAAAATAAAAGTAAGTTAAATCAAATAGTAATTATCTCCATTCGAAATAACTTACAATATACAAACTGCCCAATACAAATGTATTTCTATGTAAAAATGTAAACAAAAAAACTAATGAGAAACTGCCTAATAAACATTCTCATTTACTCAAATTTAAGCAATGACAGATGAAGTAGCCGTACCATTTGTATACGCATATGAAATTGCATATGTATTTTTTTGTCTGAATATCTCAGGATAGGAAATCACATTAGAAGAAAAGAGTCAGGAATATTCTTGTACGTGCCATTCTAGTACTAGTAATTCTATGGTTTTGACAAAAAAAAAAATTACATAATCTTATTTAATAATGTTTAAATTTATATTTTTAGAATATTTTAAATCAAATTTAAAATTTTATTAATTTAAAAAAAATGATAAAATTTTAATTAATTGCAAATAATTTTAAATAAAAATTCCTTCATCAAAGATAATATCAAAATTTTGTATGAAGTAACAACATTATAAGAAAAAGCATTTAGAAAACATTTTTTTGCTCCGTATTATGGACAGTATTTTATTTTTTATCACACAAATAGTATTTTTGTATCTTCTGCCTTTGCTCTAACTGTTTTTGAAACTAGATTTATGAGAAAATGGTTGAAAATAGACCTATTATCAATTAATTTCTCATCAGTTAATGGGACCAGACTATTGTTGTAATAGTTGGTAATATATTATATTTTCAGTTTTTCAAACCTAAAGACGAAGTGAAAAAATACTAGCAATATTGCGATACGGACATTTTAGACAATATAAATTTTTAATAAAATTTAATAGATCTTCAATAGGGCTTCAGGTTTAACATTTTTTAGCTACTTAGTAATTGAGAATTGAGATATATATTTGACACTTTGAACAATTAAAAATGGTGAGAGGGCCACCAGAGTGGACAAATGGAAAATGTGTCAACATCCTACATGTCAAATAAGTTTTTTGACAGTGTTTAATTTTATTAAATTTTCTATAGCGTAGCTCCATGGGCTGTCAGTTGTTTTTTGTGTAAGGCAATTGTACAATTTTAGTTAAATTTACTCAAATTAGGTATTATTTTAGTCCTATACAACAAAAACTTACCAATTACCATATAAATGATTTGTCATTTTATATTTGCAACTTATATTTGTTCGTGTCTTCTTTAAAATATTGCAACCTATAACTGTGTGGTGTCTGCTGGCTACCATTAAAGCGAAAACTAAGATTGTACATACCTATTATAACATTTAAAATTTATTTAATATATTTGCTTATGCATTTAATAGATAAATATTGATATAATAAAAAATATTAATAATATATAAATGCTTATATTTAAAATATTAAGTTACTTATATATTTGAACATTACGGGCTGTAATTAAATCTTGCATGTTGAACGTTTCTAATAACTATACTTTTACCACAAATAAGGTTCGTTTTATTCATTAAATAGTTCATATTTGACGAAATTGGTTGCGTTTGGTATTTCCCGATTTTGACATATCTTTCAAAATAATTTCGTCGAAACACTTCCATTTTCGGACAAAACGATACACTTAACGAAAGTAGCCGAATGGTAGCCATCATCAGACTTTTTCGGGTCGGCTCACTCCAATTTGTTCATTAAAAAATAGGAAAAATTCATAAAAGTATTTTTGAAATTTTAATATTGTTATTTTAAAATCAATCATTGATTTAATTCACGGTGTTTTTAAGCTCAGTTAATTATAATTCGGTCAAAAATACTTTTGAAATCCCAAAGAAAAAAACCAAAAAGACCATTTTGGTTTAAAGTTTCATCGCACTGCGTGCAAAGTAGCTAAAGAAAGTCTAATCGGTCCGAGGTTTAATTTGAAGATTTTAAAAATTTTGTGTGAAAACCAGAAAGAGGAGAACGTCAAGAATTTATAAATTTGCTTTAGGCAAGCATTTTTTTTTTAATTTTAATATTTAATTTTTGGAACGGGCAAAAAATAAAATAAATTCAAAAGCTCTTGCTTAAAAACGTGAATATTAATACAAAATAACTTAGTAAAAAATGGCGTTAAAAAGAATCAACAAGGTAAATATGTGCTTATTAAAAAGTTATAATTTGAATAAATGAAATTTAGGAACTGAAATTAGAAGTTTTAAAATTGTCTAAAAATGGAGTTAATATTACTTTTTATTGTGGAAAATACCATTTTATGTTCATGATGTATGTATTATACGGTATGTGTACTGCTAGCTATGTAGCTACATAATGTTTGTCGAAATTGATTAGTGGCATATAGAAAATTATTATTATATGTATACCAATTAAAGAATTTAAATATTTGGATATTAATTTGTGCAGTGTTTAAATTACCATTAAAATTAATTTTGATATTTTTTTTTGTGAATATTCGGTCGCTTTATCTCTATAAAAAAAAAAATCCTATCTCATTAATTCAACCGAAAAAAAAGAAACTTAACCATGCTTACACTAGAAAAATAATTTATTTAAAAAAAAATAGGTATGAAAGTTTGCAAAAATATTTTACGAAAAACACATTACCGGAGCAGTAAATGAGATCTATACATATTTGGATTTAAATATGTACCTTCTAGAACAGTCACCAACTAAACTCTTTCACTAACACAAGATGATTAATATTACAGAATAAAAAATTAAATTACAAAATAGACTAAAGTTCAATTTATAAATTTAAAATTTTATATATTAAAAGAAAATAATAAAAATATGATATTTATGTACTAACTTTTAATTTTCACAAATTAGAAATTAGGTATATTTAAATATATTTGCAAAAAGAGCTCAGTTATTTCTAACATCCATGTATAATAGTCATAGTACAACATTCCGTATTTTTGGTTTATCTTAAACAAGGTTATTTCAAATTGAATTGAAATAATATTTGAAATTTTAACAAGTAATATAATCAATTTATGCTACATCATAAATTTTCTTAATTTTATTTCGTTTAAAAATAAAAAATCCTCACTTGTATTTTTATTTGAAATTTTTTGAGTTTTGATTCAAATTTTGTATCAAACTTTTACTGCTTTGGTTAATTTTTGCCCTAATAAATCCAAAATATGTGTAATATATGCAATTAAATTTTGATACCATTAATTAGAATGACATCAAAGTTATTTTTCGAAAAGGTGATTAACCCTTACTCATAATTTAAAACTGAATCATTTCAAAAGAAATACTGTTTGTCACCTTATATATTTTCTTTTTCTATATTAATAGAAAGTATATTGTTTTTAAATCAATATTATAATTATTTATTAATTTATATAATAAATAAAAAAATAATATAATTCTCCTGATTTTTCAACAACTATTTGAAAAAAAAAACTTATATCAATTAATTTTTTCACAAAAACTTTATTAAAGAACAATAATAATTACAGGAACTTCAGGACTTGGGTAGAGATCCCCCAGCACAATGCTCAGCAGGACCAGTTGGTGATGATTGTACGTACAATGTACTAAATATTAATATTTTATACCTGCGATTGAAATTTAAATAATATTAACTAATAATCTTTAACTTAAAATATATTAATTATTCTATTTCAATTATATTTTCAGTGTTTCACTGGCAAGCCACTATAATGGGACCGGTAAGAAATTATATATGTAAATTTAAATAAGATATTTCGGTAGATTCTAATAGCATATCTATAATGACGTTATCGTATCTCTCTCATTAGGTACGTAGGAGTGTCCACAATGAAATATACAGCGTTTTTTTGACATTGTTTTGTTTATAAATTTCATGAATTAAAAAATATTTAATAGTATAAAGTTTACTGTATAGCTTTTTTGAATAATGGTTTGATATAATTTAATCCAAGATAGAAAAAAAATTAATAATTTTACTAATTTTTGGTTCTGATAATATATTTTGTATTTTCCAATCAAAAATTTTTTTCGTAGAGAAAGTGAAAAAGTTAAAAGTTAAACTAAATTTTTAATGACTGCATAATGGCGGCAACATGGCTATTGTAGACACTTTCATGTAATTCAATACGTTAAACTTAGTTTGTTAGATAGCTACGTGTAAACAGCAAAACGAGAGCGTTCATTGTAGATAGGCTATAAGTAAGAAAATTAAAATGGAAAATTTAATATACCTAGTAGTACTTTATAAAACGTCCCTAGACCTTTTTTTTAATTTTCAGCTATTTAAAAATCTAGTCATGTTATATTATATTTCATGAAGAAATTCCTTCTTAATGAAATGGTTTTAATTTGACAATATAAGTTTGCCTTCAATTAGTAATTTTTACAGCAGACCTAATTACACTATCCTCTAAAGTAACTTATTTCAAATCTGACAATAAAAAGCAGTCAAATTTTTTGTAATGCAACAAATCTTAAAACTTAATTCAGAGTATGAGGCAAAATTAAATTATAGTTAGTATAAGATAATCAAAATTAAAGTGTTTAGAACTTAAAATGTTAATAAGATAATTATGTAGGTTTAATTCATGTAGTAATAAAAGTAACAACTTATATTATAGGTATAAAATAAACTATTTCTATCTTGAAAAAAAAGCTTTAAGTTTTCATTTTCAATTTGAAACCACAGCTCTTCGAGAGGAAAATCTTCGAATTAGAGATTCGTATGTCTTCCAAAAAAGAAAATTATTTAAAGTTTGATATATATAATCATTTAAATTCATATTTTTCTCAACTTCCCTATAAAATTAAAATGAACATCCTATTAAATTAAATGTTGATAAACAGAATGTTTTTTCATTTCGAATTATATATAATAATTAAATAAAATAGGAAATGAAATATATACTGACTTTAATTAATATGTAAGAATCTTATTTGATATTTATATTTCCATTAAAGACACACTTTCCTTGTTTTTGAAAAAGTCAAACAAACTTACATAACCTAAATTTAATTGAAAATAGACTGATATATCTGACTAATGACGTCAGTTAAGGTCGCTAAAGGTCGTTTACGAAAAATTTTATTCAAAAAATGTAGTAAGTACCAACGCCAACTTAAAAATAAAAATAAATCGTATGATTATCTCTTAATTTTTGATATCCTTTTAAAAACTATAATCGTTTATACATATTTTATTTATAAATTTAATAATTATAAAAATATTTTGTTTCTAAAAATTGTTTTAACATTTAAAAATTAACCATCTACTAATATTTGTTTGAAATATTTTGAATCAAAATTCAGTTAAAATTGGTAGTATCTACTATATTTAAACGAAGTCAAATATGTTTTTATTGTTTAATTTGTAAACTTTACATCGTTTAAAAATCTTTTTTAATATGTCCTTGAATGAAAAACAAAAAATCTTCAACTAGAATATAAAACGATGGCCGTTATAGATATTTAATAATTTTCTTACTTTTCAGTTTATTTTTAAAGAATATAGGCACTATTTTCCTACAATTTTTTTTTTATTTATAAAAATATAATAGAATAGGTATATACACTTTTAAAAATTTGGAGTAAATATCTTGTTTTTTTTAAATTAATTTTTAAAGTTAACAAATTCATTTATTTATTTTATTTATTTAAAAATACTTTACAAAAATCAGGAACACAAAAACTAAAAAACGCTTCCTTGTACTTTTCTGTCCTATATTTTCAGTTTTCAAAATTGACAAATACTTTATATAATTTTTTATTAAATTCTCAGATTTTTATTAGTATTTGTCTTTAAATTTTTTTTTTAAATTTTATTTCATTTTAAAACAAAAAAAAACAACTAAAAAAGGTTGTCCAAAACGGATCCGAAAAAAAATTAGAATAGGAAAGTGTTAACTTAGAACTATTAGAACTAAACTAATAAACACAAAAGCGAAAAAAAAACTAATAAAGGCCAAAACTAATACCTATTATAATCATTGAAAGAGGTTTATTTTAGAATTCTACAGTGATTTATCTCATTATTAGTCTAATTGACGTTCTCTTGTGTTATAATAATGTTATAATATATGAACATTTACAAAAAAAAAAAAAAATGGACTTTGTATTTTCAATATTACTTTAATATCTTCTAAAAAAACTATTTATTTCTAGATTACATAAAATTAGAATAAGGTGTTGGCCACAAGTGAAAAGGCGGGCGGGCGACATTTTTTGCCATATAATTTGCGCACGTTTATCGCTTTTCCGCATGACTACTTGTTTGAAAATTAAAATCGATATAGCTATGTTTTTTAAACATCTAAAGGAATCAAATTAGATAGGGAAGAGTATATTGCATATTGTTCATTAGCGTCACTTTTTGAGTCGATTTATCAATCAATTCGTTCTCACGATAACTCAAAAAACAAAACAGATTGTAACCCACAGTTTCGTTTCACAATTTTTTTTCTTAATTAATGATTATTGGTTGACTTTATACCTGAAACTAATTTATTATGTTACCTCTTATTTCCAAACCATTGTTATTCAGAAATATTATTTTGGCTGAAAAATTAGCATTATATTTAAGAGAAATTTTTGTAGTTTTTTTGTTATGTTAAATGTACAACAAAGTGTTGTTAACAAAAGAATATTCCTTTTTAAGAAAGTTTATTTTGTACTTTCATCCCAAACATAAAATTTTTTTGTTTCAATTACATTTGACTTTAATTTACGGATCCAAGTACCAACTATAATAATATGTCATATGAAATACCATGAAATTCCATATTTAGCAGTCATAAAAAGTAAGTTTTCTATAAAAAAAAAATAATCATTTTGTAAAAAGAAATAATCAAAATTTCTCTCAGTTATCGCCTTTTTAGACCACCAAATAAATTTGGTGTAATTCGTAACAAAGTTTTAAGTTTATTTTGACATTTTTCGACATATTGTAAGTTTTGTGCGACTAAACTAAAGTTTTCAGTTTTGGAATTTGACATTTTAAAATTTTAATTGATTCAACAAGACGGTTTTAAAAATTATAAAATTTTATAAAAATTTTAATGAGGATGAAATTGTTAAAACATTGGGTGTAGCGGAATAATAGCGGGATTAGTATTATCTCTACTTTTATTATCCAAAAACATTAAAGGAAGAAAGAGAAGAGTATGATCTAAAAATTGGCTACTGGGTAGAAATTCTGGAAAAGTTATTTCAAATTTAGTATTTGACGAACAGAAATTGGATGATCTTTTTAGTTTGACAAACTTTTGGATGGATGTGGAAACGTTTAATATTATATATTACAGATATCAGAGGTTCATCATCAAATAAATATTACAAAATATAAAACTTTCTATTTTCATAATATTTATTTGGTGAAAAATATGTTTCAAAGTTTTTTTATTTTGCAACTTTTTTGCTTAATAGAAATTTGTTACGAATCCAGAGGGTTGCCAGATTTTTTTTTGCGCAAGATATTTTAACAATAGCACCAAAAAGCGCTTGAAAATAAACAATCGCGCCGCAAGAAAATTTTTTGAAAATTCAACAACTGTGATGTTTTATCCTCTTATTTTATTAAAATTTAAAATGAAAAACAACCGTTACAGTTTAATTTAATTTTCAAAAAAATTTCAAAATATGTATATTAATTGATTTACATTATTTTATATAAAATTAAAACACAATTATTTCACCCTCAGACAGTCTAACCCATAGTTTCTCAACGTTTTTGAATCCGCGGACCACCAAAAAAGCAAAAAAGTTTTTGCGGACCACATCAACATTAAATTAAAATAACATATGCTTATCAGTATATAATTGATTATTTGATTTGAGAAAAAATTGTATTTTATTAATAACCAATATTTAAAAATATTAAAACAAAAACATAAAATATAATTCAATAATTTATAAAATAATATAAAACAAAATTCGATAATTCATTAAAATAATAAAAAATCAATAATATAATTTCAAAAACCAATCCTTGGGTTAATGTGACTTCTGCTGCTGCTTATTTGCAATAATCATCGGAAATCGCGGTGTTAGCATAGTTTCAGCAAGACGAAGGGACGCACTCAATTCCAGACGATTTCTTTGTTTGGTTTTGAGTATCGCCATGGTAGAAAAAGCTTTCTCACACGAATATGTTGTCGAAAATGCGGATAACAATTTTATAGCTTTATAACTCAAAGCTGGATATTCTTCCTGCAGGGAAATCCAAAATTGACATAGAGTTTTTGTTTTATATCTCGACACTAATGTGACATCAGAAGACAGATCGATAAGCATTTCCTTTTCTTGATTGTTAAGTGAACATGAATTAATATTTTCTATAAAAGGATCATGAATCCACAAATTTCCTTTACGTGGATCTTCATCATCGGGGTAATAACGATCAAAATTTTGGGTTAACCCTCTCAAATGTTCATCAATAATTTTTAACAAGCATTTACGATTTACATCAATACCCTCCAAAACTTCTTCCAAAAGTGGGAACATGTCAATGTTTTCATCTTGTATTTTACATCTCCAATAAGAAAGCTTTCTCTTAAATCCATCTATTTTATTTCTTAATGTGAATATATTTGATGAAACTCCTTGAAGAAAAATATTCAGGTCATTAAGAAAACCAAACATATTCGCCATATACGCAAGTTTAGCCACCTATTCGTCATCCTCCAAAACTTTTGCTAAGATTGAATTTCTCTCTATGAGAAACATTTTTATTTCTTCTCTTAGTTCAACAAATCTGGTAAGGACTTTTCCTTTTGAGAGCCAGCGAATTTCTGTGTGAAGAAGAAGATGTTGATGTTGCGAATCCATACTGTCACACAGTGTCGCGAATAACCTTGAGTTCAAGGCTTGACTGCGAATTTCATTGACGATCTTAATCACGTCATTCATAACTACACTTAGTTCAGCAGAAAGCCTTTTTGCAACTAATTGTTCTCTGTGTATAATACAATGTGTGAACAGCATTTCTGAATCCGCAACCGCCTTTATTTTTGAAACTACACCTGATCGATAGCCAGTCATACTTGCAGCACCATCAGAACATACTCCTACGCATTTGCTCCAATCCAAGCCATAAGTCTGTATGTATCCATTGAGAGCGCTAAATATTTCCGAGCTAGTGGTCCGTCCAGGTAAGTCAAGGCAGCAAAGTAATTCTTCACTAAAGTCTTCAATTTTAGTATATCTCACGAAACAAAGTAGAATTGCGTGGTTACTAATGTCAGTTGATTCGTCAAGTTGAATCGCAAAATATCGTGATTTCTTAATTCCATCTATGACTTGCTCCTCAATATCAAAAGCCATATCGTTAATTCTTCTTTGAATGGTATCGTTCGAAATCGGCACTGCTTCTAGTTTTTTAGCAGCTTCAAAGCCCAAAACTTCCCGAGCGACATCTAACATGCAAGGTTTTACTAACTCCTCACCAATAGAGAAAGGTTTTTTTGTTTTACTTATTCTAAACGCAACCAAATAAGAAGCTTTTAACAGAGATTTTTCACTAATTGTCATTTCCTTCATTTGGTTTTTTTGAATTTTCAACTGACCTTGTAATCTTATGAAAAAATCTAATGGCTTATCAACAAGATCACTATGCTTTGATTGCAAGTGACGATTAAGTTTTGAAGGTTTCATAGCATCATTTGACAACTTTTCAAGGCAAACTACGCACAAGGGTTGTGGACACTGTTCACTTCCAGGTAATATGGTGAACCCAAACTTTAAATACCCTTTATCATATTTCCTAGTGGGGTTTCTTTTTACCTTTTTTGTTTCTGGTGGACATACTGCATAATCTATCGTTTTTGTTGTAATTTCTTCTGAATTCGTTGCGTTCGTATTTTGACTGGTTTCGATATTATCAGTATTCTTTGTTTTAGAATTATTACTTTTAAAGAATGTTAAAATTTTTTGCTGTTTGGTTGTCTTATTATTTTCCATTTTTTATAGGATCACAATTTCTGTAAATTATATATGTACATGTATACCGATAAATTTTATAAATTTTATTAATAAAAACTTACTTGTAAAAACACTTGCGCTCAGAAAATTTTTCAAAAAACGATATACCAAAGACAATATTAATACAACTAGATGTGCACTTCATGTATAAAATTAAAAACCACAAGTTGTATTAATTGTCAATGCCTACTACGTTAAAAAAATATTTTCATAAACTTATATATAAATGCCTTTAAAATATATGTAGGTATATGGCCTTTTTCAAGTGGGATTGTTTATGCATATATTATGTATGTTATGTATGTATGTATATATGTATATAGTTTTACACAAAAAACATTTATTAATAAGTATTAAAAACCGAATCCGTTATCTTTGGAACTAACCTAACATGACATTGTAAGAAGTAGATCGTAATTAAAAATACATTTTGTAATTCTGAAAAAAATGTTTGTTTTTAATTTTTTGTTATTGAAAAAATATTGTAATAGGTAAGTATGTACGTTAATATTAGCATTTAAAATGCTAATATAAACAGCAGAAAATTTTCGCGGACCACCAAAAAATCTTCACGGACCACCAGTGGTCCGCGGACCACCGGTTGAGAAACATTGGTCTAACCAATCTAAGAAATATAAATTCAAACATGTGTTATTCAAAATTCTGTGGATATCTTTATTTTATTTCTAAATTTTACATATTTCGTGCATACCTTTATATTCTGGGATGAATTACCAAGAATCATACGTTATATTTCTCTTTATATATTATTATATACTTGAGTATTCCTAATTTTTTTAATTTTAGTTTTACATTTTAAAACTTTTTTTTCAATTTTGAAATGAAACATGTCTTATTAAATCATAGTAAGGATTCTAAATTGAACGTCATATAAAAAATGGCAATTGAAAAGTATTGCTAAGAAAAATAGATATTTTCGAGAAGGTACTTCACAAAACTTTTAGTACGTTCAGAAATGTAGTAAAACTATAATTATTGACGATCAATTTATTTTGACATTTTAATTTCAAAAATATTAAAAAATATGCCAAAATCCATAGAATTACTAGTACTAGAATGGCAATAGAGAAAAAATTTTCAGACAAATTTCAAAATTTGGTACGTGTACCGTTTGTATGTATTTACTAGTTTCTCCGCGATTCATTTCATTTTGAAAGTGAAATATAAAAGAAACTTTTAAGTACGATTCAAGTAAGATTTCAAAGTTAAAAGTAAATGATAACAAATTAGAAAAATTATATTCAAAAAATTTGTGTGTTGTTATGCTTTTTGAAGTTTTTTAAAAAAACATTAAATTAAATAAAGGATTATTAAGATGGGGAAAAAAGTGTTGCTTAAAGAATTTTTGTTATTTCTTGAGGTTTTACAAATTTCAGCCAATTTTTTTTAAATTATTTTAAAGGTATTTTCCTTTTGGTTTTTGCTCTCCATTTTTCATTATTATAAAGTGACAGTTCTGTAAATTTACCAAAACATTGTCTATTTTTGAATAGAATCAATTTGAAAATCATATTGTAATGCTAAAATTTTTAAATAATAAGTAAAATTTTTATTGAATAAAAAAAGGGTAAAGAAAAAACCTTTTAATTCTTTATTCGGAAACGTTAAGTTATTTGAAACAGAAATCAAAACCCTCCTTACGGTTAACATAAATGTAGATTTCATATTTGCAAAAGGTTCGTTCATATTTAAAAATGGCTAAAAATGTTTATATATTCACAAGACTATAAATACTTTTTGTTTTGTTCAAAAAATTATGATTTGTTTTTGATTTACTTATTTTCATTTCCACGATGAATAAATAAACCTACGATAAACCTTAAGATAAATCAAAATAGATATGTAAGTTAACTAAAATTAAACTAAAAATATACTTGTTGGAGATTCCATTATTTTAAAAATAATTGACTGCAATTTGTTCAAATATTATTCAAATTTTTTTCTTAATGTTTTGTTCAATTATATATTTAATATTAAAAAGTAAATATTTAAAATAAAAGTAAATTAAATAAAATAGTAAATATCTTTATTCGAAATAACTTACAATATACAAACTGCCCAATCCAAATGTATTTCTATGTAAAATATAAACAAAAAAACTAATAAGAAACTGCCTAATAAACATTCTCATTTACTTAAATATAAGCAATGACAGATGAAGTAGCCGTACCATTTGTATACGCATACGAAATTGCATATGTATTTTTTTGTCTGAATACCTCAGGATAGGAAATCACATTAGAAGAAAAGGGAAATCACATTAGAAAAAAAGGGAACATCCTTTTGCCATTCTAGAACTAGTAATTCTATGCCAAAATCTAATAATTTGAAAAAAAAGGGTAAAATCGCATAATTTAAAAACGAGCAAAAAAAAAAACGTCTGGCGCTTTTCATTGAAAAAAGGAGCAACACTGGCAAAAATATCACCCAATCGGCGCGAAATCATCCAATTTGGTAACTCTGTTGTTAGGTAACAAATAATTTTTTTAAGCTTTTATGTGCGGGGGAGATATACATTTTTTGTTTTTATTAAATATAGTTTAAGTTAATTAATAAGATATTGAAATATCCTGCTAAAAGTAATGATGTTATCTTGATGAAATTTATATTGTAATGGGTGAAATCGGACATTGGGTTTAGACTGTGAAAGGTTTGAAATAGCCATGAACATACGATGGTATCTCCTGAAGTAATAATGACTTTCAATTTTAGTAGAAAAGGAAGTTCATTCCAGTTCCCTTCACGTGTTCCTAAAATTGGAATGAATTGGAAAAATTAAAAAAAATTTAAATCTGAAACTTGAAACAAGGGTGTTGTGTTCTATTATGTCTCTAAAATTTTAAATAAATTGGAATGGTGGTGCCTTTTAAACCCCTCTCAAGAACTATTAAAAGTGTATTTGAAATTGTTAAAAACAAACTTGTCTGTTTAGTTTTTTGAATGTTTGTTTTATTTGAAATAAATTGGAGTAACGGTTCATGTGACAGTTACGTGCTCACAGAAGAAAACAAATTGAAATTTTACAATTAAACATTGATTTTATTCTATATATGGTTAACTACTTTTATTTTACCATACTGATTAATAGATCTTTGAGTCCAAGAATTGAATAAGGACTAAACCGTTATTTTATATCAACCGTTATTTTATCCTGTAGGTCAATCTTAATATGTCAACTCGTGTCCACTTTTATAAATATTGCAGGGAGTACATTTGTTTGACAAATATTTTTATTGTTATCTATAATTACTTTAAAGTTTGGCAAAATTGTGATTTTTACAAATTTTCGCCTGCACATTTTCAGTTTTTCTTATTTTATATGGAACACTCATTAGCTTTAAATATAAATTTTTGGATGTAACTATAAAATAAATAATGTTACGTGTGTATACTAAAGCTACAGGATAATGTTTTGTTTTCATTTTGTGTAATTTGAATATTTTTCTATCTTGCTTTAATACTGTTTACTTCAGTATGTACTGAAACGAAATCATGTTTTATATAAATAACTTCATTATGATGATTTCACGTTCATGTTCTTGTCATTATAAACAAGAGAAGAAAAATGATTGGTTAGTAATTATTAAATTTTTTTTTATTAAAGTTTATGTTTGAAATAAATATATTAAAATAAATCAAAATATGTATTAAAATTTTTCATGAATATTTTCATGAAATTTTAATTTATTCCAAATCTTGGTCAGATCATATCTAATAAAAAATTATAATTTATAATTGATATTGTAATATTTTATACCATAATATAAAATAAATTTAACTGCCACACCTTAAAAAGAAAGGCAAGGGCGACATGCAGATTTTTCAGTGTGTGTAATCTATTAGAGTACTCGATTAGTATTATATTTTCCAGTATTTACGAAAACTATATTGGTTTTTCATTTATTTCAGTTTTCATAAAACTTTTCTATTATTAATATCATTCTATGACGAAATAGTTTTACGTTATTTTTTTTTTAAACCATTATATAATTTAATAATAAACTACATTTATTGAAAAAAAACGATTATGTATTTTAATTTTTGAAAAATCAATAATTTAATTTTTCGGTTGTCAAAACAAAGAATTTTTAATTTAAAACAACGAATAATGAAATTTTCTTTATAACAATTCAAAAAACAAAATGAACTAAATTTTTTTCGTTGGGCTTTTTTTTTAATAATGAAATATGATCTCACTTGATTTTTGCCATCTTAATTGTAAAAATTATTCTTTTATTGCGAAAAATAAAAATGTATCATCTATTCTTTCAAAGTAGTTATTTAGGTAAGAAAACCTTTACATTTTAATCTTATGTTTGAATTTTGTGAATTTTGGTAATACAAATTAGTATTAATAATATAGTAAAGTTAATAAGGAATAGGGACAAATTCATATAAACTTTTTTAGTATGAAATACTTTTGAGAAAAATAAACGATGGTCAAGGTTTTGAATGTATTAGTGAACATTTATTATATTCAGATCTTGTTTACTTAATAAATTAAAGTATTTATTTAACCTTTTTGTAATAATATTATATACCCACTTGCTCACGTATTTATTTTTTAAAATATAAATTTCAAAATATACACACAATGCACACAGCAACGCACATTTATAACACAAGGCGATCCCAAATTTAAATATGTATAGGGTTCAAATAGATTCATATGATAAAAATGAATAAGTTTATGTGGGGAGGTAAGAGAACGTACATTCATAATAAAAGATTGTCTATTAAATTCTAATAGATAATATTTGTTTATAATTTTACAAATATAATTAGTTAGTAACCATAATTAATAATCCTAATAAAGAATGATTAATGAAGATTGAAGAATATTTTCTAAAATCTTCTTAAAAACTTTCACATATTTTGAATATTGCAGACCTAAACTATGTTCCTGTCAAAAATTCGAACTTTTCCATAGACATTCGCAATTTTTTCTAAAAAAAATAATTATGGTTATTTAAAATAATAAATGAGTTATGAAAAAACCAAGGGTTTTTAAAAAATACATTTCCAAAATTATATAGGATTACACACTGATTATTTTGTGGGCTTATATTGTTGATTAATGATTATTGATTATGATTGCTAATAATATGTACTAGTAAAATTATGAACTAAGATTATCTATTAGAATTTAACAGAATATATTCTTTGATTATTAAAGTACGTTCTTTCCCTACATGTAAACTTGCCTCTACATGTAAACATTGCATTTTTATCATATGAATCAATTTGAACCCTATATTTAATTTGAGATGGCCTTGTCTTATAAGTCATGTATCGCGTATATACCTATACTTTTTAAACTTTATATTTGTGAAAATATGGCAGGCAGTGCTGTGTGCATTGTATGTATATTTTGAAATTTTATTTTTTAGTAAATAAATATGTAAGCAAGTGTGTATATAATTTTATTTCAAAAAGTGTAAATAAATACTTTTATTTAAGTAAACAAAATCTCTTCTGAAATAAGTGTTCACTAATACATTCAAAACCTTGACCATCATTTATTTTTCTCAAAAATATTTCGTACTAAAAAAGTTTATATGAATTGTCCCTCTTCCTATTATCTTTGATCTATGGTATTAATGATCACAACTATTCTTAATTCATTTTCCTCAGGCATTTTAAAATATAAGTATTTGAATTAAAAGGTTCACATAATAAATTAAGAATATAATTTACTTAAAATTAAAACTAAAATATGTAATTAAATTAAGATTTGATAAAAGTGTTACTTTTATTTTTATTTTAGCCCGATAGCCCTTATCAAGGTGGAGTATTTTTCCTAACAATACATTTTCCAACAGATTATCCATTTAAACCACCAAAAGTCGCTTTTACAACACGCATATATCACCCAAATATAAATAGCAATGGGTCGATTTGCCTTGATATATTAAGATCTCAGTGGTCGCCAGCATTAACTATTTCAAAAGGTAAACATAAAAGAAAAAAAGAATAACTTACTAACACTTCTATTTTTATATTTTAGTTTTATTATCAATTTGCTCTCTTCTCTGTGATCCAAATCCAGACGATCCTTTGGTACCAGAGATTGCAAGAATATATAAAACTGATCGAGAGAAATATAATGAGTTGGCAAGAGAATGGACAAGAAAATATGCTATGTGATGCGTTCCAGTACTACAGTCGATCCGTCATAATATTGTAATAAAAAATGCTACATTATAAAATCTACTTAATATAAATATTAAAATAATTATCATTAATGATTATTACAATTTTTAAAAAATTTACAAATCAATCATCATTTGAAAAGTGCTAAAAAAAAACTGAAAACCAAACTAAACGATATAAAAATTGCATGATTAAGGAAAAATATTAATATTATAATAAAAAAAATAAGCGAAAATTGCAAGAGAAAAACTGATTTAAAATAAAAAATAAAAAAAAAAAGAAAAATTATAAAAAATGGAAGAAGACGTTTAGAAGAAGGAATAAAATAATTAAATTAAAAAGATTAGAAGAAAAAAAAACATTTTCTTAACTTCGAAAAAGTTCTTTTTAAACAATTTCTAGCAATTTCTTAAAAGTTGTGTTTTTTAAATTATTATTAGTTTTTTATGATAAAATCACTACTTTATTCTGCAATTTTAATTGTTACCTTGCCGATTATATATATAATTTTTTTTTTTTTTTTAGAAATATTTAGTTTCTTTTTATCAAATTCTAAGAATAAATTTAAAAAAAAATAAATTAAAATAATAATTAATTTCAAGAATTATCTAAAAATTATTTATCGCTTTTTATCATCGTGAAAAAATAAATTCATATTTTCTCTAAAACAAATTTAAAAATGAATATTAAAATGTATTTAAAAAGTAATTATTTTTCATGAAAATTTAAAAAAAAATTAAAAAAAATTAAAAATATATATATATATACATATATAACTTTAATATGGTACGAATATTTAAGAAAAGTAGAATTTTACAGGTATCTATGTTACATTGGACGCTTTATAATATAAAATTTAGTGCTCTAATTATTAAAAACAATTTATTTTTAACAGAAAAGAATTTCACTAATGAATTAGGAACATTTCCTTTTATTTATGAACTTTTATAATTAATTGCAATATAAAATTACATTTGAATATGATTATAAACTCATTATATTTTTAGAGTTTTTAATTTTTATTTTCATAGTTTTTCTTTATATATAATAATTAGGATGTTGTTTTTATTATTAGATTTTTTTTTTAACTGAGCCTAACACTCGTTTTATTTAAAACTTTTTATTTGCGGAATTTTATTTGAATATAAAACCAAATATTTTATAAATTATGAATATCCTAGAAAATCAACATTTTTTAATAATTTGATAAGTCATCGTTATAAAAACTGTTTAAAACTTGAAAAAAAATTCACCCTTGTTTCTTCGTTTTTATAAATTCTTAATTAGCAGAAACACCTATTAGTTTTATAAATCTTACCCATATTTTTATATAATATAAGTTGGTTTTATACTCAAACATTTTTAATTTTAACAAAACTTCAACACTAGGCTTTTGCTATGAAAATTTTAGTGAATTTTTTTTTGTTGAAGAGAATGTAATGCTAGTCTACGAGTTTGTTAATTCCAACTCAATAGATTCAAGTCCTAAAGTAGTGATTATTAGAAATGCTTTAAATTATTTTACAAATTTTTTATTTTCACATTTCATGCAATTTAAATTTCGTTAAAAGACCAAGGAACCTAAATAGTTTTTGGTAAGAAATACACCCCAATTCTTGAAGGCGTAGCAAACGATTTGTATCACAAAAGTGATGATTGACTTTTCTTGAAGGTTTAAAAGTTATATTGACACTATGTTGTTAATTTGACGTGATTTCAGGTGGCAAAATCATCGCGTTTGGCTATTTTTGAAGGCTTAGGATACGAAGTGATAGCAATTTGGCATCATTTCTAAATTTGCCTACGGTTATCACGCCTTGTTTTTTCTTTTAAATTTTAAATGTTAAACAAAAATGAAAAACAGAAATTAATTTAAACGTAATAGCATTTTGACAAAAAGATTAAAGGTATATTTTTAACATTCATGTTTTTATATACATAAAAACATTTTAGTTTAGGTACCTGAAAATATTCATGTTTTGAAAACTACATACATCTGTAAACTTCAATATGTTTTTAAAAAAAATAATTAATTTCAGTTACTTGTAATGTAAGTTAAAACAAAAACTATGGGTGAAATTAAAAATTAAATACTGCGACAGTGTCACGATTATGTTACGCGCCATAAAATTAAAAATTAAACATTCAACATAATAATTTATGCAATACTGTAGTAACATTAATATGGTTATTCTGAAGTTCGTCGAAAGTTTTGTTCGAATGAAAAAGTCTGTTCCGCATTCGAAAAAAATGGTATGATGATCCGTTCGACTGCAAGATGTCACAGTCATATGTTTCGTAAAACATTTTTGTTGTATCTAATTATGTAAACCATTATAATATTTAGCTTTCGTTTTCTACAAAAAAAAAAAATTATTTCCCACTAGAAAACACTAAAATACTTTCGAATGTCGAAAGAAATTTGACTCATTTTCATCCCTTTTCCATTTCGACTACAGCCTACACAAAAATAAAAATTCGAAAAAAAATTACATTTTCCAGATCGTGAAATAAATTGTGATTACACAGCACTAAATGCGGAATTTTGGTTCATCGACACATTTCGACATACTTCAGAATAATCGCGTAAGTATTGTAACATATGTAACACAAATGTTGTCAGGAACACTGCGGTATGTTTATTTTTGATTTCACCCTATGTTGAATTAAACTTATTGATCTTAAAGTTTAAAATTACATAATTTTTAATAAAGTGTTGGTAATTGAAAAGAATCTGAATTTTCTCTTGTACTTATTCTAAAATTCTGTTTTTTTTTTAATATTCAGAAGAATTTTACAAATAAAAAAACTCATACATATTTTTATAACTTTTGACAACAATAAAAACAATAAAATTGTTATGGGTATCAACTTTACAAAAATGGCATCACCTTAAAAAAGTCTTCCAGAATAGACACACGTGATAATTTTATTTAGAGGAGATCATATAAATTGATGAGCCTTCAAGAATAGGGTGATAAATTTTCAATTAGAAATTTGAATACAAAAACTTAGACTTCAAAGAGGAAAATACGAGGTTTACTTAGATTTGTAAACCAATGAAGTTATTAAACTTGCGTTAACTATTCAATTTATGAACTAAGCAACTTTTTATAAGCTTTTTATTTTTTGCGCAAAAATTTACACATTCATTATTTTTTAAAAAAATTAGTTAAAATGTGGATTAAATAATATTCGAATTAAGAAATTTTAACTTAATTCGATTTTTAAAAAATTTCAAAAATTTGCGTATTGATCAAAGCGACAACTGATAAAAATTTGAAATTGCTAGTTGTAACTAATTTTCTAGTTTTTTACCTGTTTTTAAATTTTCCACAAATATTATTTTAAGAGTTTATTTTTCAAAATAAAGAATTAACCGCGGCAGTGAATTTTAATGAAGGTAAATAAAAAGGTAAGGCAATACCAATAACAATACATTAATATAAAATTTTAACATTGTTGAATTTAAAAAAAATAATTCATTACCGTAATCAGCTTTAAAATTGAATAATTTCGTAATCTACATATTCTCAATAGTAGAATTAAGGGCCATAATTTACAAATATATACACCCTGATTCTGGAAGGCGTAGCATACGATGAGTATCACAAAAGTGAAAAGTGGATATTCTTGAAGGCTCAAAAGTGATATTGACGCCATGTAGTCAATTTGACGTGATGTCAGTTGAAAAATTATCACGTTTCGCTATAGCACACGAAGTGATAGCAATTTGGTATCACTTCTAAATTTGCCTACGGAACGGTATCATGTCTAGTTTTTTCTTTAAAATTTTATATGCTAAACAAAAATGAAAAAACGGAATTAATTTAAATGCAATAGCACTTCTCTGGTAAAAAGATTAGTATACATATTTTTAAAATGCATGTTTTTATATACTTAGGGTGCTATTCCCATTCACAACACAACAGAAAAAAGTGTTGTCATAGACAACACTGTTGTCTATACTCTATTCCGATTCACAACACAACAGAAAAAACTGTCAAAATGAGACAACATATTTTTTCTGTTGTGTTGTGTGCAAATATGGTATTCCCATTCACAACAGTTTACACAACAGTTGTGTGTGACAACATAAACATTACAACAGGTTAAGACCAGTTGTCTTGAATAAAATTGTTAGTATAAATAATGTGTGAGTATTTTATGTTCATACTAGATTTATAAAAAAAAGGGTTTTCTCCGTTGTAAAAATTTTTTTTTGTGGAATTATTTTTGTGTATTGATTCTGAAAAGAAGATAATAAAATAAAAATTAAAAATGGAAAAGGATAGGTAAGTAAGATGATTTTATTATTTGCAAAAATTTTTATTTTTAAGTAGGTATCCAGTAAATGTAAAATATTTTTTTGTGAATGTAGGTATGTTTAAACAAAGAATTTGTTTTTATTTAAAAAAAATTTTTATGTTTAGTAATAAAATGAAATTGACAAATCCAATGCAGTTTGCCAAATTAGTTTCACTTATGGACATTTCCTTAAAGATTTTTGACATTTTCAAACTTTCAAAACGATTTTCACTACTCAAATAATAGTATGTAAACGGCAGCATTGCTATGACAGACAACATCGTTACAACACCAAAAAGTAGTTTTCTGTTGTAATTCAGAATAGATAATTTTTTTTCTGTTGCCTAAGTGTTGTGTTGTCTCATACACAACACAACAGAAAAAGTGTTGTGAATGGGAATAGCACCCTTATATAAGGATATTTTAGATTGTTATGTTAAATGCAGGTTAAAACACATATGTTGATTGAACTTAATAATTTGCAAAATTAAAAGTACATAATAAAAATTTAAGTAGTTCAACATCCTTTTTTACAAAAAAGATATAGGCGTAGGTGTAGACTTGCATAATTTCTTATACTTCTTCTGAAATTCTGTATTAATTTTTTTCATATTCAAAAGAATCATACAAATTAAAAAAACTCATTAATATTTATATTTATAAATTTTGACAACGAAAACTCTTAGTAAAAAAAAAATAATTGTAATGTCTATATCAACCTTACAAAAATTACATCACCTCAAAAAAAAGTCTTCAAGAACAGCCAGACGTGATTACATTTTTTAGAGGAGACGCGCTGAGAAGCGTTTCGTATGATGTGAAGAGCCTTCAAGAATCGGGGTGATAAATAATTTCCAAAAAAATGTAATAAATGATATTTTATGCTTGTTGTTGGAACTAAAAAATTTGTGCAAACATTTGTAGAATTGCAAAAGCAGAAAAAAAATTTGTAAGTTTTTTTTTATCAATTAATTTAGTTAATTTAATATTTTCCAATTCTCAGCATTATAATAATCTTCAAAGTTGTTACTACAATTATGTTTTTCTATATTAAAAGAACTTGCAATTTTTTTAATACTATAAAAAAAAGTATTTTGATATATAATTTAATTCCTTTTTTAAAGATATTTCTTTTGTAGTTAGTAACCAATTCAAAAATTCAATAATTTTATTTACATATTTTCCATCAAAGTTTTTTGTCCACGATTGATATTAAGATTTTTACAAATATTTTTCAGATAGGGAATAATTTTTTATCCAATCGAACAGAAAAACTAAGTAATTAGGTAATTTGGTGGGTAATACCATTTAAGGTTTGAAAATCTTACTTTGAAAAGTATAAAAATTTTTACCATAATAATTTATAAAATTTCATTAACACAGAAAGTTGCATAAATAAAACATTATTAAACTTAATCTGAAAATTGAAAAGTACACACTTTCTACTCATAAGAATTTCAATTATTACTTATATTTCTTCTAAAATTCTTAATTTTATGTGTTTTCATATTCAGGAGAACCATACAAATAAAAAAAGCATGCATAATTATTCTTATCTTTTGACAATAACAAAAACTCAAAAGTAAAAATAAAAAATTTTTAATGTCTACCAACTTTACAAAAATGACATCACATCAAGAAGAAAATAGTCTTGTAGAATAACCAGACGTGATAATTTTTTTTTAGAGGAAATATGATAGAGATGCGCTCATGAATTGATGAGCCTATCAGAATGGGGGTGTACTGTGGTTTTAATTAATAAGATGTTAACTGCAAAATCATAAATTTTTACATTTTAATTCCATTCAACATAAAAAGTAGTTCTTTATAAATTTGCATACTTAGTTTTTTTTAAATACTATTATTAACAAGCCGAATAACCAATTAACTGCAAGTTTTCTTAAATTTTTTTTGCACTTAACAAGCTGAATAACCAATTAACTGCAAGTTTTTTTAAATTTTTTTTGCAGTTAACATCTTATTAATTAAAACCACAGGGTGGTCGTAAATGTAAACTTTTTGACGTAAAATATGCCATTTGACATTTATGATTTTAAGACCAAACAATTTGTAATCAGTAGACATTCAATTTACAAATAAATTTTTGTGGTCGTAAAAGTAAATTTTTTAGTTTTGCAATGGATATAAAATCAACAGATTGTTTTTGTTTTCCACTTTTGAAATGAGTTTCCGTCGCTAATCTTGTAAAAATTAGTAGTTTTAAGGTCAAGGGTGGGCAACAGCCGGCCCGCGGGCCAATTACGGCCCGATTTAATATTTTATCCGGCCCGATAGCAAAAATAGTACATTTGAATTATGCAATAAGAATTCACTTTAAAAAAATATTCACTTTAAAAAAGGAATATTCGAAAAAGAAAGCATTTTGTTTGGGCTGTTATTACATCTACTAAATTACATTATCTTACATCTACTATAAAAATCGTATTTTACATCTACTACATTTCAAAATGATACAAATATAATGATGAATTATAGGTATTTGACATTTCAATAAATATTTGAACAGTTGCCGTTGATTGGAGATATATTTTGAGTTCACTATAAAAATAAATTGTTATTAACAATTGTTAAAATATTTTAAATAAATTAATATTATTTTAAACTGTTTTATTTAAATTTATAAATCCAATTATAAGTAGTTAAATTAATTTATATTTAATAATTTTTAAATGAATTTAATAAATAAATAATATTATTTAAATGAAAATAGTTTACTAAAAAAAATCAAGATTCTATCGCTTGTTTATACTTAAAAATAAATGCCTAATCTTACATATACAGATAAAATGGCCCGCGACTTTCTTTTTAAGAAAAAAATTTGCCCTTTGTCTCCAACTGTTGCCCACCCGTGTTTAAGGTGGATGTGTCCCACAACAAACTTTGTTATTCACTTTCAGTTTCATTCCTGTTAATTTAAATTTAAATTAATTTACAAAAAAAGACATAATATTTTCTTACTTACATTATTAATCATAAAAATAAAACAACGCTGAACGCTCAAAAAACTGTACCTTACTACTTGGTAAGCTGGTTGTAAATAAAAAATTTAGTTTGCATAGTTGACGTTTACTTTACACATATTTCACATTTACGACCAGGTTCAGTTAGCAATGATTTTTTACATAATTTTTGGTCGTAAATTCAAAATATGCATATTGACAGCAAATTTACATTTATAAGTGTAAATTGGTTATTCTTGAAGGCTCAAAAGCATAGAATAACTAGTAGGGTGAGTTCCATATTGTAAAAAAAAACTGTTTTTAAATTGCCTTTAAACTGTACAATACAATTTGAACGATTTCTTTTTTTTTAGAATACAGAGAACCTTTGAAAATAAATAATAATTATTCAAGCACTAAATGCTATTCTAACAAAAATGTAAGAAATTTGAATGTACTTTTTGAATATTTTTAAACTGTTTTGTCAGATGAAAAAAGTTGTTTTTGCAGGCATTGTTTGAAACTTTATAGGAGTGCAGATTTTTATTTAAAAAAGTATTCGACAGTTCTTAAAAGGTTAGCTTTCTTTAAGAAACAAAATTTAGTTTAAAAAAAAACATTATTTACTTAAAAAATCAAAATAAAAAGTTAAGGCAAAAATTAAAAAAAGAAAAACAGGATTTATCTTTATGTAGCATTATTAATAGGCAGTTTAATTGCGTAACGAAGCCAAAAAATTTTTAAAAATGAAAAGTGTTAGTAAATTGTCCGAAGATGAAAAAAAAGTAGCAATAAATATTCATTTTAATTCACCAAAAGGGTTATAAGTTTTTGAGAAATGAAGTAAAGCTTAATTTGCCCCATTTTGGTTCCCTTAATAGATGGATCCCCATTAAACATTTAAATATAGGTTTTAACGACAAAAATATAAATGAGTTAGGCATTATATTCTCAGAAAAAGATTTAATTGAAGGTTGGCTGTTTGGTATTTGATGAAACAGCCATTACAAGGCTATACTTTAATAGTGCACTGGATGAAATTAGTGGTTTTTCTGATTATGGTTCCGGTAGAACAAAAGACATCGCAAAATACATACATACACATGTATATTTTATAATTTGTATTTACATACTTAAAGGGTTTTTTATGCCGAATGGAATATGAATTTTGAAAGTTTATTTATATATTTTTCCGATTCCCGGTAAGTTTATCGAAAACGATTTTATCGAATGATCAATTGATCGAATGACGAGTTTATCGAAAAATATTATTTTTAAGGAACTTACGAATTGTGGATTTTATCTCAAAAAGCATGTCTCTTTTTAAAAAATTAAAAACTTTTAAATATTTTATTTATACACAGAAATTTTAAATATTTTATTTATATACCTATGTACATAATATTTATATTATAATTTTAAAATTTAATATAGCAATCGATCGTAAATGATCATTTATATCAATATTTTCATCCCAACGATTAACAACCCGCAACAATCTTGCTCCACGATATTTTTTCTTCTTTTGTGGAGGTTGCTGTCCACTTAGATATTGTTCTATTTTTAGTTCATTTAAGCTTTGTTCTTTTTTTAACAGTTCGATGAATTTCCAAATTCCTGGATGAAGAGCGTTCAGCAATGTCTGAAATCCATTGTGCCATCCTTCGAGATTGTTGTTCGTCTTGGACAAATTCTGCAATACCGCTTCATAGCAATTCCATAATTAGTGATTAAATTTCGGTGGGTGGCGTCCTATGAGACGATTAGGTAGCACAGGTAGCATATCGTCAGTAAATATATTACTTTTACATAAAACTTCAAATGTGCTTATAATAACATTTGTTGGAACAAATGCCATTGCAGCAAGCATTCGAAATTTTAATGCGTATTCTGGATCATTTTCATACTGCTGTTTTAGTCCAGATGATTGTATTTTACGCCAAATACATTGATTAAAATGAAAAAAACAACCACAATGCCTGGATAGTGGAAATTCTCGTTGAAATGCGTTGATCATTGCGACTTCAAAATCCGTCATTATAGTTTGAGGAACGTTTTTTTTTACAATATAGAAGTCAAGGGTACTAGAATGGCAAAAGAATGTTCCCGAATCTTTCTTCTAATGTGATTTCTTATCTTGAGGTATTCAGACAAAAAAATGCATGCATTTTGTTATGCGTATACAAATGGTACGGCTTCTTCTTCTGTCATTATTTAAATTTGAGTAAATGAGAATATTTAACAAGCAGTTTCTCATTAATTTTTTTGCTTACATTTTTATATTAAAATACATTTGGATTGGAAAGTTTTTATATTGTAAGTTATTTCGTATAAACATATTTACTATTTGATTTAATTTACTTTTAATTTTCAATATTTACTTTTTAATATTATATACCTATGTATATAATTGAACAAAACATCAAGAAACAGATTTGAATAATAAGAGAAGAAGAAATTGCAGTCATTTATTTTTAAAAATAATGGAATCTCCATCAAGTTCATTTTTAGGTGAATTTTAATTAACTAATATATTTTGATTTATCTTGAGGTAAATCAAAAACAAATCATAATTTTTTGAACAAAACAAAAAGTATTTATAGTTTTTCGTGAATATATAATCATTTTTAGCCATTTTTTTATATAAACGAACGCTTTGCAGATATGAAATCTACATTTATGTTATCCGTTAGTTAGGTTTTTGATTTCTGTTTCAGTAGTTTAACGTTTCCCAATTTAAAAAATTTAGCATTTTAATATGATATTCAAATTGGTTCTATTATTTAAATAAAGACAATTTTTTGGTAAATTTACAGAAAAGTCACTTAATAATAATGAAAAATGGAAAGCAGAGACCAAAACGAAAATACCTTTAAAACAATTTAAACATAATAGTTTCTTTTATATTTCACTTTCAAAAATAAATTATTCTCGCAGAATCTAGTAAAAACATACAAACGGTAGATGTACTTATTTTTGAAATTTTTCTGAAAATTCTTTTTCTATTGCCATCCTAGTACTAGTAATTCTATGCTCAAAAGTTATATTACCGCCATGTTGTTAATTTGACGTGATGTCAGTTGGCAAATTCATCACGTTTGGCAATTCGCGAAAGCGCATACGCAATTATAGCAATTTGGTTTCACATCTAATTTTGCCTACGAAAAATTATCATGAATAGTTTTTTCTTTAAAATTTATGTTAATAAACAAAAATGAAAAACCTAGAATTTATTTTAAATGCAATAGCATTTATTTTGTTAAAAAGATTTGTATATTTATGTCATGTATGTTTTTTTATACATAAAAACATTTTAGTTTAGGTACCTACCTGGAAATTTTTATATTTAAAAAAATAAATTGTACATACAAACATTTAAGTTTAGGCACCTTAAGTTTAGAAAACTTTCATGTTTAAAAAAAAATAAAAAATTTCATAAATTTTTATTTCAGTTACTTGTAATGTCGGTTAAAAAAAATATATTAAACTTATTAATCTGAAGTATGGTGGATTTGCGAATGGCCGGACACTTATTTTCAAACGTCTATAAAATGGGTTTTTTAATTAAAAAATATGCAACTATTGTATTTCTGTGTTGAAAATTTTTTTTTTGTTTTCAAAATTTAAGGATATTTGTCCTTTGGTTTGACTTCCATAAAGGATTAAAGTTCAACAGGAACCACCATAAAAAAAATATTGCGGAAAAATAGTTTTTTAAACTGTTTTAGAGTGTAAGCATAAAGTAACATATAATATAGAGTATTCACGTAGAGTAAAATTTTTTTACCAATTTTTTTAAAAAATATTTTTCGTTTTTACTCAGTACTCAAAAATTATTCTCATAACAATTATTTTTACTTAAAAATTGAGAAAAATTTGTTTTTAAACTCATAAATAAAAAAAAATTCTTCTCAATTTCTTGTTTTGAGTATTTATTAATATACCTTTAAAAAACTATATGAAGGGTATATACATACATACATACATACATATTTATTTTTATACATTATTCTTCTTATTCCATATAAAAGTATGAAAAGCTAAATCTATACTGCATGCATAGTGTATAGGTATATTAACACATATAAAATATTTAAGGTCTTTTTACTTTTTTTTCGTTACTTTGATTTGAAATTAAAAAAACTAAATAGAGATTTTACATCTTTTATTGATGCATGTGTGAAATATGAAATTAAAACAGCTAAGTGTATTTTTCGTTCTTCTTGTAAATCAAAATAGAAAAATTTATTTTCATATTTATTATTTGTAACTTTTGATATTAATGTTGAATGAATGTGCGACAGACAAGCTTATTATTAAAAATTGTATGGCTTGTAAAATCATAAATAATCTTATCATTTTGATAAGTATGTATAAGAATTTTACGTTTAGGAAGATTTAGTTCGTTATTTTGATTGACTCAAATTTTTTATTTAAATGGACATGAAAAGTAAAAATATAAAATTTAATAAAATTTCAATATTTTTTTAAATAATTCTGTTTTATTATTAATCCTTAAGTTAGTTAATAAGGGAAAAAGCCAAATGGAATAAGTATTGCATTACATTATTGAAAAATATATAAAAAAAGCTTTAATATTTTATATTCCATTCGGCATAAAAAACCCTTATAGCTAAAAAAAAATATAATATAAAATATGTACATAGGTATAAACAAAACAAAACAATTCATTGACTAAAAAAAATTATCGAAAACAAACAAAAATATTCATTAACTTGAATTTAGTTATTTACATTCCATATTTACAAAATTATATTATGATTAGGTACTTCAATCGTGTTCATCCAATTTTCTCGTTCATGAAAAGAAAATAATATAGGTATCAAGTAAATTATTCAAAAAATAAAAATTATTTTAATAAATTAGTATTACAAATTACATACAAAAATTTATTTGCTAAAACTATAATGAGAAAAAATTTTTAAACAACAGACAAATAGACAGACAGACGTACAAACATATGCAGACAGACGGTACATACATATTATTATGATTACTATTTCTAATGTAACATCTTGCATGATAAGTTATAAGAAAAATGCAATGAAATTTAGATAAAAGCAATAAGCTATGATGTGACAAGTTATACCTCGTAATTACACGAAATTTTGGGGGATATGAAAAAAATTTTATAACTGGAAATTCAAATTTTGTAAAAAAAAAAATTTCGTAAAAATATGTAATTACTTTAATAGTGATAACTTGTCATGTAGCGAATGTTATTTTTCTTTTTTAATTGCTTTTGTCTAAAATATAATACTTATTCTAATAGAAAATTTATAAATTAATACTTACATGTAAATTTTGTTCCTCAATTTTTTTAATTTAAATTTTAGTTCATAACAAAATAAACACTTGACACTTTTAAAAATGCGCGCCTTTATTAAATTGATTATAATTCTTAATATCAAAATAAGAATACATAAAAAATACATCAAAAAAAAAAATAGAGAAAAATATCATATAAAAAAAGTTACATTTACAAAAAAATATGTACACACATAGATTTTTCTTAACATTCATAAAAATATAAATATGTATAATGTGAATATGTACACATTCAAAAATGTAAATATGTGAATATGTACATACATTAATATATACTCTTCATATAATATCATAATATTCAAATTATGAAGAATTTTTTTTTTTTCTAGAGCTTAAAAAAAATTCTTCTCAATTTTTAAGTAAAAATAATTGAGTTTTAAAATGAATTTTGAGTGTTGAGTAAAAATGGGACGGGATATTGAGTAAAATGGGACGGGATTTTTAAAAAGAAATGACTAACGAATTTTGTTCTACGTGAATACTCTATATATATGTTACTTTATGGTGTAAGAGAAACTATGTTTATATTTTTTTCGGTAATTATTTTAAGCACATGTTGGTTTTTTTTTATATTTTTTAAAGTTAGTAAATTAAAAAGAAATGCTTAAAATAATATTTATTTAAACATATTCATTAAAAAAAGCAATTTAAAATACTATCCGACTATGGAGTCAAAAATTTTAAAGTCGGACGGTGTGTTCCTTCTAAGAGAACTATGTATTTTTTTAAATCCCATTGTTGGACCATATATTTTTAATACAAGGCTGTATTTTATAGAAAAATTAGATGTGTTTTTTTTCATCTTATCTAAGGTCTAGGTCAGTAGTTTAATATGAAAGTACAATAACAAGTCAAAGTCCAGATATTTTTCTGGTTTTTATCTAAGTCTTAAATATTAAAACAAAAATCCAAAAATTCTTTATTTTTTTTTAAATCCAACTTTTATTATAATTTAAATCATATTTTAACAAATTTTATCAAAAAGTACAATTTTTAAATAAAAAATTAAATATTATAAATTCAAATGTAATTTTTTATAATTCAAAAATAGAATGAAAAGAACACGGCTGTTATAGTAAAATAATGGTCCGAATCCCCCATATCAAAACAACATAGTTAAATAATGTAACTATATTTTCTTATTTTTGTTTTAAACTAGATCAATTTGACATATTTTTATATATGTATATATTTAAATGTTTATACATCACAATTAATCGTCCTATAAGAAGTTATAATATTGACTTAATCTCAAAGGCTGTAGAAGATGTCAATAAAAAATTAAATATCTGCCCGAAGTGCTGCCATAAAATATGGTATTCTCAAGTCCACAATCCATCACAGACTACCTAGCTGGAAAACGATCAAAACTAAGTATTCGACCAAAAAATAGAAATAGCCAGGCGCGATAATTTTTTTTAGAGGAGATTCGCTGAGAAGCGCATTGTATGAAGTAATGAGCTTTAAAGAATCGGAGTGATCATTTTAGTTTTACAGGTTACATAAAGTAATAATATAAAATTTTAAACTCAATTGTTCATTTCGAATGAAACATTTTTTGAAAATACACTGGGGTGGAGGCGCGTAACTTGTTTCAAACAAGTTGTTTCGTTTTTTCTTAAAACGGTAGCACGTAACTTTGAAACGTTCTGTTTTAGTAACGTTTCGCTTTTTTTTTGGTTTTTGGTAGCATGTAAGCTTTGAAACGCCATTTTTTAGCGATTGACACAAATCAATTTAGCGTTAGTAAAATAAGTTAACGCCGATTGTTTTTTTTTGGAAAATATATGAACTTTTTAATAAAAAGATTTAAGCAACATTTTTGACTTGCCTTCAAGAGAGAAAGTAATTATAATAATATTAATTTCATGTTAATTTTTTCGTTAATTTTTTCGCAAACTTTACTGTCTGTCATTTTTAAATTCATCAAAAACTTTAGACTAAACAAAGAGGCTTTCACAATGCAACTACTTTACAATTAGCTGCAACACTAAATTTATTATGCAGTGGTAGGTACCAATTCAATATTGGCACTAATAAATTACTATAAATAATAATTACCCTAGAGATAAAACTGATTTAATAAAACGAAAAAGAAGTGCTAGACGTAGATGACAACAATCACGTTACCCTGGTGATAAGAAGATTTTAAACAGACTATCACAATCTCTTTAAAGAAAAATTCAGATTTTAAAATTATTATCATATGAAAATTATATAAAAGGCTAATCGGCTACAAAAAATCAAATTACTCGTTGTGTAAAGCAACGAAAAGGGTAAAAAAGCCGACAAAGTACGCCGCGCCGCTCATGAAACCGGACGGCACTTGGGCAAAGGATAATAAAGATAAAGCCGAATTATTTGCAGATCATTTAGAAAACATATTCAAACCCAACGATATAAATTCAGATATTTGTTTAAAAGAGGATGTTACAATAGAAGAGAACAATAACCAGAAGAAATTAGTGAAGAAATAAAAACTTTAAAGTTAAGAAAAGCCTCAGGTTTTGATCTTATTACAGCTCAGATTAAAAAAGAAAGTAGCAGAGGTTATTATGATAGCAAAGCCAGGGAAGTCATTAAATGAGGCAAAATCTTATAAGCCACTCTCTGCTACCAATTATGTCAAAACTTTATGAAAAATTGTTGTTGAAAAGGCTGAAGCCAATAATAGAAAATAAAAATTTAATTCCAAACCATCAATTTGGATTTAGATCCAAGCATGCAACAATTGACCAAGTTCATAGAATAACAAATATTATAGAAAAAGCGTTTGAAGAAAAACAAATATGCTCTACAAGATTTTTAGACGTAGCACAGTCGTTTGACAAAATTTTGGCATAAAAGATTAATATTTAAATTAAGGAGATTGATACCTTTACAATATCTAAATATACTCGAATCGTACTTGTCTGATAGATTATTCAGAATTAAACAAGATAAAGAGTACTCTACATTAAGAGAAATAAAAAAAATCCATTATTTGCAACTGGTCTTTATAAATTGTAAGCGATCTTTAAAAAAGTATTTAAAAAAACCACAATTAGTTTTCTTGAACAATATATTATCCTAAATCCTAAATTATGTATTTCACACTTACATTTTTAAATTTAAATAACAAGTTGGACTACAACAACCGAAAACAAGCTCAACTAAAATAATTTTTTTCAAATTTATCTACTAATAACATCTTAAAATAACAATTATCAATTGATTACAAAAACGGCAGCACGTATGTTGACTCAAATTTTTGGCGTTTCACTTAAATAAGCGTTTCAAGTTACGTGCTGTAATACTGAGGTAGAAGCACGTAACTTTGTTTCAATCGTTTTGGTTGAAATAAAATTCCAGCGTATCAAAAAAACAGGGGTGTAAGCACGTAACTTGTCTCAAACAAGTTGTTTCGTTTTTTCTTAAAACGGTAGCACGTAACTTTGAAACGTTCTGTTTTAGTAACGTTTCGCTTTTTTTTTGTTTTTGGTAGCATGTAACCTTTAAAACGGCCTCTTTTTAGCGATTGAAACAAAAACAATTTAGCGTTAGTAAAATATTTAACGCCGGTTGTTTTTTTTTGGAAAATATATGAACTTTTTATAGTATATTGACAAAAATAAATAAATAAATATAATAAAAAGAAAAAACGTGTTTAAATTAAAACAATAAAAATATTTTTGAATTTAACATAAAAAAAAAATGATATTTTTTGAGAATGAAATCTCAAAATATCGGCACTAATAAATTACTATCAATGTCACAAAGAACGGTTTCAAAAATTTTTAATAACAACATCAAAAAACTTGAAAATAATCTGTGCCTTAAGAAGATACGCCGAAAAGAAGAAAATTTAAATGAAACACGTGATTATTTTTTTAGCAAGCATAAAATTCCTAGAGTCATAGGTATTGTTGTATACACATTACAATTTTGAAACCCACGAAGAATGAACATGGCTTTTTTAACTGAAAAGGTTTTTTTTATTTATGGACATACACATAAATATCCTCCATAATTACAGAAATTCTATTACGTATAATTTTTATCTCAGGTTTCTAATCATTTATATGAAATATTAGGCATTGATGCTAGAAATGGTGGAGCTGCTCATGATTCAGCCGTTTGGAACAAGAGTGACATAAATAAGTACTTACACAACAAGTATGAAGAGCAAGAAGTTTGTTTGAGAATTCTAGGTTGTTAAACTGTCAATAAGTTTGCTTCATAGAAGATATTTTTTTAAGGTGATAGCGGTTATCCTCTACTTCCTTTGTGTCTTACACCTTACAGAAATGCATCCAAAGGAAGTTCTGAAATGCGTTTCAACAATGTACACGCTAAAGCCCGTAGCCAAGTTGAACGCACAATAGGTTTGCTGAAAACACGTTGGAGATGTTTGTGTAGCGATAGAAAATTGAGGTATCATGCTGAAAAAGTTGCTACAATAATTAATGTTTGTGCGGCCCTTCATAATATTTGTGTGAAGTATAAAATCCAAGCAGAGCCAATAGAAAGAGAAAGTGCAATAAGACAAGAAAGTACCATAGATGAAATTTTAATAGAAGGGAATGCACAACGCAGAACAAAGATGTTAACAGATAGAATTAAAAATAGTTTATAAAAAATTAAATGATTATAAAACTAAAAAAAATCTTTTCATTTTTATTTCAATAAATTAAAAAAATTTGACACATTACAAAAAAATATATGTTTATATACGAGTATAACATATATAACATAAATATATTATTTTAAATTTTAAAATGTTTTTTAGTCAATTAACTTTAGTTGCATTCTTTTGAGATCATTTTTTCTAGCAACAATTGTTGTAATTTCAATTGGCTAAGCATATTTTTAGACTGCTCTCTATGTTTTTGAACTTTGAAATTGTACACTTTTTGTCTCCTTCAAATTTTTCTTTTAATAATTTTTTAATGTCTCTAATTTCATACTTAAGACTATTTAAATTTGTTTCAATTTTTTTTGTTGAATTAACATATTGTTCCATGAAATCTTTTCTTTTTTTTGTTCTTGTTTTTTCTTTACGAGACGTGTTTTCTAAATTCGTAGGCTCAACTTCATTTGGCTGTTCAACATGTGGGATATTTTCTTCCAACATCAATTTTTATTTTGTTTTTTTTTTTTAATTTAAAAAGGTAAGTATGAAATACATAATTTAGGATAATATATTGTTCAAGAAAACTAATTGCGATTTTTTTAAATACTTTTTTAATACTATAACCTGCGCGTCCCCCTAATTTTGGATCAATTGAATTGGTGGTTCAGTACCTCTCTTACACCCTCAAGGATTAAAGGCTTGTCATCGAAATTAATAAAAATAGTAACTTAAAATTAAGATAGAACGTTCCAATTGTGTACAAGGGTTAAAAGTATGACGGTGATTGCATATAGGCGAAATCGCACCATGCTTCCGGGTTGTTGAACCTTTGAAAAGTTCAAGGGCTCACATATATCTTAAAAACACCATAACTCAAAAACTAATTACGCTATTATGATGAAATTTATATTCTATGTTACTAGTAGTGAAAGAACCATGGGAATTGGTTCTGATCGATTTCGGACAGTGAGTTCGGATTCTAGAAGCTTTTGATCGATTTGAGGCCAAACTAGTATAGTTTCGAAACCAAAGAAGGTAGGACCTTATATTTAGGGTACAGGTGTTTCTTCTTATTTGGTTTATGTACGTGAAATTTCGGATGAATTGGAATAGAGGCTTACGTACCACCCCCATTACTCTCAAGATCTTAAAGCATATATTCGAAATTAATAAAGATAAAAAATTCAAATTTGATACACTATTTCCTATTTCCATTCTAATTTATTACTTTTATATTTTTAAAAGACTAAGAATTTTACTATAAAACATATTATGTATTATATTTTATAAAATAAAAATTAAATATTTTTTTAATAAACGATGAATTTTTTTTTTTAATTTTTATTATATAATATCTCTATTTTATTATATAATTTTATTCAAGTATTAGCATAGGTAATATATTATTAAGAAATTGTGTACGATACTTAAGTTGTAAAATTTATTTTTATATTTAAATGAATTATATGAAAATATTGTCATTGAATATATTAATTATATGTAATATTGTCACATAAATTTATTGCATATTTTGATTATCAAATTTTGTGATAAAAATCTAATGGTTAAATCTAAAGCATTAATGGTTTTAATTAACATTAAAAACCATCAAATTATATAAACTTTAATATTTATATTTTTACAAATGAATATTTCTTTCGAATAACTTTGAGTTTAAGTATATAAAACATTAAAAAATTAATTAATTAAGCGAATAAATTTCTAAAATTAAAAAAATTATTAAAGGGTACTAAATTATCAACAGTAAATGCACTAAGTACAGCTAAATATCCTGAAAAGAAATAATTGCTGCATTTGTGTAAAATTTTATTGAATTGGATAAAAAGCTTTAAATATGTGATTTTGTAATTGCATTTTACGAATCCATTTTTTTCAAGTTTATTTGTTGTTTAATATTTTTAAATGATAACTTAGCAAGAATTTTTAATATTTTTGAATTGATAAAATAATTAGAAATTGTTTTTAGAATTTCTAATTATTTTCTATTTCTAATTATATTCTATAAAAAAATAAATTATAAAGTTAATTTGGTTAGCTATGTCTTACGATCAAACTAATAAAAGCTTGTATGGTTTTAAAATGGTTTATGTACTTTCCATTAAATTTGAACCAAATAGGTGTAGGGTATATCTAAGACGGTTTCACCTACTAACTGTTTCTTTACTTGTTGATAAATTATAAATGAAAATATTGTTATTTTCTAATAAAATTTTCCAATATGATATGAAAAGTATTTAATTTTAAAGGTATATCTGCACACAAATATGCTCGTAGAGGTAGAACAAAGAATATTTTCTCATAAGACTTATACACAAAATAAGCCTCTTTTTTAAATTTTTCTCTGATTGTCGTGACTCCTTAGCAGAGACTCTTTATAATTGTGTAGGTATGTTTTATAATTAGTCCTATCTTGTTTAAAAATTTTTGTTTCTGTAAAATTTGTGCTCGTTATTTTAATTGCCGTGGAATGAACATGAAAAATTATTATATAATAAAATGTTCAATATTTTTAAATATTATTCTATTTTATTATTCTTAATATTGTTTTTGCATATTGTATGTTGTCTTTAGAAAAAGTAAAGAAAAGATAATAAAAATATGTATTCTTAGCACATTTGAAAAATTTTTCAAATTTCATAAAAATGTGTCAATATAGTTTCACTCTGTCCGTCCGTCTGTCCGTATGTTTGCAAAAACTTTTTCATCGTTTGAAATAGAGAAAATAAATCACGCGTAGGTATTGCAAAAACAAATAATTTCATAGAAGAACTTTTTTCTGTAGCCCCACTCGTTACGGAGCTACAGCCCCCCAAATTTAGTAAAAGCTCTATTTTTAAATTGTTATAACAAGAGTTCCGTTAAGTGTATTTTCAATCCGAAAGCGGCACAAAATAGCTGGTTTTATAAACTTTATAAATTTTTAAAAGGCAAATGTTTAGGATTCCCATACGGTACTAAAATTTAGCATTATGAAAAACTCAACTTTTGCAAAATGTTTGGCCACACATATCTTCAAAACGGTGCAAGCGAGAATTTTAGGAGAAGTTAGATTCTCAGAAATTAGTAGGAGTCGGTTAACAAAATTTTATTGTCACGATCCCTGTTAAGAAGCTATGAGGACTCGAAAATTGAAATTTTCTTACATTTAAACAACTGTAACTTGAATACCTGTTCAAATTTTTTTTAGTGATATACAAAATTGAAAGCTCTTTAATAAAGTTTTAACATGTGTCAAAGGTTTTTCTTAATTTTGAAGGGTGACGAAGCTTCAGCCCCCGAAAGTTTCAAAAAAGCTCTTTTTTAAATTAGTATAACAAGAGTTCTGTTAAATGTATTTTCAATCTAAAAACGGTAAAAGAGAGCTGCTTTTATAGGCTTCGCAAAACTACAAGGTTAAAAGTTATAGGGTTGATATACTAATATTTACTATTATGCAAAACTCAATTTTTGTAAAATTTTTGGCCCCACATATCTTCTAAACGGTTCAAGCTAGGGTCTTAAAATTTTGGGAGAAGGGAGCCGGTTAACAAAATTTTTTGTCATGTCCCCTGTTAAGAAGCTATAACTGCTCGAAAATAGAAATTTTGCTACTTTAAAACACCTGTAACTTGAATACCTGTTCAAATTTTTTATATAATACAAAAAATATACAAAATTTGGAGCTTCAGCATTATATTTCAACATATGTTGAAGGTTTTTCTTAAATTTTAAAGGGTTTCTTTAAATTGAAGAAATTGTTTCTAGTTTTAACTATTTTTGCTTAGATAATTAAATTATAAGTAAAACTCCTATTTTGGTGGGGTTCACAATTGATTTCCTAGAACCTAAAAAAATTAAAAGATGGTGACAGCAGGGGTGTGGGCAGATCCATCATAAGTTTGCTAAGCAAAAATTTGGGAACCTTCCCTATTGAAGGGCTACTAGGTCTTCAAAATTAAAACTTTTATGTTTTTATAAAAATAAATGGTGAAATACTCAGTAAGAAACCCTATATAATTTTGAAATGTGCTTTTTAAAAACCCTAGATTTTTTTCATCATTTGTTTTTATTTGCTTGCAATGAAAGAATGTTTTATTATGTAGTCTTTGGTAGCGGCTTTATGCTTGTACGATGAATTAATGAATGAAAGAATTTATGTGCATGTGCAAAATTAAAACAAACTTATGTTCTTATCATTTTATTATAGTGACGTTTTAGAAGAACTAGTTCGTTATTGAATAATTGATTGAATAAACATTTCAATAGTCTTATTATGTACTTTATTATTAATATTATACTAGCAGATTTACCCGGCATTGCCCGGAATTTTTGCAAAAATTTATATTTATATTTTATAATCTATATGTGTATATACAAAATGTAAACAAATAATTCAATTAAATAATATAATTCACTGATATAGAATACCATATAACTCTAATACAAAATATTACAATATGAACAAAAATAGAACTGCATTTATTGAAAATTTAAGACATTTCTACATGTTATAAGGCGTAGTACTATCTCATGTTTAAATTGTATGTGGAATTCATTTGATCAGTTCTAATATATGAATATATCTCCCCTGTTCCGACATGCACATATATAGTCAGGCTGTTTAGCCTATCACAGTAAACAGTTAGCACGTAGAGGTGCCGGCAAAAAAAAAAAATGAACGGCTCTTTCTTTATCGTTATTGCAATCCACTCAGTTACTCCACGGTTTAACATTTGGTTGGTCTACTGCAGTAGGATCGAGTAGTTGCCATACAACTTCTTTATTTATAAAAGCATTACTCTATACCTAATTAAGAGGGGGGTCTGAAATTTCCCCAAACATATTTTAGCTTTATAGCTAAAGTTTGTGCAAAATTTAATTGGTGGAGTGCAGTGCGTTCGATTTGCTGCCATACAACTTCTGTTAGTTAACTTGAATGGCCAACGGCTAAATAAAATATAGTCAATGTACTGAAAGAGGTTTAAAGAGGTGCTTTTCAACTTAAATTTTTGTTTTGTACTACACGCCTCCTCGTTTTTTTATGATTTTTTGAAGAAAATGTAGGCTTTTTTTGGCAAAAGGTTGTAAGATGCTATGCATTAAAGCTTAATATATACGAAAACGAACTTTTTGAATTTTAGATTTATTAGAAAAAAAAGAAAACTGCATTTTAACACTGTTATCATTTTTATAGAACAACAAATGTAAAGTAGATAAAAACGAGGAAAAGTATAGTTGAGTAGACTGTGTCAACTCTGGGATACCCGTATGACCGTAATATAAACATTATATCATCCGGTTAGTTACTTTTGGCAAAATTTCAAACATACAGCTTTGTTAGGTGTAGTGTAATGCTTACATAAAAGAAGGATTTGTATGGCAGCTACTCGAACCCTCTGCAGTGGGCCAACCGAATTTTGCAGTAACTTTGGCCATTACACTAAATAATTTTTGAAAAATTTCAGACACCTAGCTTCATTAGGTGTAGAGTAATGCTCATATAAAAGCAGAAGTTGTATGGCAGCTACTCGAACCCTCTGCAGTAGACCAAACAATATTTGGAGGAAACTTTGGTTATTACACTAAACTATTTTTAGCCAAATTTCAGACACCCAGCTTTATTAGGTGTTGTGTAATGCTCACTTAAAAGAAGGAGTTGTATGGCAGCTACTCGAACCCGCTGCAGTAGACCAATCAAATTTTGCAGAATACTTTGGCCATAAAACTAAACAACTTTTGGCAAAATTTCAGACACCCAGCTTTATTAAGTACAGAGTAATGCTCATATAAAAAAAGAAGTTGTATTGCAGGTACTCGAACTCGTGAACCAAAATGGCTGAATTTAAATAGTGATGACGGCTATTGCATAAAAACAACTTTGTGGAAATTTCAAAATCCTAGCTCCTTTATTTTTTGAGTTATGTCCGTGCGGGCGGACGGACATATTCGTATATAGCTAGCTAAATCGATTTTTTTTTCGATTCTGATCCGATCTATACACTTGAGTCTATATTTACTCCCGATCCTTCTCTGCGTCACAAACGAAATGGCAAATTTATTAACCCTTTGACCTACAGTCACATGTGTATAATAAAGACTTTCGAAGAAATCTAGCGATGGAAAATGTTAGGTTACTTAAATTCAAGACTTTAGAAAAATTCATTAGATATCGTGCCCGAACGGGTTGTTATATTGGAACCAAAGTATCTCATTTAGCTTTTGCACTATTTTAATAGGTCAAAAAACTAGTCTTATTAATTAAGTGAGCTTGTGAAATGAAGGTTAACGACAATTTTATTGAATTTTTGTGCAAAAACAAAACCGGTGGGCTTTTATAATTAAAATCAATGCTGGTGAAAAATTTTCAATAAAATTCATTTAACTGCAAATAAAATTTTTAGAAAACTTCATGACGTCATCGTGGAAAACGAGGTAATCGAACTCAGCTGAAATTTTTTTGCACCCCCTCTTTTGGACTGCAACCTCAACCAAGAATTGGACACAAATCGGAAACAAAAAAATTTTTCATGCCCGCCGGGCCGAAATGGGTTAATATATTCCAACCAACTTTTTACAACTAATCCCATTAGCTAACAGGCATATTTGTACAAAATCGTTTCAGTTTTTTTTTTTTAATTAAACTTTATTTATTCCAATTTATCAAATTTACCTTAACCTATAAAAAAGTTTACAAAAAGGTTTTTTATCAATATTTTATTATTTAACATCTAAAAATATATTTGTTTTTTTTTTTATGTTAAGTTATGTCAATATGTAGTAAATTTTCTTTAACATTAAAAATATTATTCAAATAAAAAAATAAATGTACTTCCTACATATATACGTATGTATATGTGAATGTGTACTAAAATCTTACGATTTAATCGTCAAACATAGTTTTTAAAAGGTTTAAAAATGGAAAACCTGAAACAAATGATAAATAAAGATATTTTGTTTTAATTTTTGATGAAATTAGTCAAAATTGGAATATAATATAATATAAACGATTTGATTAATGGAGTTTGCACTAATGGAATTATCCAAAGTATATCTATTGTTAAGAAGTATCACTTGGTCACGTGATCAGTGATGCCAGAAGTGAAGGTTTTCCTTCAAATTGAAGGTTTTTAAAAGCATTTTTATTCAAAAACCTTCAAATGAAGGTTTTTGAAATGTACAAAATTCAGGAACAAAAAAACCTTAAAAATGAAGGTTTTTCAATTAAAAAAAATTCCTTAAAAAAATTTAAAATCAATCTAAATATTTTAAAATTCATTTTAAATGAAATTAATAAGCTAAATAAATTATTTCAAAGCGAAGCGCCTCAAATTCATGTTTTAAATAAAGAATTACTTAGATTATTGCGAACAATATTCGATTACTTCATGATATATGACGAAAATCTTTTCCAAAATTTTAAAAATATTTTAGTTCATTCTCATTCACAATTTTTTAAACCAATCGATGAAATATATTTCGGCGCTGAGGTTTCAATTTTACTGCAAAACGAAAATATAACAGAAAATATGAAAACTGAGTTTATAGAAAGGTGTTTGAATTTTTATGTAGTTTTATGCAACCAATTTTTACAAAGGTTTGATTTTAAGAATAAAATTTTGGAATGTGTTCAAATAATTTCGCCCAATAATGTTATAGAAAAAAAAGTTAGTTCTATAGCAAAACTAAATAAATATTTTCCTGTAGTAGAATTATCTAATTTGCAGTTTCTCGATAACGAATGGAGGGAATTACGTCAAGTAGATTTCAAATCTTTTAATTTTGAACCTGATGTTCAAATAGAAATATTTTGGAGAAAAATTTTAAATACGAAACGTTGTGATAATTCCTTTTGTTTTCCTTTATTAAAACACTTAATTTGGACTATTTTAACAATTCCCGTATCAACTGCAAATGTTGAAAGAGTTTTCTCACAAATAAATTTAAATAAGACAAAAAGCCGAAATAGACTGAACTCTAAAACTCTTTTGGGTATATTATATTCAAAAGATTTTCTTAAAATTAAAAATCGTAGTTGTTATGATTTAGAAGATAACGACTTATATGGTTTGCTTAAATATTTTAAAAGTTCCATGTACAAAAATAATGATAATAATGAAAATTTTTGTGATGATGATGAATCAGACATTATAACATTGTCTTAATAGCTGTTTAAAATTTCATAAGTCGGAATTGACATTTTTGTTGCAATATAATTTTATTTTGTGTTATTATATATTAATGTTTTAATGCTAAGGTATTAATAGAAGTTTAAAGTTGTTTAAAATTAAGTTATAAGTCAGGAGGATAGACATTTTTGTTACAATATAATTTTATTTTGTGTTATTATATTATATATTAATGTTTTAATGCCAAGGTGTTAATAGAAATTTAAAGTTGTTTAAAATTAAGTTATAAGTCAGAATAGACATTTTTGTTACAATATAATTTATTTTGTGTTATTATATACTAATGTTTTAATGCCAATGTATTAATAAAAATTAAAATAAAAATTTTTTTGAAGGTTTTTCTTATTAAAACCTTCACTTGAAGGTTTTATGAAAGCATTAAGGTTTTAGATTTTCAAAAACCTTCAATTGAAGGTTTTTTTTGTAAATTTTGAAGGTTTTTGGTCATCGCTATCTGGCATCACTGCACGTGATCAAAAATTTTCTTGCTAACTTTTACTCTTTCCACACATACATATGCAAAAATTTACTCAAATTGTTGAAAGTAGATAGTAATAAGAATATTTCATGCAAGAAAAAGACGGAAAATAAAAAAAAATTAAATTGAAAAATAGTAAAATTGCGTAGTGTGTCGTAAATAATAAATCAATAATAAACTATAAATATAAATGTTATATTATAAAGTTATGTAAATTTGAATTTTTAAAAGACTTTAAAATTTTATTAAAGCTTTAGTTTTCTAAAATATTTGATTTTCTGTCTGTACACAAAAGAAAAACCTTTAAAATGAATTAAAATCGAATTTATTGTTATAAATGTATCACGTTTTTTACATTTTTGCTGAAATTTTTTATTACAAAATATATTCTTGTTCTAATGTACATTTTTATAAAATAATTATTATCATATTTATCACAACACTTATAATTGAACTTATTTTTAAATACTAATCAAATCGAATCTATTTAAATTTTTCAGCCACATATTTCTCCTAAAAAAATAAAAGCATTAGGTATATATTTAATATTATATATGCACATAATATAATATAAAAAAAAATATTTAAAACATCTACCTTTCACTAGATTTTGGTAAGCGAATAAAATTATTTTCAGTTTCAGCACTTTTAAAACCGCATTACAAACATGTAAAAGTATTTTTACCCTTTTTTCATTTAAAAGTATTTTTACCCTTTTTTCAAAAAAAATTTCATATAAATATATAAGTATTTTAAATATTTGTAATATTCACTATTGCTAAAATTAATTCGTTTAAAATAATTTAACACCATACTTACCTAAAGAAATTTTCAAATGAGCGCGCCACTATATATAAACGCAATTTGAATTTCAGTAGTTCCTATACCTGATTCATTATACTCATGCATTGATAATTTTCTAAGAGCACGCCTTTAAAATTACATTTCAAAAATGCATAGTGCTTTTTTTTTCATTCACGCTTTTCCTATACAGAGTGAATGTCAAAAAAAAAACAAATAGTTTTCTAAAGATGCAAGTACAGCAGCCACTTTAGGTATGTTCTCTTTTCTATTAGTGAGTATATTGTACCAACTGTGGAATACTGGAAAAAATGAACAACTTGTTTGAAATATTTAATTCCCAGAATGAATTTGAACCCAGTATTTCTAAAAGTGCAATTGATCGAAATAATTGCGAAAAGAAATAAAAATTTTAAAAGAAATGATTTTGTACATAGAAAAATATTGAATTAATTAAGAGAAATTCCAAAGATGAAAAAAAAACGGTGGCGCGAAATAAAGCCATACGAAATAAAGCCATAAAATGACATAATGGCTTTACTTCGCATTTGAATGCGAAATAAAGCCATATCATTTTCTAAAATTTTACGAAATAAAGCCATATAGTAAAATTGATACAAATTCTAGTTTAATAGTAAACAAAGTAAAAAAAAAATAGAAATTGATAGTTAAGTGCAGTTATACATGTTAAATAATATTATATTTTCATTACCCCCCGCTAACTGAATTATTGAAGCTAGATTTTGAATCCAACACTAAAATGAAAAGAATGGTATAAGAATTTGGATACCTAATTCATTCAAAAAATTAATAAGTTCCTAATTTTTTTTAATACACTGTAATAAAACATGTTAAATAATATTATATTTTCATTACGGGGGCTGCCGCCCCCGAACCTCAGCTAACTCAATTATTGAAGCTAGATTTTGAATCCAACACTAAAATGAAAAGAATGGTATAAGAATTCGGATACCTAATTCATTAAAAAAATTAATAAGTTTCTAATTTTTTTAATACACTGTAATAAAACATGTTAAATAATAGGTGGCGCGAAATAAAGCCATACGAAATAAAGCCATAAAATGACATTCTGGCTTTATTTCGCATTCAAATGCGAAATAAAGGCATATCGTGAATTTTTTTGCGTATGGCTTTATTTCGCATTTGAATGCGAAATAAAGCCATATCATTTTCTAAAATTTTAGGAAATAAAGCCATATAGTAAAATTGATACAAATTCTAGTTTAATAGTGAACAAAGTAAAAAAAAAATAAAAATTAATAAGTTCCTAATTTTTTTTAATACACTGTAATAAAACATGTTAAATAATATTATAACTCCATTACGGAGGCTGCCGCCCCCGAACTCCCGCTAACTCAATTATTGAAGCTAGATTTTGAATCCAACACTAAAATGAAAAGAATGGTATAAGAATTCGGATACCTAATTCATTAAAAAAATTAATAAGTTTCTAATTTTTTTAATACACTGTAATAAAACATGTTAAATAATATTATATTTTCATTACGTGGGCTGCCGCCCCCGAACCCCCACTAACTCAATTATTGAAGCTAGATTTTAAATCCAACACTAAAATGAAAAGAATGGTATAAGAATTCGGATACCTAATTCATTAAAAAAATTAATAAGTTTCTAATTTTTTTAATATACTGTAATAAAACATGTTAAATAATATTATATTTTCATTCAGAATGGTATAAGAATTCGGATACCTAATTCATTCAAAAAATTAATAAGTTCCTAATTTTTTTTAATATACTGTAATAAAACATGTTAAATAATATTATATTTTCATTACGGGGGCTGCCGCCCCCGAACCCCCGCTAACTCAATTATTGAAGCTAGCTTTTGAATCCAACACTAAAATGAAAAGAATGGTATAAGAATTCGGATACCTAATTCATTAAAAAAATTAATAAGTTTCTAATTTTTTTAATACACTGTAATAAAACATGTTAAATATTATTATATTTTCATTACGGGGGCTGCCGCCCCCGAACCCCCGCTAACTCAATTATAGAAGCTAGATTTTGAATCCAACACTAAAATGAAAAGAATGGTATAAGAATTCGGATACCTAATTCATTAAAAAAATTAATAAGTTTCTAATTTTTTTAATACACTGTAATAAAACATGTTAAATATTATTATATTTTCATTACGGGGACTGCCGCCCCCGAACCCCCGCTAACTCAATTATAGAAGCTAGATTTTGAATCCAACACTAAAATGAAAAGAATGGTATAAGAATTCGGATACCTAATTCATTAAAAAAATTTATAAGTTTCTAATTTTTTTAATACACTGTAATAAAACATGTTAAATAATATTATATTTTCATTACCCCCCGCTAACTGAATTATTGAAACTAGATTTTGAATCCAACACTATAATGAAAAGAATAGTATGAGAATTCGGCATAGCTATTTCATACAAAAAATAATCAACCCTAATTAATAAATATAAATATTCTGGAAAAGGGGGCAATCCTGCTTTTGAATCCAACTCCAAAATCCCTCCTAATTGAGAATCCCACATATACACATATATATAAATATTCTGGAAAAAGCGTAAAGCCCTGCTTTTGAATCCAACTAACAATCCCACATATACACATATATAAATATTCTGGAAAAAGCGGCAATCCTGCTTTTGAATCCAACTCTAAAATCCCTCCTAATTGAGAATCCCACATATACACATATATAAATATTCTGGAAGAAGCGTAAAACCCTGCTTTTGAAACCAACTCTAAAACTCCTTCCTAACTATTTAAATAAAAAAGTTTGGAAAATTAAATTGCTTCTCTTTTCACAAATAAAATTACATTTTTAAATGCGAAATAAAGCCATATGGCTTTATTTCGCAATTGAATGCGAATTAAAGCCATACGCGAAAAAATTGGCGATATGGCTTTATTTCGCATTTGAATGCGAAATAAAGCCATAATGTCATTTTATGGCTTTATTTCGTATGGCTTTATTTCACGGCGCCAAATAATATTATATTTTCATTACGGGGGCTGCCGCCCTCGAACCCCCGCTAACTCAATTATTGAAGCTAGATTTTGAAACCAACACTAAAATAAAAAGAATGGTATAAGAATTCGGATACCTAATTCATTAAAAAAATTAATAAGTTTCTAATTTTTTTAATACACTGTAATAAAACATGTTAAATAATATTATATTTTCATTACGGGGGCTGCCACCCCCGAACCCCCGCTAACTCAATTATTGAAACTAGATTTTGAATCCAACACTATAATGAAGAGAATGGTATGAGAATTCGGCATAGCTATTTCATACAAAAAATAATCAACCCTAATTAATAAATATAAATATTCTGGAAAAGGGGGCAATCCTGCTTTTGAATCCAACTCCAAAATCCCTCCTAATTGAGAATCCCACATATACACATATATATAAATATTCTGGAAAAAGCGTAAGGCCCTGCTTTTGAATCCAACTAACAATCCCACATATACACATATATAAATATTCTGGAAAAAGCGGCAATCCTGCTTTTGAATCCAACTCTAAAATCCCTCCTAATTGAGAATCCCACATATACACATATATAAATATTCTGGAAAAAGCGTAAAACCCTGCTTTTGAAACCAACTCTAAAACTCCTTCCTAACTATTTAAATAAAAAAGTTTGGAAAATTAAATTGCTTCTATTTTCACAAATAAAATTACATTTTTAAATGCGAAATAAAGCCATATAAAGAAGTAAGTTTTTAATTTTATTTTGGACCTGTTTATTAGTTTGTTATTTTTATAAAAAAAATTATAGCCTTATCATAATTTTAAAAAATGGTTGGAAGTAATAAGAAAAAATCTGGTTGGGAATTTAAAAAACAAAGAGAAGCTAGAGAAAATGAACGTACTAAGCAGATGAATACGATGAAATCTTTTTTTATAAAATCACCATTACAAGTTCCTTCAACTTCAGCTACGTCTACTGTTGGTGCTATTGTCGATAAAAATATTACGTCCACAGTTGACGATTATGAACCATCAAATAAAAAAGCTACCTTTCACGCAAGCATAAATTCCGATACCAGCGAAAATAGTGAAACAGCAGAATCCGATATGGATGCAGCGCTGTTGACATATACATCAGAATCAGAAGTTGATACACCCCCGTCGGTGCCAATTAGCACACATGAAAAAAAGGTACGTGTAAACGATACTGTTTATGAAATATCTTCAGATCCTGCTAAGTGGAGTAATATAACAGATCAATTTCGACAGCTACTTATAGAAAAAGGTACATTACAAATAACAGAGTTTGATTTTCCTATCAACAATAAAGGTAGACAATTTTCACCCTCCTTCTACAATCGCTGCTTGCCTAATGGCGAAAAGATTTTACGACCATGGTTGATTTATTCCACGTCACAAGATGCCGTATTTTGTTTTGGATGTAAATTATTCTCAAAACTTAATATGCAATATGCGACTATTCTGATTGGTCACAATTGTCAAGAGCTTTGAAAACTCATGAGTCATCTAATTCCCATTTTGAAAGTATTATTAGCTGGAAAGAGTTAGATTCACGACTTAAAACCGAAAATACTATTGATGCTGCTTTACAGCGCGCAAAAAATATGCAAGTTAATAAATGGCAAAAAATATTGAAACGTATTATTTCAATTATACAGTTTCTTGCAACGCAATCATTAGCAATACGAGGTTCAAACGAAAATATTAATGATCGTCAGAATGGTAATTTTTTAAAACTGTTTGAGTTATTGGCTAAATTTGATCAAACAGCTGCAAATCATTTGCAAAGTATTTCTACAAAAGAGACGCAAATTCATTATTTAAGTCATACCATTCAAAATGAGTTAATTGAACTGATTTAAAAAAAAATTAAAACTCATATTATTGACCTAATAAAAATAAATAAATATTATTCAATAATAGTGGATTGCACACCTGATCAAAGTCACGTGGAACAAATGTCAATCATTATAAGATTTGTAATGCAAAATTTAAATAGTGGTGACTTTGAAATCAGAGAACATTTTATTGGATTTGTTCCAGTCATAAATACCTCTGGTGAAGGTTTAACAAATAAAATTCTTCATGAATTAAATACCAACCACATCCCCATTGAAGATATGAGAGGGCAAGGGTATGATAATGGCGCCAATATGAAAGGCAAAAGAATAGGTGTTCAAAGGAGAATTATGGAAATTAATCCACGCGCTACTTTCATTCCTTGTGCTTGTCATTCGCTTAATTTAGTTGTTAACGATGCAGCATCTGCCTCTGGAGAAGTGGCAAACTTTTTCCATATTATTCAACAAATATTATGTATTTTTTTCATCATCAACTAGTAGATGGGATGTTCTAAAACAGTACGTAAAAAAACTTACTATAAAATTACTGTATGTTCAACTAGGTGGGAAAGCAGGATTTCTGCCGTAACACCTCTTAGGTTTCAACTTGAGTCTATTTATGATGCTCTCATCAACATACATTTAAATGAAAACCGTGACAGCCAAACAAAATGCGAAGCCCAAGCACTAGCAAAACATATATTTTGTTTCAAATTTATTTGCAGCCTGGTTTTATGGTACGATATTCTATCGAAAATAAATATTATTTCAAAAATATTGCAAAACCCGAAAGTTAATTTATTGGAATGTAATAGATCTTTAAGAGTAGTTTTAGATTTTTTACGTGGTTATCGATCAGATAAAAATTTCTTGAAAGTTATTGATGAAGCAAAAAAAATAGCTGAAAAAATGGAAATTGAAGGACGCTTTTTAAATGTTTCAATTGTTCGAATACGTCGTAAAAATAAACAATTCGAATACGAATCAGCAGATGATCCTATTTCTTGACACTGCAATTACATCTATCAACGAGAGATTTTAACAAATGGAAAAACATACTGAATATTACGAATTTTTATATAATATTTATGAGTTGAAATATAAAGATAAAACAGAAATATTAAAATATTGTAAGGATTTACAATTAATATTAACTGATGGTGACAATACAGATATTGATGGTATTGAAATTTGCGAAGAAATTATAAATTTGGCTGCACTATTGCATGTACCCAATAGAAATACTTAATTATTTAGCCAAGAATAATATGACTACTATATTTCCGAATTTATGCGTTTCTTTAAGGATTTTGCTAACTTTACCTGTATCGGCTGCTTCTGGAGAACGTAGTTTCTCCAAATTGAAAATAATTAAAAATTATCTTAGATCATCAATGGGACAAGAAAGGTTAGTAGGTTTGTCTTTGATGTCTATTGAAAGCACCATAGCAGAGTCTTTGGATTATGATGTCTTAATAAAAGATTTTACAGAAATTAAAGTCCGCAGAGTACCATTAATTAATTAAATGATTTATTTTTTGTACATAACAATAATCTAAATATATATAAATAGTCTATTAGAAAGTGTATGTTTTTAAATCTGCCTGCAGCTGTTTCATAAAATTTGACTTTAACAATATAGGCGTCTTTTCAAGAAGTTTGCTCCAGGCGGCAAAATACTACCATCCGGCTCTGATGGGAATTGATTCTAATCGACTTCGGACAATGAGTTCGGATTCTAGAAGGGTTAACTAGTATTGAAAGTATGACGTAAGTATATCTTAAAAGCAGTATAACTCAAAAAATAATGCCGCTATTTTGATGAAGTTTAAACTCTAGGTTACTAGTAATGAAAGTACCATGGGCATTGATTCTGGTCGAGTTCGGATAATGAGTTCGGAATCTAGAAGCTTTTGATCGATCTGAGGCCAATCGAGTATAATTTCGAAGTCCAGGAATTTATGTCCTATTTCCTATGTGTCCCCGAAATTTAGACTTAATTGTAGGGGTGGTTCAGGTGGCTCCTAAGAAATCCCAAAATTAAGAAGCTTATCTGCGAAGTCCATGAAGATAGAAACTTTAAATTTGATACACGAGGTTTCTTTCCTATTTCTGTTTTTATTTAACACTTTTATATTTTTAAAAGGATAAGAATTTTACCATAAAACATATTTTCTATAATATTTTATAATTATTACCATAAGGTGATATATAATTAAGACATTGTGTACAATACTTAAGCTATATTCAAAGGTACTTGCTGCATTTATGTAAAATTTATTGTTATATTTAAATGAATCATATGAAAAGTTCTAAATTTGTAATTTTGTAATTTTATTTTAGAAATACATTTTTTTCATATTTTGCGTTTATAAGCTTTTTTATACGTACATAAACTAACAATTTAAAATAATTGCAATTTTAAAAAATTCTAATTATTAAATATATTATGCTTTGATTAGCTTTTTATCACAAAATTTAATAATTCAAATTTTTTCACTTTTGTATTGAATTAAAATAAATATATTTTCATTTAATTCAAGCTTTTTTGTTTTTTAATATTTTTAAATAGATAAATTAGTAAGAATTTGTAATATTTTTGAATAGATAAAGTAAATAGAAAATGTTTTTAGTATTTTGGTTAGCTATGTCTTACGATCAAACTAATAACAGCTTTTATGGTTTTAAAATGACTTATGGACTTCCCATTAAATTTGAAACAAATAGGTGTAGTGTATTTCTAAGTCGGTTGCACCGACTGACTCTTTCTTTATTTTTTAAATTTAGAATTAGTCCTATCTTGTATAAAAATTTATGTTTCCGCAAGATTTGTGCTCGTTATTTTAATTGCCATGAACATGAAAAGTTATTAAATAGTAAAATATTTTATAATACTTAATATTGTCTCTTTGCATATTCTATGTTATCTTTAGAAAAAGTAAAGAAAAGATAATAAAAATATGAATATTTTTTATTTGCTTGCAATAAAAGGATGTTTTATAATGTAGTCTTTGTTTTTGGTTTTATGCTTGTACTATAAATTAATGAATGAATCAATGTATGTGGATGTGTAAAATTAAAACTAATTTATGTTCTTATCGTCAGTCTTTACGTTATCGTAAGTCTTTTGATAAATTAGTTATTCTCGAGCAGTGAGAGGTGCATTTGTGTTCTTTATCAAATTTTTCTTACAAAATTCAAATTTAATTTTATTATTTATTTTGTAAATTACACACCTAATAAAATAACTTCTTGAATTTGCAGCTATTTAATTGTATTCCTTTTGCAATGTTTTACTGTCAGTAATATTTCCATTGCGTTCTGTGTTCTTAATATCGCAATCGTGCCACTCGTATTCATCGTCAAAATTCAAGTTTTGTATAATTTCATGTACCCGTTCGCGTTCAACAACTAAATCTTCATCGCACAATACGCATTTGAATGTTTTGAAATACTACCGGGATTTACAGTTTTAATATTCATAAAACACTTTAGGTGGTAGTTAAATTCTCTTACGGATGGATAACATACTTTCAATACTAGTTAACCCTTCTAGAATCCGAACTCATTGTCCGAAGTCGATTAGAATCAATTCCCATCAGAGCCGGATGGTAGTATTTTGCCGCCTGGAGCAAACTTCTTGAAAAGACGCCTATATTGTTAAAGTCAAATTTTATGAAACAGCTGCAGGCAGATTTAAAAACATACACTTTCTAATAGACTATTTATATATATTTAGATTATTGTTATGTACAAAAAATAAATCATTTAATTAATTAATGGTACTCTGCGGACTTTAATTTCTGTAAAATCTTTTATTAAGACATCATAATCCAAAGACTCTGCTATGGTGCTTTCAATAGACATCAAAGACAAACCTACTAACCTTTCTTGTCCCATTGATGATCTAAGATAATTTTTAATTATTTTCAATTTGGAGAAACTACGTTCTCCAGAAGCAACCGATACAGGTAAAGTTAGCAAAATCCTTAAACAAACGCATAAATTCGGAAATATAGTAGTCATATTATTCTTGGCTAAATAATTAAGTATTTCTATTGGGTACATGCAATAGTGCAGCCAAATTTATAATTTCTTCGCAAATTTCAATACCATCAATATCTGTATTGTCACCATCAGTTAATATTAATTGTAAATCCTTACAATATTTTAATATTTCTGTTTTATCTTTATATTTCAACTCATAAATATTATATAAAAATTCGTAATATTCAGTATGTTTTTCCATTTGTTAAAATCTCTCGTTGATAGATGTAATTGCAGTGTCAAGAAATAGGATCATCTGCTGATTCGTATTCGAATTGTTTATTTTTACGACGTATTCGAACAATTGAAACATTTAAAAAGCGTCCTTCAATTTCCATTTTTTCAGCTATTTTTTTTGCTTCATCAATAACTTTCAAGAAATTTTTATCTGATCGATAACCACGTAAAAAATCTAAAACTACTTTTAAAGATCTATTACATTCCAATAAATTAACTTTCGGGTTTTGCAATCTTTTTGAAATAATATTTATTTTCGATAGAATATCGTACCATAAAACCAGGCTGCAAATAAATTTGAAACAAGATATATGTTTTGCTAGTGCTTGGGCTTCGCATTTTGTTTGGCTGTCACGGTTTTCATCTAAATGTATGTTGATGAGAGCATCATAAATAGACTCAAGTTGAAACCTAAGAGGTGTTACGGCAGAAATCCTGCTTTCCCACCTAGTTGAACATACAGTAATTTTATAGTAAGTTTTTTTACGTACTGTTTTAGAACATCCCATCTACTAGTTGATGATGAAAAAAATACATAATATTTGTTGAATAATATGGAAAAAGTTTGCCACTTCTCCAGAGGCAGATGCTGCATCGTTAACAACTAAATTAAGCGAATGACAAGCACAAGGAATGAAAGTAGCGCGTGGATTAATTTCCATAATTCTCCTTTGAACACCTATTCTTTTGCCTTTCATATTGGCGCCATTATCATACCCTTGCCCTCTCATATCTTCAATGGGGATGTGGTTGGTATTTAATTCATGAAGAATTTTATTTGTTAAACCTTCACCAGAGGTATTTATGACTGGAACAAATCCAATAAAATGTTCTCTGATTTCAAAGTCACCACTATTTAAATTTTGCATTACAAATCTTATAATGATTGACATTTGTTCCACGTGACTTTGATCAGGTGTGCAATCCACTATTATTGAATAATATTTATTTATTTTTATTAGGTCAATAATATGAGTTTTAATTTTTTTTTAAATCAGTTCAATTAACTCATTTTGAATGGTATGACTTAAATAATGAATTTGCGTCTCTTTTGTAGAAATACTTTGCAAATGATTTGCAGCTGTTTGATCAAATTTAGCCAATAACTCAAACAGTTTTAAAAAATTACCATTCTGACGATCATTAATATTTTCGTTTGAACCTCGTATTGCTAATGATTGCGTTGCAAGAAACTGTATAATTGAAATAATACGTTTCAATATTTTTTGCCATTTATTAACTTGCATATTTTTTGCGCGCTGTAAAGCAGCATCAATAGTATTTTCGGTTTTAAGTCGTGAATCTAACTCTTTCCAGCTAATAATACTTTCAAAATGGGAATTAGATGACTCATGAGTTTTCAAAGCTCTTGACAAATGTGACCAATCAGAATAGCCGCATATTGCCCAGTTATGATTAAGTTTTGAGAATAATTTACATCCAAAACAAAATACGGCATCTTGTGACGTGGAATAAATCAACCATGGTCGTAAAATCTTTTCGCCATTAGGCAAGCAGCGATTGTAAAAGGAGGGTGAAAATTGTCTACCTTTATTGTTGATAGGAAAATCAAACTCTCTTATTTGTAATGTACCTTTTTCTATAAGTAGCTGTCGAAATTGATCTGTTATATTACTCCACTTAGCAGGATCTGAAGATATTTCATAAACAGTATCGTTTACACGTACCTTTTTTTCATGTGTGCTAATTGGCACCGACGGGAGTGTATCAACTTCTGATTCTGATGTATATGTCAACAGCGCTGCATCCATATCGGATTCTGCTGTTTCACTATTTTCGCTGGTATCGGAATTTATGCTTGCGTGAAAGGTAGCTTTTTTATTTGATGGTTCATAATCGTCACCTGTGGACGTAATATTTTTATCGACAATAGCACCAACAGTAGACGTAGCTGAAGTTGAAGGAACTTGTAATGGTGATTTTATAAAAAAAGATTTCATCGTATTCATCTGCTTAGTACGTTCATTTTCTCTAGCTTCTCTTTGTTTTTTAAATTCCCAACCAGATTTTTTCTTATTACTTCCAACCATTTTTTAAAATTATGATAAGGCTATAATTTTTTTTATAAAAATAACAACCTAATAAACAGGTCCAAAATAAAATTAAAAACTTACTTCTTTATATCAATGATGAAAATAAATTATTTATCTGAATTTTAATTCAAATTGCAAATTAACACAATTAACTGATATCTTTAATACAAATTAGCACAATATTTAACTAAAATACTAATTAATACCAAATATAAACTTTAAAAATACAAAAACTATTTGAGAACTCTAAATACTACTTCTGTTATAATTATAATAAAAACAAGTAAAGAAACAGTCAGTCGGTGCAACCGACTTAGAAATACCCTACACCTATTTGGTTCAAATTTAAGGACATATCCATAAGTCATTTTAACACCATAGAAGCTGTTATTAATTTGATCGTAAGACATAGCTAACCAAATTAACTGTATAATACTAAAAACATTTTCTAATTACCCTATCTATTAAAAAATACTACAAATTCTTACTAATTTATCTATTTAAAAATATTAAAAAACAAACAAACTTGAAATAAATGAAAATATATTTATTCCAATTCAATTACAAAATGAAAAAATTCTAATTATTAAATTTTGTGATAAAAAGATAATCAAAGCATAATATATTTAATAATCCAAATTTTTAAAAATTGCAATTATTTTAAATGGTTAGTTTATATACCTAATAGAAAAGCTTATAAACGCAAAATATGCAATAAATGTATTTCTAAAATACAATTAAAAATTTACACCTTTTCATATAATTCATTTAAATATAAAAATAAATTTTACATAAATGCAGCAAGTACCTTTGAACATAGCTGAACCACTACAATTAAGTCTAGATTTCGGAGACACATAGGACATAGGAAATATATTCTTTGGCTTCGAAATTAAACTCGACCACAACCAATTCCCATAGTACTTTCATTACTAGTAACCTACTGTTAAATTTCATCAAAATACCGGCATTATTTTTTGAGTTATGGTGTTTTTAAGATATATGTTTGTTAGTCCTTGAACTTTTCAAGGGTTCCAGGACCCGAAATTATGGTACGATTTCGCCCATATGCAGTCCCGTCATACTTTCAATACTAGTTAACCCTTGTACACAATTGGAACGCTCTATCTTAATTTTAAGTTACTAGTTTTATTAATTTCGATGATAAGCTTTTACACATTGGGGGGTCTAAGAGAGGTTCTGAACCACCACTCCAATTGATCCCAAATTAGGGGGGCACGCAAGAAATAGTAAAGAACACCCTTGTGGCAAATTGGAAGCTTCTACATTTGTTTCAAGTTATTATCTTTATTAATTTTGAAAATATGCTTTAAGGGCCTAAGAACTGAGTGGCTGGTCCCCGATCCACTACTCCAATGGGGTCCAAATTTCAAAGACACTTACGAAATAGGAAGGGACACCCTGATACCAAATTTGGAGGTTCTATCTTCATTGGTTTCGGAATTATGCTCGTTTGGCCTAAATTCGATCAAAAAGTTCTAAGTTCCGAACCCATTGTCCAATCCTCACCGTACCTAATCACCGCCGTAGTTTCGCTGCCAATAACCTACAGCACAAATTTCATGAAGATAGCCTCATTAGTTGTTGAGTTATCGTGATTTTTTATATATGTTCCTTAGCCCTGACATCGATTAAAAGGTCCGGAATCCGAACCGTTGGGCTGATTTCGCCCTTATATAGTCCGCGCTGTACTTATAGTACTAGTTAACCCTTGTACACAATTTGAACGGTCTATCCTAATTTTAAGTAACTATTTTTAGTAATTTCGATTATAAGCCTTTAAAACTTGGGAGGTCTGAGAGGGGTACAGAACCACCACTCCAATTGATCCCAAATTAGGGGAATACGCAAGAGATAGTAAAGAACACCCTTGTGGTAAATTGGAAGCTTCTACATTTTTTCAAGTTGTTATCTTTATTAATTTTAAAGATATGCTTTAAGGTCTTCGAAAATGTGTGGCTGGTCCCCGACCCACTACTCCAATGGGACCCAAATTCACAAGACACTTAGGAAATAGGAAGGGACACCCTGATACTAAATTTGGAGGTTCTATCTTCATTGGTTTCGGAATTATGCTCGTTTGGCCTAAATTCGATCAAAAAGTTCTAGGTTTCGAACCCATGGTCCAATCCCGACCTTACGCAATTCCCGAAGTAGTTTCATTACTAGTAACCTACAGCACAAATTTGATGAAGATAGCGTCATTAGTTGTTGAGTTATCGTGATTTTTTATATTTGTTCGTTAGCCCTGAAACCGATTAAAAGGTCCAGAATCCGAACCCATGGGCCGATTTCGCCCATATGCAATCCCCGCCGTACTTTCAGTCCTAGTAACCTACAGTTAAAATTTCATCAAGATAGCTCCATTATTTTTTGAGTTATCGTGCCTACGGACGGACGGACGGACGGACGGACATGGCTATATCGACTAAGGCGGTCACGCTGATCACAAATATACATACTTTTCCATATCTAGCTCGCTTCCTTTAGGTGGTTACAAACACCATACCAAAGTTAATATACCCCTTTACCTATTCTATAGGTGTAGGGTATAAAAAACCAAAATCAGAGTAACAAAAAATTGAAAATATTATTTGGTTTTCCCAATATTTTTGTAAAGCAACGCTTACTATGAATAAACTCGAAATTTCTGTTAAAAAGTTTTTATTTTTCGCCAATAAAAAGACAGTAAAACATTTCAAAGAAATGATTACATTTCAAAGCAATGTGAAAAATTTGAATTTTGTTCAATAAAAATTTAACATATTGTATATATATGTATAGGAAAAGCGCTCAGAAATGCCAATTTATCAAAATACAGATTATTATGTAGAAATTCGTGTTATAATAACATAGTCAGTATGGTAGTTTTGTTGAGAATAATTCTTCAATTTGATAGAAAAGGCGCCTTTTTTGCAGTGTGATTCTGGCGCCTGGTGCGGTCGTACCCTCGCTCCACCCATAGATCCGGCGCTGATTCCCATGGTACTTTCATTACCCTTACACAACCTAGAGTTTAAATTTAAAAAAAAATAAAAAATATGTTCGTTAGCCCTTGAACTTTTCAAAGGTTCCAGAACCAGAAACCATTTTACGATTTCCCCCATATGTAGTCCCCGTCATACTTTCAATACTAGTTAACCCTTGTACACAATTTGAACGTTTCTTAATTTTAAGTTACTATTTTTAGTAATTTCGATTATAAGCTTTTAAACCTTGGGAGGTCTAAGAGAGGTACTGAACTATTACTCCAATAGATTCCTAGTGGCACAGCTTCTACATTTTTTCAAATTGCTATCTTTATTAATTTTAAAGATATGCTTTAAAGTCTTCAGAAATGTGTGGCTGGTCCCCGACCCACTACTCCAATGGAGCCCAAATTTCAAGGACACTAAGGAAATAGGAAAGGACACCCTGATACCAAATTTGGAGGTTCTATCTTCATTGGTTTCGGAATTATGCTTGTTTGGCCTAAATTCGATGAAAAAGTTTTAGGTTCCGAACCGATGGTCCAATCTCGACCGAACGCAATCCCCACTATAGTCTCATTACTAGTAACCGACAGCACAAATTTGATGAAGATAGCGTCATTAGTTGTTGAGTTATCATGATTTTTTATATATGTTCGTTAGCCCTTGGACCGATTAAAAGGTCCAGAACCCGAATCCATGGGCCGATTTCACCCATATGCAATCCCCGTCGTACTTTCAGTCCTAGTAACCTACAGTTAAAATTTCATCAAGATAGCTCCATTATTTTTGGAGTTATCGTGCCTACGGACGGACGGACGGACGGACGGACGGACATGGCTAAATCGACTCAGGAAGTCACGCTGATCACAAATATATATACTTTTCCATATCTAGCTCGCTTCCTTTAGTTGGTTACAAACACCATACCAAAGTTAATATAGCTCTTTACCTATTCTTTAGGTGTAGGGTATAAAAATATACCTCCCAAAATGAAAAATATTGTAAACACAATTCTTTAATTTCTTAATTCTTACCATAATGTTGTGTTTGAATACATATAAACATTTTTCTTATCTCGCATTATTCTTATTAACTTTTCTTATTAACTAAATTAAAATAAAACGAGGAAGAATGTAGTAGAGTAGACTGTGTCAACTCTGGGATACCCGTATGACCATTATATAAACATTATATCATTATTTTTATAAATATTAATTTGATAAATTGTCTTCTAATGTACCTATGTATGTAAAGATGTTTGTAATTATAAATGATTTTATATGTTTTTACCCTTTGATTCTAAAATAGCCTTTGTATTTGAATTAATATCACAATTGTTCTTATTAAATTAATGATGATTTTTAATAGTTTTAAAATGTAAAATATATAACAATTAATATTAGTAATAATTTTATAGTTTATATAAAAAATAAAATTAATGATTAATGATTATTTAAGTAATGATAAAAATGCTATATTTAAGTAAATGATTCTTTTATAAATAATTCTTTTAGTTTAATTCAAATTATGTATTTTAATAATAACTTTAATTAATTCTTTTAGTTATAAATTATTCTTTTAATAAATTTTACTTTCCACTTTTTAATTAACTTCGTCCACGGCCACGGTTTCTTCGAGAAGAGAAAAGGAAGTTAAAAATTATAAAAAATGAAAATGTGTTTAACAGCTGATTACTCCTACGACAAGTGCGTACCAATAAACTGACCAGCATGTTAACTGTTACGAACGTACTTAAATCTACTGGCAGAATCCATCTCATTTCCACACGGTGGTCCTAGAAAGATCTTCAGCCCCCTGAAGATTTATTATCTATTTTACTTTTGAAAAATTTTGTTGTCTTTTAGAAATTTAGTTTTCATCTTCGTCCGACGAAGTGTACCACATTTTCATTTTATCAGCTGCAGTTTCTGTTACTTTTGGTTCATAATGTTCTCTTTCCTTTTGAACCTTATATCGATCGAACTCCTTAAGTGCTACTATGAGGTATGGAACTAAATACTCGGGTTTAATTTTCTGACCTGTACTAAATTGTGTCTTTTCTATTGCTACCAAGTCGCCAACTTTTTATTGTTTTGCTGGTTTCCTCTTTCTATCAAACTGGGTTTTATTTTCCTGCTGAATTTTAGCAATGTCTTGTTTTGCTTTTTCACGAAGTTCTTGTCGTCTTTCTTCGAAATCTTTTATGTACTCATCTTCGATAGTTTCAATAATTTTTTTTTTTCTCGTTGTGTTTTCATATCGCATCCAGTTAGTAACCTAAATGGCGTTGTTTTGATAGCACGCTGGAAAGTTGAATTAATTATTTGCTGTATGGGTTTCACATAGGTGTATCATTTTTCTTCATCTTCTAGTGATAGTTTTGTAAGGGCTCCTATGACTACGGAGTGCATTCTTTCTACCTGTCCATTGCCACGAGTCAGACCAACTGTAATAAGATGTAACTTAATATCACGTTCTCTGCAGTAGTCTTGGAATAGGTTTGCTGTGAAAGCCCCTCCTTTATCGGCGATTATTCTTTCGGGATACCCAAAGGTTTCAGCTAGTACTTCAAAATTTTTGGATAACTTCTTCGCTGTTAAGTGTTTTAGTTGGGAGCAACCACATGAATTTCGAAAACCCGTATACAATTGATAACAAATATTTGTAATTTTTTTTCGTTGTTGTCATCGGACCTAGGTGATCAGCGTGAAATGTATCGAATGGACGGTCACCTTTTGGGATGGGTTGTAGAAGGCCTTCTGTTTTACCAGTTTTCTTTTTGGATAGGATACATCGCACACAATTATCGATGTGTTTCTTAATCCTTCGTTTCAAATCTGGAATGTAAAATTCTTTCTCGATTGTTTCTTTCATTTTCCTAAAGTGAAAATGTCCTTCTTCGTGAACTTCCTTGATAATTTGGTTCTTCATAGCATCTGCAACGACAAACAAAATTTTATTATTGAAATTTTTACAAAGTATACCATTATGCATTAAGTAGTCCTTGTACAACTTTTCTTTTAAGATCTCTGTTATTGTCTCCAGGAATTCATCAGTGCGTTGTGCCATAAATAGTCTTCTTAACAAATCGCTACCCTCTTGAATAGTCATTACTGTTGAGTTTCTGCTAAGTGCATCGACATGTCGCATCTTAGTGCCTGATCGGTGTTCGATGACGTAGTCGAAATCCTCTAATAAGAGCGCCCATCTGGCAACTCTTGTCGTTAAATCTTTTTTTTTCATTGTTCCAACAAAGGCATTACAGTCCGTGATTAGTTTAAATTTCTGCCCAAGGAGGTATATACGGAATTTTTTCAATGCTTCAACAATGGCCAAGACTTCCAATTCATATGAAGTGCAGTTTCGTTCCGCGTCGTTCGTTTTCCTACCGTAATAATAAACAGGATACAGACAACCATCTTCGCTGTTCTTCTGGAACAAAACCGCACCATATCCATTGCGTGAGGCATCAGTATGTAGTTCGGTGTATGCACTGTATGCAAATATTTTTAGAATATGCGTGTTTGTTAGAGCATTTTTTAAATCGTTGATCGCTGACAATTCGACACTACCGATCCTGAAGTGGACATTTTTTTTTAGTAAATTGGTAAGCGGCTGAGCTCTAATTGCGAAATCTGGAATGTATTTTCTGAAATAATTTACCAATCCAATGAAACTTTGAAGTTGCTTAATTGTGGATGGAATCGGATAATTTTGTACAGCCTTAGTTTTGAGTTGCGAGGGTGAAACTTTTCCGTTGTCATCTGCGGTGTCCAAGATATTCGATGTCGTCTTTTAGAAATTGGCACTTTTTCCATTTTATTCTTATTCCATTATTTGCAGCTACTTCAAGTACGATTTTTAGTCGTTCAATTCCTTCCTCGATTGTATTTGATGGGATAATAATATCGTCCACATAAACTATTCCTTGTAAAATTAAATCTTTCAGGACAAAGTTTATGTACTTATGAAAAACGCTTGGTGAGTTACATAACCCAAATGGAACTTTATTAAATTCGTACTATCCGCAATGGCATACAAAAAAAGTAAATTTTCTACTCTCGTTTTCGATAGATACATGAAAAAAACCATTATCTAGATCTAGCGATGAAAAAAATTTTGATGGTTGTTCCTCGATATTTGGCAGCGGGTATCTGTCTTTGATGATTTTCTTATTTATGCACTTGTAGTCCACGTACAATCTATAGGAAGCATTCTTTTTCTTGACCAATACTATTTGACTCGCGTAATCAGATGGTTTTTCCCTGATAATGCCATCTTCCAACCACTGTTGAATTTGATCTTCGATTACTTTCATTTCATGCGGGGGAAATCTTCGAGGTGGTCGGTAGACCGGTTCATTGTCAATAGTCACTATTTTCATTTGTATCGGTGACTGGTTTGAAGTTTTTGGAACATAATTTTGTATCATTGTTACTACTGCGGTGAAATCATCCTTTTTTAGACTGTTCAAACCGAGAATGTCTTCGAACTCCCTCACTTCTTTGCTTTAAAGTGAGCTTTAATCTGGGCTAAGAAACAGTCTGATCCACTATGTTTTTCTGTTCGACCCTTTCAATTGTTTGAAATTCAGTTTTCTTTATTTTGATTTCTCCATTAGTTATGGTTATAGTTGCTTGTCTCAACAAGTCCATTCCTATTATCATATCTGGTTTCATGTAACAATCGTTAATGGCATGCACTTCAATATCTTTATAAATATCATCATCGATTAAAATGTTTGTTTTACATGAGCCTCCTGTGAGTACATAGATATCATCCTTTTAGAGTAGCTCGAATTATGATTCGTATTGATCAATTTAAAATAGCACTCCTTTAAGACACAAATGTCACTGCAGGTATCTACAAGAGAGTCAATAATTTAAAAGTTCTAAAGCTTTCGATCGAGTTTGGCATGATGCTTTATTGGCAAAATGCAAGGCTTTAGGTCTAGATAGGGTTTTTGTTAAATGGATTGGAGATTTCCTTTCGAATCGCACGATTCGTGTTCTTATCGATGGATATTCATCCAAAGATTTTAAAATAAATGCTGGTGTCCCTCAGGGATCTGTTTTATCCCTCAGCCTTTTTCTAATATTTATAAATGACCTACTATCAATAACCTCCAATCCAATCCATAGCTTCGCAGAATTGAATATGAATTTCATAGCCGCTGTAACATTAATCATCAGATTAACTCAACAGCAAAAAATTTCACTGTAAGTGAATTAAACAAAGATATAATTAAAATCCACTGTTGGGTCACGGACCTTGTTTTATAGATATCTTGTAGGGACTAACACCTGTTCTAAAGAAATCAAACAACTTATGCATCCATTCAAGATTTTCCGAAGGGAAACAAGGAGGGCAACAGATGCTCATCCCTACAGAGTTGAACTAGCTAGATGGCGTAACACGGCTTATGGAAATTCGTTTGTCATGCGCTCTTCTCGTTTATGGAACCATATTCCATCAAATGTGTTCCCCAAAGTTGATAATGTATATATGTACGATTTAACCAAATTTAAGAAGAACATTAACATCTTTCTTCTAAATATCCCATCCAATTTTCCCCATCCCCCATAATCCAAATATTCCCAATAACTTCCACCATAATCCTAAATCCTTCCATATCCTCATCCCTGTAACCAAACTGTACATTTGTATTACAGGTTCCCTCCTAAAGTTTGGTTCAAAAAGGGTGTGGTTTTGGTGTGTTAAAATCATACACTACCCAAAGAAACACCGCATAGTTTCAATTGTTGGCTTTCGAGCTTTCCATTCCCTCGTAAAAAAAAAAAAAAAGAAAAAAAAATTAGTATTATATATTGTATTTTTAGCACATTTTCAAAAAATTTTGTAAAAATGTGCCTATATAGCTTCACTCTGTCCGTCCGTCCGTCCGTCCGTATGTTTACAAAAGTTTTACACCGTTTGAAATAGAGTAAAGAAATTTTAATCATGGGTAGTTTTTGCAAAAAAAATTATTTCGTAGAAGAATTTTTTTCTGTAGTCCCACCTGTTACGGGGCTACAGCCCCCCAAAGTTGGAAAAAGCCCTATATTTAAATGGTTATAACAAGAGTTCTGTTAGATATATTTCCAATCTGAAAACGGCAAACGATAGCTGGTTTCATAAACTTTATAAATTTTTCAGACAGGCAAATGTTTAGGGTTACCATACGGTACTAAAATTTAACATTAAACAAAACTCAGTTTTTGCAAAATTTTTGACCACACATATCTTCTGAACGGTTCAAGCTAGGGTCTTGAAATTTTAGGTCAAGTTAGATAATCAGAAATTAGTAGGAGTCGGTTAAGAAAATTTTTTTGTCAGGCCCCTATTTAGGAGCTAGAAGGGCTCAAAACTGAAATTTTGCTATTTTTAAACACCTGTAACTTGAATACCTGTCCAAATTTTTTTTTAGTGATATACAAAATTCAAAGCTCTATAATTATATTTCAACATATGTCAAAGGTTTTTCTTAATTTTGAAGGGTTACGAAGCTACAGCCCCTGAAAATTACAAAAAAGCCCTATATTTAGAATGATATAACATGAGTTCTGTTAGGTCTATTTTCAATCGAAAAACCGTATGAGAGAGCTGGTCTTATAGACTTAACAAATATCTTCTTCTTCTTCTTCTATGGCGCTACAGTCCGTTGTCGAACCTTGGCCTCCTGAATCATCCTCTTCCAGTTCACGCGATCTTGGTCAGCAGTAATCCAATTTTGCTCTTGCAGCATTGATACAGCGTCTGACTCGACTGAATCAACCCATCGATTTCTCGGCTTTCCTACTGGTCTTTTTCTATCTATTTTCCCGTTCAATATTTTTTTTGGAATCTGGCATACTTTGTATGTGACCGGCCCACCTAAGGCGTTGTAGCTTGATGTATGTCACAACATCCCTGTCGGTGTATACATTGTATAGCTCTGCGTTGCGTCGCATTCTAAATTGGCCCTGGTCGATAATTGGCCCGATAATTTTACGAAGTATTTTTCTTTCGAAACGGGAAAGTAGGTTTGCCGTCGCTTGGGTGATCGTCCACGTTTCACTGCCGTAGCATAACACCGGTCTGATAAGAGATTTGTACAGCTCAAGTTTACACTTTCTGCTGACTTCTCGAGATCTCATTATCTTCAACACAGAGTAGTATGCGTTGTTTGCCTTGCCTATCCTTCGGGTTACCTCTGATGTTTCATCGTTTCCACTTGTTATTTCGGCCCCTAGATAGACAAAACTTTTTACTACTTCCACGTTGTCATCACCAAAAGTAATGTTTTGTTTCTCTCTCTGGTTACGTCTGGATAGTACTAACATTTTCGTCTTATCGATGTTTATCCTCAGACCCAGTTCTATAGCTGTTTTCTCTAACTGGATATAGCATTCTCTGACACCTGCCTCTGATCTTCCTAGTAGATTTAAGTCGTCTGCGTATGCAGCTATCTGTGTGGTTTTGATTAGCAACGTGGCATTCGGGTCAGATGGGATTTTCCTGATTATATGCTCAAGGGCAAGATTGAAAAGCATGGGCGCGAGTCCATCCCCCTGTTTCAGTCCCTGTTTGATGTTGAAGGGTTCTGTGAGGTCCCCTTTGATTTTTACCATCGCGCTTGTGTTTTGCATAGTAGTTTTAATCAATCTTACTAGCTTTGCCAGTACGCCTAGGTTGCTTAAAACTACATATAATTTTTCCCTTTGAATAGAGTAATAGGCGGTCTTGAAATCCACGAAGATTTGATGTACATCGACATTTCTTTTGCAGCACTTCTCCAATACCTGCTTCAGCACAAATAGCTAGTCCGTTGTAGATCGTCCTGGCCTGAAACCGGGCTGGTATTCGCCTATGATGTTTTCGGCAATTATTTCTAAGCGGGCTTTCAAGATGTTAGTGAAAACTTTGTAGGAAGTGCTAAGTAGCGATATCCCTCTGTAATTTTTACAGTTGAGCTTGTCTCCTTTTTTGTAGATTGGGCATATAATACTAAGTTGCCAGTCAGCGGGTATTTTTTCTTCTTGCCACACCTTTAGTATTATTTTATGAAGGATTACATATGTTTGACTGGGCTTTGTAACCATCTCTGATGATGCGGATGTCTTTATATGCTGCTCTGATACTATCGCGATTTTGCAAATTATCTTGGACCTTTCTTAGCGCATCGTTCTGCCATTTCCTTTTTTTCTTTCTGCAGATTTTGTCGGCCTCTCTTCTAAGTTGCTCGAAATGTAGTTGCTTAGCACGTGTTGGTCTACTAAATTTTCCTTGGTGTGCTTCATTTCTTGCGGCTACCGCATCTCTGCATTCTCCGTCATACCATTCGTTTCGAACTTTTATTGGCTGGAAACCAATAGTTTCTTCAGAAGCTCGATGCAGTGCCGTTTTTAAACTATCCCACATTTCATTTAGCTCCATCTGTTGCAACTCCTCTAGATTTAAGTTTGTCTCGATCGACGCTTTGTACTCGTTTTTAACAGATGTTATATTGAGTTTGCTTACGTCCAGCTTCGATGCATTGTGTTTCCTCAATGCTCGTTTGGCTATGATTCTGCTCCTATATCTGACTTTCACAAGATTATGATCCGATCCACAGCAGGCTCCTCTATAGGCTCTTACATCCATGATGTGGGATGCCCCTCTCTTTTCAACTAAAACGTGATCAATTTGGTTGAACGTTTTTCCGTTGGGAGATACCCATGTGATCTTATGAATGTCCTTGTGGGGGAAGAATGTGGATGATATAACCATTCTTTTGCTACTCGCGAAATCGATTAATCTTTGTCCGTTATCGTTGGTGGAACTATGAAGGCTGTGTTCTCCAATCGTGCCTTTGTGTACTTCCTCTTTTCCAATTTTCGCATTCATGTCCCCGAGCAGAATGTTAACGTCGTTCGATGGTATTTGATCGTAGACAGCCTCCAGTTTACTATAGAAATCCTCTTTTACCAGTTCCGCCTTATCCTCGGTAGGTGCATGAGCTTTTATCAAGGACACATTGTGCAATCTTGTTTTGATGCGGATTACACAGAGTCTCTCATTCACCAGTTTAAAATCTAGGATTGCCTGTTTGTACGCTTTGTTAACTAAAAATGCCACGCCGAATTCTCTCTTTCCACCATCTTTTCCACTGAAGAATACCGAGTGGCTCCTAAGATCCGAAATACCTTTGCTGTGCCATTTTGTTTCTTGAATTGCTGCTATCGCTATTTTATATTTTATTAGTTCAGGTAGCAGGGATTTTAACGCTCCTTCTTTGTTCAGTGTTCTCACATTCCATGTTGCAAAATCAATATCCATTTTCTGTTGCTTGGGTCGGTGCCGTGTTTCCATTTGTATCCGAGGTTTTGATTTAGGTTTCGTAACAATATTTTTTTACTGGATAGGGCTGTTAACCGTATGCCAAACCCCCATCTTTGGAGGACCGTTGGGTTTGAAGAGTTGCTTCAGAATTTGCCATATAATGCGTTGAAGTTCTCATAACTATGTTACGAGTTCAACTGCATTATATAGCGTTTTCCTACTTCCTGAGACGCCGAAGTATGTGGCCATTCAGGTTGCAACTATTCTTCCCTCCTCCTTTCTCAACCGGGCTTGGGACCGGCTACGGCGAAGTTCTTAACAAATATATGTCGATCAAATTTATAGGGTTGCCATACGGTACTAAAATTTAGCATTATATAATACTCAATTTTTGCAAAATTTTTGGTCCCACATATCTCTTAAATGGTTTAAGATAGGGTCTTGAAATTTTAGGAGAAGTTAGATCCTCAAAAGTTAGTAGGAGTCAGTTAACAAATTTTTTTTGTCAAGCTCCCTGTTTAGAAGCTATAAGGGCTCGTAAATTGAAATTTTGCTATTTTTAAGCACCTGTAACTTGAATACCTGTCCAATTTTTTTTTTATTAATATACAAAATTTGAAGGTCCAACATTATATTTTAACATACGTTAAAGGTTTTTCTTAAATTTAAAAGCGGTTCCTTAAATTGAAGAAAGTGTCTCTCAGTTTTACCCATTTTTGCTTAGATAATAAAATTTTAAGTAAAATTAAAATTTTGGTTTAATTCCTAGAAACTACAAAAATGGTGAGAGAGGGGAGGGTTAGATGAAGTTAGGTCCTTGAGAAGTTAGGTCCTTGGCAACCTTCCCATTGAAGGGCTATTAGAACTTTAAAATAAAAAATTTACTGTTTTTATAATAAGCAGTAACTTAGTCACCGACGTATATTTTCCTTAAACGTTAATATTAAAGCTTGAACATTATATTCCGATAAAATACTTAGCATGAAACACTATATTATTTTGAAAATGTGCTTTTTTAAAAACCCTTGGTTTTTTATCATCACTTGTTAATATTCATATGGGTTTTCGTCGTTTGCATTATATGTGCAGAGCTTGAAGGTTGAGTTCTGTTAACTAGGCTAGTTGTTATTTTAGGAGTAGGGTTCTCTGTACAATTTGATCTCTTGTGCCCAAATTTATTGCACCCGAAACACTTTGGACTTTTATCTTTCTGGGTACAACTATGAAAATCGTGATCGTTTGGAACCACAGTTGAAACAAAAACGACGTCTGCTTCCGTTATAGTTTACTTCCGTTTTAAATTTTGAAAACCCTTTGTTATCAACTGATGATCTTGTATTTTCAATTTTACAAACCTTTTCGTATATTAGCAGATTTTCCTTTAACTGCGAAATATTTTTAGAGCTATACAGAACCATTTTATTAGCAGGTATGTCTTTTACTCCGTCAATTATGTAACTAACGATAGAGTCTTCTTATATCTCTGCTTGAGAAGCGATATCAACCATAAAGTACAGATATTCACGAAATGATTCGTTATTCCATTTCCTTCTTTCGTGTAATCGTGCATGTACGTTAGCGCTTGTAACCTTAGCTTGAAATTCCTGAATTAGAGATTGCCTTAACCTGTAGTAATTTAATGGTTTCGCTTAATATTCAATATACAACTTCGCTGATCCCGATAAACATCTTTTACAAAATAGGAATTTTTGTAGCTCGTTCCACCGAAATACTTCTGAGTATTGCTCAAATTCCTCTATGCATTTGCTTATGCTGATTGTTTCGTCGCCAATAAATTTGCGTATAACGCTTTCGACATCACCAAACTTAATTTTGGTCTCGTGATTATTAGTGCTCCTATTACTAAAATGTGTTGATAAAAAATCGATGCTTGAATCGCTTTTCTGCACAGTTCTGCGCCTTGAACCCATTATGAAAAAAATTTTTTTTTTAAATAATTTTTACCTTAAAGCTGGAAAAATTTTAAATATCGGCCTTAGTATCTAAGTTGAAAAATTAATAAATGCTAATAAATAAAAAATATATATATTTTAAGAAAGAGAACAAATATTTTTATTTATTACACTTTTTTTTTTTTTTTTTTTTTGTGCTTATTAATTTTTATTTTATAATATTTAATCTTCTTCGTTTTTTTTTTACTTCTTTTTTTCTTTTATTTCTTTTCTTCTTTCATTTAGAGTACCTACGTACTTGAATCAATTGTAAAAATAAAATAAAATAAAAATTTAATTCGTATTAAAATTAGTATTAAATTGAAGGTGTATTTCAGCGTTGCATTTGTTATTCAATTTTTTTTTTGTTACTTGCCTTATTTCACCACTGCATTTAATTTTGTTACTTGCCTTATGATTAATTTTTTTTTAATTCAGGTTTCTTGTTTACTATATCTTTATTAAATATTTTAAAAAAAATGAAACTTTATTACCAAAATAAATATTTCTAGTTGACCATATTAGACAGATGTTTTATTATATTTACTTCGATGTTTAAAATATAATATAAAGTTCTTGAGAAATTAATTTTTTTTTTTTATGTTATTAAAACTCTTGATTAGAAAAACAAATTGTTCGTATTTATTTTTAAGTAAAAATATTTTTTTTTTAATTTAAATTAAGCAATACTTATTGTTTTTATTTTTCATAAATTACACTTTTTATTATTTATGTTGATTTGTAATCTTGTAAATTTTAAGATGTCTTATATAGTTTATAGTTTCTTTTAATATTTATAATTTAAAATTGTAAAAGCGGAAAAAAATTATAAATAATGATTTTGCACACAAAATTGATGTTATAATTACTTATAAAAAAAATATTGTAAGATTGTAGAAAATTTGAAAATGTTTTTTTTTTTATTTGATTTATTTACAGTTACTACTCGTATTTACTTCGTTTAATCGTTTCTTTCCGTAATACTTTTTATTCAATTTAGATTTTTCTTTAAAACACCAGAAATTTTTTATTTAATGTATTTTTATTGTTGTAACACATAATAAAAAATTATGATACCCATTTTAATTCCTTTTACGGTAAATTAGAATTCAATATTTAAAAAAATTTAATTTTTTTTTTCTTTTTAATTTTTTTTTAAGTCCACTTAATCCAATTATTATTATTCAATTGTTTGTTAAATATATAGTTTTTTAAAAAAAAATTAAGTATTATTTTAGAATTAAGAGATGGTTGTATCCATCCCGGTTGAGCCCTCATGTAAAGATGTTTGTAATTATAAATGATTTTATATGTTTTTACCCTTTGATTCTAAAATAGCCTTTGTATTTGAATTAATAACACAATTTTTCTTATTAAATTAATGATGATTTTTAATAGTTTTAAAATGTGAAATATATAACAATTAATATTAGTAAAAGTTTTATAGTTTATATAAAAAATAAAATTAATGATTAATGATTATTTAAGTAATGATAAAAATGCCAAATTTAAGTAAATGATTCTTTTATAAATAATTCTTTTAGTTTAAATCAAATTATGTATTTTAATAATAACTTTAATTAATTCTTTTGTTATAAATTATTCTTTTAACAAATTTTACTTTTCACTTTTTAATTAACTTCGTCCACGGCCACGGTTTCTTCGAGAAGAGAAGAGGAAGTTAAAAATTATAAAAAATGAAAATGTGTTTAACAGCTGATTACTCCTACGACAAGTGCGTACCAATAAACTGACCAACATGTTAATGTTACCAACGTACTTAAATCTACTGGCAGAATCCATCTCATTTCCACATGTATTTGAAATTTTCGTTAGTTTAAAATAGGTATGTAAAATTTTTATTTTTTTTAGGTTTTTAACTAAAAAAATATAATTAAAAATTTTTGTTTATCTTATAGAAAAAAATTTTATTTAATATTTTTATTGTTGTTTTTATTTATTCAAGCACTTATGCTATTCTAACAAAAATGTAAGAAATTTGAATGTACTTTTTAAAAATTTTTAAACTGTCTCGTCAGATGAAAAAAGTTTGTTTTGCAGGCATTGTTTGAAATTTTAGAGGATGCAGATTTTTATTTAAAAAAGTATTCGACAGTTCTTAAAAGGTTAGCTTTCTTTAAGAAACAAAATTTAAACCAAATTTTAACCAAAAATACGGTCATCTTTTTACGATTTCAAATACCGTATTGGGATGATTTCAAATCAACAAAATTGACTAACATTTTTTATTCTAGATGAATATTCTATGTATATGATTTCGTTATGCTTGTACAAGTTACCAAAGTTAACTATAATCTCCTAATCTAAAATTGTTTTATTACATTTTTTATAAACTATAATCATATTTCTTTTATTGCAAAATGCATGATAAGCTAAAATGCTTATAAAATTAAATTAGAACAAAGAACTCTGTTAGTTATTTTATCAATACAAAAAATACAAAATACGCTTTGTAAGCATTTTTATAAACTGACGCTTTCAAGTAGAGGTACAAAAATTAAAATTGTATTTTTAGTTATAAGTTTCGCTTGGTGTAATAAACACATAATTTTATAAAAAGAAAAAAAATCTTTTTATTTAAATTATTTTGAATAACTACAGTTTCAGCTGCAGCAGGAATTAACTGGCGCCCGAGCAGGGACAGGTAGACGAACCAGCAATCACAATCAAGTGATGATCTGGGAATAAAAAGGAAGCATAGAAAGAAACAAATACAAGAAATTGAAATTTTTTTTTCCGAAAATTTTTTTTTTTATTATTCAAATCTACGAGAACATCTTATAAATAAAAAAATATACAAAATTTAAAATAAAAAAAAAAAAACTAAAACAAAAATTATATTCTTTTAGCTTCATAAAATAAATATTTCAAAAAGATCAAGGGATCCTTTTGCGGTTGCGAGCGGCAAGTAGGGGGATAGGAACTACCCTACCCGAATTTAAATCCGGTGATAGACAACAGGGAAAGAGGCCCCTTAGTAGCGGAAGCAAAAAGGAGCTGCGTACAGAATTATAAAATCCATTCCATTTATTAGAATTATATTATTAGAATTTATAAAATCCAAAAATAAAAAAAAAAATCAAATAATAAAAGTTTATTAAATGAAAAATAAGTGATTTATATAAAAAATTGTATGTAAAATTTTTGAAAAATTACATAAAAAATTTTTTTTATTAGTATTTAAGAATTATTATTAAATCACTTATAAATTATAATTGCAATTATAAAAATCTATATAGTAATTTAATAGTTTGTAAAAATTACTAGAATTGTAACTTTTAAGTAACATTTGCATATGCTCTAAAATTTTTATATGTAAATGGTAATAATTATTTTTCTTTTTATCTTTTAAAGTGAAAGAACTATAGTATTTAAAAATTATTAAATATTTATAAATTTTTTTTTACGAAATTTGAAAAACAAATTTACACTCGAACCTATTGTAATATTTGGATATCTGTCGAATTTTCTCAAAAAGATATTCGAACCTTTTGTGTTGTTCATACATTTTTGTATATTTTCTTTTCCTTTGGAAATAATTAAAAACTTTCGTGAAAAACATTTTCTTTATCTAAATTTTTATAAAAACAAAAAAAAAGGAAAAAACATTTTTGATAATTTGTGAAAGCTTAACACCCGTTTGTAATACCTTTGTTTTTATTGTCTCTTCATTCTAAAATATTCTTGAAATTGTTACGGCTGAAAATATTTATGCTTTTTGAGCAATTACTGTTCGAAAAATATTTTTTTTTTTAAAAAACGCATGTTAGTACCTACTTAAACACATTTTATTCAAATTTATAAAATTTATAAATTTCTCTAATATTTTCTATATTATTTTTTTATATTTTTTTTTTTATTTTTTTTTTTTGTTTTGTTTTGTCTTTTTTTCTCTCTCAACTTAATTTTATTATTGACTTCTGTAATTGAATTTTTTGGATCTCCATTTGTTATTGTTGAAACGATATCTGTTAGGATTATAAAAACTGTCCTTATAGTTAAAAAAGGAAAAAAATTTAATAAGGCAAAAATTAATTTTATTATTGACTTTGGTGTTTAAAGTGTTTACGATTGAATCGAACGAAATTCAAAATTTTCATAATTCTATTTTACTTAACTCTTTATTTTATACTTTAAACGCTTTAGTTGCAAGTTGCGGTAAAATTAATATTTTGTTCATCATCTTGATCTCTAAATTATATTGAGATTCTAATTTTGATAATTATTTTCAATTCAAAAAGGAAAAAACTTTATCCTTTACAGAAGGGTTTATACAATATTTGTCCTGTTTGTTTTTTCGCCTTATTTTATAAAACTTTATTCTTTTTCCTTTTGTCTTGATCCACTAAATTTTGGAAAGTTTTGTGATATAACATTATAGTTTCCACAATACCAATATTACCCTTTTATACATTTTTGTTTTACAATATAATCTTACTTTAAGATAATAAAAATTTTTCACTGTTTGTAAATATGTCACAACCGTTTAGTTCGACTATGATAGGTTCACCCGAACCAGAATCAAACCCTTTACCAAGAACAGGTGCTAGCACAAGTTCTAACCAGTTGCCTGCAATTCTGGAGGAAGAGTCACTAAGACACACTATCTCTGGAATTATCCAATCTGAACTCAAAAGAATTTTTGAAAATAAACAAAGTGAAAGTTTCACAAATAGAACTCAAACAAACGAACAGTTAGACCAAACTATAAGTATCGATGATAGAAATTTATCCGGTATGGATAAAATACCAGATGTTGTTTTCAATTTTACTTACCATAAAAAATAAATTTTTACTTTAAATTTAAATTTGATGATTAAAAAGAACCTAACAAATTCAGTTACAAATTTTAACATTTTAAATTAAATATTGAAATAGCAAAACTTGTTTCACCAAAATTCAAATCTAATATGAGCCCACTAGACTAGACAGACAATAAAAGAATAATGGAGCCCATAATTACTAAACAATATGACATTTTTCTATTACTTTCTTTTATTATTCTATGGAAAATGGCATTGATAAAGAAGTATTACATTTTTTTAAGTAAACAACCCATTTCTTCTGCATTACTTTTTCCAGTTGCCCTTGTCAACTTTTAGATACCCGTGCATACCCACTATGGTGTATAAAATAAACCGTAATTTACTTCCCTTATACATTTAACTCATTATCCCATAATTTCGGCTTAAAAAAAAAAAAAAAAAAAAAACCATAAAAAAAAGAAACAAACAAAACAAAAAACAAAACAAAAAACAAAACAAAAAAAAAATTTTAATTCATTGTCTCACAATTTTAGCTTAAAAAATAATATTTTAATTTATTATACCACAAGTTTTGCTTAAACTATTTATTGCTACGTTTTTTTCATCTTTGGAGCATTTACTAACAATTTTAAAATTAATTTTTAAAAATTGTTTGGCTTCGATACGCAAGTGAAACTGCCTATTAATAATGCTATATAAAGATAAATCCTGTTTTTCTTTTTTCAATTTTTGCCTTAACTTTTTATTTTGATTTTTTAAGTAAATAATGTTTTTTTTTTAAATTAAATTTTGTTTCTTAAAGAAAGCTAACCTTTTAAGAACTGTCGAATACTTTTTTAAATAAAAATCTGCACTCCTCTAAAATTTCAAACAATGCCTGCAAAACAAACTTTTTTCATCTGACGAGACAGTTTAAAAATTTTCAAAAAGTACATTCAAATTTCTTACATTTTTGTTAGAATAGCATTTAGTGCTTGAATAAATAAAAACAACAATAAAAATATTAATTTTTAAAAAGAAATCGTCCAACTTGGTAAGGAAATAAATATAAACAATTGTACATACATCGATTGACAAACAAACAAAATAAAAATAAAAATAAAGCAAAGAAATAATCTCAATTTGATTTTACTGTGTATACCAAAAATACGGTCATCTTTTTACGATTTCAAATACCGTATTGGGATGATTTCAAATCAACAAAATTGACTAACATTTTTTATTCTAGATGAATATTCTATGTATATGATTTCGTTATGCTTGTACAAGTTACCAAAGTTAACTATAATCTCCTAATCTAAAATTGTTTTATTACATTTTTTATAAACTATAATCATATTTCTTTTATTGCAAAATGCATGATAAGCTAAAATGCTTATAAAATTAAATTAGAACAAAGAACTCTGTTAGTTATTTTATCAATACAAAAAATACAAAATACGCTTTGTAAGCATTTTTATAAACTGACGCTTTCAAGTAGAGGTACAAAAATTAAAATTGTATTTTTAGTTATAAGTTTCGCTTGGTGTAATAAACACATAATTTTATAAAAAGAAAAAAAATCTTTTTATTTAAATTATTTTGAATAACTACAGTTTCAGCTGCAGCAGGAATTAACTGGCGCCCGAGCAGGGACAGGTAGACGAACCAGCAATCACAATCGAGTGATGATCTGGGAATAAAAAGGAAGCATAGAAAGAAACAAATACAAGAAATTGAAATTTTTTTTTCCGAGAAATTTTTTTTTTATTATTCAAATCTACGAGAACATCTTATAAATAAAAAAATATACAAAATTTAAAATAAAAAAAAAAAAACTAAAACAAAAATTATATTCTTTTAGCTTCATAAAATAAATATTTCAAAAAGATCAAGGAATCCTTTTGCGGTTGCGAGCGGCAAGTAGGGGGATAGGAACTACCCTACCCGAATTTAAATCCGGTGATAGACAACAGGGAAAGAGGCCCCTTAGTAGCGGAAGCAAAAAGGAGCTGCGTACAGATCCTGTAACCAGCAGCCACTTGTTTAGCCAGGGTTTAAAAGACCACGGTCATCTACCTGTGAAAAAAACAAAAATGCTGATCTTGTTGAAACTGTAAGTTTTACCTTTTTTTTATTACATCTAAGTGAAACAAAACGAATCAGAAAAATTTTTCAATAAGAAAAATTAAAAAGCTTCTAAAGCTAAAAAAGAAAAAATATCGAAATTAAAAATATTTTTTTGTATAAATAAAAAAAAAGCTTATAAAGCAAAAACGAAAAAAAAAATTTCAAATATTTAAAAAATAAAAATTTCTCAATATTAAAAAAATAATAAAAAGCTTATAAAACAAAAAAAAAATAATAAAAAATTAAATGAAAAAAATCAAATGCATAAATAAGTTATAACAAATAATATATTTTTTTAAAAAGGGATCCCTAAAACTTAAAATTAACGCTAAAAATTGAAATATCGATATAAATTTAGAATTTATAAAATCCAAAAATAAAAAAAAAAATCAAATAATAAAAGTTTATTAAATGAAAAATAAGTGATTTATATAAAAAATTGTATGTAAAATTTTTGAAAAATTACATAAAAAATTTTTTTTATTAGTATTTAAGAATTATTATTAAATCACTTATAAATTATAATTGCAATTATAAAAATCTATATAGTAATTTAATAGTTTGTAAAAATTACTAGAATTGTAACTTTTAAGTAACATTTGCATATGCTCTAAAATTTTTATATGTAAATGGTAATAATTATTTTTCTTTTTATCTTTTAAAGTGAAAGAACTATAGTATTTAAAAATTATTAAATATTTATAAATTTTTTTTTACGAAATTTGAAAAACAAATTTACACTCGAACCTATTGTAATATTTGGATATCTGTCGAATTTTCTCAAAAAGATATTCGAACCTTTTGTGTTGTTCATACATTTTTGTATATTTTTCTTTTCCTTTGGAAATAATTAAAAACTTTCGTGAAAAACATTTTCTTTATCTAAATTTTTATAAAAACAAAAAAAAAGGAAAAAACATTTTTGATAATTTGTGAAAGCTTAACACCCGTTTGTAATACCTTTGTTTTTATTGTCTCTTCATTCTAAAATATTCTTGAAATTGTTACGGCTGAAAATATTTATGCTTTTTGAGCAATTACTGTTCGACAAATATTTTGTTTTTTTAAAAAACGCATGTTAGTACCTACTTAAACACATTTTATTCAAATTTATAAAATTTATAAATTTCTCTAATATTTTCTATATTATTTTTTTATATTTTTTTTTTTATTTTTTTTTTTTGTTTTGTTTTGTCTTTTTTTCTCTCTCAACTTAATTTTATTATTGACTTCTGTAATTGAATTTTTTGGATCTCCATTTGTTATTGTTGAAACGATATCTGTTAGGATTATAAAAACTGTCCTTATAGTTAAAAAAGGAAAAAAATTTAATAAGGCAAAAATTAATTTTATTATTGACTTTGGTGTTTAAAGTGTTTACGATTGAATCGAACGAAATTCAAAATTTTCATAATTCTATTTTACTTAACTCTTTATTTTATACTTTAAACGCTTTAGTTGCAAGTTGCGGTAAAATTAATATTTTGTTCATCATCTTGATCTCTAAATTATATTGAGATTCTAATTTTGATAATTATTTTCAATTCAAAAAGGAAAAAACTTTATCCTTTACAGAAGGGTTTATACAATATTTGTCCTGTTTGTTTTTTCGCCTTATTTTATAAAACTTTATTCTTTTTCCTTTTGTCTTGATCCACTAAATTTTGGAAAGTTTTGTGATATAACATTATAGTTTCCACAATACCAATATTACCCTTTTATACATTTTTGTTTTACAATATAATCTTACTTTAAGATAATAAAAATCTTTCACTGTTTGTAAATATGTCACAACCGTTTAGTTCGACTATGATAGGTTCACCCGAACCAGAATCAAACCCTTTACCAAGAACAGGTGCTAGCACAAGTTCTAACCAGTTGCCTGCAATTCTGGAGGAAGAGTCACTAAGACACACTATCTCTGGAATAATCCAATCTGAACTCAAAAGAATTTTTGAAAATAAACAAAGTGAAAGTTTCACAAATAGAACTCAAACAAACGAACAGTTAGACCAAACTATAAGTATCGATGATAGAAATTTATCCGGTATGGATAAAATACCAGATGTTGTTTTCAATTTTACTTACCATAAAAAATAAATTTTTACTTTAAATTTAAATTTGATGATTAAAAAGAACCTAACAAATTCAGTTACAAATTTTAACATTTTAAATTAAATATTGAAATAGCAAAACTTGTTTCACCAAAATTCAAATCTAATATGAACCCACTAGACTAGACAGACAATAAAAGAATAATGGAGCCCATAATTACTAAACAATATGACATTTTTCTATTACTTTCTTTTATTATTCTATGGAAAATGGCATTGATGAAGAAGTATTACATTTTTTTAAGTAAACAACCCATTTCTTCTGCATTACTTTTTCCAGTTGCCCTTGTCAACTTTTAGATACCCGTGCATACCCACTATGGTGTATAAAATAAACCGTAATTTACTTCCCTTATACATTTAACTCATTATCCCATAATTTCGGCTTAAAAAAAAAAAAAAAAAAAAAACCATAAAAAAAAGAAACAAACAAAACAAAACAAAAAAAAAATTTTAATTCATTGTCTCACAATTTTAGCTTAAAAAATAATATTTTAATTTATTATACCACAAGTTTTGCTTAAACTAAATAAACAAAAAAAAAACCAAAAAAAAAAAAAAAATTGGCCCACCCTAAAAGTCCGGTGGTACGAGTGATGTACAACTTTGCCAAGTAACTTGCCCTATTACTTTACCTGCCTAATTTTAATTTTAACCTCGTAGCTCATTAGATTCACAGTTATTGAATCGAAAAATTTGTATGGCTCGATTCATTATATAACTAACCGTGTGTAATTTTCATCCTCGTAGTATAATTAGTTTTGAAAAAATTCATATTGGTGCAAATAAGTTGTATGGCAGCCCCCCGAAAATGGGGCCGTAACATTTTCAAACTTCATATAAGTGCTCGAATCATTATATAACTAACCGTGTGTAATTTTCATCCTCGTAGTATAATTAGTTTTGAAGAAATTCATATTGGTGCAAAGAAGTTGTATGGAAGCCCTCCGAAAATGGGGCTCTAACATTTTGAAACTTCATATAAGTGCTCGATTCATTATTTAACTAACCGTGTGTAATTTTCATCCGCGTAGTATAATTAGTTTTGAAGAAATTCATATTGGTGCAAAGAAGTTGTATGGAAGCCCTCCGAAAATGGGGCTCTAACATTTTGAAACTTCATATAAGTGCTCGATTCATTATTTAACTAACCGTGTGTAATTTTCATCCGCGTAGTATAATTAGTTTTGAAGAAATTCATATTGGTGCAAAGAAGTTGTATGGCAGCCCCCCGAAAATGGGGCCCTAACATTTTGAAACTTCTTATAAGTGCTTGATCTTTTTAAAAATAAATTTGTGTAATTTTCATCCTCGTAGTATAATTAGTTTTGAAGAAATTCATACTGGTGCAAAAAAGTTGTATGGCAGCTTCCCGAAGCTTTGGTCCGATTTTAACCAAAAACAATAGGGAACCTAGAAATTGTCTAAAAATGATTTTGTGTGAATATGAAGACTCTAGTCCTTTTAGTTTTTGAGTTATCGTGCTGACACACGGACGGACGGGCGGACAGACACACATAGTTAGATCGATTAATTTTTCGATTCTGAGCCGATACGTATCCTTGACACTATATCTAGCTTGTCTAGATCGATGCGTTACAAACGGAGGAGCAATTTTAATATACCCGATGTCATATATATATGCACGGGTATAAAAATATATGGGAACTTCTAATGTTGCACATCAGTTCGTAAATGGTTATCATGCATTACTTACTAGTGAATTAGAAAACTGTTTCTCGAATTTCCGAGTGGGTCGTTTTACCAATTTCATAGGTGTGAAGTATAATAATAGCTAACGAACAAATATGTTATTACAAAATAATATTTTTGTTTTAGTTTCAAAATGTTGTTTTCTAATTGATATGAAATATCTGTTGCCAGATTTCAAATTTTTAATATCCTGCACCTATGAAAAAGGTATAGGAGGTATATTAACTATAATTTTATAATTATATTAACAAATAGCAAATGCAATAATAAGTGAAACGAGGCTAAATTCTAGGAAAAGTATTAGCAATAAAAATTATAAAATATGTAGATATGATAGAGAAGTTGCTTAACATGGTGGTGTTGCATTAATAATTAAAAAGTTCATAGGAAATTGTTTATTGCCTTGTTTACATTATCTATAAAACAAAACTTTAGAAATAATGATAGTATGACTATAGTTGGTGTATGTTTTAAAGGTAGTTCTTATAAAATTAACTTAGGTGAATATTTTATTCATGATCTAAAATTTTTTAACAGAATACGGTGTTAATATATAATAACAATGGGCGACTTTAAGTATCGTCATGTAAAAGTTTTTCAAATTCAGTTTTTTTTTAGAAAGCTTTGCGCGTTATTGTCAGCCATTAAAATGCATTGTCAAAAACTAATTTTAATGTTAATTCAGCAATAATATCAAATTGAATTTGTTTGCTTTGATATCTATTTCATTTAGTTAGTAATTCCTTTCATCATCATCTTTTAGCGTTACAACTCCTGGTGAGTTTTAGCCTTCTTCACTATCTTCCTCCATTCATCTCTGTTTCTCGCGGTGGTTTTCCAGTTTATTTCCCCTAGTTTTCTGGTATCGTCTTCAATGTTATTTTCCCTTCTGCTTCTAGGCCTACCTCTTGCTCTGTTAAGCAATGGTCTAGCATTATAAATCTTGTATTGTGCTCTATTTTCCGCCATTCTGATGACATGCCCGCCCAACTTAATCTACTGGACATTATATGTTTTACAATGTCCTCATTTTCTGCTAGCGCATATAATTCTGAATTGTGCCTTCTACGGTATTCGGCGTTTTCATTTCGTATTGGACCATAAATAGTTCTAAATATCTTTCTTTCAAATATTCTTAACATTTGTTCTTCATTTCTATTCATGGTCCATGTTACACTTCCATAAGTTGCTACTGGGCGTATGATGGTTTTGTATATTTCCAACTTTGCTCTTCTTGTTATTAGCTTGGATGTCATCAGCTTCTTATGAGAGTAGTAACATTTGTTTGCTGCCTGTATTCGGTCTTGTACGCAGGCTTGGCTACTGTTATTGTTTGTTAATATTATGCCAAGATATTTGTAGCTATTAACACCTTCAATTTCATCTTGTTCAATTTTTATATTTTGTGGAAGTCTTCTTTCTTCATTTCTTGACATTTTTAGGTATTTAGTAAATGCTATATTTATATTTAAACCTATTTTACGCGATTTTTCTGTTATTAATTTAAATATATCTGCCATTTTGTTATAAGCTTTGGCAATAATCAAAATATCATCTGCGTACACTATAATCTGATACTCTTTCATGAATATATTATCTCCCAAATCCATGTTACCTATTGCATATTCCAGGAGCATATTAAAAATTATAGCTGAAAGAGCGTCCCCTTGTCGTACACCGCTTGTACTAATAAATTCTTCTGATGTAGAGTCCTGTATTAAATTAACAAATGGAATTTTGCATTGTCATCATTACAAGACCAGTCAACTTCTTGGCCACGCCCAGTTTCAATAAGGTCTTTGGAATTTCTTTTCTGTTAACGCTATCGAATGCTTGCTTGAAGTCTATAAATATCATATGCAAATTTACATTATAGTCGTAGCATTTCTCCATGATTTGTTTAACCAGAAATGCTTGATCTATTCTCGATCTGCCATTTCTAAAACCACACTGGTACTCTCCGACTCGCTCTTCATATATTGGTTTTAATCTCTCGTATAAAACATTTGACATAACCTTATAAGCACAATTTAGCAGCGTTATTCCCCTGTAATTTTCACAGTTTAACTTGTTCCCCTTCTTGTGTATGGGGCATATTAATCCTACACTCCATTTTTTAGGCATAGCTTTATTGCTCCATATTTCAACTATTAATCTGTGAATTCTGTCATGTAAAAATTCCCCGCCATTTTGTAATAATTCCGCTGTTATTTGGTCATCACACGGGGCTTTATTACGCTTGAGTGTTTTCATTGCTTCACTAATTTCTTCTGCTGATGGTGGTATGTCTTTAGGTTTTTTTTTTTTTTTTTTTTCTTTATTAACAATTGATAAAAATTAATATTATACATAAATGTTACAATTAGAGTTTAATTTGACCTTAGCCGAAGCAATCTGGTCGTATAGAATTTTACAATATTAAAGTATAATTTATTAATAGATAATAAGGTTTAATAATTTTTTTTTTTTTTTTTTTTTTTTTTTTTTTGTTTGGATCATAAAATATTTAACATAATTCATATTATATATCTTTATTTTTCTTGACATATTATGTAAACATCAACTATAAGAAATAATTTTTTTTTTTTTTTTTTTTTTTTTTTTTTATTTTTATTTATTATTATTACTTTATTATTTACTTAAATTGCGATAGTTTTCAAAGATCTTCTTATAATTTTATTTTTGTTTTGTTTTAATAACCTGTTTTGATTTTTTTTTCTTTATTATTTTTTAACTCAAGCCCTTGCTAATATAATGTTATGAAAGTACTTAAACAATTGAAATTCCGTTTGTAATACCTTAACTTATTAAGAATACTTTAATTTTATTTTTAAAAACACTATAACTCTGAATTTCCTTCAATTCTATTGGTAAATTATTAAAAGCCTGTAGGCAATTATAAAGACAATTATTCTTTTGCTTGTCAGTTTTAAATAGCGAGAGATAGAAATTGGATTTGTTTCTGGTATTGTAGTTGTGAAAGTCTATGTTTCGATTTAGAATAAAATTATGTTTAATTTTGTTGTTTATTATTTTAAAAGCTAATAAGTAAAGTTCACGCTTGCATAGGTTATCAAAAGAAATGTACTGATGTGTGTATAATTGATGTGTAGGGTATCTTAACGGATAACCATGTATAGATTTGATAGCTTTTTTGTGTAAAATATTTAATTTATCGATATAGGATTGTGTCGTTCTGCACCAAATAGGATTTAAATAACATAAATGTGATGAAATATAGGACGAGAATATTAAGAATAAGACATCTTATGAGAATTTTCTTAGTTTCCTTAAAATAAAGATATATGGGGATACTTTCTTGATAACGTGATCGATGTGCGGAGACCATTTTAGTTTATTATCTATAACTAAACCTAAGTAGTTAAAATGCTCGACTATTTCTAAAGATTCTTGTTTATAATTGATGTTGATGTTATTCCAAGTTTTGTTCTGAAATAACAAAATTTTTGTCTTTTTTATATTTAGGGACAGTTTGTTTTTCTGAAGCCATTCCTCAACTATAGATAAGTCAGATAAAATGGCGTTTTTTATCTCGCTTTCGCAGTCCATAGAATATTTTATAACGGCATCGTCTGCGTAAAGTTGTATGCTGCCTTTGAGTGCTAGATGAGTGATATCATCTATATAAATTTTAAATAGGTCAGGTCCCAGAATTGAGCCCTGCGGAACGCCCTTTTTCACATAGATAAAATTACTACAACTATCATTTACGCTTACTTTTTGTTTTCTTTGCTTTAAGTAAGTTTCAAAGAAGTGTTTGTCATTATAGCTTAAGTTTAGTTTAAATAATTTAAAAAGTAAAATTTCGTGATCGACACAATCGAAGGCTTTTTGTAGGTCGATAAAGATACACCCAGTGTATTTGCCTTTATCCATACTTCGAGTAACAAAGTCCGTTAATGCGAGACATGCGGCGGTAGTATTTGAATTCTCTCCGAAACCGTACTGATCTTGGTGCAGGATAGCATTATTTCTCAAAAAGGAAGTAAGGCGTTTTTTAATAATTTTTTCAAAAATTTTCGAAAAAGTGCTCAAGACTGATATTGGTCGATAATTAGTTGCATTGGTGATATTTCCACCTTTATAAATAGGTGTTACAACCGCAGACTTGAGCGAATTTGGAAAAGTTGAAGTGAGAAACGACTTATTAATATACTCTTTTAAAATTGGACAAAGTTGGGTCTAGAACTTTAGTACAAATTTTGCAGAGATACAATCGTACCCTGTCGCTGACGAAGTTTTAAGAGAATCAACTGCTTCTTTTACCTCCGTTAAATTTGTTGGGTTTAGTTGAAGAGGAGAAAATATGTTCCTACTAAACTTCCCCAAATATTCCTCATCTATCGGACTTGAGTCAATGTCAAGAGTATCGGTAACGTTAACAAAAAATGTATTTAATAAGTCACTTATTTGGTGTTGATTTTCTATAACCTTATTATTATCTGTTAAAGTTTTTATCTGACTACCGGTTTTCAAATTACTTTTGTTGTACATTATTTGTTTATACAAGTTCCACAGCTTCCTCCCATCACTAGGATCCTTGGAGATAATTGAATTACAATAATTCGTTTTAGCCAGCATTATAAGATCATTTACCTTTTTTTATAAAATACATAAAGATCGTTGGTTTTTGTATCATTAGGGTACTTCTTCTTATATTTAAAAAAGGAGTTTCGAATTTTTTGGAACTTTATAATGTCAGGAGTCATCCATTCTTTTTTTTTTTGTATAGGTTACCGGGATTAATCTCGTATGTTCTTTTATTAGCAATGATAAGGCATGCACGAATTCGTCAAAACTGTAGTTGTTTAGATTAAAGTTTGACCAAAAACTATTAGCCGATAAGTTATTGTAATCTAATACAGTTTTATAAATAGTGACGTTTTGTTCAATGCATGGATTTTGATTTGTACTAATAAGAAACATTTGATGATCCGATAGAGGAGTGTCAATAATATGAAAACAGTATTTATATTCGATTAAATCGGAGATAAAGTGGTCAATTATAGATTTAGAGTTTTTATCAATTCTTGTAGCAAACCGTTCATTAATTTTATTGTATATAAAATATCCGCTAGAGAGCAAAACCTGAGAATAGTTTTTAACCTCCCTGTTGTGCTTGTCAAGTAAATTGATATTGAAATCCCCTAAAACTAGCGATCGTTTATAGGTAGATGTAATTAAATCGAGTTTATTTATAAAGTCTACCATATTTGTTTGTTGAGATCTATAAAAAGATATGATGTTCACATTTTCTTTTAGTAATCTAATTATCAAAAGGTTGGAATTGTTGAACTCTTCCACAAGGACTGAAGTGCTACTAATTTTTTCAGCCACATATATAGCGACACCCCCGTACGTTATGTTCCGAATTGACTCAGTACGATTTGAGAAGTAACCAGCGTATCCCGGTAGGTTGAAAAATTGATTTTCAGTTTTGTGTAGCCAAATTTCAGTTAAGACTAGAACATGTATTGTGCATCCGTAAGAATTAATTAGAATTTCAATGTCAGTTAATTTATTTCGTAAACTTCTGATATTTAAATATAGAATGTTTAAATTATGTTTATAATTCATCATTACACTTTTGGGTAACTCTGTATAGTAGTTCACTTTCATATCATTCTCAAAATTAAATGACGTCATTACTAATTACGACAATAGAGTCCGTTAAGCACATGGAATTTGGCAAGCATACATACAAAAACTGAGTAATTAAAATCAGTATTAGGACGGCTTTAAATAAATACGCATTGGAATTAATGAATAAGAAAGTAAATAATTCAGTTTTACGTTTAATTATATAAAAAATTCCTATTTTTTCAATTATATTTGAAATAATAGTTTTAGTTATAGTTTTAATTATAGTTTTAGTAATAATTAAGAAATTTAATAAAGATAATTTGTATATTAGCAAAGAATAAAAAAAAAAAAAAATAATAGTGAATTCAGGTTATGTATTAAGATAAAATTGCAATTAAATTTAATAAAATTTTTTATGTAATTTGATTTGATAAATGCGGTCCGAGGCGGGTTATTTTTAAGAAAAAAAAAAAAAAAATTGTAATTCATAAAATGTTGTTGTAAAATTTAAATGTTGATGTGAAAATAAATTGATAAAGTATAAATTGTACAAGATTAATTGACATTGATAAAAATTAAAAATTGTTGATGTGAATGTTAAAATTATTAGATATATATAAAAGATAAAATTTAATAGAAAAATAATTACTTTTAGGATGATTAAAAAATTATAAATAAAAAAACAAATTGGTATAATCATAAAAAAATTCTTGTGTTTTTTTTGTTTTTTAAATAAAATGTGGAAAAAGATGAAACTTAAAATTTTAATAGAAAAATTAAAATAACAAGTGCCACAACAAAAAAACAAAAAGTTCCGGGCACTGGTGAAAGAGGAAAAGAGATGAAATATGATTTCAGAAATTAGCAATTTTACATTAGTTTTATTAATTATTTATATTATTATTTTTGATTTTCTCGATATCATTAAAATTATTAATGTTGTGAATTTTGCTTGAAGAAGATTTACGAATTTTAATAATATTATCCTTAATCCATAAATATTGGAAATTACAATTAATTTTAATTTGCTTTGCTTCAAAATATAATTTTTTTTTGAAATGGCGATAGATGGTTTCTGAAATATATTTCTCTATTTCCCTCTTCACTTGGAAAAAATTCTGATGTGTATATGTGCTGTCTCTTTTTCTTTAACATCAGTTCTTCTTTGATTGCCTGAGATCGAAGATGCACTATATATTGTTTATTGTTGTTTTCGGCGCCAATTTTTGCAGTGATCGTTTCAATTCGCTCGATGTCATTAATGTTGATATCTGGCTTAATTTTTTTTGAAATTTCATAGAAAAGATCTTTTAAATTACTTGGATTGGGAGGTAAACCAGCGACTACAATATTGTTCCTATTTTTAATTTGCTGATCTTTGTCAAGTAATGACTCCAAATAGCAAACCTTATCTTCCAGTAGTTTGTGCCTTTAAAATTAAATTACAAAATTATTAAATTAGTCTTTTGATATTGGTTCCACGTTGTACATTATATCATTGTTAATTTCTGCACTTATATGGTTTATATTTAACAGATCTTTGAAGTATTGGGACCATCCATTTAAAACCTCGTTTTCTTCTGACAATATTTTATTGTCTTTGTCAATGCAGGCTACTAACCTTGGTTGAAAGCCTCTGGTTTCTTTCTTTATTTTTTCGTAAAACCGTTTTACATTGTTTTGATCTTGCTCACTCTGGATTTCAATTATTTTGTTTCTCATCATTAATTTCTTTTACCTACGACAGATTTTTGTCGATATTCTTCTTTTTTCGATGTATTGCATTCTATTTGCTCTTGTGTTATTCTGTAACGTCTTTTCTCTAGCTTTATTCTTCTCTTCTATTGCTAGTACACATTCTTCACCAAACCACTCAGAATTTCTTTCAGGTCGCTTTCTTCCTATAACTTCTCTCGCTGCGGTAATTAAACCTTTTTCTATTTGCGACCATTTTCCATCTATAGTTTCATTTGAACCTTCTAGGGACTCTATTTTTGTTCTTATTGCACTTTGGTATTGTTCTTTTAAATCAGTTTCCTTAAACTTTCCATTATCCCATTTCACTCTTTTTACTCCACCCTTTTTTGCAATATTTGATATTCTTTGCCTTACTTTTGCAACAACAAGATCGCTGTCACAATTGGCTCAGCGGCATGTTGTGATGTTTATGATTGTTGTTGCCCATCTTTTTGACACTAGAATATGGTCAATTTGATTTACTTCGTTTGTTCCCGGTATTTTCCATGCGCCTTTGTAAATATTTTTCCGTTCAAAGGCCGTACTTCTGACCCGCATATCTTGTTCGCACGCTAATTGACATAATCTTGCGCCATTTTTGTTTTTAATTTCGTGTAATAAGAATTTTCCTGCGATTTTATGTATATGTGCTTCTCTTCCAATCTTTGCGTTAAAGTCTCCCATGAGTACTATCGTGTCATAATTATTTATTCTTTCACATACATCCCCAAGATTTTCATAGAAAGCATCCTTTTCATTTTCATCTGCATTTTCAGTTGGTCCATATGCGTTTATAATTGTAATATTGTTAAATTTACCTTTTAATCTTATGTAACTTATTCTTACATTAACTGGTGTAAATCCTAATACTTTTTCTTCTATATTTTTACTAACTATAAAACCAGTGCCATACATGCCTGTTCTTGTATCGTTTCCACTGTAATAAAATGAGAATAGCCTTTTTCTGATTTTTCCTTTACCTTGCCATCTTATTTCTTGCATTGCTGCTACGTCAATTTTATATTTGAGGAGTTCTTGTGCAATTTTATACGTTGTAACATTGTTTGTACATTCCACGATCCAAATTTTAAGTCATTTCCTTTACCCTTTTTACGTTGCCGGGTCAATTTACCATTAATTTTACCATTTATCCGAGGCTCTATGTGAGATTTCATAGCACATTAAGTTTTCACGGGGAGAGGATGCTAGCCTTTCGCCCAACCTCCATCTTTGGAGGGCCGTTGGGTTTGAAAATTTGCTTCAGAATTTGCCATATAATGCGTTGAAGTTCTCATAACTATGTCACGACTGCATTATATAGCATTTTCCTACTTCCTGAGGCGCCGATGTATGTGGCCATTCAGGTTACAACTATTCTTCCCTCCTCCTTTCTCAACCGGGCTTGGGACCGTCTACGGCGGAGTTCTATATAAATCAGGAAATTATATCTATAGTAATTCCTTTACTATAGATATAATTTCTTGATTTATATTTCTTTGATTTATGTTATTATTGTTGTATAAGTGGTTATTAGTTAAATTTTGTGAGTGAGATTTTGTAATATTACTATATGTGGTAGGGTTAGTACTATCAATGAATGAGTTAGTTTTTATAGTATTATTATACCCGTGCATACATATATGACATCGGGTATATTAAAATTGCTCCTCCGTTTGTAACGCATCGATCTAGACGAGCTAGATATAGTGTCAAGGGTACGTATTGGTTCAGAATCGAAAAGTAAATCGATCCAGTTATGTGTGTCTGTCCGACCGTCGGTCCCTCCGTGTGTCAGCACGATAACTCAAAAACTAAAAGGGCTAGAGTTTTGAAATTCAAACACAGTCATTTTTAGACACTTTCTAGGTTTCCTATTGTTATATCCAACACCTATAGAATAGGTAAAGGGGTATATTAACTTTGGTATGGTGTTTGTAACCACCTAAAGGAAGCGAGCTAGATATGGAAAAGTATATATATTTGTGATCAGCGTGACCTCCTAAGTCGATATAGCCATGTCCGTCCGTCCGTAGGCACGATAACTCAAAAAAAAATGGAGCTATCTTAATGAAATTTTAACTGTAGGTTACTAGGACTGAAAGTACGGCGGGGATTGCCAATGGGGGAAAATGGGCCTATGGGTTCGAATTCTGGACCTTTTAATCGGTCCAAGGGCTAACGAACATATATAAAAAATCATGATAACTCAACAACTAATGACGTAATCTTCATCAAATTTGTGCTGTAGGTTACTAGTAATGAGACTAAGACGGGGATTGCGTACGATCGCGATTGGACCATGGGTTCGGAGCCTAGAACTTTTTGATCGAATTTAGGCCAAACCAGCATAATTCCGAAACCAATGAAGATAGAACCTCCAAATTTAGTGTCAGCGTGTCTCTTTCTATTTCCTAAGTGTCCTTGAAATTTGGGACAAATTGGAGTAGTGGGTTGAGGACCAGCCACACAGTTCCGAAGACCTTAAAGCATATTTTCGAAATTAATAAAGACAGTAACTTCAAACAAATTTAGAAGTTTCAAATTTGGCACATGGGTACTCTTTACTATTTCCTGTGCGGTTCCTCTAATTTTGGATCAATCAGAGTGGTGGTTCAGCACCCCTCTTAGACCCCCCAAGGTTTTAAAGCTTATCATCGAAATTAATGAAAATAGTAACTTAAAATTAAGATAGAACGTTCCAATTGTGTATAAGAGTTAAATAGTATTGAAAGTATGACGAGGACTGCATAAGGGCAAAATCGTACCATGGTTTCGGTTTCTGGAACCTTTGAAAAGTTCAAGGGCTAAAGAACATATATCTTGAAAACAGCATAACTCAAAAAATAATGCCGCTATTTTGATGAAATTTAAACTCTAGGTTACTATTAATGAAAGTATCATGGGAATTGGTTCTGGTCGAGTACGGACAATGATTTCGGATTTTAGAAGCTTTTGATCGATCTGAGGCCAAACGAGCATAATTACAAAGCCAAAGAATATATTTCCTATTTCAAGTTTTTTTGTTTCTTAATATTTTTAAATAGAAAAATTAGTAAGAATTTGTAAATAAATTAGAAAAGCAATTAGAAAATGTTTTTAGTATTATAAAGTTAATTTGGTTAGCTACGTCTTACGATCAAACTAATAACAGCTTTTATGGTTTTAAAATGACTTATGGACTTCCCATTTACTTTGAACCAAATAGGTGTAGGGTATTTCTAAGTCGGTTGACTGTTTCTTTACTTGTTTTTGGTTAAAATCGGACCAAGGCACAAATATCTATTTCTTCAAAACTAATTATACTACGCGGATGAAAATTACACACGGTTAGTTTTATAATGAATCCGGCAGATATATAAATTTTTAAAATGTTCCGGCTTCATTTTCGGGGAGCTGCCATACAACTTCTTTGCACCAATATGAATTTCTTCAAAACTAATTATACTACGGAGATGAAAATTACACACAGATAGTTATATAATGAAACGACCACTTATATGAAGTTTCTAAATGTTACGGTCCCATTTTCGGGGGGCTGCCATACAACTTCTTTGCACCAATATGAATTTCTTCAAAACTAATTATACTACGAGGATGAAAATTACACACGGATAGTTATATAATGAATCGGCCACTTATATGAAGTTTGAAAATGATACGGCCCCATTTTCGGGCAGGTGTCATACAAAGTTTTCAATTCAATAACTAATGAAGCTACGAGGTTAAAATTAAAATTGGGCAAGTAAAGTAATAGAGCAAGTTACTGCAAAGTTGGCATCACTCGCACCAACTTTTAGGGTGGATCAATTTTTTTTTTTTAGCAAAAAGTATGGGATAATGAGTGAAATCTTTTTTAACTATTTTACTTTTTCATATTTTTTTTGTAATATATATAATAGCATTAGGCAAATAAATAACGGTTTATTTTATTTTATACATCATAGTGGGTATGCCCGAGTATCTAAAAGTTGACAAAGGCAACTATAATCTTTCTCGTTTTTTTTTAGTTTGTCTGGTAAATTCATATAGTCAATACGTGCTGGACAATTTTTATAACCTGCTGCATGTTTTTCACTGCAATTTTTGCATTTGTAGTTCGATGGCTGATTATTATTCAAATTTTTATATAATTCACAGTCTGCTGTTTTACGGTTTCCAGCACAAACGCCACATGATGGGTCAATATAGCATTTCCCGTACCTTGACAGATAAAACATCTTGTTGGACCGGATGATTTTTTTATGTAATATTCTAGTGTCGCAATTGTGCTGTTAATTGCTTTATTTTTATCTCTTAATTTAGAAAGTTTAATCAAATTTCTTTACAGACATAGAAGATAAGTCGCTTTTTCTGTACATTTATATTTACGAATATTTAATTTTTTTATTTCAGTAACCTTGACGCTGTATTTCATAATTTCGCTTATAACCTCATTTATGTTGACGTGTTCATCTAGAGGAGTATAAAACTATCTTGGAAAGTATGTTTTAAAAATTAGAATTACTAAAATTTGTAACAAAAAGCTAATCAAACCATTAATGTTTTTAGTTCCTTTTTGTTTACATTAAAAACTATCAAATTATATGAACCTATATATATTTATATCATCACACATTAATATTTCTTTCGAATAACTTTGAGTTTTAATGAAAATTAGAATCACAGATAACAGGAAAATTATTTATGTAACTAGCAGATTTACCCGGCGTTGCCCGGAAGCTTGCAAATTGTATAAAAGCAAGATTTAGCCAATGTTTTGAAATACTACGTTGCTTATAAATGAAGACTCAAAAAAATATTTGTGGAGTTCCGTTAACCCATTGTGGCCCAACAGCTTTTTATACGTTTTTTCGTAGCTTTGCTATATATTGGAAATGATTTAACCGATTAACTTCAAATTTTGTATATGTGTTCCTCTTTGAAAATGAAGTTCACTCTACTAACAGATTGGAATTTGTTAACGCCGACCCGACGATTGTTCAAAAAAAAATTTGTAAGTAAATTACGTCCAATTTTTGAAAGTAGGTACAACTTCTTTGAATTAGGGGAATGCTTAAAAAAATGTTTTTTTGAGTTCTTTTACGAAAAAAAACTTTAAAAAACAGTTTGCAAAACAGTTTGATCGATTATCTCTAATTTTTCTATACGTGGTGCTTTTTGACAATTTGGTGCTCCTTGACGATAGAGTTGAGGATGGTAGGTTTCCGGCTAATAATGTTAACTGAATTAAAACGACTATAGGTCAAAAAAGTATAATAAATTTGCCATTATGTCATTATACTATGTCAATAGTAGTTTTCTTGAATTGCCAACGTTTGAATAAAATATAGTCGATGGTTTAGAAAAGGTTTAAAAATTTGCTTTTCAACTTATATTTTGTTTAGTACTTACCTGAAAGTAAGTACTACGTACTACGCTCTTCCCCTTTTTTTTATGATTTTATGAGAGAAATGTACGCTTCTTTTTTGGAAAAACTGTTTTAAAATACTATGTATTTAAGCATAATATATACGAAATTGAATTTTTTGATTTTTAGATTTCATTTGAAGAAAACTGCAATTTCACACTGAAATTTATTTTTAAAAAACAACAACTGCAAAGTAGATAAAAAACAAAGATTTACGAAAAAATGTGGAGAAGGAAAATGTTATGTTATTTAATTTTAAAGATATTTTTATTCGGATTCTTTATTAGCTTTATTTTTATTATTATTAATATTATCTCATTTAGCTTTTAACTACTTGAGACTATTTAAGGAGAAAAATTAGTCTTATTAATTAAGTGAGCTTTTGGAATAAAGGTTAACTTGCGTTAATACCAAAAATTTGAAAATTTCATTGAATCTTTGTTCAAAAATCGCAAACAGGTCAAAACCAAATTAACCCTGTGGGTTTTAATTAAAATGCTGGTACAGAATTTTCAGTAAAATTCTTTTAATCGTTTATGCTAATAAAATTTATAATAAACTTCATGGTGTCGTCGTGGAAAACGGGTTAATCGAACTTAACTAAAACTTTTTGCAGCCCCTCTTTTAGACTACAAAATAAACTTGTAAAATTGGACACAAATCAGAAACCCAAAATTTTTTGAAAGCCCGCCAGGCCGAAATGGGTTAATTTATTCCAACCAAATTTATATAACTAATTCCGGTTGCTAAGAGGAACATTTGTGCAAAATTTCAAGTCAATTGGTCAAACCGTTTTGACTCGACATCAAAAACATTGAAAAAGCCTAATTGCGCCTTCGTGCCTAAACGGGATAAGCGAACTCAACAAAAAATTGTGCCAAACTCTCTTTTCGACTGAGAAACCACCCTGTAAAATTGGACACAAATCGGAAACCCAAAATTTTTTGAAAGCCCTCCAGGCCGAAATGGCTTAATTTATTCCAAACAAATTTATACAACTAATTCCGGTTGCTAAGAGGAACTTTTGCGCAAAATTTCAAGTCAATCGGTCAAACCGTTTTGACTCGACATTAAAAACATTGAAAAAGCTTCATTGGGCCCACGTGCTCAAACGGGTTAACTGAACTCAACAAAAATTTGTGTCAGCCTCTCCTTTCGACTGCAAAATCACCTTGTAAAATTGGACATAAATCGGAAACACAAAATTTTTTGGAAGCCCGCCAGGCCGAAATGGGTTAATTTTTTCCAACCAAATTTATACAACTATTTCCGGTTGCTAAGAGGAACTTCTCTGCAAAATTTCAAGTCAATCGGTCAAACCGTTTTGACTCGACATCCAAAAAACGAAAAAGCTTAAAACTAAATACCAGAATTTTTCAAATTAAAAGAATTAAATTACTCGTATTAAAAATTGAATTATGTATAATATTTTTGGTACGAGATATTATTCTTAATTTTGACTCTTAATCCAGTAGACGTGTTTTAGTTCTTTCATTAATTCTTTTTGTACAAAATTTATATAAAAAATAAAATAAAGAAATAACTTTTTTTTTAAAAAACTGCTTAATTTCAAAATAGTGTCTTATATAAATTTAATTGTAATAAATGTTCCTTTAAAAATTATTATAACAAACTGCTTATAATAAAATTTTTTAAATTAACATTGATCTAAATATAACGTGCTATTACTAATACTAACTAACAAAAATTTTAATTTACTTGTTAAATTAAGTAATATAAAGAAGTTAACCAATTAATATTTACTAAAATAACATAACATACAAAAAAAAAACAAAAAATATTAAGTATCAAAATGGAGTGAATTAAATATGATATCCCTAACTATCACATTTAATTGACTCCATTTTCAGTATACGATGATACTAAAAGATGGAAAAAATGTACTATAATAAATTTCATAGACAATAGAAACACTTCCAACACAATTTTAAAACATTATAATAAACTTTCTAGTTCCTACTCAACAAAAAACACTTCTTTTAAATCCGTTGGCCATTCGATGATTTTAATAATCATACACAAAAAACATTTCCTATTCAAAACACATCAGGTAATAGTTATAAATACACTAACTTTACTAGAGGGGAACCTTAAAAGCCAGCTTCTTTTAATATTATTAATAATACTATAATACTAATAATAATAACATTAAAGGTAATAATAAAAAAAAATGATGATGATAATAATAATAATAATAATAATAATAATAATAATAATAATAAAAATAAAAATATTAATAATAATTTTAGTAATAAAAATGTAAATAGCAGATAGTACTAATAATGATAATTTATATAACGATAATATCAATGTTAAAAATAATTGTTAAAGCGCCTTTATTACCTCAAATTGTAAAAGTTACTCAGAAAAAACGCACTTTCCAGATTTAGAGATGAAAAAATTCTTTATGTGAGGCTATTTCTTGCATTTTTGCATGATAACAAAACTAATCGCGTAATTGAGGGTAAAACAAGAAAAAATTTACTTGTGTTGATACATAATGAAGCGTTACCATCAAATTATAAGGAATTATACAGCCTTTGTTTTAAGTATCACACTAAAATTGGTTTCACTTCCAAAAAGGTAGAAGAAGATTTTAGTGCTTTTCGTAGTCATTGCAATAGCAATTGCAATATGAGGGATAAGTTTAAAAAATTATTATTAAACGACTCCTTCGTAAATGGAAAAATTTTGGACAGTACTTGGTCGATGTATAGAAAAGATAACGATTATCTTGCTACAAATTGTTCCCGGGTAGGTAGGGTACTACTTGCAGTAAACAATACCTTATCTAGTGTGGCATTAATCTCAGGACTTACCACTCTTTCAATCACCAATTTATTAAAGTTAACTTAGGTAACAATTTTTTATAGTTTGGTATTGTTTACTTTCCTCCTAATTCTGTTAATTCCTCATTTTTTTGATATACCAGCAAGTTATATCGAATATGAATTATGATGATTCAATTATAATTTTTGGGGATTTAGTCGTCGTTCTTTATCTTTTATTATTGACGAATCTGATAATTTGTTACTACTTATATATAATTATAACAAGTGGTTAGATCTTGCATTCACGAATGCATATGATAAAGTTGTGGTAAAGATAGCTCATGATTCAGAAAACCTTTTTACTAAAACTTCTCATCATAACGCAATCATCTTCGAAGTTTCCACTGCTATACCACTTTTTACCAAATCCTAAAATAATATTTTTGTATATGACTTCCTTAGTGCATTAATAATTCTTTATCAGTAATCAGTTGGCACGACCAACAGGATATTGACTTAATGATCTCTCAATTCTATTCAAAGCTGTTTGAGATAATTAGCTCCTTTATTCCTAAAATTCGCAAAAAGGACAAGACAACTGAACTTTGACTGAACTTAGGACATTGCGTAACCAAAACAACAAACTAATTAAAAATTCAAAAGAGCCTAATAATGACTTATACTAAACATTGAAAAATTCAAGGTTATAAGTTTTAAACGTAAGAGATCTACCATTTCTTTCGGTTATAATATAAATATATATGTAAACCTTGAAAGGGTTAAAAGTTAGGGATCCTGTTGGAATCGGTAATACGTATTTGAAACAACTGAACCTTCATCTTCATTGAGTATACGATTTCCAGGGCAAACAAAATCGCTTTAACTAAAGCTTTTTATTGTTCCTTAGTACGATCTATTCTTGAATAAGGTAATATTGTGTAGGATTCCACATTTTAAATACATTCTGATAAAATAGAATCCGTGCAAAAGCAATTTTTCTTATTTGCTTTGAGAAATCAATATAATCCTTGAGATTATTAAATTCTGCCTAGCTATCTCGTAAGACTTAATTCATTAAATATCTTAACTTTATCCTCACGCAGGTAACTTCTTTCTTCCTTTACTTTTGACGAAAACATTGACGTTCAGTTTTTAGCAGATAATTTTAAAAGAAACAATGGGGAAATACGAGAAGCACTAAATATTTGGTTGAAAATACTCATAGAACTGAATATGGAAAAAATTCACCAATAAACAGATGTTGCATTGCATTCAATAAAGTCAGCTGTTTTCAATACAAATTTCTAGATACATTTTTAAACTTAAATTAAAATTAAAATTTCTTAATGACCTAAGACAATAATTTTAACCTTCAATATATTATATTACACTTCAAGTTCACATTATTTTATAATTTTGTTATTTTTAATATTTTTATTCATAAGAATTTTAAACGTTTTGCAATAGATAAATTAATTCGAAAATTTTTTTAGTATTATAAAATTAATTTCATTGCAATCAAACATAAAATAATTAAAGCTTTTATGGTTTTAAAATGATTTATGGACTTCTAATTAAATTTGAACCAATTTGGTGTAGGGTATTTCTAATTCGGTTATACCATTGATTAAGAATTATATATAGATAAACATTTTCATGTTAAAAATTTGTATGAAACTTTTTTCGCATATTTTTTAAAATTCATTCAAAATCGTTGGCACGATTTAAATGTATTGTAACTATTTCTATTTTATAGTATACCCTTTATTTTTATTCTCTCAAAATTTTTCACTCTACATAGTACATGTAACATGATTCAAGAATATGAATACTATGACACTAAAAAAAAGAAAAAAATCGAATAAGAAAAAAAACGAGGAAGTGTGTAGTAGAGTAGATTGTGTCAACTCTGGGATACCCGTATGACCATAGTATAAACATTATAATATCATCCGATTAATTACTTTTGGCAAAATTTCAAACACACAGCTTTATTAGGTGTAGTGTAATGCTCATATAAAAGAAGGAGTTGTATGGCACTTACTCGAACCCTTTGCAGTAGACCAACCAACTTTTCCAGTAACTTTGGCCATTACACTTAACTACTTTTGGCAAAATTTCAGATACCCAGCTTTAATAAGTACAGAGTAATGTTCATATAAAACAAGAAGTTATATGGCAGCTACCCGAGCCCGTTGTGCAAACTGGCTGAATTTCAATGGTGATGACGGTTTTTTTTTAAAAATCCGATTTGTTGAAAGTTCCAGAATCCTAGCTCCTTTAATTTTTGAGTTATCGTGATTACGGATGGACAGACGCACGGACATACATAGCCAAATCGATTTATTTTTCAATTCTGATCCGATCTATACACTTGAGTCTATATCTACCCCCCCCCCCCCCCCCCCCTACTTCTCTGCGTCATAAACGTAATGGCAAATTTAGTATACCCTTTTGACAAATAGTCATACTAGTATAAACAATGATTTTTTCATTCATAAATTCATAGTTCATTTTTTCGAATTGATTTCGTTTTTTTCTAAAAAATTATTTAATTTTGTATGTACTTGCGTACATACCTATATAGATATGTATGCATATAGAGGTTCTAAAATAATTAGTTTAAAATCTAACTTTATAGATCTCAATAACAAATAACCTTTATGAATATTTGAAGGTGACCAAATATTTTATTTTCAATTTCTTATGAGGTTTAAGTTGTAACGAGAAACTTTTTGTTTTGATTTTTTCATTTTTGTTTAGATAAATAAATTTTTCTAAAACTTGCAAAGTGCATAATTGTGAATGGAATCTATGAAATTTTATAAAGTGTTTATGTATAGATGTATGTAGGTATGTATTCAAATTTCTATTTCTAAATTCTTTAATCTTTAGAGGTTTTTTGTTGAATTGAGATCAATTGTAATTTTGTTTTAACTGAAAATTTCTAAATTATCTAAATTTTCAAAATCTTATTTATTATGGCATTGATAACAAAAAAGTATATAAAATACTTAACCTGAATGGTGAGGTGGTGCGGAAAAAAGAAAATAACTTCTTATAAGTAGGTATTAAAATAAATAAATTCAGAGAAAAATTATACACCTAATAAATCATAAAAGAAATGATATCAATATGTTATTGAAATCTATAAATTTAGACTTTAAAATAATTATTTTAGAACATTTTATGCATAATAAGATTTTGAAAATTTAGATAATTTAGAAATTTTCAGTTAAAACAAAATTACAATTGATCTCAATTCAACATAAAACCTTTAAAGATGAAAGAATTTAGAAATAGAAATTTGAATACATATCTACATACATAACACATTATAAAATTTCATAGATTCCATTCACAACTATGCACTTTGCAAGTTTTAGAAAAGTTTATTTATCTAAACAAAAATGAAAAAATCAAAACAAAAAGTTTCTCGTTACAACTTAAACCTCATAAGAAATTGAAAATAAAATATTTGGTCACCTTCAAATATTCATAAAGGTTATTTGTTATTGAGATCTATAAAGTTAGATTTTAAACTAATTATTTTAGAACCTCTATATGCATACATATCTATATAGGTATGTACGCAAGTACATACAAAATTAAATAATTTTTTAGAAAAAAACGAAATCAATTCGAAAAAATGAACTATGAATTTATGAATGAAAAAATCATTGTTTATACTAGACATCTGCACAATTGTATTCAAAAGCGCTTTCAAATCATTCTATAAAAGGGAAAACTTTTCATATTCGGTTTTGAAAGCTTTCAAACCAAATGCATTCATTACAAATGATTATAGAATAGAGTAAATGAAATACAAAATTATTGTAGAATAAATAGAATGAATATGTATTTGATTTATTATGTGTGCCCGAAATAGAATATTTATAGTATTTGTATTTATATACCGAGTACACCAAATATAATAAAAATATTTATAGTATTTGTATTTATATACCGAGTACACCAAATATAATAAAAAAAAATTTAATATGTAGTACGTATAACCAGTATGTATTATATCGATGAGTAATATGTAGCTTTGTTTGTTTTGCCACTGCTTTGTTTGTTTTTTATCTTCTTTTTGTTTTCTTTTTTTCTTTTTCTTTGTCATTATATTTAGAGTACTCGGTATACTTGGTGTATTTTAAAGATTTGGAGGAATTGAAATTTGATTTTCAAGACATCAAAGTATTTATGAAAAAAAAGCTTTTCAATTTGTTATTTGAAATAAAACGAATAAATTAAATATAGTTAAGTTTGAGTATATACCATATTTAAAGCTTTGAGAACGAATGTATTGAATTAGAGTACAGTATTTGAATATATTCGATAATTTTAATAAAGGAATATATTTGTGCAGATCTCTAGTTTATACTAGTATGACTATTTGTCAAAAGGGTATACTAAATTTGCCATTACGTTTATGACGCAGAGATATAGAGTCAAATGTATGGATCGGATCAGAATTGAAAAATAAATCGATTTGCCTATGTATGTCCGTGCGTCTGTCCATCCGTAATCACGATAGCTCAAAAATTAAAGGAGCTAGGATTCTGGAACTTTCAACAAATCGGATTTTTAAAAAAAAACCGTCATCACCATTGAAATTCAGCCAGTTTGCACAACGGGCTCGGGTAGCTGCCATATAACTTCTTGTTTTATATGAACATTACTCTGTACTTATTAAAGCTGGGTATCTGAAATTTTGCCAAAAGTAGTTAAGTGTAATGGCCAAAGTTACTGGAAAAGTTGGTTGGTCTACTGCAGAGGGTTCGAGTAAGTGCCATACAACTCCTTCTTTTATATGAGCATTACACTACACCTAATAAAGCTGTGTGTTTGAAATTTTGCCAAAAGTAATTAATCGGATGATATTATAATGTTGACACAATCTACTCTACTACACACTTCCTCGTTTTTTTTCTTATTCGATTTTTTTCTTTTTTTTAGTGTCATAGTCATAGAATTACTAGTACTAGAATGGCAATAGAGAAAAAATTTTCAGACAAATTTCAAAATTTGGTACGTGTACCGTTTGTATGTATTTACTAGTTTCTCCGCGATTCATTTTATTTTGAAAGTGAAATATAAAAGAAACTTTTAAGTACGATTCAAGTAAGATTTCAAAGTTAAAAGTAAATGATAACAAATTAGAAAATATTATATTCAAAAAATTTTTGTGTTGTTATGCTTTTTGAAGTTTTTTAATAAAACATTAAATTAAATAAAGGATTATTAAGATGGGGAAAAAAGTGTTGCTTAAAGAATTTTTGTTATTTCTTGAGGTTTTACAAATTTCAGCCGATTTTTTTTAAATTATTTTAAAGGTATTTTCCTTTTGGTTTTTGCTCTCCATTTTTCATTATTATTAAGTGACCGTTCTGTAAATTTACCAAAACATTGTCTATTTTTGAATAGAATCAATTTGAAAATCATATTGTAATGCTAAAATTTTTAAATAATAAGTAAAATTTTTATTGAATAAAAAAAGGGTAAAGAAAAAACCTTTTAATTCTTTATTCGGAAACGTTAAGTTATTTGAAACAGAAATCAAAACCCTCCTTACGGTTAACATAAATGTAGATTTCATATTTGCAAAAGGTTCGTTCATATTTAAAAATGGCTAAAAATGTTTATATATTCACAAGACTATAAATACTTTTTGTTTTGTTCAAAAAATTATGATTTGTTTTTGATTTACTTATTTTCATTTCTACGATGAATAAATACCTCAAGATAAATCAAAATATATATGTAAGTTAATTAAAATTAAACTAAAAATATACTTGTTGGAGATTCCATTATTTTAAAAATAATTGACTGCAATTTGTTCAAATATTATTCAAATTTTTTCCTTAATGTTTTGTTCAATTATATATTTAATATTAAAAAGTAAATATTTAAAATAAAAGTAAATTAAATCAAATAGTAAATATCTTTATTCGAAATAACTTACAATATACAAACTGCCCAATCCAAATGCATTTCTATGTAAAAATGTAAACAAAAAAACTAATGAGAAACTGCCTAATAAACATTCTCATTTACTTAAATATAAGCAATGACAGATGAAGTAGCCGTACCATTTGTATACGCATACGAAATTGCATATGTATTTTTTTGTCTGAATACCTCAGGATAGGAAATCACATTAGAAGAAAAGAGTCGGGAACATTCTTTTGCCATTCTAGAACTAGTAATTCTATGGTCATAGTATTCATATTCTTGAATCATGTTACATGTACTATGTAGAGTGAAAAATTTTTGAGAGAATAAAAATAAAGGGTATACTATAAAATAGAAATAGTTACAATACATTTAAATCGTGCCAACGATTTTGAGTGAATTTTAAAAAATATGCGAAAAAAGTTTCATACAAATTTTTAACATGAAAATGTTTATCTATATATTATTCTTATTCAATGGTTATACCGATATACTGTTTCTTTACTTGTTTTTGTAACTATATGACATCATTAGAATGGAAATAAAAAGTAACGTTTAAAATTTAAAATCTTATATTTTTTGGGGTAAACTAAAACCTGTAAACTAAAACGATCTCGAGCAAAATGATATTTAGAAATTAACACTTTCTTTCAAAAAATTTGCCAATTCCATATTTTTGTACGTAGTTTTTGCCTTAATCTGTAAATAACAAAATAGGATGTAAAAGGAAAATATTTGTTTTTCAAACAAATACATTCAATTTAAAAAAAAAAAATTTATATTTATAAAAAATATACAAATAAAATAAAATAAAATTGTCATACACATATTTTCAGCATTAATCTCTTCTTCACTATCATTATCACGACTCCATTCATCATATTGATTAGTAGCTGATTGATTGATTTGTTTGAATTAAATCCCATATTTCAGTCATTTATATAAAAATATTTTCGTCGTACGGTCGATCACTAATTGATAAATATATCTCATTAAAATATTTAACCTGCTGGCGAAGTTTATGGAAGTAATTAAATTAAGAAACATAACGGTTAAATTTTTGTGAAACCCATATTGATAAATCATTCATATTTTTTTCATAAAATTCTTTTGAAACTTCATCGTATTAGGAAGTTGTTCTGGAACGATATATCATTGGGGTACTAATATTTTAAAGGCTTCAATTACTCCTAATATAGAGTTTGATTTAACAAAAACATTACAAAAACTTAGATCTTGAATCCGGTTCTGAACTGAAATTAAAGCAAATACTTACTTATTTTGAACACAATATGTAAATTCTAGTTAGCAGGTACAAATCCAATTCAAACCCCTCTTTTTCAAAATCTTATTTTTACCAAATCTTATTTTTTAAAATCTAATTTATCAAAATCATAAATTACGTTTTTACAAAATCTTATTTTAAAAAATTTTGGAAGACAAAATTTGGTTTTTTTTGGGAAAAAAACCCACATATACCTACCTACGTATACATATTCTGGAGACTGGAATAAAAGAATATCTTAGTTTTAAAACCAACTCAAACCCCTCTTTAATGACAATCTTGCATATACATATGTATTGAATTTTGAATAGATCTTTTAAATACCCGCTAATTCATAAATTATTTATTTATTTATAATAAATTTTATTACTAGGCTATGAACAAAATAGGTTTTATAAGCCTTTTTCATACAAAAATATTTTTTGTTTTTTTAAACATTACTGAAATTTACAAAATTTTAAATTTTACTAGAATTTTGATATTTTACTTTTACGTTTTTAATAATTCTAAGACTATATATTCTAATAGTGTCATTTATAGAAATTCATATAAGTTAAACATTTTCATAAACTTTTGTTTAAGTAATATTTAATTCAATCAAAAATATTTAAATATTATTGTTAAAATAATATTTAATTCAATCAAAAATATTATTTTATTTTATAAAGGTACGTATAAAATACTACTCTAGACATTAAACTAAATTTTATACTACACAACAACTTTTTTTTTAAAACTGTACTACTTAAATAAAACTTTATTACCCAGAATGTGGTACTTCTTTTCCTTCCTATTAAAACTTAGTTTTAATTTGAACTACATACCGAATTCACTGAAAAATTTTAAAATTATGGCTGATTTTTTGACATTGTGGCGGTGATTCTTATACTAAAAAAATCTTTGAATATATTTTGCTGTAAATATATTAAACATTTCGAGTTGAAAGCTGAAAATAAAATAAAAATATTTTGACGATTATTTCATAGCTAAAACTCTAAAAGATAATTGATGAGAATTTACCTAAAAAAAAAACAAACATTATACCAAAAATTTTTTAAGAAACGTCATTTGAAAGAGCTGTCTCTTAAACATATTTACAATGTGTAGTAACACATTTAAATATTTTCGATATCCAGGCCTTTGAAAGAATTAATTTTGGTTTTGGATTTTAGAGTTGGATTCAAAAACAGGGTTTTTGCTTTTTCCGTAATATGGCTATAATATGGATGACATTTTGCAAAAACGTGATTTACAATTAAAATCAAATTATTTTTTCATATATTTAATGCAAAATTATAATTTTAAAAATTTAAATGTAGTAAAAATAAGATTTTGTAAAAACACGATTTTATTAAATAAGATTTTGAAAAATAATCAGATTTCTTACCAACACATCACCACGCTTTTCGCTTGATTTAATAACTATATTACCTAAAAATATAAAATAGAATTTTTTTGATACTTACATATTCTAATTTAATTATTTTATTCCGTTATTCAGCCAAGGCACATGGCAATTTGCATACGTTGCATTGACGTCATACTGACGTAATCGGTTAAAATCCTTTATGCACCAAACCGGTTTCTTAAATATTGTTGTCAAAAAAAAACCGGTTTCATTGCAACCAAATTTTACTTGTAAGACTCGATGTACTAACCAACACAAACAAAAAAATGATTTTTTTTTTCTTTAATTTTTTTGTTGTTTTTCTTTTTTTTTCATTATTTAAAAATTTTTGAACTGTGCGCATCTTAAACAAAAAAAATTTGAGACCGGACAAAATATAAAATATTTCTGGTATTGGAAATTGATAAAAATCAATATAAGATTACCATATTAGGTTTTATTTCTATTTGTTATTTTTTATCTTTTAAACTACATACTAAAAAAAAACAAAAATGAACAAATGTATGTATTTGTATTATATTCAATACAATATAAATATATTTTGATTGATAAAATATAAAATTTAGTTAAAATAAATAATAGCAAAAAATAATTAATGATATAAAAGACAATTAGTTTAAGGAACAGATTTAGAACCTAATTTTAAAATTGTATAATTATGAATGTTTGCTCAGTCCTACAGATGTTAATTAAAATAATAATCCATTTTTAAATGACCTAGATATGATATAAGTAAAATAAAATTACCTACTTACTCAATGTAAAGAAAAAATTAAATTTCTTATATTATCTACAAATCCATTTTTTTATTTAGGTAGCTACAAACCTTTTTTTTGTATATGAATAAAAAATTACAAAAACAATTTTACACATACATTCATAAGTTCATAAATTGATGATAACTGATAACAGTTGAAACTACAACTTACAACACTCTCGTGTGGCATTGAGCAATATTCACTTACGTTGTAAGATTACGTCAATGCAAGTGTTTATCACCACTCATGTATGGATAGGGATTGAAAATCACTTTTCTTATTGACCGTCGCATAAAATGTATTAGCAAGTATATTGTTCACTGTGGATTCACAAAGATTTTTTTTTAAGCTGCTTTTTGGTCATCAGTGAATTTGACGTAAAACTTACACCGATATTTTTTATAAAACATTACAAAAATTTCATATTGTCATTTGTCATTTTAATACCAGTTTTACAAATTCCGCCATTTTGACAGTGTGTTTTTGTTATGCTGTGTTAAAAAAGGTGTTATTGTAAATATATATTAAGACTAAATTTTAGTTAATACTTATAAGCAACTCGTGGCAGTAAAGTTAACATTAAATAAAGTTTGACCGCTAGCTGAAATTAATTCTTGGATACTACTATTGTAAATCCATGATACAATGTAGCAGTTTATGGAAACAAGGCTTATGGAAACTCGTTTGTTATGCGCTTGTTGAAACTATCAAATATCCCGCCTAATGTGTTCTCTAAAGTTGGTAATTCGTATGTGTAATAAGAAGAATATTAACATCTTTTTTCTTAATATCCCTCCAAAATTTCCCTATCACCCCTAATCCAAAAATCCCTAATAACCTACCCACAATCCCAAAATCCGTCCATATCCCCATCCCTGTAACCAAACTGTAAATATGTATAACAGGTTCCTTCCTAAAGTTTGGTAAAAAGGTGTTAAAAAGGGTGTGGTTTTGGTGTGTTAAAGTCTCACACTACCCAAAAAAACACAGTTTCAATGAAAGTCTTTCGAGCGTTCCATTCCCTCATAAAAAAAGGATATCAATTGAATTTGTCAGGTTTAGAGTATTGCAAAATTATAATTAGTAATATAATTAATTAAACATTTAAATATAATTAATTAATAAATATTGGTTAAGACATTAATTTAAACTGAATACCGAATGTCACTCTCTTCCACCCACCTGTTTATGAAAAACAAAGTTAAATATATTAAGTTAAAAATTTTAGCCAGATCACTTTTTTTTTTAACACATTTAATAAATAATATAATATTTTTACATTTAAATTAATTTAGATTTTAAGCGTAGATGGCATTGTTTTTCGACACAATGTTGCTAAACATTTTTATTAAACAGAAATCAGTTAAGTGGTGGCTGGTTCGACTCTCTAAAGTTAAATTTTAATTTGGGTTATTATATTGACATTTCATTTTTCCAATATGAAATTTTAGAAAAAAATTTAAGAATTAATAGTAGTCAAATGGAATATAAATATTACAATATATTAATTTTTATTAATATATTTGAAAAATTAAAACTTAATTAAAAAATGAGGTGATAAAAAAAGTGTTCTCAGTTTTCTCAGTGATAAAAAAGAAGTGAAAATTTAATTGAGATCATTTTTTTCTTTAATACTAATTATTTGTTCAATAAAAAATTTTTATTCGTGTTGTTTTTGGTGCTCAGTTAAATAAAAATTTTTTTTTAAAAATAACAAAATTTAACTAATAAATTTTGTAGATATAAATATATAAATTTATATATCAGGAATTGTGTGGAAACACGGGACGTATGTACTACGCTATGTCAAATAATTTAAAAGCGTAACATGTAGGTAATGAAAAAATATGCAAAATTAGGAAGTATTGCTTTACGCTTTGAAATTAAATTTTTTTAATTATCTTTATATATAACGCCGTTGGTATCATGTTCAGTCATCAGTATCGAAATTTATAGTTATTTCATATTTAAGTTCAAATTATGTGTGAAAAACCGCTTTCAGCTTTATGCACTGAAAAATCAAATATTAAAAAATCTTGTAAAGGCTTAATAAAACCGACTGGATGTATCACAGAATTTCTGAGTGGGAAGAAATGCAATATGCAAGAAGAAATTCAAAATTTAAATCATTTTGAAAATGTTAAAAATAAGAATTTTTCAATAAAATTTGATGAATGTGGAAAAACAGAAAAAGAAAAATTAATTTCTAAAAATTTTAATTCACTTCCTCTCTTTTATTATGTGGTAAGTTATTTTTATTGCTCTTCAAATTCACTTTTACTATTATAATTTTTGGGGTGTTCAGTACAAAATGTCTGAATTTACATCATCATAAATTTGTTGAAATTTTTTTTTTTGTGTTTACTTAGATTTGACAGTACATTTTTAATTTAGTATAATATTACAGCATCTCTTTATTATTTTAAATACATAACAACTTGAATCAAAATTAAATTCATAATTTTTTTTTTATTAATACAAAGCAATGAAACGAAAACAAAATAAAATGTTAATACAAAATTTAAACATATTTCATTCGCAAGATAAATATCTTGTTTTTTTATGTTCACAGTAAGTAAGTAAGCTAGGCAGCCGTTTATATTAAACTTAAAAATTTGATCCAAAATGTTATAACGCTAATCCCTTTTTCTTTCTATAAGAAATATCTTGCTTGCTACCTTCTTTTTCTTTAGTAACGTAAATTAATTAAACTAATAATATATTATAAGTACTTATGTAGTTTATTTTGATTTTAGCTTTTTCCTTAAGTAAAAAAAAAAACATCAAAAAGTTAAGTTCGAATTTGTAGCTGTAGAAATTGTAAAATATTAATTTCAATAAGTGCTTTCCCTTTTATACTAAAACATATTTAAAACAAAATTAATTTTACATACTCATAAAATAAATAAAATTATAATAAAATTATGAATAAAATTTTTAATTTTGGGAAATCCACAATTAACATTTAACTGTTTCCAGTTTCTTTTAATTTCATGTTGTACCAAGTGTTACTTTAGTAGAAATTATCTTGGAACTAATATAATAAATTATTAATTTCTAATTAAATTTTTACTACTCATTAGGTATAATACCGAATACATAAGACACAATGTTGGTGGGGAAACAACATCTTATCAAAACGAAAATAAAATATATCTATTCTCACGAGATTTTAAAATTCAAAAAGCTTGTATGTTTTTTAAATTTCATGTTTCTATTCGTTTTGCTATATTTTAATTTGAAAATTAAATAGGTATTTGCAAAGAAAAACAGAAAAAATACCAACTATTGTACTTATAACAAGGTCAAATACATCCAAGGCTATAATTTTTTGCTTTTTATTTTAAACAAAAAATTTTAAATTGGCTAGGTAGCATTTCGTACCCTAAACAATACTTGATTGTGATTCAGAAAGTTTATGATATTTGAATGTAAAGTACACATACGTTTGCTAATTAGTACCTACAAGTTATTTAATTGCAAATAAAATTTTCTTTTATACGTATATGTACTTGTTTTTAATTTTATGTTCTTTATTGATATTTATTGATATAATCCAGTTTTGTAGTTTATGTTATTTTAAATTATAATTAAATTCATCGAAAACTGTAAAATTCCTTTTGTAAAATAAGGAAGTTTTAGTTTCTAATTAATACATATTTTATCTTTCGAAATTTATTTTATTTGAGAGTTATTTTAAAAGATACAATTATATAATAGTAGAAGTCCAGTATACTTATAAAATGAAAATTCGGAAGGAATGAAACAATGAAATTAAACGGGGAAATGGCCAAAAAATGATTCCATATTTAGTAATATTAAGTATTTCAACATATTTAAGACTCTCCAGTAAATGTCGCTCACATAGTGAACCATCACAATAAACAGAAAAGTTGTCATTTAAAAGGGTTAGAGTGTTAGTAAAATGATGATACTTTACTATTAGGAAAGCTACAAAACAAAATTAGCACTATATTAGTAACTCAATGTTAAACATGTTTAAAAGTTATACATGTAAAAAAAAACATTAAAGACCCATGCTAACACCACTGAGCTAAGTATTGCAAACATGCAAGTTAAATTATAAATGCGAGAACTACTCATGCTCACTTAAAGTCTGCTTTTTTATGGGTTGATCTTTTAGAAAGTAATAGTATTTGATAGTCGATTCAGCTTGAAACGTGAAAAGTCGTAACCTTGAAAAGTATACCCATAATACTCATAATTTTGCATTTGCCAACATTTAATCTATTTGTATCCAAATATCATTCAGCTAGTCAAACTTAATCTTGATTTCCTATCTCTCCTAGCTCTCTTGATAAGGTTAAGTGTTATAGTGAGCTTATTTAAATTAACACAATAATACATGATAAATTGGCAAGTTTAGACATTTTGATTATTTATTAATAATCATCAATATTAAATGGCTTTGGTCTAAAACTAAAAATTTTTATTTGCTAATAATATTTCCTCCAGTTCTGAAACAATCTTTATTGATGAACTATATTCCTTATATTTACAGTTTTTAGTTCAGACTATGGAAATAGTTGGACATTCCCTAGTAATTTAGTTTTTGGTCAAATTAATTGCTATCACTCTCTTTTGGATATATTCTGAGAATTATCCAAAATTTGATTTTGCCAAAACTGATATTCCTTATCTAAACTTCCTGTTTAGTTCGCAAACTTGCTTACACAATTTTTATGAACAAATATCAATTTGCTTTCGGTTAGCAATTCCCCTAAAAACTAATAAAAATTGTATGTACTCTAAACCATGGTCAACAAGGGAATTGCGATTGTAATCCCACCTAAAAGATATCTAGAATCGAATTCAATTGATTATTTCCATATATTTACTACAAAACAATTTTCTACAAAAAATTCGAAGACCTGTTTCAACCTATATATAAAATATGCTGCCAATATGGAATTGCAATTTTATTCTAGTCCGCAAACAATATCTAATGACTCGCAGATTATCTCCAATTACTTTACCACATTGTAATCAAAAACATACAAAAATGGTGATTACGTTTCTTATAAATTATACATTAAGAATCTAATTACAAAATCTTTTCGTTTTAACATAAGAACAATTATTTTAACAACTGATGTTATTATGCCACTACTACTACTACTACTACTTTATCTTTGAGATGATTACTCACACGTCATGATGGAATCCCACCATTTATCCTCAAAAATTGTGCCCAACAATTGGTAGACCGTCTTTGAAATTTTTAAATTTATCTAAGTATTCAAAGTTTGACTTTTCTAGAACCATGGAAATGCTCCTTTTTAAATCCAGTTTTCAAAAAAGGGGCTCGCAGCAAAATAATTAATTAAAGATTTATTGCAAAATTGTCAATTTTTTCAAAACTTTTCGGAAAAATTATTCAGGAATATTTTGTTAACTATTGTCAACCATTTATCCCTGTACAAAAACATGGATTTCTAAACAATGGAAACCAAGAAGTAGGTGGACGTTGTTAAGCTACTGCCTTACTGGTAGTGGAAATCTAATTCCTTTTAAAATTATAATTCAAAAGCATAAGGCTCTAGGATTTTCAAGAAATATTTTAAACTGGCTATCGTCATATCTGTCATTTAGGTCGTATCAAGTTTTTTTTTTAGGTCAACCACTTTTGGAACTTATATTGCAAACCCAGGTATCCCACAAGGCAGCCATTAAGTCCTTTATTTGTAATAGTTTCTCTACAGTCACACCGTTTAGTGGCGGACATTTTGTTCGTTCAGCAAATTATGTTCGGCGAAATTATCTGACCCGATATTCGTGAAAAAATTAAATTAAGGGATAATCCTAACAGAACTGTTGAACTCTTTTGCATGGCACACCTTTCGAAAAATTACCGGAAGTTTGAACTTATTACGCGAATGCTAAGAGAGACCAAGTCATTGTCCGAGCTTTTGGTATTAATGTTAACAAACTAACACTAAAATCATACTTTACGCGAGCATCAACGTTAATAGTGGTTTGGGTAAAAACTAACTACATTAGTCTGAAAGCCGCATGTTTTTTTCTCATATTACCAGTTGGAATCATGGTCCATGGTTTTTTTTTGTTTTTTGGTTAAATAAATTACCATTTTTTTTATCATTTATTAACCTACTAACACATATAAATGATGAATTAACCGTTAGTGATAGTTCTTCAAATGAACATATACAACTGAAGCTTGTATTAAGCTAAATTTCTGAAATTAATACACGATTGTTGTTCCCATGCGCCACATAGATTCAGATCATGTTGCAACCACTCAAAATCCTGAGGTGAAGTTATAGTTTTGCATATAATGGTATCATCAGCAAAACTAAGAAGATGTGAATGGGCTAAACTTTGGGGACATAGTTTCAACATAGGTCGAAACTTCGAAAATTAAAGAACTTAAACGGCTCCCTTGTGGGACTCTCAAGTTTTCGACCAAGTTTCAGAAACTATACAGATATAAAATGGACTTGATAAAACCTTATGACAGATAAAGTGATAGCTATTTTAGGCTACGATTTGAACATCCTAAAGCTTTATGCTTTTGAATGGTAATTTTATAAGGGATTAAATTGAAGGCCTTACTGGTATCAGTAAATACCATGTCTACTTGATTTTAGTTTCCATAATAAATTTCCATAATATGTTTTTATATAAAACTAAGTATATTAATAAGAAAAGAAAATCTATTAGAATAAATAAGTATTTAATGATTTACTTATTATTTTTTTTTTTTTGATTTTTTTCAAACTACTTATGAACAACAGAATTTTAACTGAATTTTTGTTTTCATTTTTATTTTATCTTTGATTAAGTACCAAAATATCAAATTTTATTATTTTATAAAATGTAACGTCCCAGTCTTCCAGTTTATTTTTATCTGTGTAGTCCCGATAAAATCTTACGAGAACTTCAACAAATATGAATCTTTTCAAGTCATCATCTAATCTTAGTGCATTGGTTCTGATTTTATTAGTTATAGATTGATCAGTACTATTTGCTGTTAGAAAGTTAACATATTTTTGGAGTAATCTTTCCATTTCATTTCCATTTTCTCTTTCTTGAAAATCTTTTATATTACGTAAACCCACAAAAAACATATCAATTACACATTGCTTTTTTCCTATTAACAATTTAATTAACAAATATTATGATATATCATATTAAAAATGAAAAAATTAATTTTACCTTTATGTTTGACTAATCTTACTCTAAGTGGAATCGCCTCTTTGATGTCAAATTCTCGGAATCGCACCATTTGTAATCTAGGATCATTTTCTGATAAAAATCTATCTCTTGTAATTTGGCTCAAACCAATGGGAGTTGTATAATCAACAATTTTGTCAATTTGATTCGTTCTAATTAAATCAGTCAGTAGCACCGCTGCCTAGAAAATGTATTTATTTTTATTTGCTAATATTTTTCAAACTAATATAAACCTTCGTACTCCCTTTGATAAAATTTCTATTTGAAAATTCCCAATCCCAGAAAAGTTTAAGTAAAAGTAATTTAATTCTAATTTTAATATAAATAAATGGATTTTGAACGTAATACAATTTCGGAGTTTTTTGGTATTTACTTTGTTCAGTGCAAAAATTTCTACAAACTGTTCCATCTTCATATGCTTGAAATTTATTTGAATAATTTAAATTTGGAAAATATACTGCTTGAATGTTTCCAAAATTACATATAGAAATGTAATTCAATAAAATATTGTTTTTATCTAGTGTAAAATATGTTCTAAATTTCGGTACTTGAAGTAATTTTGATGTGGCATTGCTAATCATTTTTATTGGAAATTTAGACGGTATAAAACGAAAATTGTATTTTATAATTTAGAAATAATATTTTGATTTTACACGAAAAGAATTATTTTGAACAAAATATTTTTTACGTATTATTGAAAAAAAATAAAAATTATTTAAAATAATTATAAGATTATCGTAGTTTATTAACAAACGCTTTATAAAACTTATTTGCATTAGTTAAAAGGTACAGTTACCTGAGTTTGTTACATTGCAAGCAGTTTTATTATTTTTAACAGTTTACCTGTCTTTTTTTATTGTAATAATAAAAATTATTTTTAACCGATTTAAGATTAAAATTTACTGTGAAGTTTTTTATTTATTTATTTTCTTCTATGCAAGAATATACCTATTCTAGTCATGTCATGCTGGTTACTTGTAAACATTGTTATGAGTTCATTCAGTAGTTAAAAAAATATTAAGTTTTAAAACTCGGCTTTTGTAGTTATTTGAAGAAATAAAATTATGTTTTAATTTATAAAAACAAATTAAATAGCAAATAGTGTAAAAAAAGATATATAGACCCTTCCTGTAGTTAAAAAAATATTTTTGTTTTAAAACTTTGTTATCATTCTAATATTTTCTTGGTATTTACGAAAATCACATTTTGTTTTAATTTTTTAAAAAAAATTATAGCATATAAAAAAAATAAATTATGTACTTTTATAGAGTGATCTTAGTCCTAATAGCGGACCTACAGGACAACCTGTAATGGAATGTCCACTAAGGCAACCTGTTAGTGGAAGCAGCTACTATCACCATCATTATCATCACATTCCGGATCAAACAAAATCGTTGCAAGAATTACAAAATGAAGTTGGAGCTCTTCTTGAATTTCGAAATTTAGTGATTGAAACGTTTCCTGATTTAAAGAACAAAATGGCATCAATTTCCGCTTCTCACACATTAACAGCCGGTTCTGGAACAAATTCCCCATTTGTTTCTAGGTGGTGAAAACTATTTAATTTGATCTTTTTGATTTGTTCAAATATAATTTTTAGTATAAACGTGAAATTTTTTTTCTATTCATTAAAAATATATTTCTTTAGACTTGAATGGGAACCAGGAATACGAATAAAAAGAAAATTAGTACAATTAAAAGATTCATCATCATCAATTTTTGCTGAAGGTGGAGCTAATGAGAGTACCATAAATTCGGCACCAACTCATGTAGAGTTGTCATCATCATCCCTTACGCGCAGCCGAAGTAATTCTCATAGTGGTAAAAAAGAGCCAAAAAGTGGTGAAGGAAATGGTAGTGTTGTTATACAAGATTCAGGTTTTTCGACTGAAACAAGCTCTTCAAAAGAAGCTCATAGTGCTTCTTCAACAACAGGTGCTTTACAGGTAATTTTCTTGATTATACTTAAAGATTTGATTTTTAAATAAATAATATATTACTAAACTATATATAATAAGATTTATTTTATGTCTTAAGTTATTTCGAATATCACATTAATTTTGTTTTAATATAATTTTTAGGGAACTGTAATATTAAATAGATTACCACTAAATGAACTTGATGATGAACTACTCAATTTATTAGATGTAATTCATAGAAAAAGTAATAAAATTAGAGATGAAATTGAAGGGTTACAAAATAAAGGGACATGTAAAAATGTTAATACTGAAATGTCTACCATATTATCAGAACAATTTGTCAATAAAAGTAGTACTACGTCAACAATAAAAGGCTGTGTGAGTCATAAAAATTTTCAAGAATATATAGATAAACAGAATAAAGAAGATGTTCAATTATTACGTAAAGAACGTGATAAATTGTTAGATAAATTAGCTGAAATGGAAGCTGAATCAATAACTGACAAAATCAAAATATCCAAATTGCAAAGTGAAGTTGAAGGATTGGCAAAAATTAAAAAAGAACTGGAAGATCATTTAAAAGTAGCTTTAGGTCAAAAAATAGAAACTAATTCTAGACTACAAGAATTTAACAAATACCATAGTGGCTTTACAAATAATTCTTCAAGGTAAAATAGCTTTCAATAAAATTTTAAAACATAACAAAGATATAAATTTTTGTATTTGTAGTCCAACAGATACATTAAGTCGACGACAATATACCTCGACACCTCTAGTTTATGGTCCAGTGAATATATTATCTAGATATTCTCCATCCAATTATCATAACGAAAACGAAAGTTTTAAAAGTAATTCCACTGCAACAATTTTTTCTCCCCTTGTTTTAGAAAGTGATGATACATTTAATACGCCGCTTTCAAAAAGCATTATCAATAAAAAGTCATCAAACACATTCCATAGTGATATTAAGCAAAATAGTAAATATGATACTATTAATTTGGGACATTTAGATGGTTTTATAAGTGAGCCTTGCCATTTAACAAAACAACGTACTATTGATTCAAGGAAATTTTCGGCTATACTTAAAGAAACTAATGTGATTGAATTACAGAGACATCTCTTAACATTAACTGTTCAAAATCAAGTAAGAATGGTTTTTTAATTGAAACTTATTTTCAATATATATTATTTTAATTTTTACAAGGTGCTTTCTCAAAAATTAGATTTAGTAGAAAAATCAAAATTTAATGTTAATAAAAGGTTTGAAAAGTATAGAGAAGATATAGACGACCTTCGATTTCAGGTAAACTAAATTAAAATATTAAATTGTGTGATAAAAAGAGTTAAGCAATATATACCCTGAAAGGAAGCAAAATATATTTTAATTTTTGAATTTCAGCTTGAGGAAAAGAAGATAGAACTTGAAGGAACTAAAGCACAATTGAGGGTACTAGAATCACAATCATCAAAATTAGATTATCATAGTCAACAAATAAATTTATCAATTGAAGAAATTCTTCATTCACCTGCATCAATATTGAATCAAGACGAAGCAATTCTAACAAATAGAACTTCAAATTCAGAGCATATTTTTAATATAGAAGATGTATGCAGACAAATATCAACTCCCAGTATGAAAGCAATGGTACCAATTGCTATGGAAGATGTTTTACAACATAACAGTAGTAGTACTGAATCGGCTCAAGATCATAATGAAAATGATGCTGGTGTTAATATTGGAGCTAATGTACCAGCTGATATTGTTCAACGTCGTGAACGACCTAGACTTCCAAGTAGAATTCCATTACTAGGAAATAAAATTGGTTTAACATCACCTAAACCGCCATCTGGACGTTTGTCAAATAGTGTTATACATACAAAATCAATAAATAACAACAATTCGACTTCGATTTCCAATAAATACTTATGTCGAAGTACTGGCAATTTATGTGGTAAATCTCAAACAAATTTAAACAGACCAAATTCCGCACAGAGTTTAAGAAAAGATAGTTCTTTATTAAATACTAGTAGAAGTTCTACATCATCTATACCAATTTCATCAAATTCACAAAGTGGAGGTAGTGGTGGTATTGTTGGTGCTGGTCATTTTATGTCTTCATCATTAAATCATGGAAAATTTGATCCGTCCCAGCAAAATCAATCCAACAAACAAAATTATAATAATTCAAAATATAATAGTAATTCACCGATAGTTAAACACAAACGTGAACACATGTCTTCATCACGAGCTCGTAATTTAGATTCGTTATCAAGAAATAATCAAAATAATGATAATAATAATAATAATAATAGTAATAATAATATAAGCACTTTTTCATCATCAGCACCTGGTCGTAGTAGTAATAGTAACAATTTAAATAATAGTAAAAATAACATTGATAAAAGTTTTTTTAACAGTAGTTCAACAAATTTTCATAGACTTAATAACAACAATAATATTAATGCTAAAAAAGACTCTAGTTTTAATTTTGCACAAACAGATAATAATATGGGTTCGAAATCAGTTAAACCTAAAATGAATTTAACAACTAATATTCGTCGCATAAATACTACTGGCCGCAGCACTAATAATCCAATTACAGAATTACAACAGCAACATTTACAATTACAACAAAAACCACAAGGACAACAACTTTTATTACAACAAAGTAATAGTCAAAATAATGAAGTAGATAACGGAAAAGTCCGAAATTTACGTTCAACAGTACTAGGTTGGCTTAAATTTTAATCTTATTGAAAAATAAAAAGTAAAAAAAAATCATAAATTTACCAAACTTGTTGTAATATGTATTGTATTTATATAATATTCTTAAATATTTATTTGATAAAAATTACAATATTTTTTTTAACAAAATAAAAAATTAATTATATATTCATTAAGATAATTAAAAATAAGACGCAAAAATAAAAAATCAAAAATAACTACCATCCAATTTATTGAAACATGTGTAATGGTACATGCATTTGTAAATAAAAATATTTTATTTTATCGGTATATTTAATTTATTTTATTAATATTTTACAACAGACTTTTTTATTTTTTAACGAATATGTAAAAATAACCGAACCGTCCCTCGTGATCTGAAACATATTTTAGAAAATATTTGGGTTGTCGGGAAAGTATAATTAAAATTTTGACAAATGTTTCGTCCTGTAATATTGGACAGTACTACTCTTCAATAGGCACAGGTAGTACTAAAGTTTCCAGTCTCCAATTAAATTTTACGAAAATCTCTCGTCAGTTTTAAGATTTTTATTTGCAAAAATTAACAAGTAAAATAAAGAATTTTAAAAATTATTTTTATAATTTCAATTAAAATAAAATAAAAAACCAAAGTTGACAAAAGCCAAGTTGTCCAATTTTTGTTTAAGATGCAGTTGATGATACGTTAATCATATCGATGCAACTACGTAATTACAAAATAAATTGAAAAAAACTTTATTTACTGTTAATACTAGTAATGATTTAAAAAGTGGTTTTTTAATTATTTTACTTTTTAATGTAAAGTAAAGCTTTTTATTCTCTAGAAAAAATGCAAATTGATAAATAAATTTTGATCTGAAGAAGATCAATTGAACCCTTTTTTTTTAAGAATTATTTTGTTTCCAGACTCATATATTGAAATTTTTATTAAAGAATTTTTACTTTTTTTGCAATGTTAAAGACGAAAAAGAAAAAAAAAAACAAAGTTGAAAGCGTAAAAAAAGTGAAAGTTTCAAAACGATGACAATGTGAGATACATGTGTTTATAGAAGATATCCGTGTTATAAAACTCTTTTATTTCTTTATCAGTTGTAATTTATTTAGGAAAGATTTGAAAAAATGAAAAAAAAAAACAAATTTGTTTCAACATCTATAAAATGTTTTCCATAGCTTTAAAATAAAAGCTTTGATTATAAAAATTAAAAACATCAATCTTCTTTTCGAGAATATGTTGGAACTTGATACTAATTTAATAAGTTTACAAAACTTATAATGCAACCACATTTGGTTAAAATACTAAAACAAAAACAATTTTAAATTTATTCAAATGCAACTTAAATTTGTAATTCATACAATTCAAACAAATGAAAAACAAAATATAATAATATTATGATGTATTCGACTTTGATTTTTCCTTTTTACTCCTTTTTATATAATTGCTAATATATATAATACATATTAATATAATTGGTTTTAAACTAAACGCAAACTATCAAAGTGTCCTTAATGCATTTATACATTTTAAACTAAAGGCGAACCTTCAAAGTGTCCATACGATGAACAATACGACGACGCAATTCTTCATATTTGTTCTGGATTTTTACAATTTCTTTATCTTGTTCTAATGTATATCTGGCTAAAATAGCTTGGCACTCTGGTACTGATAAATTAATAAATTGAGCGACTTCATTACTGTAAAAAAATAGTGTTAAGAAAAAAATTTTAAAAAACTAATTATTGTTAACTATTTTAATAATTGAATTTTATAATGATCATGAGCAAAGAAGGAAAAAAATTTGGAACGAATTTGTTGAAAGTTAATGTTTGCATACAATTTTTGGTTTGAAGAAACACAATATACCAATAATTTTTGTGATTAGATTTATAAAAAACTTTTACCAAAAAGTGGATTGAAGTGTAACATTAAACATATTGCCTGTTAAATAGAAGTGAGAAAAAGTTGTCATATTGTTTCAAAATTTTTTCTTTGGGTTATTACACAAGCCTCTCTTGAATGTATTTCATTTGCCTGTATTTTGCAGAATTATTTTCACTTTCATTAATATGAGGAAAAAAAATTTAAAATAATAAAAAAAAGTAATGAGCACTATTTAACTTTTTTAATTTTATTATTTTGTATTATTTACTTGGCAACGCTCTCTGTTTTTTAAATTAAATGAGAAAATAAACAATTGAAGAAAACATATATTTCAAAATTTATAAGGTTTTACCTTATTTCTTGCGTTTGTTTAGCATCCATCAAAAATATTCGCGATACATCTTCATGGGGCCCAATCATAACTTGAACAATTAACGGATATTCATCATCTTTTAAACGTCTTTGTTCACCATTATCTTTTACAATAAATAATGCAAAATTTTGAGGCTGACTGTCTACTTTATATTTTTCCAACAGTAAATTAATTACTTCGATACTGTTAATTAGTGATGTTACCCATACACTCATTTGCGATCCATGTGGAGGTGTAAAAAATGAAGTTTCACGATTATAAAAGTGACCATTAATTGAACAACGACGTTTTAATTTAACACGAGATCTTAAATATTAATTTTTTTTTTTGTAAATTTAAAGTTTATACAAATGTAAATTAAATAAATAGAAATAACCTTCTATTCCCAGAACGTCGTTTAATAGCTGCTGACCCTGTTTTAATTTTTCTCCGTAATTTAACACCATCTTCGGTTACATATGCCTTTCCATCTGACAATGAATTTGCTTCTTCATACGTTGAATTTACTATTACACTATTGGTATTTTTCTCAGCGAGTTTATTAACTTCATTTGATTGACTTTGGTTATAACAATTCATATTAATACTAAAAAACTTTACATCATTTCTTTTGACTGTAGATGGCTTCAATGTTGTCTCTTCTTCACTGTCAACAAAGTTAAAACAATTATGGTCTGATTTTGAGTAAACTAAACCTTTATCAAATTTAATTTGATTTCCATATATTAGAGTATTTGGAGATACTAATGCGTTTTTTTCAACAGTATTTTGTTTACGAATGTTATCATTTGAATTTTGTGGTTCATTTACTACATTTGTATATGTGGTATTAATACTTCTAAGAGCTGATTCACAATTAAAACTTTTACTCATCATATCTGTACCATTATTGTAAAATTTCAACGAATCATTTATTCGGGATGGATCAATTGGTTGATGTGCCTTTAAAGTATCATTATTTAACATTTCTTTAGAACCATTTTCATATTCTAAATACATATTTTTCTTAAAATCTTCGAAATCTAACGGTTTTAGAGTGCTGTCATCTTCAGTACCTTCAGAAAAAGTGTTAGTTCCCAATTTTTTTGACGATGCAGTTTTGCTAATATTTTCAATACTATCGTATTTTGTTGATGTTTTAGATTCAAGAACATCATTTTCAATACTATCGTAATTTGAAGAAGTTTTAGAGTCACTGTCAGTACTTTCAAAGCTATTTTCTTTTGTTTTTGATTTTGGTGTATTATCACTCAAAGAAGACTGCGATGCATAAGAAATTGTTTTATAACCTTTGTTGAAATTATCTAAATTTCGTTCCACCTAAAATTTAAGTAAAAATTTATAATTTTTTAAAATTCATTACGTAAACCCCTAGTAAATGGATGTGGTTTACGAAATCAATTATTAAATCTTAAAAGTAAAAATTATTAATGAATATAATAAAAGAAGAGTTTTATAAGACTCACCTGTAAAAGTTCATCAAAATCACATTTATCTAATTTTGATTTTATTTTAGTTGGAAGTGTAGATGCTATTTTGCTAGGTGAATTTTCTTCCTCGTTACTTGAAATTTCAGCAACAGTATCTTCTGCTACACTTGAATCAAAAGCCATACTTTCTGACATTGATATATCAGTTGAATAACCATCTAACGCACTTGTTGTAGTACTTTCTAAGCCAGACTCACTTTCGTCATTTTCTCTGTCAGAAATATCTGCTTCATTAATATTGTCCTACAAATATATATTGAAATTTAGCTTCAACTACTAAATAATCAAAATAAAATCTACTTCATCGTCATTTCCTATTCTGCAAGAATTTCTTTTTCTAACAATAACAACGGGTCTTTGATCAACGTCTTCTTTTAAATGAATTACACCTTGAACACCCCAATAAACACGAAGAGCACCTTCCAATATTAATCTATTATTTACTTCACGACTTCGAATTTCCATACTTTTGTTGTTGAAAAATTTATTGTAAAGCTAAAAAAAAATATTAATGGGAGAAAAATTTTTCTTTGATTTTAAATTTACATACTTTTACTTTTGATTCTAAGTTATTTGTGGATATGTTTCCACAATTTTTATATGTTCCTTTTTGACCATAGCTTTTATGAGATTCAACTCTGGTTCCATGTCCGAACAATTGAGGACCAAATAAGGCTCCATAACATGGAACATGGCAGTATGGTATTCCTTTATGCTAAATTTTTGAAAATATTAGAATTGAAAATTTTTTAAGGAAATTTAAATATTCAACCTCAGCATGTTGCCCAGGATTAAGTCGTTTTCCGCATTCCTCACAGCGTAAACATTCAGGATGCCAATCATACCCTAACGATTGTTTTCTTTCAGCAAAAAAAACTGGTTTACCACATTTGTGGCATTCCCACATTATGCAAAGTAATTTCAATCTTTTAACTTTCTTCCTTTATCCCAAGAATTTAATAAAACTCTGCATTTTTTTTTTTTTTCAAAGAAATCACCAGAAATCTTTATAAAATTGCTTTAATACGTGAACAGAATAAAAAAGCAATTATTAAAGCAGCTTTATAAAATTGAATAAATAATTTTAACCAGAATAAGATTAATATCGTAAATAAATGTCAAAATTGTAAATGAAATAAATGGCAGCCTTTTAATTGAAATATATTTCTGATGCTTGCTTGAACCAGCTTGAACTCTCCATATACGAGTTAAAATAAAAATATATGGTATTATAGAGAGTAGAAAATTGTTATTGTTTTGTGTTGCAAAAAATAGCCAAAATGTTATTTATTTATTTATTATAACAAGAATTTAAATTTAATTACATCAGTACTATTTAGCAATTCATTATATTTTATTTATAAAAATTAAATCCTTGTGAGTACCTCAAATCAGCTGTCACTGGTATCAGGAAGTACATTTTTGTTCCATGTGGTGTAACTCATCTAGTTTGGTTCTGTATTTATTTCTATTTCTGTTTTTTATAGTGTAAAATTTTATTTTGTTTGTAAATAAATAGTGTTCAGTTTTTTAATTTAATTAAAAGTTTATTAAATTTAGTATTTATAGTTTGTGTGTTAATTTAATGTGGTTGATTGTTGAGAAGAAATTTATTATTATTTTATTTGTTGGTTAAAGTTTTTTTTTTTTATTTATGTTTTCTAACTCAAACTTTTAAAAAGAAAAAGAACGTTTTTAAAATTCTAAACTTTCATTTAAAAAACTAAGTATCATTGTACAAAATATTGATTATTGTTTATTAATTAAATCTTTTATTTATTATTTATTTATTTATTGTAACAAAAATTTAGATTAATTACATCAGTACAATTTAGTAATTCATTATATTTCATTTATAAAAAAATTTTTAAATCCCTGGGTACCTCCAATCAGCTGTCACTGATATCAGGAAGTACGGAAGTATTATTATATTATTAGTTTAGTAACGAATAACGATATTATTAAAAGAAACAGGTTTAATATAATTGTGATCTTTTAGGTTTTCCTGTGCTACTTGAAATGATAAAATTTGTTTGTTGTAGTAAAGACAACACTCTGTTATAATGGATTAGCTTCTTGCATTAAATAAGTGTTTTTTTAAATTTTTTTTAGGAATTTATGTATTAGTTATTAGTTTTTAAGCTAGCTGGTAACTCGTTGAAAATTGCCAATGATAGTAGGTTTTTTATGATGAATGAGTAGGCTGATTGTGGTGTTATGAGTTAATACGCCGATTTCAAAATTCTAAACTAAAAATTAAAAATAAAAAAAAAAAAAAAATAAAAAACAAATTTATTAACGAAATTATTGGAAAAAATATTGAAATATATTGAGAAATTTTTATGTAATATTGAAAGAGAAAATATAGAAATAATAAAAGAAATTAAAAAAATTAATTTTTCTTAAAGTTTCCGTAAATAAGGAAACTTCAAAAGGCCAATTAATTTAAGTATTCTTGGTAAATCCGTCAACAAGTTTCCGCAACTAGACGGAGAAAAGGAGAATATTAAAAATATTTGTACAAAAATAGGGCTATAAAAATAAAAATAAAGGTACAGTAGTCTAAATTAGTTCGTAGTTTTCTAATTAACTTTAAATATTTCTTTGCTATACTTTTTAATTTCTTTTAATTCTTTTTGAAAAATTAATTATAATTTCAACTTAAAATAATTTTAAGCTATTATTTAAAACCATTATTTTTTTTAATTAATAAATCAAAATAAAAAGAAAAAAATCTTTTTTTAACAGTAAATTTAAAATTTATATTTATTTTTAGAAAATTTCTTAAAAAAGAAAAATTATAATACATAATACAAAAACTTATTTTGTAATAATCCTTTATAGCATTAATTTCAAATAGTATTCTCGAAAATACTATAAATAGTTTTCTCGAGCTTTTTGTGCTTTTAAATTTACAAAAAAAATCTGTTTTGTGTAATTTTAGACTAATATTACACGAAAAAAATTTTTTTTTTCTTCTACATAAAAAAATTTGTAAAAAAAAAAGTAACAATGCGTTTGAAATTTGCTTAAAAAAAAAAATTTATAATTTTTTTCAATTATAAAAATGTTTATAAGTATTTTTGAATTTTATTCCTGTAGCTTAACGCGCTATAAAGAAAGTATAATTTTGTACAGTTATTACACAAAAAACGCGATTCATCAAAACGCGAAAATTTGATGATTTTTCTAAGCAAATACATACACATATTCAGTGAAGTCAAGTAGCCAAAATTCGAGTTAATGCTGTCCTACATATAGAAAACTGTACTTTTTTCTAAACATGTTAGTACGATTTGAACTATGTTGTAGTATTCTGCATCCTAATTAAAAAGCTTATTCATAGAGCATAATATTAACAACAAAATTTAACATACCTATCATAATTCATAAGTTTAGTATTTAGTATTGTATTATATTGAAGCTGCCAGAAGTACAAAATAATAGTTAAGTTGACAGAAATCGAGATTTTTTTAAAATCAAAATTTTAAGATTTATAACATATTTACAAAGATATTAAAAAAAAATAACTAATGAATTAAAAATTTGATAAATTTTTCCTCCCCTTATTTAATTTCTAAATTTAGTAGCCACATAAAAAGGAGGCATTACATTTCAATAATAAAATTTGAAATTATTACTTCAAATCTATGTAGGCAAAAAATGGTTCTGAATTCTTTAGTTTACTTTATATTATACCTATTTGTCTATTTGTTTATTTATTTATTTATTTTTTTTCTATGTATGGTCATGACTCATAAGTTTCTTCAAACAAACAAATGTTATTACATGCGTTCCTATATGAGTAGTAAACTAGTGTTTTTTACTCTCACCTACTGGCAGCTACACCACACCAGCAGTTGAAAAAGAGTAGATGAGAGGAGTATATAATTTTTTTTTTTTTTTTTATTAATTTTATTAGTTTAGTATACTATTTTTAACTCATATTCCAATATAAAATTTTATTTACAATTTTGAAATAAGAAATGAAATTAAACAGAAAATTAGTACAAAATTTAAGGATTTTGATTATCTACATTATCTAACTATCTTTTAAAATTCATTATGAATCAAATACTGGATCAAAGTTTTTTTAAAACTATTTATATTAGTTAAATTTCTAACTGCAGTTGGAAGATTATTGAATAATTGTAAGCCTTTATGAAACAAATTATTTTGAGCGTTATTTCTCCGGAAAAGTGGAAGCCCAAATAAATTTTTTTATAAACTTTTTAACGTAAGTTTATTCCGTATTCTGCCTAAGTAACCAACTTTCTGAGATATCTTATTGAATATGTACTCTGCATGCTTATCTACCGTAAAATTGTGATCAATTTGCACTCCTAAATAATTTATTACCTTTATTCTTTCAATTGTATTATTGTCTATTCGTATATCAGTATTGCTTCCCGTTCTATCATTCATTACCATGCATTTTGTTTTTTCCAAATTTAATTTTAACTTATTCATACAAAGCCAATTAAAGAGATTTTGTAGATCTTCATATTTTGAGGAATCATATTAACTGATCTAAACTCATTTGGATATTTAGGATGACAAACTTTTGGAATTGGTCGTACAATCGTTTCTTTCCATGTATTAGGAAAAATGCCTTCATGCATCTAAGTATTAATAATATGCATGAGAACATCCCCAATTATATTAAAGCACTCTTATATCAGTTTGGAATTTATCCTAAAAAATCAGTTTATTTGTTCATATATGTAATTATTTTGAATAATTCATCTCTGGTTATATTTCTAAATTTAAATCGTGTTTCTCGTTCTTTTATCATATTCTCATATTCAATTAAATTTATGCTTCTTGATATTTCATCAACACTATTAATAAAAAATTTATTTAATTCGTTAGCAATTTTTACTGAATTTTTTATTTCCCTATTATTAACAATAATGCTCTCAATAGCTTGGTTATCTTTTGATTTTGTTATGAACTTTCCGATTGATCTCCACATTTCTTTATTGTCTCCTTCATAATTTTTAATTTTATTTTCAATAAATCGATTTTTTGCTGTTTTAATTTCTATGTTATATATGTTTCTATTTTCTTTATAGATTACCCAAAGCTTTGAATCATTAGTTAATGCAGCTCTTTGATGTGCTAAAATTTTTTTATTTTTGAGTATTTGTAATTCATTATTGTACCATTCCTGCCCTTTAAATCTAATAATAATCTTCTTCTTACAATTATTTACCAAACATTCAATATTATATTTAAACAAATTTGCACAAAGGTTAAAATTTCCTATTCGACAAATATTCTTTATATTTTCTGTTATTAGCATATTTTCAAATCTATTTTTATTAATTTTTATTACATCTATTTCCCTTGGTTTAAATTCGTTTTTTGAGTTACAATTTATATTTAATCCAATAGCTTGATGATCCCCAATTGTGCAATCAAATCTGTTTTCAATTGATATTCTAATATTTTCTGCAATACCTGTTAAAACATAGTCAATAAGTGTTGCTGTATTTTTCGATATTCTGGTTGGGAATGTAGCAACCTGTTGTAAACTATATAATTCAATAATTCTTTTCAATCTTGCCGTATCATTATTTTGAGCAAGCCAATTTACGTTAAAATCTCCACAAATAACATTTTTGTTCGAAATACAAATATTCTCTTCCATCCACATTTCAAAAATTTCGGCGAATTCACTAAAACTTAACTGATTAGGGGATTTATACAATACAGATAAAACCCATATTTCTCGATTTAATTTTATTTTTGTTTGAAGAATCCATAATTTGTTATTGTATTCAAAACTTTTTTGTGTTAAAATTTTTATAGAATTTTTTGCATATATTGTAACTCCCCCCGTATGCCTAGACTTTGAATTGCACTTATACATATGATATCCCTCTAGCTAGAGAAACCTAATTTTCTTGAATATCATCTGTTATATTTGTTCGCTAAGTAAAATCAAGTCAAAATTATTAAAACTATTCATATGTTGCAATGCAGCTAAGTTTCCAGTTAGTCCTTGAATGTTTAAGAATAATACTTTCACAAAACTATTTGTGGTTTGACTCCCATAGAAAAATTTTTACGTTTTTCCATCTTAATTTTTCTTTGCAATGTAGGACATAACTTATCAAAAGCTTCATGTTCAATATTTATATTCAAAGTAAATGACTTATTTGCCCTTATGCAATTTATGCATTGTACTTTGTCAGCCTTACATTCATGCTTTATGATTTTCACCACACCTAATTGAACAACTTAAATTTACAGTACATTTATCTGCCTTATGATTAAATGCGAAACATTTATGACATCTTTGTACATCATAACTTTCAAAAAAAAAGTACGAAATATGAATCAACGAACATATTTTGTGAATAAAATAGGTATACAACAAGTTGGACAACTAGGAAGTTCACCCGCTTCATTGAACAGAAACAAGTCACGCATCAACAATTTGGTCGGCCTTATAATAAACCAAATTTCAATCAACATTGGCAGAATAATAATTTGAAACCAAACTTTCAATCAAATTCCAATTTTAACAAATCTAGTTTCCAAAATAATTAGCTCAATTTTCAATCAAATTTTAACAAGCAAAGCTTTCAATCTAATAAATTCAATTTTCAATGAATCGCAGAAAATCAATCTTACCACTTCAAGAAAAATTAATGAATCGGGACAAATTCAAGAGAAAGGCAAAGAAAAGGACGAAATTTCTTGCATTCAATGTCCAACGTGCAACTCTATGCAATTTTTAGATTAAAACATTCCTCACTCTAACTAACTAATAAGTAATAACTGAATGCATATTATTGCTGAATCAGTTTGAAGGAACAGTTGTTATTAATCACAAACCAAAAAGCATAAATGGAACGTACTTGATCGTATTTTAAATTCAACAATTACAGTAAATCAAAAAACTTACTCTTCAAAGTTAATTTCAACAAAAAAATATTTCCGGCTTTTCTTCAACCTAAGTTCATCAAAAAGGAACTTCAAGAGACAAGAACGTCTGTCACTTGAATTACTTCGAGATATTCACTTTAACAATACAAAAGAAATCAGGTTATTAAAAGAAAAAACTTTTACCAATAAAATTTTAATTGTGGTTGGAATAGGACCAACAATAATTACTTTTGTGTTAATTATAATAATTATCGTATTAACCCTAAAGAAAAACGAGGAAGATTATAGTTGCCCTTGTCAACTTTTAGATACCCGTGCATACCCACTAACCGTTATTTATTTCCTCTATGCTATTATAAATATTACAAAAAAAATATAAGAAAGTAAAATAGTTAAAAAGAAATTTACCTTTTTATCCCATAATTTTAACTTAAAAAAAAAATTAAATTTTTAATTCCATTATACTACCATAATTTTTGCTTAAAAACAAAAAAAAAAAAAACAAAAAAAAAAAAATAGCCCGCCCTAAAAGTTGGTCCGAGTGATGTCCAACTTTGCCAACTAACTTGCCCTATTACTTTATCTGCCCAGTTTTGATTTTAACCTCGTAGCTTCATTAGATTCACAGTTATCGAATTGATTACTTTGTATGGCAGTTGCCCGAAAACGGGGCCGTAACATTTTGAAACTTCATATAAGTGCTCGATTCATTATATAACTAACAGTGTGTAATTTTCATCCTCGTAGTATAATCAGTTTTCAAGAAATTCATATTGGTGCAAAAAAGTTGTATGGCAGCCCCCCGAAAATGAAGTCGTAACATTTTGAAACTTCATATAAGTTCTTGATTCATTATAAAACTAACCGTGTGTAATTTTCATCTTCCTGGTATAATTACTTTTGAAGAAATTCATATTGATTTAAATAAGTTGTGTGGCAGCTCCCCGAAACCTTGATCTGGTCTTAACCAAAAAAAATAGGGAACCTAAAAAATGTCCCAAAAATGTTTTGTGTGAATTTCAAAACTCTTGCTCTAATTTTTCAATTCCATCTCTTATAATTAATTTTTAATTCACGAATATATTAAACTTAAGCCAAATCAACTTCATATGATCATTATTCATATAATAATCATCAGATGATTCATCATATATATTCATAATTATCTATCAATATCAATAAGCCATTTACTTAAAAAAATCTTTGTCTTCTTTTTTTTTGCTTATCTTAAATAAACTACGCATCATTTAAATCATATGAAATTCTAACTCGAAATCTTTATCTACTTTTTGTAACAAAAACAAAAAACAAAAAAACAAAAAAACAAAAACAAACAAAATTCATATAATTTCATGTTAAATACTTCATGTTAAAATTTTTGTATGAAAATATTGGAGTTAAAAAAGTTAGCTGTTCGAGAGCTACCCGAAGTTTTGGTCCGATCTTAACCAAAAAAAATAGGGAACCTAGAAATTGATTGAAAAATATTTTGTGAAAATTTCAAAACTGTAGCTCTTTTAGTTTTTGAGTTATCGTGCTGACACACAGACGGGCGGACAGACAGACATAGCTAGATCGACTCATTTTTCGATTCTGAGCCGATACGTACCCTTGGCACTATATCTAGCTCTTCTAGATCGATGCGTTACAAACGGAGGAGCAAATCTAATATACCCGATGTCATATATGTATGCACGGGTATAAAAATAATAAGGTAATCATCAATAACAAACACGACGTGAGTCCCGCATCTGAAGATAACAGATGCCAACAAGGGTCAATAAAAAATTTACAAGATCATACTCACACGACAATACTCACATACTCACATGACAATTGTTAAAGAACCAAAACACAGCATAATAATACAAAACAATCGTCATCTGCAATCCCATTAACAACAAAAATCAAAAGTAAACAGCTTATGGTTCCAAAAAAAAATTCATACAACACATTTTTCTTCTAAAATACAGTCAAATGAGGACATTTGATTTTAAAGCGGCAGGAGTTATAATAGTCCAACAACAATAATAATAATAATCTAAGTAAACTAACAAAATTGTAATTTTTTATTAAACAATTAAATAAATCAAAATATAAAAAATTTAACTTGAAAAAATTTATTATTTAACTAATTCTGCTTGATAAGCTATTGTAAATGAACGAGTAACTAAACAAAAGAACCTCAATTTGTAATCAAAAATAAAAAATCCTAAATTCTAATTTGAATACTTTTAGCACATAAAAATTTTTATTAAAATATGTTAAAAGAAAGTGTGCTCTTAGTAAAAATTTTACTTAAAAAATATTATTGCACTTTGTTTTGCTTAATAAGTGAAAATTACTATTTGTAAATCACTTTGAAAACTTAGAAAATTCCGCTTATTGATCAATATGAAATTAAGGTCATTAATAAAAGAAATGAAATTTTGTATTTCTGTTTGATAAAAGTAGATCAATAAATTATAATTAGGATTTTAAGACAAGATTATTAAGAATTTGTAATTATTTTTATCAAAGAGAAATCTTTTTAATATAAATATCATCATAAAATTGTAAAAATTCACTTTTAAATTTGTAATAAACAAAGGGATCTCTCCTTTTAATAAAAAAACTTTTTTGTGTTGTAATAAATTTACCCGAAGCAACTTAACTTATATATACTTTTCCATATTTAGTACTTTCCTTTAATTGGTTACAAAACACCATACCAAAATTAATATACCTTTTTACCTATTTCATAGGTGTAGGGTATAAAAAAACCAATTTAGTATAAAACAAATTCATATCGTCCTCGTTCATAGATGCCGGGATCGTTTGAGACAACGCCTTATCAGAAATTATATATAAATAGCAGTGATGAGGCGTGACATTTTTGAGAAGGAAAGCAGACAAAGTAATATTTTTTATATGAAGAAAGTAATGAGCGTTTTTAGCTCATTTTAAAAAAATTTTGTAAAAATGTGCCTATATTCATTCATCAGTTTCACTCTGTCTGTCTGTCCGTATGTTTACAAAAAATTTTACATCGTTTGAAATAGAGAAAATAAGTTGCCATACGGTACTAAAATTTACCATTATGCAAAACACAATTTTTGCGAAATTTTTGGCCCTATATACATATCTAAACGTTTGAAGCTAGAGTCTTGAACATTTGGGAGAGGTGAGATCCTTAGAAACTAGTAGGAGTCGGTTAACAAAATTTTTTTAAAACGATTTTTTTAGGATTATTCCAGCAATTTTTCAACAAATTTATCAAATTTCACTTGAAACTTTTCATAATTATTAAATAATAATAAAAAAAAAATTTTTAATTCAGTTAACATTATTCGCCGGAAACCCACCATCCTCAACGTCAAGGAGCACCAAATTGTCAAGAAGCACCAAGTATAGAAAAATTAGAGATAATCGTTCAAACTTTTTTGCAAACTGTTTTTTAAAGTTTTTGTTTGGCAATCGGTTAAAAGAACTCGACAAAAGGTTTTTTTAAACATTCCCCTAATTCAAAGAAGTTTCAATAATCGTAGGAATTATAAGTATATAAGTACGCATACAAAATTTAAAGTCAATTGGTCAAACCGTTTTAGCTTAAGAGTAAAGCAACGAAAAAATCTGTAAACAGCTGCTGTGCTGCAATGGGTTAACGGAACTCATCAAACCTGTTTTTGAGACTTTGACCAAGCAAACATTGGATCGTAACATCATTTTTTTGGACAATTGTCGGGCGGCAAGGGTTAACAAATTCTAAGTCTGTTAATAGAGTGAACTCCATTCTCCAAGAGGAACACATATGCAGAATTTTAAGTTAATCGGTTAAACCATTTCTATTTTATAGCAAAGCAACGAAAAAACCTATAAAAAGCTGTTGGGCCGCAATGGGTTATATGGGTAAAAATATTTTTTTAACCAAAGCAGTACTTTGAAAAATTTCCCGAAACTTGCTCTTTTACAATATGCACGCTTCCGGGCAACGCCGGGTAGATATGCTAATTTAATTTGGTATTATTATTCGGATTCTTTATTAGCTTTATTTTTATTATTATTAATGTTATCTCATTTAGCTCTCAGATAGTGTAAAAATCTGAGGTAAAAAAGTTAGCTTTTGGAATAAAGGTTAACTTGCGTTAATACCAAAAATTCGAAAATTTCATTGAATCTTTGTGCAAAGCGCGTAAACAGGTCAAAATCAAATGAACCCGGTTGGCTTCTATAATTAAAATCAATGCTGGTGCAAAATATCCAATAAAATTCATTAATAAAATGTATAAAAAACTTCTTAGCGTCATCGTGTCAAACGGGTTTTTTTTTTTTTTTTCCTTTATTTATTATTTATTATAATTTAACATAATTTAATTCAAGATAATTGACATTTAAAATAGTTTGTAACGGACCTTAGCTAAAGCAACTTTAATGGTCTAATAATTTTTAGAATTTGATGTGTTAAGAAAAATTTGTTTACAATTCTAAAATCAAAATTTAACTTAAATCTAGTATGTTTTTTAACCATATTTTAACAATATAAATAATATTGCATTATTGGTATTAAATAGTGTCAAAACCTATATACCTTATATTAAAACAAAAATTATTTTAGTTTCACAATAATTATCTTTTAACATTTCTTGTTTTATATATTATTTGTTATATATTTTTTAATTTGCTTCTTAAAATGTGCAATATTTACTATACTTTTTAATTCACCTGGTAATTCGTTATATATTTTTACACAGTTATATAAGCAGTTATTATTTTGATTATTTGTTTTAAATAAAGCTAAATAAAAGTTCGACTTGTTTCTGGTATTAAGATTGTGTATTTCATAATTTCTGTTTATGGTGAAATTATGCTTAATATAGTCATTTACAATTTTAAAGCCAATCATATACAATTCTCGTTTACATATACACCTGAAACAGAAACTCATATATTTAGCTGAATATAACATATTCGTAGGGTGGCTAATTGGGTAATGATGGATTACTTTGATAGATTTTTTGTGAAGCACATTTAGTTTATTAAGCGTATTCTGTTGTGCTCCACTCCAAATTGGATTTAAATACGTTATATTTGATAAAATGTATGAGGAGTAGATTACGTATAACGTTTGACTATCTAAAAATGTTCTAAGTCGCCTTAGAATAAAAATGTAAGGGATAATTGTTTTTACTACTAAATTTATATGATCTTCCCATTTTAGTTTGTTGTCTAATTTTAAGCCTAAATAGTTAAAGGATGTTACTACTTCAATATTTTGACCATTGTAAAAAAAGCTATGGTTGGTGTGATTTTTATTTCCGAATAATATGATTTTAGTTTTTCTTATATTTAGTAAGAGACAATGTTTAACAAGCCATTCATCAATAATTTTAAAATCCTCTTCAATAGAATATTTAGTTTCAATTTCACTGTCTGTTGCATATTTCAAAACAATGTCATCCGTTTAAGTTAGTTTAAGTTTAAGTTAGCTTTATCGTTTATATATATATTTTAAAAAAATCCGGCCCTAGAATAGAGCCTTGTGGAACCCCTTTTTTGATTGTTTTTGGTTGACTGAGAACTCCATTTACTTTAAAAAAGAACGAAAAAAGAAATTTGCTCTGTCGTGAGATTCATTTTAGCAAGTTTTAATAAAAAAATTTTGTGACCCACGCAGTCAAAAGCTTTTTGTAAGTCAATAAAAACACATGCAACATTTTTTTTTTTGTCTAAATTTTTTGTGATGAAGTCTGTTAGACTCAGACACGCCGCTGTTGTGTTAGAATTTTGCTCAAATCCATATTGTTCATTGTGCAAAATTTTATTATTTACGATGAATAAGTTTAAAAGATTTTTGATGACAATTTCAAAAATTTTTGACAGTGCACTTTGGACAGAAACAGGACTATAATTTGAACGATTTGTTACTTCGCCATTTTTGAAAATAGGGGTAATAATAGCAGTTTTAAGAGAATCTGGGAAAGAAATGAAATATTTATGAATTTTACTAACATTGGATTTTATGAATTTGGCGGAGATACTGTCATACCCAGTGGCTGCACCCGATTTTAGCATATCAATGGCCTTACTCACTTCTTCTGTGTTTGTAGGTGTTAGTTGAAAGTCATAAGTAATATTTGGTCTAAAATTTTGAACATATTCATGATCCATTGAACCGGACGGACAATTTATCTTATCAGTGACATTTACAAAGAAATTATTCATATTTTCGGCAATGTCAACATCTTTGTCAAAAGTTTTATTATTACATTTTATACTTTTAATAGTTGATTGTCAGAGAGGAGAACTTTTATTAAACATTATTTTCTTATAAAGATTCCACAGTCTTTTGCTGTTAGAGGGGTCTTTACCTATTTCGTCAGAACAAAATTTTATTTTAGCCTATTTTACTAATTTTTTAACTTTCTAGTTTGGATTGTTCGTACAAATTTTTCACACGCAAATCATCCGGATATTTTTTTTTTAAATTTAAAATAGGAATCCCGAATTTTCATTTTAGATAAAATTTCATTTGTCATCCATTAATTTTTTTTATTATACCCTACACCTATAGAAAAGGTAAAGGGGTATATTAACTTTGGTATGGTGTTTGTAACCACCTAAAGGAAGCGAGCTAGATATGGAAAAGTATATATATTTGTGATCAGCGTGACCGCCTTAGTCGATATAGCCAAAAAATAATGGAGATATCTTGATGAAATTTTAACTGTAGGTTACTAGGACTCAAAGTACGGCGGGGATTGCATATGGGCGAAATCGGCCCATGGGTTCGGATTTTGGACCTTTTAATCGATCGAAGGGCTAACGAACATATATAAAAAATCACGATAACTCAACAACTAATGACGCTATCTTCATCAAATTTGTGCTGTATGTTACTAGTAATGAAACTACTTCGGGGATTGCGTAAGGTCGGGATTGGACCATGGGTTCGGAACCTAGAACTTTTTGATCGAATTTAGGCCAAACGAGCATAATTCCGAAACCAATGAAGATAGAACCTCCAAATTTGGTATCAGGGTATCCCTTCCTATTATCTAAGTGTCTTGGGCCCCATTGGAGGAGTTTGGGCCCCATTGGAGTAGTGGGTCGGGGACCAACCACACATATCCGAAGACTTTAAAGCATATCTTTAAAATTAATATAGATAACAACTTGAAAAAATGTAGAAGCTTCCAATTTGCCACAAGGGTGTTCTTTACTATCTCTTGCGTGTTCCCTTAATTTGGGATCAATTGGAGAGGTGGTTCAGTACCCCTCTCAGACCTCCCAAGTTTTAAAAGCTTATAATCGAAATTACTAAAAATAGTTACTTAAAATTAAGATAGACCGTTCAAATTGTGTACAAGGGTTAACTAGTACTATAAGTAAAGCGCGGGCTGTATAAGGGCGAAATCAGCCCATGGGTTCGGATTCTGGACCTTTTAGTCGGTGTCAGGGATAACGAACATATATTAAAAATCACGATAACTCAACAACTAATGAGGCTATCTTCATGAAATTTGTGCTGTAGGTTATTGGTAATGAAACTACGGCGGTGATTACGTACGGTGAGAATTGGGCAATGGGTTCGGAACTGAGAACTTTTTGATCGAATTTAGGCCAAACTAGCGTAATTCCGAAACCAATGAAGATATAACCTCCAATTTTGGTATCAGGGTGTCCCTTCCTATTGCGTAAGTGTCTTTGAAATTCGGGCTCCATTGGACTAGTGGGTCGGGGACCAGCCACTCAGTTCCGAGGACCTTAAAGCATATTTTCGAAATTAATAAAAATAGTAACTTGAAACAAATGTAGAAGCTTCAAATTTGGCCCAGGGTGTTCTTTATTATTTCTTCCGTGCCCCCCTAATTTGGGATCATTTGGAGTGGTGGTTCAGGACCTCTCTTAGACCCCCAAATGTGTAAAAGCTTATCATCGAAATTAATAAAACTAGTAACTTAAAATTAAGATAGAACGTTCCAATTGTATACAAGGGTTAACTCGTATTGAAAGTATGACGGGACTGCATATGGGCGAAATCGTACCATGGTTTCGGGTTCTGGAACCCTTGACAAGTTCAAGGACTAAAAAACATATATCTTAAAAACACCATAACTCAAAAAATAATGCCGGTATTTTGATGAAATTTGAACTCTAGGTTACTAGTAATGAAAGTACCATGCGAATTGGCTCTGGTCGAGTTCAATTTCAAAGCCAAAGAATATATTTCCTATGTCCTATGTGTCTCCGAAATCTAGACTAAATTGTAGTGGTTCAGCTATGTTCAAAGGTACTTGCTGCATTTATGTAAAATTTATTTGAATATTTAAATGAATTATATGAAAAGGTCTAAATTTGTAATTGTATTTTAGAAATACATTTATTGCATATTTTGCGTTTATAAGCTTTTCTATTAGGTATATAAACTAACCATTTAAAATAATTGCAATTTTGAAAAATTTGGATTATTAAATATATTATGCTTTGATTATCTTTTTATCACAAAATTTAATAATTAGAATTTTTTCATTTTGTAATTGAATTGGAATAAATATATTTTCATTTATTTCAAGTTTGTTTGTTTTTTAATATTTTTAAATAGATAAATTAGTAAGAATTTGTAATATTTTTTAATAGATAGTGTAATTAGAAAATGTTTTTAGTATTATAAAGTTAATTTGGTTAGCTATGTCTTACGATCAAATTAATAACAGCTTTTATGGTGTTAAAATGACTTATGGATATGTCCTTAAATTTGAACCAAATAGGTGTAGCGTATTTCTAAGTCGGTTGCACCGACTGACTGTTTCTTTACTTGTTTTTATATCTTACTGGTACATTTTTTGTATTTTTTTTATTAAACTAGTTAACTCATGAACTATTTCATTTAGATTATTGTAAGAATTAAGTTTAGACCATATCATATCATTAGTTATATTTTCGTAGTTTAAGACTGTTTTAATATTTATAATATTCTCTAATATTGACTTTTGATCCATACTTATAAAAATAGTTGGTGATCAGAAATAGTAGTATCTAAAATACGGAAAAAATATTGATTTTTTATAATATCCGTAATAAAGTGATCTATAATTGTTTGAGACGTGTTACCAAATCTAGTCGCATATTCCACAGATATTTTATTGTAGACAACAAATCCGTTAGTAAGTAGAGTATTGTAATAAGTTTTGACATCACACGAGTTATAATTTAGCATATTTAAATTCATATCTCCTACAATAATAGAGTTCTTATATTTAATGGTATATTCATCAATTTTATTGATGAAATCAGTAATATGAGTTTCATGTGATCTGTAAACGGACAAAATATTTATTCTTTGTTGCATTAATTTAACTACCAGAATGTTTGATTTTGTAAATTCTTCCTCAATAACTAACGCGCTACTTATTTTCTGACTTACAAAGATGGCAACACCACCATATGAATTTACTTTGTTTGAGAAATATGCTACATATTGTGGCAGATTAAAGAAACTATTTTCATATTTATTTAACCATATTTCCGATAAAACGATAACATGTATTTCACATTTATAAGAGTTAATTAATAATTCTAAATCGTATAGTTTATTTCGTAAACTTTGTATATTTAGATATATAATATTAAAGTTATTTTTATATTTAGAGTTAAAGTCAGTGTTTCCCAACCGTGTATAATAATTTACTTTTATATTTTCATTAATGTAATCATCAGTTGTCATTTTGACCATGTGAGAAAAAAAAAAAACTTGTTTTGTTGATTAATTTTTTGATTTTTTTTAAATGTTGAATATGTAAAAAGTGAAGTGTTTTTTTTGAAGTGAAGTGAAAGTGAAAGTGAAAAATTTATTAAAGTGAGACATAATATTAGAAAAAAATAAAAGTTTATTAAATTGAAAATAGATGTTGTTATTTGTTAATTGAAATTTAGTATTGTTTTTAAGAAGATTAATAAATTTGTTGTTGTAGATGTAATAACTAATTACATATGATGTGTGTAAAATGTAATATTTTGTGTCATTAGAATTAATATTCGAAAATATAAAAATTTGATAAGCTTAATATGATAGGAAATTATAGTTTTTTTTAAAGCATAGTATATTGCAGTTTTTAAATGAAATAAATTTAATTTTAATGTTAATATTATTGTAAAATATAATAATGTAGTAAATTAAAATTTTAATTATTATTATTGTTAATTTCAGTTTGATATTATTTTTACAAAGTTTGTCATTTTTCTCTTTCTAATTTCTAGCAAAATTATCAACTTTAACCTCAATTTTTGTAATATTCGCGGTTTGCAAACGAACTTCCATGCCGTTGAAGGTCATCTTAATTTAACTAAACCGGCAATCCTTGCTCTATGTGAAACGCAAGTTAGTAGCCACAATGTTAACTTCGATATTAACGGCTACTTACTCATTTCACACTTCGTTCCCAAAAGAGGCATCGCCATCTACATAAAAAAAGACATTGCTTTTAACACTCTTGACAAATATAAATCTTCAAGCCCAACTTTCAATTACGTTTGGGTCAAAATCCATGTTGAAAAGCATGTTATACATTTCTGTTTTCTATACAGATCACCCAATTCAAGTGAACAAGAAACTTGAAATTGAAAACCTTTCAAACCAGATCAACGAAATTCTCGATTGTTTTCCTGAGACCGAAATTGTTCTGGCGGGGGATTTTAATGTTCATAACAAAGACTGGCTTCACTTTTCCAGTACCTCTTCTCCGAGTCAAAACTCGATTGGGAAACAAGTTGAATTATTTTCTACTCTATTCCACTTTTCTCAACTTGTTAAAAATCCCACTAGAATCCCTGACCGTGCTGATCAAGAAGGTCACCTCTTGGATCTGTTTCTAACCACACACCCTGAAAAGTATGTGGTTTCAGTTGGTTGCCCCCTGGGGGGCTCTGATCACTGTTTGGTCAATACAAGCTTCCGGGCAGGCTCAGTGTCCAATCAAAGGTCCCTTCTCAAAAAACTGGTATGGCGTTATAACCATGTTAACTGGGAAGGTCTGAACAATTTTTACAAAACCTTTGATTGGTCACTGTGCTTCCGTGGTAGGAATGTTGACTTTGCTGCAAATGCGATTAGTGAAACTATTCTACTTGGAATGAGATTATTTATACCTCACTCCATGAAATCTATCAAACGGAAACCCAAAACTTAGTTTAATCGCATTTGTAAAGAAGCCATTCTAAAAAAAGAGGAGGCCTTCAAAAAGTACCGGGACAGTGGTTTAGAGGCTCACAGGACCAACTATATAGTGGTTCGGAACAGATGTAAGAGAGTTATCAACAAGCAAAAATTCTTGTTCAACCAAAAGTTGAAACGAAAACTTATGCACATGCCAAAGAATAGCAAGTCCTTTTGGACTTTTGCAAAAAATCTAAAAGAGGACAATAGCGGGTCTTCTTTTCCTCCACTTGTTGATATAAACAACCACATCGTATCAGATTCAAAAGAAAAAGCGAATTTGTTTGGCAAACAGTTCGCTTCTAACTCATCACTGTCTCAGTCAACTCAAAGACCTCCATCTATTCCAGAAGTTGGCTGCTCCTTTGGTAGAATATACTTTAGGACGCGAGCAGTGATGAAAATCTTGAAGAATTTTGATACAAGAAAATCATCCGGTCCGGACGGTATTACAACTACCGTCCTCAAAAACACATATACTTCCATTTCAAAACCTCTGCGCAACCTTTTCCATCTTTCCTTCACTTCGGGTATTCATCCTACCCAATGGAAGGTTGCTCATGTTTTTCCAATTCCTAAAAAAGGCGATAAAAGCGATCCCTCTAACTACCGACTATTACTTCGGTCCTATCCAAAGTAATGGAAAAAGTTATAAATTATAAGCTTTTGAAATATCTAGATCGTAAAGGTTTGCTTCATGATAGACAATACGGGTTCAGAGCCCGTCGTTCAACTGGTGATCACATGACCTACCTGTGCGAAAAGCTCAATATCAGTCTTCACCATTCTGGTGAGTCTGATGTTGTGGCTTTGGATATTTCTAAAGCTTTCGATCGAGTTTGGCATGATGCTTTATTGGCAAAATGCAAGGCTTTAGGTCTAGATAGGGTTTTTGTTAAATGGATTGGAGATTTCCTTTCGAATCGCACGATTCGTGTTCTTATTGATGGATATTCATCCAAAGATTTTAAAATAAATGCTGGTGTCCCTCAGGGATCTGTTTTATCCCCCAGCCTTTTTCTAATATTTATAAATGACCTACTATCAATACCCTCCAATCCAATCCATAGCTTCGCAGACGACAGTACCCTTGTTGCTTCCTATGAATTTCATAGCCGCTGTAACATTAATCATCAGATTAACTCAACAGCAAAAAATTTCACTATAAGTGAATTAAACAAAGATTTAATTAAAATCCAAAAATGGGGTGAAATCAACAGAGTTGACTTCGACACCAAAAAAACCCAATGCTGTCTAGTCTCGCGAAAAATAGCAACAACTATTCCAAACCTTTCTTTTCAAGGAGAGGCTTTGCAGCATACGGAAGACCTAAACATTTTGGGGATTGAGCTAACAGTTGAACTAGCTAGATGGCGTAACACGGCTTATGGAAATTCGTTTGTCATGCGCTCTTCTCGTTTATGGAACCATATTCCATCAAATGTGTTCCCCAAAGTTGATAATGTATATATGTACGATTTAACCAAATTTAAGAAGAACATTGACATCTTTCTTCTAAATATCCCATCCAATTTTCCCCATCCCCCATAATCCAAATATTCCAAATAGTGGTAGTACCATATTCCTAAATCCTTCCATATCCTCATCCCTGTAACCAAACTGTACATTTGTATTACAGGTTCCCTCCTAAAGTTTGGTTCAAAAAGGGTGTGGTTTTGGTGTGTTAAAATCATACACTACCCAAAGAAACACCGCATAGTTTCAAAGGGTGGCTTTCGAGCTTTCCATTCCCTCGTAAAAAAAAAAAAGAAAAAAACAAAAGTTGTTTTAAAAAAATATATGTAAATAAAAAAAAAATACCAATATATGTGAATAATAAAAAAAAATATGGATTAATTAAATTATTGTTTCGAGTAATTAATAAATAATTAGAAATTTGAATGAAATGATTTAATACATTAAAAATTAAAATGTGGTATCAGTCATAATTGATTGTTTTAATTTGTTTGTATAATAATTGTTTAAATATAAGAATTATTAATTTGAAAGAAAAAAAATTTTTTTTAGATTAAGAAAATATGTGTATGTAAATTTGATATATAATTTTGAAAAAATATTGTTTAGCTTTAGATAATTTAGCTTAAGATAATAAAAAATAAAAATAAAATTTAAATTAAAAGAATAAAAAATAAAAATTTTAAAGTTCAGAAAAATATGACAATATACTAAAAGTGTTTTTAATGAAAGTAATGTCATTGAAAGACATAATCTTATATGTATACTTTACTTGCTGTATCCATTCTAAGGAGAATTTGTCCATTTTGAACCCATAAAAATTTAAAGTTATGAGCATTTTTGATTTGTTTGGCTTCATAATAAAGTCTTGATTGCAGTGCTGATAAGTGATGGCGAAAAAATATTTCTTTATTAGCTTCGCCAAGAATATTTAGTTCATCGGTAAACAGGTGCTTGAAATTTTCTTTTCTTTTGGTCATCATCTCAGCTTTGGACTGCATTGAATTAAATTGAATAATGTACAATTTTTTCATTGAGGCTTTATCATTGGTCTTCTTATTAACAGATGTAACACTGACGATATCATTATTGCTTATGTTGGCATTTATTTTGCTAGCAATATTTAATATAGTATTTTTTGGATTTTCAAGAGTAGAAAGTAATCCAGCAATAACAATGTTATTCCTATAATTCTTATTTTCAACTTCATCTAATTTGCTTTCCAAATGGTTCACTTTTTGTTCAAGAGAAATTGATTTGGCTTCTGCATTTACTAAACATTCCTTTAAGTGTTGATTTTCTTTAATGATACCTTTATTTTGCTTGACCAGATCATCCATTTGTAGTGAGATGACTCTGTGATTTAGATATTTCACATAAGACAGTTCCCAATGTTTTTAGGTATTGGGCTAGATTATCCAATGAGCAATTTGATAAATCTGTGGTATTTAAATTATTTATTGCCACATTTAGACATTCAGTGGGATTTTCAGATGCACCTGTAGAATTTTTTTCCTCATTATCATCGTTCTGCTCAGAGATTATTCAAGATCCATTACTCTGCAAAGGACAATCTATACATTTCCAAGATACCTTTCCCTGTTTGATAATCTCGAGAAATTCTTTTGAGATTTTTGTTCATTTTACATGAAAAATTCGTCGACACTCACCACTGCATGAAACACCTACTGATTTTTTTGTAATTTTTGTATCACATTCTGCACATTTTGCACATTGATCTGGCATTATAATTATTATAGTATTATTGTCCAATATTTACTTGTGTTTTAGAAACAAATTATTTTACTTTTTTAAATTTGGCGCACTTTTAAGTAAGTATATAGATTTTTCAAAATTTTAATAGTGAAAAATTTCAATAGGAAAATTTCTTTTCAATGTAATTTAATAATGTTTTTTATTTTATTTTTTTTTTAAATTATTTTTTTTTGTAATTTATAACTTTATAAAATATATAATAATTTATTTATTTTAATTTAAATTAAATTATTTTAAGAGCGCTCCAAAAAACTCAACTTTATCTTTTTGAAGTTAAATGTAAAATGGGTTATTCGAACTTAACTAAAATTTTTTCAGTCTCTTTTTTGGACTGCAAAATAAGCTTGTAAAATTAAAAACACATTTAATTTTGCAAGCCCGCCGATCGCAAATTCATTGATAATATATTCTCTAGCTTTTCCTTCTAATTGAGAGATTAAAAATGATTTCAATAGTGACTTGAGGGAGGCAGTAAATACCATCTCTTCTAACATATTTATTGAATCTATAAAAGATTGTAAACTAAGTGTGTCACTATTCTAATTTCTATTAATGGTACTCGACGCTATTTTTAATAATTCGTAGTTTGCCAATGTCATTTCTAGTTCTAAATTATCGCTATCTGAGTCTGTCGTATCACTTACTAACCGTATTTTGTCCGGTATGTCTCACAACCTAATATCTTATAAACTCTTTTTAACCTTTTTCTGGCAAAAACAAAATGTTCAATTAAGTTCTTCTTGTTCGCAAGTTTTCCTCACAATATTTGTATTATTTTTACTAATTAATTGTAACTCTTAGTAATTCTAATTTTGTTATTATTAAGAGTAATTGAGTTTTTTGACCTTATATCATGGTTTTTAGTATAGTTTTTGTTGCTTTAAAGAATTCGTTTCTAGCTATAATTAAACTCTTATTCATTAGTTTTTAATTTCACGTCTTTAATCAGCTTATTTTTGTAAATAATAATAATAAATGCATATAATTTCATTCAAAAATTAAACTCATATTTTAATTATTATTAATTATTTCTTTAAAATTTAAAATTTATTAAACCTTTTTGTTTATAATGATAATATTATATAATATTAAGAAAATGAATGTATACTTGTTTATGGTTCAGTTTTAGTTTTAATTAAAAAAATTCTTTATTTCTGGTAAGTATAAGTTAAAGATTTTAATACTCCAAGTCACCAAAAAATATATTTATTTCTAAAAAATTATTTATTTCTATAATTTTATAAAAGATTTATATAAAAAAAAAATTATAACCCTTTTTATTTCTTTTTTTTAAATCAACTTTATTATTCGAAGCTAAAATTTGAATTAAAGGTTTACAGTTTTAATTTTACATTAATAGCATTGTTCTACCTGCATTATGCTGACTCAAACATATGTTGAATACGCGTGATTTATGTTGGGAAATAATGTTGAACTAATTTTACAGGTTAATTTGCTGATTCGACAGGTAAATGTTTTAGAAAAAAATTTATAAAATTGTAATATGATGCGTTGGAATTCTGGATTACAATTTTAGCTGTTGTTAACTCCTCCCCTCTTAAATATCGATGTCCTCATTCGATCAAATTAGAGATTAGAGTTGTATAAGTTTCGCCTTGGGGCTGCGTTAATCTTGACTGATGCTGAACTTATCGGAAGTGTCTGAACCTTGTTATTTTGGTGATCTGCAGGATTCTGTGCTGTATCTTTTATTGTTGGGTTGTTGCAAGTAGTAACTTCTTCTGGTAAAGCTTGATCTGATTGTATGTTGTTTATTATTACTTTGTCTCGTTTTTTCCTATATCGTAGCCCAATTAATACAAATAAACCCAATACTGATGCTATGGCCGGTATGACACTTGAAGTATTAGACTCCGTTCTTTCAGTAATTCAATTTTATTTGTATTATTGGTATGAAGGTCCTTGAAAAGTTCTAGAGACAGATGCTGTTGAAATTCTTTTTTTATTAGTTCTGTTTGTAAAATTGCAGGTAACACGCTAAAGCTTACGGTTTCCTTCGATGTAAATACCATATCTTTAATTATTACTGTAGAATTTTGGAATTTAATTACGTATGTTCCTACAATCGTGGTTTTTTTATCATCTATTGTTATCGTACCATTGAATTGATTCAGTAATATAATTCCTTCGGCAATTTTTTCTATTGTTGGGATATGATGAGCGTTGGTAACATTGCAAATGGATGATCTTCCTTCCAATATGTTTGGAATGCAGGTAGAATTTGAAATATTAACAATTTGGTATTTATTACATATTATTATTGAATTTATTTGTTTACAATTTTCTTTTATTCCATACATTTTTTTATTATTAAATAATATTTCTTTATAATCTAACTTAATAATAGTGTTGTTAAACTTTATTGGTTTAACTATAATTTTTTTAAATACATCATTTTCTGTTATTGGGATTTCGATGACGTAGAGCAAGCAAGTACCATTTGTAATTACTTTTACATTGGAGAAATTTAACGCTTCTTCAGCGTCCGAATACGGAAAATTTTCTTTGTCGAAAATTGAAGTAATTGTTTCGATTTCTGATTTGGAAAGCAATAATGAGTTTATAATTCCTACTTTAGCCCAATGTACGGCATATTTTATATTAACTATTTCTTCTTTTATAAATTTTAACTTATATTGTAATTTCTGAATATTATAATTATCTATTTCATGACCTAACCTAATATTCTCTAAAATCTCATTAGTAATTCTACTTATATTATTAATCCTATCACTAAAAGACTTATTTATTATAGTTTGTTGGTTGTTATTTTCTAAGAGGTTGTTCATTTTCTTTTTAATTATAATAAAATCAGCATGGTCTGGACTTCCTGCTATCCATTTCCACATAGTACCTAAGGAGTTAAAGGACCTTGGTTTCCTTCTAATTTTGAATTCGTCCAAAAGATCCTGTACCTGTAAAGCTTCGTATTTCAGGTACCCATGCAGCTGATGTTTTTTTATTCCGTCTTTCTCTAGCACGTCGCTGATTTCTCTTAATGAATTCCTTAGATTTTCGAAATCAAACGTATGGATGATTCTAAAGCTTCCTTCTTGCACCTTGGCTTCTTCCATAGTAATAGCTACTGCATGTGATCCTGTGTAGTCTAATATTTGGACGAATGATAGACACTCGTATAATAATAATTAAGCACCTAAAATGATATAAAGGATAATAATATGGTAATAAAATGAACAAAAACAAAATTTGGAGAAAAGCACAAATAATAATTTTCTAGAAGAGTTAAGTGAGAGAAAAAAGATTTATATGAAAGAAAAGGTTTATATGAAGAATAAATATCATTATGATTTTATGTTTGATTTATGAACTGTTGTTGGACTGTACATGGTTTGCATTGTACGCATATCGAGATTGTTGCGACCTTGGTTCATCTTTCTGCGCTTGATATGGCACGATGGCTTGGTGTTGATAATTCTGAACATTTGATTTCTCCATATTGTGTTGATGATCTCTAATATTATTTTTCCAATGGTAATTCGATTGATTATTAAAACTTTGTCGGATGTTACGATTTGATTGGTTGTTATCAGGTTGATGGTTGTTGTAAGGTTGAAATTGAGCATTGTAGGGTTGCCGGTTGTTGTAAAATCGTGGGTTATAGGATTGCCGGTTATTATAAAATGGTTGGTTGCTATATGACCGTTGATGAGACCTATTCCTGTTTTCAAAACTTGCTCTTCTGGATGCAAGTTCGCCTGAACGTATTGGTTGTGGTTTTTTGCCATCTTGTTGTATTTTCGCAGTTTCAGTATGTTTACTTGCAAGGCTTTGTTTCCTTTTAAGCCTATTTTCTACTTTCAGAGCCAATTCCAAAGCTTCCGGTAAATCGCTAGGCTCTTTCATGTCCAATAATACTGATGATAGTTCCCCCCTCAACCCATTAATGAATGCATCTAACGCTCTATTTCTATGTGTTTGGGCTATTGCAATTACGGCCTCATTTGGCAAATCCATTGAATTTACTTTTTCTAATATTAGGTTGAGTTGCCTATGGACCTGTTGTAAAATTCTTCTATTGATTGATTGCTTTGTGTCATCACTGTTAACTGGTTCTCTAATGTTCTCATGCTTCTCTTGTCGGCATAATGTCGATTTAAATACTTCACGATACTATTCCAATTCAAAGGGTTGTTATATGCCTCTAATGTTGTATTAGCATCGCCCTTAATTTTATTTCTTATGGTTCTTAGTATCCCATAATATCTTGATGTGCCTTTCAGATGATCGTAGATTTTTAGTAGTTCCTCTACTCCTTTTTTCCAAGACGCATACAATCTTATTTCTCCAGAGAAAACATCTATTTCCCTTATGATGTTGGGAACTTTGTCCATCCCATCAAGATTGTCGTTTGAATGAATATAGGCCTGCTGTTCGATTTCTTCTGCTTCTTCTTCTTCTTCTACCTCCTGGTGTAACCTTTGGTGGTAGCCTTCTCTTACTAGTTTTCTTGCCTCATATTGAATCATCTCTCTGATTGGTTCACTAAAGTTTTCATCATGTCTATTTTCTCTTATTGGACTCAAATTCGGGTTTTGATTTTCTGGAGTAGATGACATTACAAACGGAGTTGCTCCTTCTTGATTCATTTTTATTTAATTTTTTTAAAAAGAAAATTAATCAAAAGAAAGGGAAAACGAGAGAGGTTGTGATCAAAGTAAACCCAAGACAACAAAAAATTTTTTAAAAGATGTTTAACCAATATCTGAAATAAGATTCGAAATTACCTGTGATTTTATTAAATCAACTTTTCGCAAATTATTGAACGTAAATTATGAATATTATATTAAAAACTCTTAAATCCTAAATTATAAAGATTCAATAAAACTAAGAAAAAAAATTATTTGGAAATATAAAAGTAAATGCTGGATGAAGATACGCTTATTTTCCTGACTATATCAAAAACTAAAAATAAAAATTTCCTTTAAAAAAAAAATTCTTGCTTGCTCTTAGTCGTACTTACAAATTTCGATAATTATATAAAAAGTGTTTTAACTTCAAAAAAAAATTTATTTATTTTAATTTAATTTTTTCTTTATATTTTTTTTTCTTTTTTATTTAATATTAAAAATATTTATTTATATAAAGTTTACAAACCAATGTTCAGCAAATTTTAGTAAAATCCTAAAATATTAATTTATGTTTAAAAGAAGGTGGAATAAAAATTTAATAAAACTTAAAATAAAAAATTTCTTATTCAAAAAAAATAATTTTTGATAAAAGATAAAATTTAATTAAACCTTAAATACTAAAAATTTATTAATTTAAAATATTTTAATGAAATCCCAAATATTATCAACCAAATAGACCAAAATTTTATATTAGATTTAAATTTTTCTTAAATTAAATTAAATTAAAGATTTAAATTAAAATTAACAAAAATTAAAGTTTTTAAATTAAAATTAGAAAATTATTCTAAATTAAGCAATTCTGGTAAAAAATAATTATATTTCAAATTTGCAAAAATCGTAAAATCGATAAATATCGATAAAAAGTTTATAATAATTTTTTTTCAATTTTAATACAAATTAGCATTTAAATTCAATTATTTTACTTCATTTAGATTTATTTAGATTTATTTAACTTAATTTTTATTTTATTTAATTATTTTGTTTAGATTTTTAATATTTAATTTTTATTTAATCTAATTTTTATTTTATTTAATTTTTATTTAATCTAATTTTTATTTAATTTAATTTTTATTTTATTTAATTATTTTATTTAGATTTTTAATATTTAATTTTTAATTTATTTAATTATTTTATTTAGATTTTTAATATTTAATTTTTATTTTATTTAATTATTTTATTTAGATTTTTAATATTTAATATTTAATTTTTATTTAATTATTTTATTTAGATTTTTAATATTTAATTTTTATTTTATTTAGTTAATTTATGTTTATTGGCCAGTTATTTTGTATGTCTAGACATATGACGATGAATTTCATTGTTTTTTGATTCGTAGAAATTTTTATTTGAATTGCTTATTATATGATTTTATTCAAATTAATTATTTTCTTGGATTTGCTGTGCCTAAGGCAGCCTCACCTTAGGTATCGACGAGTAGGCTTGAGTCACAGCAAATAAAAAATGAAACAAATATAATTTTTAGTTTTAATTTAGTTTTAATAATAAGTATTTTTCTTTTTTATTTAAATTTTTTTCTACTTACGGATGAGGATATTTATCTGATTGCTATTTTAATTTTTTTCTCCTTACAGATGAGGATATTTATCTGAATTTGCAATTAACTGTGGTTAAATTTCATGCAAATTCTAAGCAATCTTTAAATAAATTATTTTATACTTATTTATCTTATTTAATTATATGTCTTAGAAAATTTTATATTTTTATTCTATTTTTTAAATTTTCCGCAAATTATGGTTAAATTTACGAAAATTTTTGCAATTCTTAATTTATAAATTTGTAATAAAATTTTCGATTATAATTTTTATTTTGTATTTTTATTTAATTTGCTAGTAAATTATAGTTTAATTTACGCAAAAAAAATTTTTCAAAACTTTCAGATTTATTTTTCTTAATTATTTTTCCTTTATTTTTTATTTTTTTTCTTTATAAAAAAAAAATAATCAATTTACATAAACGTGGCGACTTGGAGTTGAAGAACCATTTGCAGTATTTTGATATTACCAGACCAGGCGGCTGCTGCCAACACTTGTTAGGCTTTGGTTATTCCTTATGCGGCAGCTCCTTTTTGCTGGGATGCTACTCGGGCGCCAGTTAAAGATTTTAATAATTTTTAATTTAAATTTTAAAAGTTTTTAGTTTAATTTTTGATAAATTTTTAATTTGTTTTTTAACGTTTAATTTATCACAATTTTTCCTTAAAAAAATAGTTTTTAACAGTTTACACCACAAATAGTTTTTAATAGTTTTTAATTTATCTTTTTTTTTTCAATAAATTTTTAATTTATTTTTTTACTGTTAATTTATCACAATTTTTTCTTTAAAAATAGTTTTTAATAGTTTACACCACAAATAGTTTTTAATAGTTTTTAATTTATATTTTTTTTTTCAATAAATTTTTAATTTATTTTTTTACTGGTAATTTATCACAATTTTTTCTTTGTAGCTATTCACTATTTTCCTTATCAACACTTAATGTCCCTGCTCGGGCGCCAGTTAAAGATTTTAATACTCCAAGTCACCAAAAAATATATTTATTTCCAAAAAATTATTTATTTCTATAATTTAATAAAAGATTTATATAAAAAAAAATTATAACGCTTTTTATTTCTTTTTTTTAAATCAACTTATTATTCGAAGCTAAAATTTGAATTAAAGGTTTACAGTTTTAATTTTACATTAATAGCATTGTTCTACCTGCATTATGCTGACTCAAACATATGTTGAATACGCGTGATTTATGTTGGGAAATAATGTTGAACTAATTTCACAGGTTAATTTGCTGATTCGACAGGTAAATGTTTTAGAAAAAAATTTATAAATTAAAATTTATAAAATTGTAATATGATGCGTTGGAATTCTGGATTACAATTTTAGCTGTTGTTAACTTATATACGTTTTGGTTTGTTATTCTTTAATATTAAATTCATTTTTAATTGCAAGTAAGTGTAATTTAGGTTTCTATAAGTAGTCAATAAATTTTTCTATTTAAGCTCTAGCATATTTATATTTATTTGTTTATTTCAATCTAAAAGAACTATGTTTTAAGTTCTTTTAATATATATACAATATGTATATAATATGTTGTACATTAAGAGTCTAGTTATGTTTGTTTTTTTTTATTTTGATTAAGTTTTTATGAAATTTGTTTAATTAACTTAATTTCTAATAGTTTGTTTCCTTTACGTAGAAGTTCTTCTTTCGTGTATGTAAATTTCTGTTTTTTTTTTTCCACTTCACAGTTAGTTTCCTCAACATATTGCCAAATCTCTCTTTTTCTCATTTCTCTCTTCATCTAATTTTTGTTTTTTAAATTTATTTTTCAGTTTATGTTATATTGTTTTTAGCACATTTTCAAAAAATTTTGTAAAAATGTGCCTATATAGCTTCACTCTGTCCGTCCGTCCGTCCTTTTTTACCTACGATTGACTAAAAAATATCAGAAATGGGTAGGTATTGCAATAAAAATAATTTAATGTTAAAACTTTTTTTTGTAGCCCCCCCCGTTACGGAGCTACAGCCCCACAAAGTCGAAAAATGCCCCATATTTAAACAGTTATAATTAGAGTTCTATAAGGTATATTTCCAACCTGAAAACGGTAGCAGACAGCTGTTCTTATAAGCTTTACAAATTTTTAAAAACCAATTGTATAGGGTTACCATACGGTACTAAAATTTACCGTTATTCGAAACTAAGTTTTACAAAATTTTTGGTCCCTCATAACTTCGGAACGGCTAAATCTAGAAACTTGAAATTTTGGGAGAACTTAGATCCTTAGAAATAAGTAAGAGTCAGTTAAAAAATTTTTTTTGTCAGCCCACTCTTTAGGAGCTGTAAGGGGTCGAAAATTGAAATTTTGCTAAAAATTTAGCTTTTAAACACCTATAACTTGAATACCAGTCAAAATTTTTTTTTATTTGTATACAAAATTGAAAGCTCCGAAACGAAAGTTTCAATAAGTGTCAAAGGTTTTTCTTAATTTTGACTTTGTCCGTCCATCCGTCCGTCCGTATGTTTACAAAAACTTTTACACCGTTTGAAATAGATTAAAGAAATTTTAACCACGAGTAGATATTACAAAAAAATTAATTTCGTAGAAGAATTTTTTTCTGTAGCCCCACCCGTTACAGAGCTACAGCCCCCCAAAGTTGGAAAAAGCCCTATTTTTAAATTGTTATAACAAGAGTTTCTTTAAGTGTATTTTTAATCTGAAAACGGCAAAAGATAGCTGGTTTTATAGGCTTTACAAAAATATAAGGCTACCATACAGTACTAAAATTTACCATTAAGCTAAACTCAACTTTTGCAAAATTTTTGGCCCCATATATCTTCTAAACGGTTCAACCTAGGGTCTTGAAATTTTGGGAGAAGTTAGATCCTCCAAAATTAGTAGGAGTCGGTTAACAAATTTTTTTTGTCACGCCCCCTGTTTAGGAGCTATAAGGGCTCGAAAATTGAAATTTTGCTATTTTCAACCACTTGTAACTTTAACACCTGTTCAAATTTTTTTTTACAAATATGCAAAATTTATAGCTGCAGCATTATATTTCAACATACGTTAAAGGTTTTTCTTAAATTTGAAAGGGTCTCTTTAAATTAAAGAAATTGTTTCTTAGTCTTAACCATTTTTGGTTAGATAATAATATTCTAGGTAAAATTCCAAATTTTGTTGGAGTTCGAAATTGATTTCCTGGAACCGGAAAAAATGGAAGGCTGAAGACAGGAGGGGGGTGAGCAAATTCATCATAAGTTTGCTAAGCAAAAATTTGCGAACCTTCCCCGTTGAAGATCTACTTGGTTTTTAAAATTAAATTCATGTTCTTATAAAACAGTAACTTATTTACCAGTGTAAGTTTTTCCAAAATTAAACGTTAACATTGAAGCTCCAACATTATATTTTGCACCTATTAACAGGTTTTCTTGAGTGCATTGGAGTTATATTCTAAGTAATTCACTATTAGTCATATAATTAATTATTAATGAAATAACAAAATTATAATATTATCATAATATATATTTTTATAAAAATAAATGATAAAATACTCAGTAAGAAACCGTATATAATTTTGAAAATGTGCTTTTTAAAAACCCTTGGTTTTTTTCCATCACTTGTTTAATAAAAATTTAAGTTTAATTATTTTTTTTTTATATATATCATAATTCAAAAAAAAATTTTATATTTTTTTTTTTTTAATTTTAGTTATCAAGGAAAAGTTTAAGTTATTTTATTATATATTCTTTTTCTAATTTGTGCACTATAACACCGAACAGAACATCTGCCACGGTCGCCATGTTCTTAATTTATTTTAAATAAAACGCTCCACTTTCCTTATTGATTAACTTTATTTAATAATAGATATATTCCATAGATATATTCCTTAATTCTACTTATAATTATATGTTAATTTGATAATTAATACCAATTAAATTCCTGATAGGTTATTGACTTTTATATGTCTTTCAACGGTTGCATTTTCATTTAATTTATTCAACATCAAATATTCAATTTCATATATATCACTTTGTTAGAACTGTAATATAAATCACTTTACTCATACATCATGTTTCATACATTATTCTAAAAGTGATGATCAATCATATTTGATAATGTATAATTATAATAGGTATATGAAACTAATGAAATGCATAAATAATTTTAGTTCGGTCATTGCACTGATATTAGATTACTTTAGTGAAATTACAATTTGACCACCTATATTGTTATTTGGTTCATTTGCAATCGTTGTACTAAATATTTATATGAATGTTGCGTGTACTATATTTATATGCTACAGTTATGTGAAACTCAATTTTCGCTAGTTTTTTGGTACCCATATCTTCTGAGCGGTTCAAACTTGAAATTTCGGGAGAAGTTAAATTCTTATAAAGAGCTATAAGGGCTCGTAAACTGAAATATTGATAAATTTAAACACCTTTAACTTGAATACCTGTCCAATTTAGTTTTTATACAAAATTTAAAGATCCAGTATTGTATTTCAACATATGTTAAAGGTTTTTCTTAAATATAAAAGCGGTTCTTTAAAGGGTCTCTCAGTTTAAACCATTTTTGCTTAGATAGTAAAATTCTAAGTAAAATTCCAAATTTTGGTGGAATTCACAATTTAATTTCTAAAATCTAAAAAAAAAAGTGGGCGGGGTGGAGTGAGGTTAGATTCCCGAGAAATTCGGCAACCTTCCCCATTAAGGGGCTATTTGGACTTAAAAATAAAAAATTTACTGTTTATACCCGTATGATTATAAAGTCAAAGGGTATAATAAATTTGCCATTACGTTTGTGACGCAGAGAAGGAGGGAGGGGGGGGAGATATAGACTCAAGTGTATGGATCAGATCAGAATCGAAAAATAAATCGATTTAGCTATGTATGACCGTCCGTCCGTCCGCACGATAACTCAAAAACTAAAGGAGCTAGGATGTTGAAATTTTCGCAAATTCGTTTTTTTTGCAATAGCCGTCATCGCTATTTAAATCCAGCCATTTTGGTCCATGGGTTCGGGTAGCTGCCATACAACTTCTTTTTTTATATGAGAATTACTCTGTCCCTATTAGAACTGTGTCTGAAATTTTGGCAAAAGCAGTTTAGTTTCATGGCCAAAGTTTGGTTGGTCTACTGCAGTGGGTTCGAGTAGCTGCCATACAACTTCTTCTTTTATATGAGCATTACACTACACCTAATAAAGCTTTATGTTTGAAATTTTGCCAAAAGTAATTAATGTTTATCCCAGAGTTGACACAGTTACTCTATCACACTCTTCCTTGTTTTATAAATAATAGTAGCTTAGTCAGCAATGTATACAGAAAAAAAAATATTTGTTAAATCAAAGAATTGGACTTCTTTGATTTGAAAGTTGTTGTTTCAAATAAAACTTTATCAATTTTATAGAATTAGTTTTCGAATTTGCAAAACGCAATTCTTTGCTAACGCCAAAAAATATTCTTTGATTACCAGAATAAAACTGATAAGAATAATGATTTTATTTCGAAAACGAGGAAGAGTGTGGTAGAGTAGACTGTCAACTCTGGGATACCCGTATGACCGTTTTATAAACATTATATCATTTATAAACATTAATTACTTTTGACAAAATTTCAAACATAAAGCTTTATTAGGTGTAGTGTAATGCTCATATAAAAGAAGGAGTTGTATGGCAGCTACTCGAACCCTCTGCAGTAGACCAACCAAATTTTGCAGTAACTTTGGCGATTACACTAAACTATTTTTGGCAAAATTTCAGACACCAAACTTCAATAGGTATAGAGTAATGCTCATATAAAATAAGAAGTTGTATGGCAGCTACTCGAACCCTTTGCAGTAGACCAACCAAATTTTGCAATAACTTTGGCCATTACACTAAACTATTTTTGGTAAAATTTCAGACACCCAGCATTAATAGGTATACAGTAATGCTCATATAAAACAGGAAGTTGTATGGCAGCTACTCGAACTCACTGCAACAGACCAACCAAATTTTGCAGAAACTTTGGCCATAAAACTAAACTACTTTTGCCAAAATTTCAGACACGTAGCTGTAATAGGTACAGAGAAATACTCATATAAAAAAATAAGTTGTATGGCAGCCACCCGAACCCATGGACCAAAATGGCTGGATTTAAATAGCGATGACGGCTATTGCAAAAAAACGAATTTGCGAAAATTTCAAGATTCTAGCTCCTTTAGTTTTTGAATTATCGTGCGGACGGACGGACGGACGGACGGACGGACGGACGGACGGACAGACGGACAGACGGACGGACGGACGGACGGACATACATAGCTAAATCGATTTTTTTTTCGATTCTGATCCGATCCATACACTTGAGTCTATATCTATCCCCCCTCCTTCTCTGCGTCACAAACGTAATGGCAAATTTATTATACCCTTTGCCTATATAGTCATACGGGTATAAAAAGATTTGCGTTGTTGATTCATTTTTATTAAGTAATTTCAACTATTGCATAAAATAAGAAAATTTTCCTTTACTTTCCTATTACAATTTGCAAATAAGAGTATATTTTTTGCTTTTTGTATATTTTAATGTTCTGCCCCCTGTCTTATAAAAAGAAGATTTAATTTAGCTACTTCTTAAAACAGGAAGAATTACTAAAAACCATGACTATTATTATATATGAGATTAAAAATGGGAATAATAAATTTTGTGCACAAATGCATTACCTATTTTTATACCCTACACCTATAGAATAGGTAAAAGAGTATATTAACTTTGGTATGGTGTTTGTAACCACCTAAAGGAAGCGAGCTAGATATGGAAAAGTATATATATTTGTGATCAGCGTGACCGTCTTAGTCGATATAGCCATGTCCGTCCGTCCGTCTGTCCGTCCATCCGTCCGTAGGCACGATAACTCAAAAAATAATGGAGCTATCTTGATGAAATTTTAACTGTAGGTTACTAGGACTGAAAGTACGGCGGGGATTGCATATGGGCGAAATCGGCCCATGGGTTCGGATTCTGGACCTTTTAATCGATCGAAGGGCTAACGAACATATACAAAAAATCACGATAACTCAACAACCAATGACGCTATCTTCATAAAATTTGTGCTGTAGGTTACTAGTAATGAAACTACTTCGAGGACTGCGTAAGTTCGGGATTGGACCATGCGTTCGGAACCTAGAACTTTTTGATCGAATTTAGGCCAAACAAGCATAATTCCGAAACTAATAAAGATAGAACCTCCAAATTTGGTATCAGGGTGTCCCTTCCTATTTCCTAAGTGACTTTGAAATTTGGGCCCCATTGGAGTTGGGGGTCGGGGACCAGCCACACATTTCCGAAAACCTTAAAGCATATCTTTAAAATTAATAAAGATAGCAACTTGAAAAAATGTAGAAGCTTCATATTTTGTGTTCTTTACTATCTCTTGCATGCCCCCCTAATTTGGGATCAATTGGAGTGGTGGTTCAGTACCCCTTTAAACCTCCAAAGTTTTAAAAGCTTATAATCGAAATTACTAAAAATAGTAACTTAAAATTAAGATAGAACGTTCAAATTTTAGTACTTAAAGTAAAGCGCGGACTGTATGTGAGGTTTGGACAATGGGTTCGGAACTTAGAACTTTTTGATCGAATTTAGGCCAAACTAGCATAATTCCGTAACCAATGAAGATAGAACCTCCAAATTTGGTATCAGAGTGTCGATTTCGATTTACTTAGTCTCCTTGAAATTTGAGCCCCATTGGAGTAGTGGGTGGGGTTTCACTCAGTTCCGAGGACCTTAAAGCATATTTTCGCAATTAATAAAGATAATAACTTGAAAGTAGCAGCTTCAAATTTAACACATGGATGTTCTTTACTATTTCTTGCGTGTCCCTTTAATTTTGGATCAATTGGAGTGGTGGTTCAGAACTTCTCTTAGACCCACCAATGTGTAAAAGCTTATCATCGAAATTAATAAAACTAGTAACTTAAAATTAAGATAACACGTTCCAATTGTGTACAAGAGTTAACTAGTATTGTAAGTATGACGGGGACTGCGTATGGGCGACTTCGTACCATGGTTCCGGGTTCTGAAACCCTTGCAAAGTTCAAGGGTTAACAAACATATATCTTAAAACACCATAACTCAAAAAATAATTCCCCTATTTTGATGAAATTTAAACTCTAGGTTACTAGTAATGAAAGTACCATGCGAATTGGTCCTGGTCGAGCTTAATTTCGAAGCCAAAGAATATATTTCCTATTTCCTATGTGTCCTCGAAATTTTGACTTAATTGTAGTGGTTCAGCAGCTATGTTCAAAGGTACTTGCTGCATTTATGTAAAATTTATTTTTATATTTAAATGAATTATATGAAAAGGTCTAAATTTGTATATGTATTTTAGAAATACATTTATTGCATATTTTGCGTTTATAAGCTTTTCTATTAGGTATATAAACAAGCCATTTAAAATAATTGCAATTTTGAAAAATTTTAATTATTAAATATATTAGCTTTTTATCACAAAATGTAATAATTTAAATTTTTTCATTTAGTAATTGAATTGGAATAAATATATTTTCATTTGTTTCAAGTTTTTTTGTTTTAATATTTTTAAATAGATAAATTAGTAAGAATTTGTAATATTTTTTAATAGATAGTGTAATTAGAAAATGTTTTTAATATTGTAAAGTTAATTTGGTTAGCTATGTCTTACGATCAAATTAATAACAGCTCTTATGGTGTTAAAACGACTTATGGATATGTCCTTAAATTTGAACCAAATAGTTGTAGGGTATTTCTAAGTCGGTTGCACCGACTGACTGTTTCTTTACTTGTTTAGAGTAAATATGTTAATTTATAAATAGCGACCTATCAAAGGGCTGATAGATCACAAATCGTTTTACAATAACTAAATTTCAGATTAACTACTTAAGCTATATGAGTGTGTGCATGTAGTTTAATATTAAATGCAGATTTGTTGAACTTCCATTTTTTAAAATATATTATTTTGAACATTTGATTTTATTAAAAAACTTAATTTTCAAACTAAAAAAAAAAATATTTTTTAAAATAAAACATTCTTTGATTTTTCGAAAACTTTTGTACCTTCACGGATATTTTAGAGAATTCCACAGAATTCATTGATTTTACTATTAATAATTGCAATTCCATAACAAACATTCTGTGTTTCTACAATTTTATTTGGTTTTGACAAATTCATTCGGCAATTCAAACAATTATTCCGTTGTGTTCTTACTTATACCGGTACTTTTGTTTTGAATGTCTGGCGCCTCATAGCAAAACGCATTGTATTTGAGTTGACAATTTTTGTTAGTTTAGTTTAATTCATTCTCGTGTAAAGACGTACATATTTTATTGTTGTGATAAGTTAATAATTTGTAAAAGTAATTAATGAACCATATTAATCTAAGTATATGATAATTCAATTGAATTACATTAATTACACCATAAACGTAAATATTTGTTCTTTTATTAAAATAAAACAAGTAAAGAAACAGTCAGTCGGTGCAACCGACTTAGAAATACCCTACACCTATTTGGTTCAAATTTAAGGACATATCCATAAGTCATTTTAACACCATAGAAGCTGTTATTAATTTGATCGTAAGACATAGCTAACCAAATTAACTGTATAATACTAAAAACATTTTCTAATTACCCTATCTATTAAAAAATACTACAAATTCTTACTAATTTATCTATTTAAAAATATCAAAAAACAAACAAACTTGAAATAAATGAAAATATATTTATTCCAATTCAATTACAAAATGAAAAAATTCTAATTATTAAATTTTGTGATAAAAAGATAATCAAAGCATAATATATTTAATAATCCAAATTTTTAAAAATTGCAATTATTTTAAATGGTTAGTTTATATACCTAATAGAAAAACTTATAAACGCAAAATATGCAATAAATGTATTTCTAAAATACAATTAAAAATTTACACCTTTTCATATAATTCATTTAAATATAAAAATAAATTTTACATAAATGCAGCAAGTACCTTTGAACATAGCTGAACCACTACAATTAAGTCTAGATTTCGGAGACACATAGGAAAAAGGAAATATATTCTTTGGCTTCGAAATTAAACTCGACCACAACCAATTCCCATGGTACTTTCATTACTAGTAACCTACTGTTAAATTTCATCTAAATACCGGCATTATTTTTTGAGTTATGGTGTTTTTAAGATATATGTTTGTTAGTCCTTGAACTTTTCAAGGGTTCCAGGACCCGAAATTATGGTACGATTTCGCCCATATGCAGTCCCGTCATACTTTCAATACTGGTTAACCCTTGTACACAAGTGGAACGCTCTATCTTAATTTTAAGTTACTAGTTTTATTAATTTCGATGATAAGCTTTTACACATTGGGGGGTCGAAGGGAGGTTCTGAACCACCACTCCAATTGATCCCAAATTAGGGGGGCATGCAAGAAATAGTAAAGAACACCCTTGTGGCAAATTGGAAGCTTCTACATTTGTTTCAAGTAACTATCTTTATTAATTTCGAAAATATGCTTAAAGGGCCTAAGAACTGAGTGGCTGGTCCCCGATCCACTACTCCAATGGGGCCCAAATTTCAAAGACACTTACGAAATAGGAAGGGACACCCTGATACCAAATTTGGAGGTTCTATCTTCATTGGTTTCGGAATTATGCTCGTTTGGCCTAAATTCGATCAAAAAGTTCTAAGTTCCGAACCCATTGTCCAATCCTCACCGTACGTAATCACCGCCGTAGTTTCGCTGCCAATAACCTACAGCACAAATTTCATGAAGATAGCCTCATTAGTTGTTGAGTTATCGTGATTTTTTATATATGTTCCTTAGCCCTGACATCGATTAAAAGGTCCGGAATCCGAACCGTTGGGCTGATTTCGCCCTTATATAGTCCACGCTGTACTTATAGTACTAGTTAACCCTTGTACACAATTTGAACGGTCTATCCTAATTTTAAGTAACTATTTTTAGTAATTTCGATTATAAGCCTTTAAAACTTGGGAGGTCTGAGAGGGGTACAGAACCACCACTCCAATTGATCCCAAATTAGGGGAACACGCAAGAGATAGTAAAGAACACCCTTGTGGCAAATTGGAAGCTTCTACATTTTTTCAAGTTGTTATCTTTATTAATTTTAAAGATATGCTTTAAGGTCTTCGGAAATGTGTGGCTGGTCCCCGACCCATTACTCCAATGGGACCCAAATTCACAAGACACTTAGGAAATAGGAAGGGACACCCTGATACTAAATTTGGAGGTTCTATCTTCATTGGTTTCGGAATTATGCTCGTTTGGCCTAAATTCGATCAAAAAGTTCTAGGTTCCGAACCCATGGTCCAATCCCGACCTTACGCAATTCCCGAAGTATTTTCATTACTAGTAACCTACAGCACAAATTTGATGAAGATAGCGTCATTAGTTGTTGAGTTATCGTGATTTTTTATATTTGTTCGTTAGTCCTGAAACCGATTAAAAGGTCCAGAATCCGAACCCATGGGCCGATTTCGCCCATATGCAATCCCCGCCGTACTTTCAGTCCTAGTAACCTACAGTTAAAATTTCATCAAGATAGCTCCATTATTTTTTGAGTTATCGTGCCTACGGACGGACGGACGGACATGGCTATATCGACTAAGGCGGTTACGCTGATCACAAATATATATACTTTTCCATATCTAGCTCGCTTCCTTTAGGTGGTTACAAACACCATACCAAAGTTAATATACCCCTTTACCTATTCTATAGGTGTAGGGTATAAAAATAAGCATAAAGTAAATATATATACATACATAAAAGTTTTTTTCTTAAATAATAACAATTTTTAAATTAAGTTTCTATTAAGACAAAGTTTATTCTTAAACAATTAGATTTACTAAAAAAAGGTTGGTAAAATTTTAAAATGGAGTTTGAAGATAATAATAATAAAATTTTATACGATCAGTTGTCAAACAATTATTAGTGGATTGGAACTGCCAAGAATTAATAGCTGATTTTATTTCTAAAAATATTGATATAGAATCAAAGCTATGTATGACACTGGATGATGTGAATAATTTAATATCAGTTTCTAAATTAGGTCTAAAAATTAAGTTTAGACAAAATTTGTTAAAGTGGCGTGCAGAAACTGTAAGTAAACAATTTATTTTAATTTTCAAGTGTTTTTACTAAATTTAAGCTATAAAAAATTTTCCCAAGTATAAAGTAAAGTACCCTAATTGTAAATAAAAAGTAATACAAATTTTAATTATAAATATAATAATTCAAAATAAATATTTTTAACTAAATTTTTTATACAACTGTCATCTCTAACCTATTTATTTTAAATAAAAGGGATATGAAACACCATTGGCAGATACGCTGTCTATGAACGGCAGTAGTATTCAAAACTGGTTAGCCGAACAGAGGTCATCGCATGCGGAATCACCCTTGCCAATACGAACTCCAAGTGATGTTCATTCATCAACACCTACTAATAACGAATTTACGATCGTAAGTATTTCTATTTTATAGTTACATTTACGATTTTACTAATTTAATATATCAAAAGAACTTAAAGGAAATTTTGAATAACTCCTTGATAGGAAAAGGTATTTTAGCTAAGAATTTTGTAATAATTTTTTTTGTACATAATATATTTTCTGAGGATAAACTTTTTTTTAATTTTGTTATTGTATTTTACTTTTAGTATATAACAATTTAAGTATATATTTTACTTTAAGTAATAATTTTTTATGGCATTACTCTTATTATATTTTGTATAGTTTTCTTTCTATGAATAAATTTTCTGTTAATTTTACCATTAACTATATTTTAATAATTGAGTATTTGTTAACATATTTTATACATGTAATTTGCAATTAATAAATAAGTATTAATACAAAAATTCTAAACATAAAAAAATTTAAGTTTTTTTTTATTTTGAAAATAATTTCACAGTTTTTTTTCAATGTCGATTAGTTGGACTTTAGCAAAACAATTTGTGATATGTATTAAAAATTTCTTTGATTAAACATATTATTTTTGAAAAACAGCAAATTAAAGATACACATTTTAGAAAACATTCGTTTTTTCAACAAAAATTTAATATAATTTGACAAATTATTTCATTGAATTAACCAAACCCCTCGTTATACCATGCATTTAATAATGCCAACAATTTCTTTAATTCACCAAATGTTTTCCTAGTTTTAATCATTTTGGAATTTGTTATATTAAAGAACTAACTATGTCATATCTACTAAAGAATTTGTTGATTGAAAAATAAAGACAAAATAAATTCTTTGTTTTCAGTATTTAAACAAGTCAAATCAAGCAATACATTTTAAAAAATGTAGAGAAATGTATCTGATATTAAGAATTACAGGTATTCTAAAACAAAGAATTTAAATTTGGTTAATTAAAGAATAACATTGTATGACCGGAATCAAAGACAACATTCGTAAAAAATTAACAATGTTTTCTATGATATCAACATATTTGTTTTTTCTGTAAATCTATATATATAAAAGGGAATGTTTGTTTGTATGTATGTTTGTTTGTTTGTTTGTTTGTTTGTATGTAGCGAATAGACTCCTAAACTGCCCAGCCGATTTTCATGAAAATTTGTATATAGAGGTTATTGGGTACGGAAAGAAATCGTGGCCCAAAAATTTTGCTCTAACGGACCGCCAAGTTTGGGCTGTGGTGCAAGTATTAAAACTTCTTTGTTCTAAAATGAAAACGGTTTGACCGATTGACTTCAATTTTGTATACGTGATGCTCTTTGAGAATTGACTTGACACTATTAGCAGTTTTGGAATATGTTAACCCATGTCGAGCCGACGGGTGGTCAAAAAAAATTTTGGGTCCAAATTTTGTCCGATTTTACGAAATTCTGCTTTGGCTTAAAAGAAAACCCCAAAAAAAATTTTGTTGAGTTCAATTAACCCATTGCGGCCCAATAGCTTTTTATAGGTTTTTTCAATACTTTTCTCTAAATTCGAAACGGTTTGACCAATTGACTTCAAATTTGGTTTACGTGATGCTCCTTGAGAATTGAGTTGACAGTATTAACAGTTTTGGAATTTGTTAACCCATGTCGAGCCGACGGGTGGTCAAAAAAAATTTTGGGTCCAAATTATGTCCGATTTTTCGAAATTCAGCTTTGGCTTAAAAGAAAGCCCTAAAAAAATGTTGTTGAGTTCCATTAACCCATTGCGACCCAACAGCTTTTTATTAATTTTTTGGTTATTTTACTCTAAATTAGAATCGATTTGACCGGTTGACCTCAAATTTTATATGTGTGAAGCAACTTGAAAATGGAGTTGAGTCTGTTAACAATCGGTTCTACGTTTGGTCAAAAAAAATTTTTTGGAAGTAAATTACGTCAAATTTTGGAAAATAGTTTGTACTGCTTTGAATTACAGAAAGTTTCAAAAATTACTAGAATAATCCTAGAAAAATCGTTTTAAAAAGATTGCTTTCATACATTTTTCAATTTACGTGTGTAAACCGTGGGTAATTTTTGTTTTAACTTTTTGCAGTAACATCAAATTCAATTAAACCTCCATTGAAAGGCGCAGCAACGCGCACCGGGTATTAGCTAGTATTTCCTAAATTAAAAGTTAACATTGCAGCTCCAACATTATATTTCGATAAAATACTACATACTCAGTATGAAACAATATATAATTTTGGAAATGTGCTTTTTGGTTTTTATCATCACTTGTTTTTTTTATGAAGGTTGGTGGGAATCTTCTAAAGATCCAATGAGCCCCGTAGCTAGACATTAGACGCTGGATTTTACCGAATAAACCACACCCATCCTTTAAACTAAACAATAAAAATTTAATCAAATTATTAATTAAAATGAAAAAGAAAAATATTCTAATTTTTAAATTTTAGTTCTATACGTTGTTCTTTCATTCTATACGACGTTCTTTTAAAATAATCTATTGCTCTATCATAAAAGTTATTTGTTCGTTTAAAATTTGAAGCAATTGCTTTTCTAAGACTAAATTTGAAACGTTGACGTTCTTTTAAAATAATCTATTACTCTATCATAAAAGTTATTTGTTCGTTTAAAATTTGAAGCAAATGGAAAATGACGTCTCTAGCTCTGTTCACAATTTCATTAATAATATTTTTTACTTTTGAAATTACTGTCTTTAAAAACTACCTTTAGTACAACTTTGTAAATTAGATATAAGAAACTATAATAAAATGCAATATCGGAGCGCTCTTCAGGAAACTTAGAGAAAATTTGGAACTTCAAACGAAATTTACATAGATGAATTTAAAGATCAAGACGGAGTGGGTTACGCTGTATTCCAACAGGGTTTACGAAGGCGAAATGGAGGCCATACTTAAAGCATCGGAAATAACAGCTGGAACCGAAGAAAGGTTTGTTATCAGCTGAGAAAAGTAATGGTCATTGAAAGTCCTCACAGAAAATCTCATGGGTAGGATCAAGATTTCTTGGGTACCCGGACATACTGAGATAAAGGGCAAAGAAGAGGCGGACGGAGTCGCAAAAGCAGCAATTCGACCAAACAATGAAGTCTGGCCTACACTGCTTTTTGTCTTACTTCAAAATTGGAATACATCCAAACAATGAAGCAACTGAATTGGGACCAAACCGAACATATATTGAGAGAAATATTCCTGCAAATAAAAGATTGGCAGTTTCTGAAGACACCTAAAAGTTCCTTAGGGCCATCATTACAACAAAAGAACAGCAGCCAACTGTAGCTTTTGTCAACAAAGGCTCACAATAAAACACATATATGGTGATTGCACCAGGGATTACAATAGAACTTCTCAAGATAAGTTCTGAAGAAGAATAGAAGCAAATAGCTGCCACTTGTTGGAAGTACGGAATCGGGTTTAACATCTAGTCATTTAATAAAGCAAGAGAAGCTATAATTATTAAACTAATGGTAGCATCCATAATGTTTTAATAAATATTTTTTGTTTTTTAATAAATATTTTTTGTTAAGAGTGTAGTAGAGTAGACTGTGTCAACTCTGGGATACCCGTATGACTGTAACATAAGCATTATATCATTTGGTTAATTACTTTTTGCAAAATTTCAAACATTCAGCTTTATTAGGTGTGGAGTAATGCCCATATAAAAGAAGGAGTTGTATGGCAGCTACTGGAACCCACTGCCTATATATTACCTATGTTAAAAATTCAATTAAATATCTGGTATAATAAAACTTAAAAAAAAAAAAATCCGGTGTTTTATAAAAAAAATATTTTAGTTTTCAATTTATAAAATATAATACATAATATGTTTTATATTAAAATATAATTACCTTCTTAGCCTTTTAAAAATATAAAAGTGTTAAAAAAGAAAACAAATAGGAAAGAACACTTGTATTCCAAATTTTAGATTTGTATCTTTATTAATTTTGAAGATATACTTTCTGGATTTTAGTAAGGGTGTGGGAGGCACTACCATTCCAAATAATCCATTAAGTTAGGAACGTTATGGAAATGGAACGAACAGAAAACTCGTATATAAAATTTAAAGTTTCTATCTTTATTAATTTTAAGATATGCTCGTTAGATCCTGGGAGGTTTGTGGGAAATACCCGAACCAATTGAATTGATTAAAGAAAAATCTTCTACCAAATGTGAAGGTTTTATCATTGTTTTAAGTTACTATCTTTATAATTTCGAAGAAAAGCTTTTAAATGTTTCGAATTTTTAAGAAGTACCTGAACCACCACTCCAATTAAATCTAAATTTCGAGGACACGAAGGATATAAGAAAATACACCGTTATACCTAAGGTTGGCAATCCCGGGCTATATTTTCAATTGCATTTACCTAGTCCCGGGATTCTTAAACACCTAAATTATTAGCTCCATTATTTCCGAACCCAAGGGCCGATTTCGTTCATATGCAATCCCCGCCGTACTTTCAGTCCTAGTAATCTATAGTTAAAATTTCATCAAGATAGCTCCAGTCTCCATTCCATTATTTTTTGAGTTATCGTGCCTACGGACGGACGGGCATGGCTATATCGACTCAGGAGGTCACTCTGATCACAAATATATATACTTTTCCATATATATCTCGCTTCCTTTAGGTGGTTACAAACACCATACCAAAGTTAATATATCCTTTTACATATTCCATAGGTGTAAAAACAAAGTATTAAAAAAAAATCTCTTCAATTTATTATGTTTTTTATGTCATCTCAAATGTCACACCTAAAAATTGCTACTGTCATTAATTTAAACTGGGACTAGTCTGTATTTTTGACATTTATGTAGCGTGAGTTATATGTAACAACAAATCACAAATAAATAAAACATGTTTCGGCAACGTGTCAAATTTGCAAACGTTGCGAGAAACATTAAATAATGATTTTCCCAGGGAAACAAATTCCCACAATATTATTCTTTATTAAATATAATTTAGAAATATCATATTTCAGAATTATTTCACACCTGTTGTAAAATCTAATTAATCAGCAATTTAATTTATTATAAATTACCTTAATTTTAGTAATTAAGTAGAGTTTGTTTTGTAACGTCTATTAGAACGGTTCTATACTTAAGGTAACATCAATAAAAGGTTTATATTAAAAGTTTATATATAAAATCAATGTGTTTTATTTATGTGGAAATATTTTTTTTTTATTGTCAACATTAAATAAATAAATAACTGGCGCAGTCGGTAGGATACCAATCTGAAGATTGTGTATCTCGTGATTCGAACTAAAGTTTCGTGTTCGTTTCCGTGCTCTTTAAAATACGAATAATATAATAATATTAAATAAAATTTAATATTAATAAAAAATAAATTTGTGTAAATTACTTAAAATAAAAATTAATATTTAATAATTAGTTAATAAAATTGTGTATAAATAAATCATTTAAATAATAAATTAATTAATAATTAAATTAAATAATAATATTAATTAAATAATAAATTAAATAGTATTAAAATAAAAAAACTGAGTAAAATTAAAACTCAGTATGCTCATTATTCAAGTAATGAAATACTTAATACAGAAAAAACCAATCAAATAAGTGTGTTATAGTAAAATCCCAAATAAAAAGTATTAATAAAACATTAAAATTTTTCTTTTCAACTTGTAAAGAAAATAAAAAATTCTTAACTGAATTAGTAACGAAAAATAAAATGAAAAAATTAAATTTTAAGTAACTAATAATATATAAATAATAATATATAAAATTAAGTTAAAAACCATAATAAAATAAAATAAAAAAAATTAAATTTTAACTTTAATAATATATAAATATACAATAAAATTAAACTAAAATAATTAAATTTTAAATATAATAAATAAAATTTTAAATAAAATAAAATTAAACTGTAATATAATAAACAAAAAAAAAAAAACAAAAAATTTTAAAATTGCTAAATCTTAAAAGTGCCAAAATTGCTTTAAATAAAAGAAGTAACGTTTTCGATAAAAACAGAAACTTAAATATGAGTGAAATTGAACAACAATTAATTGCTCAAGTTCAGGCCTTGACAGCCCAACTCAATGAGCAAAGTGCTAGAATAAATACAATTAATCAAAGTGAATTCTGCCTAACTGCAGATCAAATAATTAAAAATTTTAATGAGATCCCACCTTTCTTGGGTGAGGACTCATTTACATTAAAAACATTTTTAAAAACAGTGGAGGACGTAGAGTCCTTATGTGGTACAAACAATATACCACTCAAACAATACTGCTTAAAAAAAGTAGTAAATACAAAAATTATTGGAAAAGCAAAAACATAAATTTTGGAGATTCCTGAACATCGCAGAAACTGGACAACTGTTCGTGAGACATTAATGGTTCGATTTCGACCAAAGCAGACAATTCACAGGTTGTTATTTCAAGCAAAGGAATTGAAAGTAAGTAGTTTTAAAGATTTATTTTGTAGATTAAGTAATGTAAAAAGTACAAATTCTAAAATCAAAGATAATTCCAATTTTTCAAATACAAACTGAGAATTCAAAAACCCTATTCGAGTTAGACAATCAATTTTGTCAATCCGAAATTTATTATTCAGATGAAATTATCAAACAAGAATTTCGTCTTTCAAAATTTAATTCAAAATTCAAAAATAAATATACAAAACCGGTTAATAAATATAAAAATTAATCCAATACTCCTAATAACTCTCATTCCAATTTTAATAATAATTATCATAATCCAAATTATCAAAATTTAAATAATAAATACAGAAATAATTCAGGACTAGTTATAATTATAATAATTCAGGAATAGTAATAATTACAATAAGACAAACCAATACAATAGAAAAACGCTATAATTGGCATAAACTTTCTAATACCTTTCGAATCAAAAATCGATATTGAAAACCAATATCTTGAAATATTTTCAAAATATAAGATTCCGTTCGAAAATCTTAGTTACCCTCGTGAATTCGCCGAAGCGAATCACTTAGAACCTATAAAAAACTCTAAAGAAGAAATTTTTAATAAAATTAATTAAAATCACCTTAATAATGAAGAGAAAAACCAATTAAAAGAATGTTTAACAAAAAACATCAAGCTCTTTTATAATGAAGGGGAAAATTTAACCTCAACCCATGAGATAAAACACGAAATAAAATTAAAAAATAATGCACCAATTTATTGTAAAAGCTACCGCTATCCTAAAATCCACGAGGAAGAGGTAGAAAAGCAAATTAAAGATATGTTAAAACCAAAAATAATTAAGGAATTTAACTCGCCATATAATTCACCAGTTTGGGTTGTTCCAAAGAAAATGGACAATTCCAACATTAAAAAATGGCGTATAGTAATTGATTATAGGAAATTGAATGACATCACTATTGATGACAAGTTTCCTATACCTAACATCGATAGTATTCTGGACAAACTAGGCCGAGTACAGTATTTTACAACGCTCGACCTGGCAAAAGGTTTTCATCAAATCGAGATGAAACCTGAAGACCAGAAAAAAACTGCTTTCTCAACTCCATATGGACATTACGAATACATTCGAATGCCCTTTTGGTTAAAAAATGCACCAGCCACTTTCCAACGGCTGATGAATTCTGTATTAAGAGAATATATTAACAGAATCTGTATAGTGTATTTGGATGACATACTCATCTTTAGCACTTCTCTACAAGAGCACTTCGATAACTTAAATAAAATTTTTAATGCTCTAAAAAAGGCAAACCTTAAAGTTCAAATCGACAAATGTAATTTTCTGTGCAAAGAAACAAAATACCTTGGGCATGTTCTAACCCAAAATGGCGTAAAGCCTAATCCAAAAAAAATCAAAGATATAATCGAATTAAAACTACCAACAACGCAAAAACAGATAAAATCGTTTTTGGGCATAACTGGATTTTAATAAAAATTCATACAAAATTATGCAAAAATAGCTTAACCTTTAACTAAATACTTGAAAAAAGATACTAAAATAAATACCTTAGATCCAACTTATATTAATGCTTTTAAACAATTAAAATTACTTTTAACATCTCATCCAATTTTAAAATACCCCGATTTTAACGAACCATTTAAAATAAATACTGATGCTAGTCAATTCGCCATTGGCGCTGTGCTATTACAGGACAACCATCCTATTGCATATGCTAGTAGAACTTTAAGTAATCACGAAATCAGATACAATACAACTGAAAAAGAACTTTTGGCTTTGGTTTGGGGAGTAAAATATTTTCGACCATATATCTATGGCAAAGAATTTGAACTTCAAACCGACCACCAAGCCCTAAAATGGCTTTATACCAAGTACTTGGGAAAAGATTTAAATCCAAGATTACAAAGGTGGATACTATCCTTAGGTGAATATAATATAAAAATAGAATATTTAAAAGGTAAAGACAACAAAATTGCTGACTTCCTTAGTAGACTAAATACAGACAAAAAAGAAATAAATTAACTGACCGAGACGTTCAGTATTAACGAAGGGAGAGAAGCCTTCGAAATTAACACACACAATGATGAAAACAATGACAACATATCTCTTCATCCAACAATACATTCACAAGAAGAAGAACAACTTGATCACATTCCAATCTTAGACACTATAATAAATAGATTTAAAACCCAAATAGTAATATCCATAACATTACTCAGGAATTTGATAGCCTTTGAGACGGTAAACGAAGAATATATTTAAGTCCAGACTTAACTGAACAAGAACTTACCAACAAATTAAAATCTTATGTAACAGATTCCAAAATTGCTATCTTTACCCAAATACCAGATCATGATTATAATACTATTCAACAAATATTAATAAAGAATTTCCCTAATACTAAATTTATAAAATGTACGTACTTTGCACAAGACGTGACAACAGAAGAAGAACTTATAAAAATTATATCTTTGCATCATAAAGAACAAAAACATCCGGGAATTATTTCATTATACGAATATTTAAAATATAAAGTTTATCATAAACAATTAAAAATAACAATTAATAGAATTACTAACAATTGTGAAATTTGCAGTAAAGGCAAATACGACAGAAACCCTATTAAACCTAAATTCAAAATAACGGAAATCCCAATAAATAAAAACCAAATCATTCATATCGACACCTATACCAATAAGAAACAAAATTTTTTAATTTTCATTGATAAATTTACCAAATACGCAACTGCATACCTACCCATTAGAACATAAAAACCATATACAATTAATTGAAAAACTTAGAATGTACTTTAACCACAAAAAACCCAAAAAAGTAATTGCCGATAACGAATTTAATATTATGTACATAAAAGAATTTTTATCACAAGAAAATATCGAACTTCATTTGGTTAAACCTAACAGCCACACCGGCAATTCTGACGTCGAAAGATTAAATAACACTATAACAGAAAGATTACGTATTTTAAATTTAGAAGAACAACTTCCTATTAGAATTCAAATGTTAAATGCCATAAAAAATTATAATAACCTATATCACAGTACAATTAAAACCACACCATAAAACGCAGAAAATAATTTTATTCCATCTGATACTGTATACAACAATCTAATTAAATCTCAAAAAAAACGTTTAATAAAACATAATAAAAATAGGGAAGATTATAGTGAAACTTGACAAATAGGATATATAAAAAATTATAAATGTCTCAGGCACAAAGATTAACCTAAAGGAAATACAAATTAAATAATGTACATCCTATTAACATTAAACGACCTTTATTTTCAGATAACCTCAATGACGAAAATACTTCTTCTATTTCTAATGTTACTTCCGCTAACACAATCGAATCAACTTCAAATAGAGAAAATTGAAACGAATAATGGTTATACAATTGTTCAAGACAATCAGTTACTAATACCGAAAACATTTAATTATTCTTTACATATTATTGACCTAAATGAAATAGATGAGTTAATAAGTGAAATAAAAAAGAGCTCCTCTCTTTTTGCAACAAATACAAGCAATCGCTTAATAAAGGGAATTGACAGATTGGAAGATAAATTAGCCACATTAAAAAATGGACACCATACAATACAAAAACGTGGACTTTTTAATTTTTTCGGAACAATTAGTAAATGGTTGACTGGAACTATGGACGATGACGACAGACAATTTATAAACCAACGTTTGCAAGATTTTGAGTATAACAACGACAACCTTATAAAAAATATGAATGAACAAGTACAAATTAATAATAATTTAAACAACTCCGTAAATAAATTACTAGATAACATTCAACAAGATAGACTATTAATAAAGAATATGCTAAAAACTGAAGTTGACGAAAACGCTTTTAAAATCTCATTTTTTGACTTAAAATTAAACATACAACAGATAAATAAAATTATAGAAGACCTACAAGATAACATAATTCTTTCAAATTTAAATATTATCCATCCCTCTCTTCTAAATCACGAAGAGATAATTAATTTTAAAATAAACTCTGAAAAACTAAAATATATAAAAGTAGGATTTTCAAGAACAACTACTAACAAACTAATATTTTTAATTAAAATTCCTTTCAAACTAACAACTATTAACAGAAAACTAATTATACCTTTAGCTAATGAAAATAATTGTAATCTAATAGATTCTTCAATAACAAAAACTTTAGAATTTCGTAACGAACTCTATGAATACGATGAAACCAAAGCTCTTCATCAATTAACAAAAATTAATCATTGTATAAAAAATAAAAATTGTAAAACTTTAAAAAATTGTAATAATGAAATAATTGAAATCGATGATAGTAGTATACTAGTACAACTGGCAAAAAATGTAATATTAAATTCTAATTGTGATGAAAGAAAAATTAATCTAAATGGTAACTATTTTGTAAAATTTTATAATTGTAGTATTAGTTTAAATAATAAGACTTTTTATAATGATATAACAGAAATAAAAAATAAATTTGTATTGTCAAACCTAGATTATAAACCAGCAAATAATTCTTACACTTTTAATGAAATTATATTAGAAACAAAGAAAAATATAGATGAAAATTAATAAAAATGTATTGTCAATTTACTGTACTATTGCCATAATATCAATTGTAATAATAATTGTAATTTTAATAATAACTATTGTATGTTTTATGAGTTGTAAAATAAAGAATAATATTGAATCAATTTTAAGTACAAAGATTCAGGAGAATCTTAACTCTAACGAAGGGAGAGTTATATGTAACACAAATCACAATAACAAATCACAAATAAATAAAACATGTTTCGGTAACGTGTCAAATTTGCAAACGTTGCGAGAAACATTACATAATGATTTTCCCAGGGAAACAAATTCCCACAATATTATTCTTTATTAAATATAATTTAGAAATATCATATTTCAGAATTATTTCACACCTGTTGTAAAATCTAATTAATCAGCAATTTAATTTATTATAAATTACCTTAATTTTAGTAATTAAGTAGAGTTTGTTTTGTAACGTCTATTAGAACGGTTCTATACTTAAGGTAACATCAATAAAAGGTTTATATTAAGAGTTTATATATAAAATCAATGTGTTTTATTTATGTGGAAATATTTTTTTTTTATTGTCAACATTAAAGAAATAAATAACTCGTGTGCGTTTAAAAATTTAAAATCTAATTCCTTAAATTATTTAGAAAACTTGTTTTGAAATTATTTGGATTAATATGGAATTATGTGATAGTGGGAAACATATATGATACAGTAAAGTGGCTGTTGATTTATTATTAAAAGTAGGTATAAATTATTAAAATAAATACTTCAGACATTGGTTAGTTTGGTTATTATATATACTATATTACAAATAGTTGGAGATTTTAAAGAAATTAGAAGTGCTGTTGATCTTCAACAAAAATCATGAAATATTTTAATATATATTCAATTTCAATATGGCGGATGACAATTCAACATCGTTTTGTGATAAATGTAAATCAATTTGTAAAAAAAGTGGAAATAATTTCATAATTTGTAATGGTGATTGCAGAAAAATATTTCATAAAAAATGTAGTGGATTATCTGTAAAAAAGTTTGATGAAATAAAAAAAGATAGTCTATTATGGTTGTGTTCAAAATGTAAAACAATTAGTGATCGTCGTAGTACAATGTCTACTTCTATAAATAACTTTGATTTTATGGCTAATAGTAGTGTTGTTAATAATGGCCAAAATAGTATATTAAAAAATAATAATAAAAATAATGATTTAACAAGAAGCATTGAAAATTTGAGTAAAAAACTAGATGAGTTACTACGAAAAAATGAATCACTTGAAAATGAAGTCAAAAATCTAAAAACAACTATAAATGATTATAAAAATATTGCAGAAAAACTTATTTCTGAAAACACTGATCTATATAATGAAGTTAATATCTTAAAAACAAAATTGAATCGTATGTCAATAAAAATGAATGAACAAAAACAGGAAAAATTAAGTCATTCTATACAACTAAGTGGTGTTCCTATTCATGAAAATGAAAATTTGTCTACACTTGGTTCTAATGTGCTAAATAATTTTAATTTAAATCCATCTGAGCATATCATTAAAGAAATTTATAGAAAAAATAATGAAAAATTAGTAAAAAATGTTAATGAATCAGCTGGGCCACCAGCAATTGTGATTAATTTAATGCATAAAGATTCTAAGCTTAAACTAATGAATTCATACAAAGAACATAAAGTTAATAAGAACTACTTACATTCAGGAATAGTGCTAAAAGATAACAGTAATCATCCTGTGTTTATAAATGAATGCTTAACCAGCTATTATAGTTATATATTTAAAAGGGCCAGAGATTTGAAAAGGGAAAAACATATTGCTTACGCTTGGGTTAAGGAAGGAAAGGTTTTTATTAGAAAAGACTCCAAAAGTAAAATTATTTTTGTGCAAAACATTGATATAATTAATGATTTTACAAAATAATAATTCAAACCCATTCCTAGTTAACCCAATTAATAAAAACATAAATACAATAAGTGAAGTAAGTTTAAATCAACATAACAATACATTAAAAATATTGTATCTAAATGCGCGTAGCTTGAAAAACAAAATTGATGAGCTGGAAATTATTCTTTTAAATCTAAAAAATTCCATTGATGTAATCTGTATTACTGAAACATGGCTGAAAAATGATGAAACAAAATATTATAATTTTTTAAATTTTCAATCCATTTACTCATGTCGCCCAGATAAAATTGGTGGTGGTTGTGGAATATTTATCAACAAGAAATTAAACTTTGACACACTGTATTCATTCAGTAATAACAATGATAGCTTTTTAAGTGTAAAAATTAAAAAAAACAATAAATTTTTTATCTTAATAAATGTTTACAGAGCTCAAAAGTAATTTCGTAGAAGAATTTTTTTTTGTAACCCCACCCGTTACGGAGCTGCAGCCCCTCAAAGTTGGGAAAAGACCTATATTCAAATTGTTATAACAAGAGTTCTATTAGGTGTATTTTCAATTTGAATTTCAATTGCTGGTTTTATAAACTTTATAAATTTTTAAAAGATAAATGTTTAGGGTTACCATACGGTACTAAAATTTACCATTATGCAAAACTCAATTTTTGCAAAATTTTTGGCTAGACATATCTTCTAACCGGGCCAAGCTAGGGTCTTGAAATTTTGGGAGTAGTTAGATCCTCAGAAATAAGTAGAAGTCGGTTAACAAATTTTTTTTTGTCACGTCCCCTGTTTTGCTGCTATAAGGGCCCGAAAATTGAAATTTTGCAATTTTTAAGCATTTGTAACTTGAATACCTGTTCAAATTTTTTTTTTATGATTTACAAAATTGAAAGCTCTTTAATTATATTTCAATATGTGCCAAAGGTTTTTCTTAATTTTGAAGGGTGACAAAGCTACAGCCCCCGCAAATTCCAAAAAAGTCCTATATTTAAATTGGTATAATAAGAGTTCTGTTAGTTATATTTTCAATCTAAAAAAGGCAAATGAGAGCTGCTTTCTTAGGCTTTCTAAAAATACATCTATAAATATTCCTAAATAAATTTCGGGAACACATAGGAAATAGGAAATATATTTTTTGGCTTCGAAATTATACTCGTTCGGCCTCAAATCGATCAAAAGCTTCTAGAATTCAAGGGTTCCAGAACCCGAAACCCTGGTACGATTTCGCCCATATGCAGTCCCCGTCATACTTTCAATACTAGTTAACCCTTGTACACAATTGGAACGTTCTATCTTAATTTTAAGTTACTAGTTTTATTAATTTCGATGATAAGCTTTTACACATTGGGGGGTCTAAAACTCAACAACTAATGACGCTATCTTCATCAAGTATGTGCTGTAGGTTACTACTAATGAAACTGCTTCGGGGATTGCGAAAGTTCGGGATTGGACCATGGGTTCGGAACCTAGAACTTTTTGATCGAATTTAGGCCAAACGAGCATAATTCCGAAAGCAATGAAGATAGAACCTCCAAGTTTGGTATCAGGGTGTCCCTTCCTATTTCCTAAGTGTCTTGGAAATTTGGGCCCCATTGGAGTAGTGGGTCGGGGACGAGCCACACATTTCCGAAGACCTTAAAGCATATCTTTAAAATTAATAAAGATAACAACTTGTAAAAATGTAGAAGCTTCAAATTTGGCACAAGGGTGTTTTTTACTATCTCCTGCGTGTCCCTCTAATTTTGGATCAATTGGAGTGGTGGTTCAGTACCCCTCTTAGACCTCCCAAGTCTTAAAAGTTTATAATCGAAATTACTAAAAAAAGTAACTTAAAATTAAGATAGAACGTTCAAATTGTGTACAAGGGTTAACTAGTATTATAAGTACAGCGCGGACTGTATAAGGGCGAAATCAGCCCAAGGGTTCGGATTCTGGACCTTTTAATCGGTTTCAAGTCTAACGAAGATATATAAAAAATCACGATAACTCAACAACTAATGACGCTATCTTCATGAAATTTCTGCTGTAGGTTATTGGTAATGAAACTACGACGACGAATGCGTACGGTGAGGATTGGACAATGGCTTCGGAACTTAGAATTTTTTGATCGAATTTAGGCCAAACTAGCATAATTCTGAAACCAATGAAGATAGAACCTCCAATTTTGTATCAAGGTGTCGCTTTAGATTTCCTTAGTCTCCTTGAAATTTTAGCAGAATTGGAGTAGTGGGGACCAGCCACTCAGTTCCGAGGGCGAATAAGTGCATATGGGCGAAATCGTACCATGATTTCGGGTTCTGGAACCTTTGAAAAATTCAAGGGCTAACAAACATATATCTTAAAAACACCATAACTCAAAAATTAATGCCGCTATTTTGATGAAATTTAAACTCTAGGTTACTAGTAATGAAAGTACCATGGGAATTGGTTCTGACTGAGTTCGGACAATGAGTTCGGATTCTAGAAGCTTTTGATCGATTTGAGGCCGAACGAGTATAATTTCGAAGCCAAAGAATATATTTCCTATTTCCTATGTGTCCCCGAAATTTAGACTTAATTGTAGTGGTTCAGCTATGTTCAAAGGTACTTGCTGCATTTATGTAAAATTTATTTTTATATTTAAATGAATAATATGAAAAGGTCTAAATTTGTAATTGTATTTTAGAAATACATTTATTGCATATTTTGCGTTTATAAGCTTTTCTATTAAGTATATAAACTAACCATTTAAAATATTGCAATTTTAAAAAATTGGATTATTAAATATATTATGCTTTGATTAACTTTTTATCACAAAATTTAATAATTAGAATTTATTTATTTTGTAATTGAATTGGAATAAATATATTTTCATTTATTTCAAGTTTTTTTGTTTTTTAATATTTTTAAAAAGATAAATTAGGAAGAATTTGTAATGGTTTTTAATAGATAGTGTAATTAGAAAATGTTTTTAGTATTATAAAGTTAATTTGGGTAGCTATGTCTTACGATCAAATTAGTAACAGCTTTTATGGTGTTAAAATGACTTATGGATATGTCATTTAATTTGAACCAAATAGGTGTAGGGTATTTCTAAGTCGGTTGCACCGACTGACTGTTTCTTTACTTGTTTTTAACATAAACTAGCCTATTTGTTAAATATTTCGGCAATCATTTTGTTTTTTATTTTAAATACTGTTATTAAAACATTAATTTTTATTCTTTGAGTTACGCTCCACCACTTCAATGTATTTAACATAAAAGACTTAGAAGTGTATCTATTGAATTTTAAAATAATTCGCATGCCTTTATTTTGAAATCTTTGTAATCTTTTTAACATTTCAGAATTCATCGTGTAAAGTATTGAAGAACAGTATTCAAAATGTGGTCTTGTTATTATGTTAAATATTTTTATTGTGCTTATTACTGATAAATTTTTTCTAATTTTTGAAAAGAATAATAATTTTTTACTAATTGTTTTACATGTATATTCTAAGTGCGGCTTAAAATTTAACTTATTATCTATAACTATACCTAAGTATTTTATTTCATTAACTACATCTATTGCTATTACTCCAATTTTAATTTCTTCATTTAAGTGACTATTTACTATCATACATTTAGTTTTTTTAAAATTTAGTTCAAATTTATTACTTATAAGCCAATCATTTAAAGCTTTCAAATCTTCTTCATTAAGTTTTACAACACATTCATCAACTGTATAAATCAAAGCATCATCTGAAAATAAAGCTAAATTACCTAGCCTTACTTTCTCCATATCATTAATATAAATTAAAAATAACAACACGCCTAATATTGTACCCTGTGGTACATTCATATCATTCTTATAATTAATTTTTTTTCCTACCGATTTTAAATCATCTAATGTGCATTGCTTAAAAGCTCAAACTGAGCGGTTTTTCATTGTTTTTATCATGAAGTTTTTATATTATTTTAATGGTATAGATTTATTAACCTCTTTAACACTATTAATATAGTTGTTATTAAACTTATAAGAATTTTCAACATTACTATTACAAATTTTATTATCAAAAATGATTTCTTTTAATTCACTTCTTAATTTCTTTAATACAAGTTTTTTTATTGATTTCCACATAGATTTTTGATCAATTGCTTTATCAATTTGGATATAAAGTGATTTGAATTTTGCATTACTTAACATATTCATATACTTGTTTCGTAACATTTTGCATTTATTTCATTAAAAACGAGGAAAAGTGTAGTAGAGTAGACTGTGTCAACTCTGGGATACCCGTATGACCGTAACATATACATTATATCATCCGGTTAATTACTTTTGGCAAAATTTCAAACATTCAGCTTTATTAGGTGTAGAGTAATGCTCATATAAAAGAAGGAGTTGTATGGCAGCTACTCGAACCCTTTGCAGTAGACCAACCAAATTTTGCAGTAACTTTGGCCATTACACTAAACTATTTTTGGCAAAATTTCAGACACCGAGCTTCATTTGGTGTAGTGTAATCCTCATATAAAAGAAGGAGTTGTATGGCAGCTACTCGAACCCTCAGCAGTAGACCAACTAAATTTTGCAGTAACTTTGGCCATTGCACTAAACTATTTTTTGCAAAATTTCAGACACCCAGCTTCATCAGGTGTAGTGTAAAACTCATATAAAAGAAGGAGTTGTATGGCAGCTACTCGAACCCTATGCAGTAGACCAACCAAATTTTGCAGTAACTTTGGCCATTATACTAAACTACTTTTTGCAAAATTTCAGAAACGCAGCTTCCATAGGTATAGAGTAATGCTCATATAAAATTAGAAGTTGTATGGCAGGTACTCGAACCCGTGGACCAAAATGGCTGAATTTAAAACTCGATTCCGTTTTTTGCATAAAAACGAATTTGTGAAAATTTCATAATCCTAGCTCCTTTACTTTTTGAGTTATCGTGATGACGGACGGACGGACAGACGGACAGACGGACAGACGGACGGACGGACAATTCGATTAAAATGGACAATCGATTTAGCTATGATTTATTTTTCGATTCTGATCCGATCCATACACTTGAGTCTATATCTACCCCCCCTCCTTCTCTGCGTCACAAACGTAATGGCAAATTTATTATACCCTTGGACTATATAGTCATACGGGTATAAAAATTATTTGTAAGTGTTGAGATTCTGTATTGCCTTATCTTTTCATTTTTAATCCTGAGCAAATTTTTAGAATATCATTCACGGTGTTATTACTAATTTTTTAGGTAACAACAAATTTACGCGCAATATTTATTAAACTATTATTGAATATTTCCGCTTAAATCTATAAAAGTCTAGAAAATATATTGTCATTAATCCAGTACTGGTTAATTTACTTCTAAATTTTTTATACCCTACACCTATGGAATAGGTGAAGGGGTGTAATAACTTTAGAATGTTGTTTGTAACCACCGAAAGAAAGCGAGATAGATATGGAAAAGTATATATATTTGTGATCAGCGTGACCTCCTGATTCGATATAGCCATGTCCGTCCGTCTGACCGTTGGCACGATAATTCATAAAATAAAGGAGTTACATTGATGAAATTTTAACTGTAGGTTACCAGGACTGAAAGTATGGCGGGGATTGCATATGGGCGTAATCGGCCCATAGGTTTGGATTCTGGACCTTTTAGGCGGTCCAAGAGCTAACGAACATATATAAAAAATCACTATAACTAATGACGCTATCTTCATCAAATTTTTGCTGTAGGTTACTAGTAATTAAACTACGGCGGAGATTGCGTACGGTTGAGATTGAACCATGTGTTCGGAATCTAGAACTTTTTGATCGAATTTGGACCAAACGAGCATAATTCCGAAACCAATGAAGATAGAACCTCCAAATTTGGTATCAGAGTGTCCCTTCATATTTCCTTAGTGTCCTTGAAATTTGGGACCAATTGGAGTAGTGGGTCGGGCACCAGCCACTCAGTTCCGCTTATCATAAAAATAGTAACTTAAATTAAGATGGAACATTCCAATTGTGTACAAGGGTTAACTAGTATTAAAAGTATGACGGAGACTGCATATGGGCGAAATCGTACCATGGTTTCGGGTTCTGGAACCTTTGAAAAGTTAAAGGACTAACAAACATATATCTTAAAAACACAATAACTCAAAAAATAATGCCGCTATTTTGATGAAATTTAAACTCTAGGTTACAAGTAATGAAAGTACCATGGGAATTGTTTCTGAATGAGTTCGGACAATGAGTTCGGATTCTAGAAGCTTTTGATCGGTTTGAGGTCAAACGAGTATGTATAATATTTTATAAATTAAAAACAAATTATTTTTTTAATAAACGATTAAATTCCTTTTTTATACCCGTATGACTATATAGTCAAAGGGTATAATAAATTTGCCATTACGCTTGTGACGCAGAGAGGAGGGGGGGGGGGTAAATATAGACTCAAGTGTATGGATCGAATCAGAATCGAAAAATAAATCGATTTAGCTATGTATGTCCTTCCGCCCGTCCGTCATCACGATAACTCAAAAAATAAAGGAGCTAGGATTATGAAATTTTCACAAATTCGTTTTTATGCAAAAACCGGAATCGCTATTTAAACCAAGCCATTTTGGTCCACGGGTTCGAGTACCTGCCATACAACTTCTAATTTTATATGAGCATTACTCTATACCATTGGAAGCTGCGTCCCTGAAATTTTGACAAAAATAGTTTAGTATAATGGCCAAAGTTACTGCAAAATTTGGAACTACTGCTGAGGGTTCGAGTAGCTGCTATACAACTCCTTCATTTATATGAGGATTATACTACAACAAATAAAGGTGGGTGTATGAAATTTTGCCAAAAATAGTTTAGTGTAATGGCCAAAGTTAAAAAAGCTGAATGTTTGAAATTTTGCCAAAATTATTTAACCGGATGATATAATGTATATGTTACGGTCATACGGGTATCCCAGAGTTGACACAGTCTACTCTACTACACTCTTCTTCGTTTTAATTGTTATTATATCATATATTTTATTGAATTATTACCATAGGTGATATATATTTATTTATTTATTTGAACCAAAACAAGGTTTTTACAAAATAATTCTTAAAACTAAAACTTATAATTAACATGAAATTTGATTACATAGCCAAAAAAAATTTAAATACATTAAGAATCAAAAGTATAATTATTAGTTTATTTGTAGAAAATGCATACAAAGCAAAAACACAGTTGAAATTAAATTTATGAATACTAACTGTATAAAGTAACTAAATTAAAAAATAATATGAACTTGAAGTGTAATATGATATAATGAAGGTTAAAATTATTGTCTTAGGTCATGAATCAATTTTAAGTTTAATTTATGTTTAAAAGTGTATCGAGAAATTTGTGTAGAATAATGATGACTGTGTTTATTGAATGTAATGCAACATCTATTTATTGGTTCATTTTTTCCATATTCAGTTCTATGAGTATTTTCAACTAAGTATTTAGTGCTTCTCGTATTTCTCGCACCATTGTTTATTTTAAAGTTATCCAATAAATACCGAACGTCAATGTTTTTTTTTAAGACGTCAAAAGTAAAGCAGGAAGAAAGAATTTGCCTGCGTGAGGATAACGTTAACATATTCAATGAATTAAGTCTTACGAGATAGAATGTATTTGAAATGCAGGATCCCACACAATATTACCATATTCAAGAATAGAACGTACTAAAGAACAATAAAGAGCTTTAGTTACAGCAATGTTGCTAAATTCTTTAGCTCTTCTTTTTATAAAGCCGAGCATTTTGTTTGCCCTGGAAATCATATACTCATAATGGAGATGGAAGTTCAGTTTATCATCCAACAGAATCCCTAAATCGGTAATGCTTTTAACCTTTTCAAGGGTTACATTATTTATATTATAACCGAATGAAATGGTAGATCTCTTACGTGTAAAACTTATAACCTTGCATTTTTCAATGTTTAGTTCTAGTTTATTAGAGAAGCACCATTCTTGTAGAGAATTAAGATTTGTCTGAAGTAATGCAACATCAGAACTATTAATTACATGATAAATCTTGAGATCGTCAGCAAATGCAACATGTGACACACCGAAAAGTTTACTAGAAAGATCGGAAATGAATATATTAAACAAGAGGGGTCCTAAGTGGCTACCTTGTGGTACTCCTGATGTAACATTAATTGGGTCCGACAAAAATCCTTGAAATTTGATATTTTGCGATCTATTTGTAATATAGGAGAATATCCAGTAAAGAAAAATACCTAAAGTTGCAAGTTTGTTTAGTAGAATTTTGTGATCAACACGATCGAATGCTTTGCTAAAGTCCGTGTAAATAGCATCAACTTGGTGCCCATTTTCCATCTCATTAAGGATTTCAGAAGTATAAACCAAAAGGTTTGTTGTTGTGGAACGACCTTTTCTGAATCCATGTTGTTGTTCGTTTAGTTTTGTATTAATGATGGGCGTAATTTTGTTTACAACCATTTTTTCGAACAACTTTGGAATAGTCGATAAAATAGCAATGCCACGGTAATTTTCGACGAATGATTTATCTCCCTTTTTATGAATAGGGGTAAGATAAGAAGATTTCCAAACAAGAGGGAAAATACCTGAAGAAAGAGATTTATTAAAAATATAATGAAGTGGATAAGTTAGATAACTAACACACTTGTATAAAAAAGTCGGTGGGATTAGGTCAGGTCCTATACCTTTTTTAGTATCAAGTTTAGTGATTGCTTCAAATATTTCAATTTCGGTAAGATATAAGTCCGTAATAATAGGATTTGAATTATTAATTAAGTTAGAGAAATCGAAATTAATTGGAGACTCATGTGGACGATAAACTTTTTGAAAAGATTTAGCAAAGAAATTGCAGATCGTTTTAGGACAATTAGAAAATGTATTGTCTTTTGACATTAAGCTTGGATAACCATAAGTTTTACGTTTTGTGTTAACGAAGTCAAAAAACTTTTTAGGATCTGTAATTAATTTGTTGCCTACGTTAGTGAGATATCTATCATAAGCCAAATTAGATTTTTGTTTAAATTCAAAAGCAAGATCCTTGTACTTATTAGGTTCTTTTGAATTTTTAATTATTTTGTATAATTTATTGCGTTGGTTACGCAATGTCCTAAGTTCACTGTTCAGCCAAGGTTTGGTTGTCTTGTCCTTTTTGCGAATTTTAGGAACAAAGGAGTTAATTATCTCAAATTACTTTGCATAGAATTGAGAGATAATCAAATCAATATCCTGTTCGATTAACAGGTCGCCCTAACTGATGACTGATAAAGCATTATTAATGCTTTGATAATCAGCATTAAGAAAGTCATATACAAAAGTATTATTGTAAGATTTGGTAAAAAGAGGTATAGCAGTGGAAAATTCGAAGACATTGTGTACGATACTTAAGCCATGTTCAAAGGTACATGCCACATTTATGTAAAATTTATTTTTATATATAAATGAATTATATGAAAAGTTCAAAATTTGTACTTGTTTTTATTATAGTTCAAATACTTTATTTCTAATGGCTCTTTTTTTTGTGTTTGATTTTACATTAACATCAATCATTTTACATTAACATCAATATTGTTTCATTATCACTGATTTTTAAGACATTAGCAACTTTAGCACTAATGTTATATTGATCATTCTCTAAAACATAGTCAATTAGAGTTCTAGAGTTCTCAGAAATTCTAGTAAATTCGTCTACAATTTGTTTTAAACCACTGTCACATATGATTTCAGCTTTTTCTTTTTTAGAATTATTATTAACTTACCAGTTAATATTAAAGTTACCAGTTATTACCACTTTGTGATTAAATTCATCAATTTCGTTTACACAAGAAGTAAAATGTCTAAAAAACTCATATTACTGTTTAAATATTTCGGTGATCTATAAAATACAGTTAAATATAAAATAGTATTATCCTTATAAACTTTAAAAACTAACCACCAAATTTTTACAACAATTGCTACTGATTTAATAACTTCATTTTTAATAAAAATTAGAACACCACCTGTATGTCGAGATATTGTATTAACCCTTACTATATTATAGCTTATTAAATCATTACAAACTTATTAAATTATTACAATGATCTTCAGATAAATGTGTTTCACTCAGCATAATAAATTCAAAATTATTCTTTAATATTACAGATTCTAATTCCTTATAATTATTTATAACGCCTTGAATATTCACGTAAACGCATTGAATTTTTTTTAATTGCTAATATATTATTTTTGATTTTTCAATAATTATTTTTATATCCTAACATTAACTTTGGTATGGTGTTTGTAACCACTTAAAGGAAGCGAGCTAAATATGGAAAAGAATATATATTTGTGATCAGCGTGACATCCTGAGTCGACATAGCCGTGCCCGTCCGTCCGTATGCTCGTTAACTCAAAAACTAAAAGAGCTATCTTGATGAAATTTTAACTGTAAGTTACTAGAAATTAAAGTACGGCGGGGATTGCATATGAGCAAAACCCACTCATGGGTTCGGATTCTGGACCTCTTAATCGTTCTAAGGGCTAACGCACATATAAAAAAAATTAGGATATCTCAACAACTAATGGCACTACCTTCATGAAATTTGTGCTGCAGGTTATTCTTAATGATACTATGGTGGGAATCGAGTGCGGTCGAGATCGGACCATGGGTTTAAACGAGCATAATTCCGAATCCAAAGAAGATAGAACCTCCAAATTTGGTACCAGGGTGTCCCTTCCTATTCCCTGAGTGTTCTCGAATATTTGAACCAATTGGTGGGTCGGGAACCATCCACATAGTTTCGAAGATCTTAAAGCTTATCTTCTAAAATAATAAAAATAGTAACTTGAAACAAATGTAGAAGCTTCAAATTTGGCACAAGGATGTTCTTTAATATTTCCTACGTGTTCACTTAATTTAAGATCAATTGGAGTGGTGGTTCAGGTAACGCTCTTAGAAGTCCCAAGGTTTAAAGGCCTATCATCGAAATCAATAAAAATAGTAACTTAAAATTAAGATAGAACGTTCCAATTGTGTACAAGGGTTAACTAGTATTGAAAGTATGGCGGGGGCTGCATATGGGCGAATTGCTACCGTGGTTTTGAAATCTGGAACCTTTGAAAAATTCAAGGTCTAACAAACATATATCTTAAAAATACCATAACTCAAAAACTAATGACGCTATTTTGATGAAATTTAAATTCTAGGGTGCTAGCAATGAAAGTACCGTGGGAATTGGTTCTGGTCAGGTTCGGACAATGAGTTCAGAATCTAGAAACTTATGATCGAAATGAAGCCAAACGAGTAAAATTTTGATACCAAAGAATATAGAACCTTAAATTTGGGGCAAAGGTGTTTCTTTTTATTTGTTTTGTGTACGTGAAATTTTGGATAAATTGGAATAGCGGTTTGCGTTCGACCCCCACTGCTCATAAGAACATATTGTGTATTATATTTGTAAAAACAAAATATGTTTTTAATAAACGAAGAAATTTTGTTTTTTTTCAATTTTCATTGAATTATATCTATATTTTATTGAATTATTACCATAGGTAATATATAATTAAGAAATTGTGTACGGTACTTAATTTGTAAAATTTATTTTTATATTTAAATGAATTATATGAAAAGTTCTAAATTTGTCGTTGTATTTTAGAAATACATTTATTTCATATTTTGATTATTAAATTTTTTTGATAAAAAACTATTGAAAGCAAAAATGGTTTTAATTAACATTAAAAACCATCCAATTATATAAACTTTTATATTTACGAGTATACTATTACAAATTCATATTTCTTTAGAACTTCTTTGAGTTTAATTATATAAAACATTAAAAAATAAGTAAATTAAGCGAATTAAATTGAAAATTATTTAAAATTGAAATAATTAATCAAGGATACTAAATCATTCAACAGTAAACGCATTACAGCTAACAATCCTGAAAAGAAGTATTTGCTTGCATGTGTGTCAAATTTTATTGAATTGGATAAAAAGTTTTAAATATTTAATTTTGTAATTGCATTTTACGAATCCAGTTATTTCAAATTTATTTGTTGTTTAATATTTTTAAATAGATCAATTAGTAAGAATTTTTAATATTTTTGAATTGATAAAATAATTAGAAAAAGTGTTTAGTATTATAAAGTTAATTTCGTTAGCTATGTCTTACGATCAAACTAAAAAAAGATTTTATGGTTTTAAAATGCCTCATGGACTTCCCATTATATTTGAACCAAATAGGTGAAGGGTATTTTTAAGTCGGTTGCACCGACTGACTGTTTCTTTACTTGTTTTAATTCACAATTGCTTTATATTTGTGGTGTTACCATGACATACTATTATGGTATAATATAAAAATTAAAATATGAAATGTCAAAAAATAGACGAGTATGCAAATTGTTTTTCAGAAATGAGAACAAAGTAATTTAAATTTGTAAATACAAAATTTAAACTGATAGTTGGAAAAAGTAGCATTTAAAAACAAAGTATTATTTGAAAATGTTCAAAGAATATCAAACATGAAAATTATGTACCACTTTAAAATGAACCAAAAAAAGTAACACTTTTACTACTAAAGTAGCATTGTGGCAACCTTGGTCATTACCATTTTCATGCAATAGATTAATTTTGAAGTTGCCTAATTTTAAAGAACTTTTAAATTTAATAGTGTATTCATATATTTTGTAAACAATAATGTTCTCATTGTTCCGTTAGATCTGTACATATTAATAACATGTATACCTTCTTTTATTAATTTTATACCTAAAATATATTATTTGCTAAATTTTTATTGAAAAACTTGTTTACTACTTATTTCTTGAGTTATGTAAATTTCTACATCACCGTAGGAGTTTGCTTTATTTCGAAAGTATAACGTATGACCTGGTATATTGTAAAACACATTTTCGCTTTAACTTACTTCCTGGATCCTTGAACCTTGGTGGAGCATAAGGCGTCAACAAATCTTTTCCACGATCCTAAGCAATTCCTTTTAGCTGCACTTACGTTTTGCGTTTCTGCTTTCTCAGATCTTGACTTCAATCATATTTTGGTTAGTTTTTTTCCACAGGTTTGTGTTGGTAATGATTTGCGACTGACGAACGCTTAAGATGCGGCGTAGGCATCGGTTCATATGCGTCTGCAACTTTTTAGTGATATTGGAGGTTATCTTCCATGTTTCACAGCCGTATAGAAATACTGATTTGACGTTTGTTTTAAAAATTTTTAACTTTGATGGGCGATATTATTTGACTGCCATATGTTTGAGAGTGTTCCAAAAGCAGCTGTAGCTTTATTTATTCCGCTGTCAACATCAACTTCCGTTCCCCCATTTGATGTCACCATGCTTCCTAAATAATTGAACTGCTCTAATTCTTCAATTTGGCTTTCGTCATGTTCACATTCTCTTTTCACTTTTGTCTCTTTTGAATTCTTTAAGTCCTCTTATGCGGTATGATCCAAGGTATTTTGGCTTTATTTTCTGAGCCGTACTGAACTGAGTCTTTTCTGTGGCTACTAAATCGACAACTTTAAATTGGATCTCTGGTTTTCTCCTTCTATAAAACTGGGATTTGTATTCTCGTTGAATTTCGGCAATATTGTTTAGATTCTGGACATTGTTCTTCAAATGTTTTTATATATTCGTCTTCAATGGCCCCTATAATTTTTATTTTCAGCTGAGTTTTCATTTCATACCCTGTTAGCAGTTCAAATGGTGAATAAAAACCAGCAGTAATAAGATGTAATTTAATATCTCGTTCTTTAGAGTAAAGCTGAAATGAATTTGCTGTGAAGTCTCTTCCTGTATCGGCAATTATTCTCGCCGGGTACCAAAACGTTTCTTTTAATTCTGTCTGTCTGAAATAGCCATAAAAATTTTGAAAATCCATCAATGATCGATAGTAAGTACTTGTTGTTTTTTCTTTTTACATACATTGGGCCTAGGTGATCAACGTGAAAGGTATCAAATGGATGTAAACCTTTCGGGATGGGTTGTAGTATTTTTTTATTTACACAGTTGTCGATATGTTTTCTAATTCTCCGTTCCAAATCTGAGATGTAAAATTCTCTATTATAATTATTCTCTTCTCTATTATTTCCTTCATTTTTCTGAAGTGAAAGGGCCTGCCTTCGTGAACTTCTCTTATGATTTGATTTTTCATAGCCGCTGGAAAAACAAACAAAACATTATTATTTAAGTTTTTAAAAAGTTTACCATTGTGCATTATAAAGTCTTTGTACGCCTTTTCTCCTTAAAATCTCCATTATTGTCCCTAAAGATTCGTCGCCATGCTGCGCCCTGGATAGTCTGCTAAACAAGTCTCCGCCATTTTGAATACACATTATTATTGGGTTTCGATAATGTAATCAAAATCCTCTATATATTTTTGGAGTAATTAATTTACTACAGTACGGTGCGGATGTGTTTACTTTTTCTTTATCGATTATAATTATTTTAATTAATAAAAGATAAACAGAAAAAAGCATAATCAGCAATTACGCAAAAAAAAAAAAAAAAATTATTATATATATTAATTAAGCGAAATGGCTTCGTGCCAAAAGTGCAAACTAAAAATTAAAGGAGAAACGGGTGTAGAATGTGCAGGTGTGTGCAAAAAATTTTATCATGAGGCGTTAAAATGTTCGGGAATGGATCAGTCTACGGTGAACTTACTATACACCAATAGGAATATTAAGTTTATTTGTGACGACTGTATTCAATATATACAAAATGTTGATTTGGTCTTACAAAACATGGACAGTGCAGTTTCAAAAAATAATGAGTACCTTAAGGAATATAAAGAGGAATTTGAACGTGCAATAAAAAAAAATGAAAATGAAGTCGTTGAATTACTTAAGGCTATTGAAACTAATTACATGAAGAGATTGGAAGAAATTAAAGCCAGTCAACAAAAAGAAATATAGAAAATGCAAAAATTTACTGAAGTCTTCAAAATTGAAACAGAAAAAGTGAATGAATCATTTGTTAGTGCAATTAAAAAAAATGATGAGGTCTGCAAAAAAATTAATGTTACAAATAATATTAATTCGAATATGGGTCAAACAGTGTCATTTGCTGATGTAATTAAAAATACTAAAGCAAGTGTAAATTTAAAAATGAAGAAAGAGTTACCGTTAATAATAAAACCGAAGAATAAGCAGAAAACTGAAAAAACAAAAAGTGATTTAAATACAAAGGTGGACCCAAAAAATTTGAAAATAAAGAATATTGAAAACAAAAGTAATGGGATGATTTTAATAGAAACGGAAACCATCGAAGATCGTGAAAATATCAAAAAGGAATTAGAAGACAAAATGAAAGATAATTATGATATCAAAATACCTGTGGTCATTAAACCTAACATAGAAATTGTGCACATGAATAATAAATTTAGTGAAAATGATATTGTGGAAAAACTTAAAAAACAAAATTCTTTTCTACAAATGAGTGAACTTAAAGTATTAAAGATATATCCAGTGAAAAAATACAACAAAGAAATGTTTAATGCAATTATAGAAGTGGATAAGGAATCATTCCCAAAAATAATAGCTAACGAAAAATTATGTATTGGATGGGAAAGGTGCAAGGTCTTTGATGCCATAAAAGTCTCTAGATGTTATAAATGTAAAGGATTTAACCATAGGGCTGCTGAATGCACGAATAAAGAAACATGCTTGAAATGCCACCAACAACACAAGACAAGTGAATGCCAAAAAGAGGAAATTAATAAATGCATTAATTGCTTAAAATCGAATGAAAAATTCAGTTTGGGGTTGGATGTTAATCATAAAACTTTTAGTAGATCATGTCCAGTGTATAAAAATAAATTAAGTATAAGAAAACAAAAAATCGGATACTAGCAATTAAGGAAAATAGAAGAGGAGGATAACAAATTAAATATAAATGTAAATGAAAATAAAAAAATTGATTCTGCATGCAGAACTGATAATGTTAATGATAATATTAATAAGAATAATACCAATGTTAAACCAAGTATAAATAATATTAGAGACACTAACAGTGATATAACTCTTATAAAAAATGAAAATAATAACAATGAAAATAATAATAATAGAAATAATAATAATATTAACCAAAATAGTGAAAAGACTAACAAAATTGATTATAATAAAGATAAAAAGAAGCGTAACTATATTCTTTCATATTTTCCAAAATTATGGTCAAATAAGAACACTATCCTTAAAAGTAATATAAAAATAAATAAAACTATTAATAATAATTCAAAAAGTAGCATTAAAAATAATAAAATTAACCAAAAAAACGATAATAATAATATTAATAATACAGAAAAAGTAGAAAATGATAGTACAAGTAAGATTAAAAACGATAGAATTCATCAAAACAATGATAATGTAAAAAGTAAAATTAAAAATGATAAAATTAACCCAAATACCCTATCTATTAATTTAATAGAGAAAGATTCTAAAAACGATAATAAAATCTCACATAGTTTGAAGGATCGAGAAATCGTGTCCGTCAATAAAAACAGTAGATCAAAAGAGCTTTTAAGTAATGACTACTCAAATTGGGTCAAAGGAGAAACCATTAACATTCAAAGCAATTCTAAACTGGGTAAAACTAATGATGAAGCTAAACGTTTAAGTACAGAAGACAGCAGGAAAAGTTTTGTTAACCCCATGGTTCCACCAATTGTTAGATTAACAAAAAAAGCGATTGAGTCTGGTGAAAATACGTATGCCTTATCTAGATTAAGAGAGCACAGGATTTATAACAATGTAAGGTTATTCTTATCTTATTTCCACGATAAAGATGACATTTGTTATGATGGTATTACTCAAACTAGTTTGAAAGTACTTATTCATCAAGAAGGGTTGCCAAATAACTATGAAGAACTTAGTCAGCTATATTTTACTTATCATGATAACACAGGAATACCCAAAAAGGAAGTACTTAAAGATTTAACTTATTATAGAAGACATATTGATAATAAATACAGAGAACACCTACAAAAAATTAGAGAATCTTGGCAAAATTACATGATTAGTAAACCATGATACGTAACAAATACAATAATATAAATATGGTGCATTTTAATGCTAGAAGTTTAAGGAAAAATATGACTGAAATCGAACTTTTTGTTAAAGACAAGATAGATATTGATATTATTATGATTGGTGAAACTTGGTTATATACAGATGAAGAAAGATTTTTTAATATACCTGGTTTCTCAGCATTTTTTAATTCTAATAATGAATCGAGAGGAGGGGGAACCGCTATTTTTATTAAGCAGAATATTCAGTATACGGTTTTAGAAGTATTTAATCAATTTAATACTATAATTGTTTCATTAAATAATACTTCTCCATCTTTAAAAATTGCAGTTTGTTACAAAAAACCAAGTGATAACAACAACGATTTATTAGCACATCTAGATTTAATTTTTGATAAATATAAGAATATAGTTCTGATGGGTGATATAAATATTGATTTATTAACAGACACAGAGCTCTCCAGATCATATAAATTGATGTTAGAATCTAACGGAGTAACTATAAGGAACGTACTAAGTTATGAATCTGCTACTAGAGTGACTGAAAATACATCTACGATCATTGATCATATTCTGACAAATATAGATAAGTTTGACTTTGATATTAAGCTTCACGATATAGTAAATCTAGATCATAAAGCTATTAGTGTCAAATTAAATAAAGTTTTAAAAAAAGTTGAGCCTATTTGTAAAAGGGAATTCTACACCACAAATTTTAAGAAATATAAAGAAAATGTAAGAAAACTACTTGAAATAAATAAATGTCAAAATGTGGATGACCTTATTAAAATATTGCAAAAAGCGAAGGTTAATTCTACAATTAAAACGCACAGAAGAGTGAGGAACAACAGTCATTGGATGACAAAGGAATTATTGAATATGATCAAAAAGAGGAATAACCTGTTCAAAAAGTTGAAAAAGCAGCCTAACAATAAAGATATTCAAGCAAGTTTTAAAAATGCAAAGAACAAGGTTAATTATGAAATAACTAAAGCCAAACAAAATTATTTTAATGATAAACTACAATTAGCTGGTGGTGATCAAAGGAAAATTTGGAAAGTACTAAATAATCTCATCTTGAAAAAATCAACTGAGTTAAGTAAGGTTATCAAAGAAATAAACAGTAATGGAATCAGAACATGCGATAGTTTTGAAATTGCAAATTCATGCAATTCTTACTTCAGTTCTATCGGAAACAAACTAGCTGATAAAATTGTTGATGCTGAAAAATACACAATAAAAAATAGATTTGTTGAACAGTCTATTTTTCTTAAACCAACAGATGAAACGGAAATACATAACATTATCATGCAGTTAAAAAATAGTTCTCCAGGAGGTGATAATATTTCAGCTTCAGATTTAAAACATGTTGCAACTTTAATAACACCTACAATTGTATGCTTGATAAATAGGTGTCTAAATACTGGTATATATCCCGAGTGTTTAAAATCAAGTATTGTTGTACCTATATTTAAATCGGGATCAACCTCAGATGTATCAAATTATAGACCGATTACTCTCTCAAGCTGTATTGGAAAAGTATTTGAAAAGGTAATTAACTCTAGAATACAGGAGTTCGTGCAAAAAGTTGTAGGATTTGATATAAATCAATTTGGTTTTCAAAAGAAAATTGGAACTGACTCTGCAGTCCTTGAATCCACCAACTCAATTATAAATAAACTGGACCAGGGAAATTATGTATGTTCGGTATTCGTTGATCTAAAGAAAGCCTTTGATACAGTGGACCATAATATTTTACTTGACAGATTGCACGAAATCGGAATAAGGGGTACTGCTAATAATTTACTTTACTCATATCTTAATAATAGAAAAACTATGACAAAAATTAATGGGGTTTTCAGTAATGAAAATATTATAAATATTGGTGTTCCTCAAGGATCAGTACTTGGTCCCACACTGTACTTACTTTATATTCATAATATCCAGTATACGAATTTGAGGGCTGACTATAAGATCTTTGCTGATGATACTCTACTTATTTATAATGCTAGAACCTGTGAAGAACTTGAAAGTCTTGTAAATACTGATTTGGGGATATATGAAAGTTGGCTTAAAGGTAATAAATTAACTATTAATGCGGAAAAAACAAAATATATAGTATATAAAATAAAAAATAAAATTGATATAAATCCGAATCTATTGGTAAATAAGACTAAAATTGAAAGAGTTACTACTTATAAATACCTTGGGGTTGTAATAGATGAAAAACTAAAGTGGGAAGATCATATTAATAGATTAGTAAAAAAAATTGTGCCTCTGCTTGGTGCCTTCAAAAGAAGTGGAATTATGTTGAATAAACAAACTGCAGATAAGCTTTATTATTCTCATATTATCTCGCACATCAGATACAATTTATGTAATTGGTCCAGCTGTTCATTACGGTTGAAAGATAAAATTTGTGTTTTAATAAACAAAGCCATAAAATGCTTACATAAGTACGATTGGCTTACCCCAACAAACGAAATTTTTAAGCGCACCGGATATCTGAAGTTACACGAACTCATCATTTTGGAAAAATCTAAACTAATTTTCAAAATAGAAAAAGGGGTTTATAAAAAAAACGTCATAATTACCAAAAGAAATAATATTCATAATTACAATACAAGAAGGTTGAACAATTTAAATCATGCCAAATCAAGAATAGAGTTATCACGCAATAGCTGTCTCTCGTCATCAATAAGAATTTATAATAAATTGCCAATGGATTTAAAAAGAAGCTCAAACTTGAATATTTTTGTCAAAAAACTGAAACAATTACTAAAGAATAATGCTACATTTGTAAATGGCTTAACGCAGGAGTGAAACAATGCTTATAGCATATAATGTTATGAGCTACGATATTGTATTTATGTAATTATATATGTATATATGTAAATATATTAAAATTTTAAATTTACTTTGTTAATAATATTAGGAAGTAACTGCGATGTTTTATACCAAAACTATAAGTTTTGTTTATATCAAAGTTACAAAATAAAACAAAAAATAAAATTACAAAAATAAATGCTCTACTTTTAAGGAAAAAAAAAAAACAAAATGTAAAAAAAATATGTATATCACTAAGTAAATTTAAACAATAAATAAATAAATAAATAAATATATTAGTTATAATAGTAAAAAAAAAAAAAAAAAAAAAAAAAAAAAAAATAAATTTCGTCAAAGCTAATTATACTACGAGGATGAAAATTACACACGGTTATAATGAATGGGGCACTCATATAAAGTTTCAAAATTTTACGGCCCCATTTTCGGGCAGCTGTCATATGAATCTAATGAAGCTACGAGGTTAAAATTAAAACTGGGCAGGTAAAGTAATAGGGCAAGCTACTTACTAAAGTTGGACATCACTCGGACCAACTTTTAGGGTGGGGTAATTTTTTTTTTTTTTTTACGGTTTGTTTTTTGTTGTATTACGTTTTAATATAAAATTTTATTAGTTGGTTTGTTTTTCGCTTGTTATTTCCAAAAAAAAAAAAAAATTTTAATTTTTAAAATATCAATTCATACAAAATATTTTATATATTATAATTCAAACTTATGTGTATAGAGCTGTTTATATATTTATAATGGCGTTAATTAGAAAATTAAGTAAATTTAAATGAATCTTTTTCTTTTTAAATCAATAAGTTATAATAATTTCGAACTATGATTTATCTTTATTTTTTTCCCTCTTTTTTCAAAGCACACACAAAATTTATTCTTAACAAGTAAAGAAACAGTAAGTCGGTGCAACTGACTTAGAAATACCCTACACCTATTTGGTTCAAATTTAATGGTAAGTCAATAAATCATTTTAAAAGCATAAAAGCTTATATTAGTTTTATCGCAAGACATAGCTTTTTTTTTTTTTTTGCGAAGGTTGATGGAAAGCATCGAAAGCCGCCCGGAATCACTGTACGGGATTCATCTAGGGAGTGTTGGACTTTAACCAACTAAAACCACCCACCTTTTTTTAAAACCAAACTTGGTATGGACCTTAAATACAAATGTATTGTTTGGTTTTTAGGATCGGGATTGGGAAGGAAATTAGGATTAGGATTAGGATTTAGGAGTTTGAATTATGATGGATAAAGGAATTAATTTAAAGGAAAGTCATGAAGATGGATGTTAATGTTCTTCTTAAACTTTATTGGATCGTACATATAAAAACTACCAACTTTGGGAAACACATTACATGGTAACTGATTCCATAATCTCGATGTGCGCACAACAAACGAATTTCCATAAGCCGTGTTTCGCCATCTTACTAATTCAACAGAGTAGGGGTGAGCATCTGTCGCACTCCTTGTTTCACGTTGAAAAACTTTTAGGGGAGGCATTAATTGTTTGATTTCATTGGAACAGGTGTTCGTCCCTACGAGGTATCTATAAAACAGAGTTAGTGACCAAATGGTTCGCCGATGGTTAAGTGGAGTGAGCGATGAGGTAACATTGGGATCATTTATAAGACGGATAGCTCCATTTTGCACTTTATCGAGATATCCCAGTGCGGTTTGGGGGGCTCCAGCCCAAATATGTGCATTATACTCCATTTTTGGTCTAATGTAAGTTTTATAGATTTTTAGAAGATCAGGTGCAGTAAAGTTAGTTTTACAGTGAAACAAAAAACCTAAACATTTAGCTGCATCTTTAGCTATACCAAAAATGTGGTTTGACCAGGTCAATTTTTGGTTTAACCCGATACCCAGAATGTTCAGGTCTGTTGTGTGCTGCAAAGGTATACCCTGAAATGACAAGCTGGGGGTAGATATTGCAATTTTCCGCGAGATTAAACAGCATTGGGTCTTTTTTGTGTTGAAATCAACACGGTTACACTCTCCCCATTTTTGGATTTTTGCTAAATCATTGTTTAGCTCACTAGTCATAAAATTTTTTGCTGTTGTATTAATCTGATGATTAATGTTACAGCGACTATGAAATTCATAGGAAGCCACAAGGGTGCTGTCATCTGCGAAACTGTGAATTGGATTGGAGGTTATTGAAAGTAAGTCATTGATAAATATTAAGAAAAGAGTTGGGGATAGAACAGATCCTTGGGGGACACCAGCATTTATTTGAAATTGGTTGGATGTATAACCATCCACAAGTACACGAATTGTGCGATTTGAGAGAAAATCTCCAATCCATTTTAGAAAAACCCTGCCTAAACCTAAAGCCTCGCATTTTGTTATTAAAGCATCATGCCATACTCGGTCAAAAGCTTTAGATATATCCAAGGCTACAACATCAGATTCACCAGAGTGGTGAAGACTGATATTTAGCTTCTCGCAAAGGTAAGTCAAGAGATCACCGGTTGAACGACGGGCTCTGAACCCGTATTGTCGATCATGGAGCAAACCTTTGCGATCAAGGTATTTCAGAAGCTTTATGTTTACAATTTTTTCCATTACTTTGGAAAGGACCGAGGTTATAGCAATAGGGCGGTAGTTTGAGGGATCGCTTTTGTTGCCTTTTTTTGGAACTGAAAAAACATTCGCAACCTTCCATTGAGCAGGGTGAGTACCCGAAGTAAAGGGAAGGAAAAAAAGGTTGCGGAGAGGTTTTGAAATAGTGGAATAAGTTTTTTTGAGAACCATTGAAGTGATTCCATCCGGACCGGCCGATTTGTTTGCGTCAAGATTTTTAAATATTTTCATCACTGTTCGTGTCCTGAAGTAAATTCTACCAAAGGAACAGCCAACGCGTGGAATATGAGGTGGATTTTGTGTTGACTGGGGCAGTGTTGAATTGGAAGCAAATTGCTCACCAAACAAGTTTGCTTTTTCTTTAGAATCTGACACAATTCTGTTATTTTTATCAACAAGTGGGGGAAAAGAGGAATCGCTTACGTCCTCCTTTAACCCCTTTGTAAAAGTCCAAAAGGACTTGCTGTTCTTTGGCATGTGGAGCAACCTACGTTTTATTCTTTGGTTGAATAAGAACTTTTGTTTGTTGATAACTCTCTTGCATCTATTTCTGGCCACTATATAGTTAGCCCTGTGAGACTCCGACCGATTGTGTTGGTAACGTTTAAAAGCCTCCTCCTTATTATGAATTGCTTTACTACAAATGCGATTGAACCATGCATTCGGTTTTCGTTGAATAATTCTCATGGAGTGAGGTATGAACAACCTCATTCCAAGCAAGATGGTTTCACTGATCGCATTTGCAGCAAAGTTAACATTCTTGTTGCGAAAACACATTGACCAATCGAAATCTTCAAAAAAGTTGTTTAAACCTTCCCAGTTGGCACGATTATAATTCCATACCAGTTTTTTGGGAGGAGTCTTTTCATTGATCACTGTGTTAATATGGAAGATTGTTTTCCCCAAACAATGGTCGGAGCCCCCCAGGGGACAACCTACTGAAACCACATACTTTTCAGGATGTGTAGTCAGAAACAGATCCAAGAGGTAACCTTCTTGATCAGCACGGTCAGGGACCCTAGTGGGATTTTGGACAAGTTGAGAAAGGTGGAACATTGATGAGAACAGTTTAACTTGCTTCCCAATTGAGTTTTGGCTCAAAAAAGAATTACTTGAAAAATGAAGCCAATCTCTGTTATGGATATTGAAATTCCCAGCCAGAACCATTTCAGTTTTTGGCATGACTCCAAAATTTCATTAATCTGGTTAGAGAGATTTTCAATCTCCGTAGCAGTTTCATGTTTATTTGAGTTGGGTGATCATGTATGACATGTTTTCCAACGAGAATTTTGACCCAAATGTAATGGAAGGTTGGGCTAGAAGCTTTATATTTATGAAGAATGTTGAAAACTATGTCATTTTTAATGAAGATAGCGATGCCTCTTTTAGGGACGAAGTGTGAAACAATTGAGTAGCCTGTAATACTAAAATTATCTTTTTGGCCACTAACTTGCGTTTCACAAAGGGCTAGGATAGCTGGTTTTGCAGAGTTTAAATGGCATTCTACGGCATGAAAATTCGTCTGCAACCCACGTATGTTACAAAAATTAATACAAAAGTTGGCAATTTTGATACAGAAAATGAATACAAAATTTTAAGAATCAAAAAACAAAAAAACAAAAAAAAAAAAAAAAAAAATTTTTTTTAAAATAGGAAGATTTTAAGAATAGAAAAATGAAATAGAAGCAAAAACCGAAATTTTTCTTAATTTGAAATTGAAAGAAATTTATATTTGAATTTTAAAACAAATAAAGAAAAGAAGAATTTAAAAATTTAGAAATTAAAATTAAAAATAAATATGTACGATTTGACCACCTTAATTAATGATCAACGCCGGTTAATTTTATTTTACTCAGAGTGAGAAAACGACTTATATCAAAGTTCAGCAGTTTCTATCTTGCACGATATAATGGCGAAACACTATATGTGCCCTTATTGAACGAAGTTACAGTCGCAAACTCACACAAAGTAAAACCACATGTAATTTAGATTTTAATATATAAAAAAAAAAAATTTATGTTTAAAAAGAGAAAAACTTAATGTTAAAATATCATAATTAGTATTGATTTATTTAAGTAAGAAAGAGATCAACACATAAAATTATATTTAGTGTAATAATTTTAGTGTAATCTAATTTACAATCATCAATACTATTATAAAAAAAAAAAATATATAAAAAATTGAGAATCATGAAATAATTAATTTAGAGCATCAACATCCATACATAAGAGGAAGGGAGATGGATATATTTGTTTTGTTTACTGCTAGAAGATGTATGAGAAATAAATTATAAAAAAAAAATTAAATTTGACAAGTTATTAATTGTAAACAAAACAAATCCGACACGTGTTTTAAAAAAATAAAATAAAATTTATTTAATTTTAAAAATAAAATAAAATAAAAGTTCTTAAACTATATATAAAGAAAAAAAAGTTAATGTTGATAATAAATTGAAAATCGAAAATAAAATTTGTGTTAATTATGTGATAGTTTTGTTTAGTTAGAGTATTTTTTTTTCTTCTTTACATCAAATATTATAGAATAGAATAATATATAAAAAAAAAAAAAACAAAATAATATAATAAAAGTGAAAATAGAAATACTTATCTTGCCACCATTAGAAGTGCGGCTCGTTAATCCAATAATGGAGGGAAATATATTAAATATAGCAAGACACCATCACAACACAATAAAAAAAAAAATAAAAAAAAAAAAAAAAAAAAAAAATTTTAAAAAAAGAAAAAAATTAAGTACGTAATTTAATATTACAAATGATTGATTAAGTGAAATTTTAAAGCTTACGAAATTAACCTTATAAAACTAAAAATATTTTCTAATTAATTTTTCTATTTAAAAATATTAAAAATTCTTACTATTTTTATCTATTTACTTTTCGTTAAAATGTGGAAAAGATTAATTTCATATTGAAATATTGGGATTAGAATAAGTTAATTCTTATCTAATATATAAAGAAGAAAATTTGTTTGTTTGTCCAGGATTCACGTGAAAACCACTGGTCCGATTGTCACAAAATTTTAAAGGAATAATTCTGAGAGCCCGGGGGGTGACATAGGCAAAAAGTTTTAGTTAAGTTCGATTAACCCGTTTTCTACGACGACGCCAGGAAGTTTTCTATAAATTTTATTTGCTTAAACGATTAAAAGAATTTTATTCAAAATTTTGTACCAGCATTTTAACTATAAAAACCCACAGGGTTAATTTGGTTTTGACCTGTTTACCCGTTGTGAACAAAGATTCAATAAAATTTTCAAATTTTTGGTATGAACGCAAGTTAACCTTTTGGGATAAATAATCACTTAATTAATAAGACTAATTTTTTTCCTTAAATAGTCTCAAACAGTTAAAAGCTAAATGAGATAATATTAATAATAATAATAAAAATATAGCTAATAAAGAAGCCTAATAAAAATATCTTTAAAATTAAATAACATAACATTTCCCTTCTCCACATTTTTTCGTAAGTCTATATACAATTACATAGAAACCTAAATTATATCAAATTGAGATTATATCTTTGCTTTATTTTTTTTATATACTTTTAATTGAACTTGCCTGTGTCTATGGCTTTATTTTTCATTCTGTCAGTTAGTGATATATTTATATTAGAAATCTGACCATAAATTTATAAGAATTGTATAGTTCAGTGGTTAGCAAAGTGGCTTAGGGTGTAAATAGATCTGAGTTCGATCCTCATTAAAAGACAAAAATTTTTTTGTTTTTTTTTTAAATTCAACAGAAATAATAAAAAAAAATTACAAATAAAATAAATTTATTTGGATAATTTCTTTAAAAATTTGTAACTTTAAAACCTAAAATACTTCACTTTGATAATATAAAACCATAAACCAAATAATTATATAGACGATCAGTTACAAATAAAATATTTTAAAGGGTTTTTTTTAAGTCAGTCCGTAAATTTTTGGTTCAGTAATTTAAAATTTACATAAGTAGGTACTTAAATAATAAAAAAAATTTAGATTGAAATTAAAAAACAAATTTCACCATGAAGCGAATTTGAGCCCACGGCCCCAATCTATATATATAAAAGCGAAAGTTTGTTTATTTGTTTGTTTGTTTGTTTGTATGTAACGAGTTGGCTCCTAAACTGCCCAGCCGATTTTCATGAAAATTTGTATATAGAGGTTTTTGGGTACGGAAAAAAATCGTGGCCCAAAAATTTTGCTCTGACGGACCGACAAGTTGGGGTTGTGGTGCAAGTATTTAAACTTTTTTGTTCTAAAATGAAAACGGTTTGGCCGATTGACTTCAAATTTTGTATACGTCATGCTCTTTGAGAATTGAGTTGACACTATTGACAGTTTTGGAATTTGTTAACCCATGTCGGGCCGACGGGTGGTCAAAAAAAATTTTGGGTTCAAATTTTGTCCGATTTTCCGAAATTCTGCTTTAGCTTAAGAGAAAGCCCTAAAAAAAATTTTGTTGAGTTCCATTAACCCATTGCAACCCGACAGCTTTTTATAGGTTTTTTCAATACTTTACTCTAAATTCGAAACGGTTTGACCAATTGACTTCAAATTTAATATACGTGATGCTCCTTGAGAATTGAGTTGACCCAATTAACAGTTTTGGAATTTGTTAACCCATGTCAGGCCGACGGGTGGTCAAAAAAAATGTTGGGTCCAAATTTTGTCCGATTTTATGAAATTCTGCTTTAACTAAAAAGAAAGCCCCAAAAAAAATTTTGTTGAGTTCCATTAACCCATTGCGGCCCAACAGCTTTTTATAGGTTTTTTCAATACTTAACTCTAAATTAGAAACGGTTTAACCGATTTTCTTCAAATTTTGTATACGTGCTCCCCTGTGAGAACTGAGTTGACACTATTAACAGTTTTTGAATTTGTTAACCCATGTCGAGCCGACGGATGGTCAAAAAAATTTTGGGTCCAAAATTTGTCCGATTTTACGAAATTCTGCTTTGGCTTAAAAACAAGCCCTAAAAAAGTTTTGTTGAGTTGCATTAACTCATTGCGGCCCAACAGCTTTTTATAGGTTTTTTCAATACTTTACTCTAAATTAGAAACGATATGACCGGTTGACCTCAATTATTTTATGTGTGAAGCAACTTGAAAATGGAGTTGAGTATGTTAATAGTCGGTCCTACGTTTGGTGAAAAAAAATTTTTTTGGAAGTAAATTACGTCAAATTTTGGAAAGTAGTTTGTACTGCTTTGAATTACAGAAAGTTTCAAAAATTACTAGAATAATCCTAGAAAATCGTTTTAAAAAGATTGCTTTCATACATTTTAAAATTTACATGTGATAACCGTGTGTAATTTTTGTGTTAACTTTTTGCAGTAACATCAACTTCAATTAAACCTCCATTGAGAGGCGCAGCAACGCGCACCGGGTATTAGCTAGTATTTTATAAAATACGAAATATACAAAAAGTAAAATACGTAATTATTCATCTTCAAATTTTTAAAATGCAAAACAAAAAATTTATCAGTCATTCATTTGTTTTTGTTTACTTTTTCTGTTTGTGTATATTAGAATCGAAGCATAACTGCGTATTCAAAATGTAACGATATGAAATGATTTTATTGAATTGTATTAATATGCAATATATGTGTATGTATAAATTATAGTATAATGTGTAATGTGTCTAAATGTAAGTTTACTTGTATTTTGTAAGATAAAAATCTTATATGAATAAGCGAGATAAGCGAGAGTTAAATATGTCCTTTTAGACATAAATAAAAAACAAACAAAGTTAATTTTAAATAAAAGTTGTTTATTTGGTTCTCCAAACTTAATTGAATAATTATTAAACTTTACAGGTCTTTTATAATCAAAATTATGCAAAGCTAATCACCAGATAATATCGCTCTATCCAATAAAAAAGTAGTTAAATACCTGGGTGTTCAATTACATAGAAACCTAAATTATATCGATCAAGTGAAATACAGTATATCAAAAGGTAATAAAGCATTTATGGCAGCTAAAAAACTATTTTACAATAAAAACATTAGTAAAAGAGTTAAAATAATTTGTTACCAAACATTAATTAGGCCAACACTTGTAAATGGTGTACCAATATGGTACAACATTAGTGCAAGCTTAATGGAAACATTACGGAAATTCGAAAGAAAGTGTATAAGAGTTTGTACCAATTTAAACAGAAAGCCCGAATCCGACTACAAGCATTTTTACTCCAATAAATACTTGTACAAGGAAGCTAAAATCATTAGAATAGACAATTTTGAATAAAATTAGTCAGAAACCACTATGAAAGAGCACAAAACACTCCAGAAAATGGTTTAATATCACATATATTCTACCACAATATGGAGTACATTAGAAAGACCTTGCTCACAGGCTTTATAGCCCCTGAGCATTTTATCTTTCTGGACAAATATGGCTATATTCAAGACGATAATCATGTCCCCCTATTATACCATTATAATAGACGGGCTACATACAAAGTCATAGAATATAACCCGGGCGATATAAACGGAGAACATCTGAAATACGATATGTCAATACCAGACATAGACAAATTGCTAAAAAGAAATTATTGGTGGTTGGAAAACACGTAAGATTAGTCAAAATAAAAAAATTATTAGCATTAAGTATTTGATACAATTTGTTTTTAATTAGGTTAGGTTATTTAAGTAGGTTAAGTTTTATAAAAAAAAATGTTTAGTTATTGGTTTTTATATTCCCAAGTTTTTCCAATATTTATAAGAATAATATTAAGTTGATAATTCAAATTAAGTCTAAAAATAAAATAAAATTTCGATTCAAATTAACATAAAAATTAAGCTATAATTTAAATGTTAAATACAAAATAAAGAAAACCGTTTTTGTAAATTTTTCTAGGTTAAGATATTTGTAAGATTTATAAAGGGATAAATAAAATTTAAAATTAAAAAAAAAAAAAAAAAAAAGCAATATTTTAGTTAATAATTAAGTACAGTTTAATTAGAACATTTAATTTATAAAAATGAAATATGATATTTAAGTACAATTTAAAGTTATGAAATAAGTCTGAAAGTCAGGTGTTGTCAAATGTGCCAGGTGGTGTGATTGTATGATCACATAACTCCTCCCCCTTTAGAATGAAGTGACGGCCAAAGGAAACTTTTGTTGACTTGGTTGTTACTGCTGCTAGTACTAGAAGAATCTGTGTATGAAATAGGCAATACTATGTTGTTTTTTGATTTTGTTTTAACTGTAAAGAAAATAATAGTGGTTAGTACTAAGACGATTATAATTGCTATTGTTCCTATTGCGAAATCCAATTTAATAGTTTTTATTTGTAGTAGTTGAATTGCTTCGGTGTTGTTGTTTTGTTATAACTTTAATTTCTGCAGTTGTATGTTTTCTGTAATTATAGTAGAGTTAATATTAGTGAATTCCATTGGAAATATATGGATGGTATCCCAAAATCGATTAACGTTTTCTCGGTATATTATATTATTAATTTCGACTGTACAATTTTGAAAATGTATAAGTTGGGTGTCTTTAGTTTTGAAATCGTTTACGCCACAGTTGGATTTAATTAATATTTCAGGTACATTTATTAGTAAGATAAAATTAGGTTCAGGTTGCAAGATATCTGGTATTTGTTCGACTTCAGTAAAGTTACAATTTGCTGGTTTATTTTGCAGTAAATTATTTATGCAGAAACGGTTGTTTTCTTGAAAGGATGATTCTTCACAAATATATATGCCTTCGATCTTGGTGCATGGTTTGTCGAAATATTGAATTTTATAGGGATTATGAATAACATAGGGTTTTGGAATTGTTAGTTTATTATTTTTTGTGGGCAATGGGATCAAATGAAAAAAGTTATACTCATGTTTAGAAAATATAGGAATGCGAATGTTAAATATAATATTTGAATCAATGAAATATGCTTGTAAACCTAATAATTCGTATGTATGTTCATCAGATATAATATCTATGGATTGATTTTTGAAACTTTCATAAATTATGGTTAACTCTTGAGGATTTAAAATTTGCTTTGATATGATATTTAATTTTGCTAATATTATAGCTTCACCCAAATTAATTAGGTGGTTATTTAAAAGATCAATGTTATAATTTATCTGACTTAAATATTGTGCTTGTTTTATGACACTTTTGCCTGTTATTATACTATTCTGTTGGTTATTGAAATAAGTTTGGATTACTTCTTGTTCCAGGTTTATATGGTTTGTAATATTTTCAAAATGTTCCATCATTTGGTGGTTTATAATGGAAAGTTTTGCTTTTTGGTTTTCGTGGTTAGTTAATATTGAGTTGAGTTCCTCGTTTATTTGTTGGGTGTCCGTAGCGTCCATGTTACCAGTTATAGTTTTTATTATAGTACCAAGTCCGTTTATCAGTCCTCTTTTCTTTCTGATATTTGGTTTTAGTCCGTTTAGCCTGTGTCTTAGTTCAGTTATTTTAAGTTTCGTAATTTTTGGAGAATCTTGTAGTTCGTCATATTTTTTGAAATTCTAAATGGATTCTTCTATTTCTCCTATTGTTTTTTCATATTCGTCCAGTTTAATTATGTGAAGTAGATTCTGGTATGTCATTATTGTCCGTGCTGTCCGTAATTTCATTGTTAGTGCCTGGTGGTTCGTTAAGTCCCGTATTTCTAATTTCTGTCCTGTAACTGCTATCACTCTGAAATTTACATTTTCTTTTTAGTCTAATTTTATGAATTTTCCTGTTATCGTGAGTAATTATTGAAACTTTATTGTTAGTTTTTGCTTTATGTTTTGTAAACCTGCGGGTTAATTTATTTCTTTTCCCCTCTTTCCTATATATTGTTTGGTTAACGTTTATGCTTTCGGGGTCTTCGCGATTTTCATTTAATTTTCTATATTTAATTTTGATTTATTTTCTATTTGTTTTTGAATTTCGGGATAAAGGTTTGTTATATATTCATTTAATTTTTGAAGGTAATCATGTTCTGAACTGAAGTTAGTATTTTTTAAAAAGGAATTAGTTCTGCCATAAAATAATTCATATGGGGTATGTTTTGTAGTGGTATGTATTGCGTTATTGTAAGTAATTAAAGTTTCATCTAAGATTTCATCATGGTTAAGTTGTATTTTGAAATTTGCTCTATAAAGTCGGTCAAATACTTTTCGTAAATTTTCTATATGTTCTTGTAGTGATGCGGAGAAGATGATAATATCATCTAAATAAACAAGACATATTTTTCCAACTAAATCCCTTAGTATATTATCTATAACCCTCTGAAAAGTCGATGGAGCATATTTCATTCCGAAAGGCATGCGGATATATTCGTAATGCCCACCATCAACAGAAAATGCTGTTTTAGCAACATCTTTAGGGTCCATCTCAATTTGATGACACCCACTGGCAAGATCGAGTGTCGTAAAATACATACACTGGCCAAGTTTGTTCAGAATTTCATTTATATTTGGGATAGGATATTTATCGTTTACCGTTTTTTCGTTCAACTTCCGATAATCTATAACTAGACGCCATTTTTGCTTTCCCGTAGCATTTAGTTTTTTTGGGAATATCCAAACAGGAGAGCTCCAAGGGGAATAACTATGTTGAATAATATTTTGTTTCAACATATCTCCAATCTGTTTTTGGATTTCTTGTTTGTGAACATGTGGATAGCGATAAGATTTAGTAAAGATTGGTTCGTCATCAGTAGTCTTTATTCTGTGCTTTATTTGGTCGGAAAAAGTAAGTTCATCTCCTTCTCTAAAAAATATGTTGTCATATTCTCTACACATTTGTAGAAGTGAATTGCGTTCTTCGTAATTTAAATGGTCTGTTCGAATTAAGTCATATATTTCTTTTCATGAAATATTTTGGTCAGAATTACAAGTGATTTGATAATTATTTATTTCAGTATAATTTGTTATAGGTTCAGTTTTAATTGGTTGTTCTAAATACATTATTTTTTCTACATCAGATTGATTTATAACTTGTACCAGGCTGTACCAATCTGTAGCTTGGTAAATTCCTTCGGATATGAACAGGTTGGGGGATATCTCTATATTATTAACATAAATTTCACCCTCTTGATTATCTACTGCTATTTTGGCTATTATTTAAATGGTTTACTACTTTGGAAAGGATTGGTTGGTGGCCCTTGCGGCACCATATTTTGGTTTCTAAATCTATTGTAACTCTTAGTTGGTCGGTATTGTGAGTTTGAAGGTCCACTCATTTGATTAAAAGGTCGGGGTTGGTTTGGGTTATATTTTGGTTTATTAAAATTTGAATTATTGAAATTGTTACAAGGAATATTTTGCTGATTAGCCGGTTTGTTGTAAATAAAATTTGATTGGGGATTTGGTGCGTTTGTAAACATATTTGGTCATTTCATAAACATATTTGATTGCGGAACTATTCTATTGTTTGGTTTGGTCGGTCTAACGTTTGGTTTTGAAATTTGAATAGGTTTTTGTTGTGGAATCAAGTTACTCTGTTTATTATAAAATATGTTTTGTTCTTGTACACAATAGGAGAAAGCTACTGGTAGTTTGTCTGGTCTCATCGCACGAATTGTAGAACCTAAAGGTTCTCTTAGTCCAGAGAGAAAAACGTTAAGACACATTTCGGAAAATTAAGCTTTTTTAGAATGAATAACTTGAGTGTTCTTTTCGTGAATTTGGATATGATTGGCCATAGTGGCTTGAATTTCAATGATTTGACTATAGAAGTTTTCGATCGTTCTACTTCCCTGTTTTAAATTATGAAGATCTCTAATCAAAGATGTTTCATTCCTTTTATCAGAGTAATTTTGCTTAATTTGTTCCCACTCTAAAGGAGTACTGTACATATTTAAGATCTCGTTTGCTTGGCCTTCGATTTTATTCCTTATGGCTCTTAAAAGAATTTTGCCATACGAAGTACCATTAATATCTTCCGTTAAGTATAGTATTTCCTAGAGGAATTCCGTAGAGGATTTCCGTCAAACCTTGGAAGGTCTTTAACGGCATCAGGGATTCTGAGAGAATTAAAAATAGAACTAACGTTATTACTATGAGATGGATTAGCCATTTCGGAAAATGAATTTAGAGATTCGTTTGAACTTGAAAAACTAATATTAGCTATTTTACTTGGTGAAAAGAAGTTAGATAGTCCACTTCTAATTTGGTATGGAACAATTTTCCGCTTTGGTCTAGCAGATTTCATAGAATTACAAATTATATATAAACCACACAAAAAATTTTATAACTTTATAACAAAGAATTTATAACAATCACAAAGTTTTTTTCAGACAAATTATAAAATTTAATTTAAAGTGACAATATAATAATAATTTAAAATTTTATTTAAAAGAGAAAAATGATTTTTTTTTTCTATGATTCAATTATTAAAATATGTTAATATGAATTAGGAAGAAAGATAGGAAAGGAATAATTTAAATTTCGACTTACGTGACCGTTATCTGGAGCAAAGTTGCAGCTAACATTTCTTATTTTCTCAGGATTCCGGTGCAAAGTACTGATGTACACTAATCACTTTGTACACTTTTCACTTTATATATATATTTTTTTTTTGTCTATGTTCTTGAACTGTTTATATATTTTTTCCTTTTTCTTTTTCACTTTATATGTATTTTTTTTTGTCTATGTTCTTGAACTGTTTATATTTTTTTTTTTTATTTATTCATTTATTTAGTAAAGAGCTTTACTATTTTTGTACTACAATTTTAAACTTTAGTTTACAATTAGTTGGTTTAGTAAAAATTATTTTTTATATAAGGTACTATATTTTTTCTAAAAATTATTAAATTATTTTCATTTTTCAATTCAAAAGGTAAGTTATTAAACAAATTAAAGCCTCTATACAGTAACATGTTTTTGGTTTTCTCATTCCTAAAAAAGTTTAGTCTAAAACTGGATTTGTTCCTCAAGTTATAATTATGTACATCAAATTATGTACAAGCCTATTGCACAAGTAATCGGGATACATGTTGTACTTCATTTTAAAAATAATAATTAAGAAATTCATAATAATTTTCTGACGCACTGACATCGGCAATACAAAATAGCAGTGTGGATTAATAATAATGAGGAATGGGAAAAATACAGGATCCTACGAAATATATATAAAAAAAAAAAAAGGTTTGATCATAACGTTGTAAATCTTTATAGCATTCATGTACGACATTCTGTTCCTAATTTTTTTAAAGAAATATATCTTTTTACTAATTTTTTTGTGAACGTGCTCAATATGACTTTTAAGAATCAGCCTGCTATCCAGTATTACTCCCAAATACTAAATTTTTTTTTTTTTTTTTTATATATATTTCGTAGGATCCTGTATTTTTCCCATTCCTCATTATTATTAATCCACACTGCTATTTTGTATTGCCGATTTCTATGCCTTTTCATCATTTCTAGTTCATTGGTATACCATTTGTTTATAGGATGTTTACCACTATTTTTAGTAACTTCAAATTGGTTAATAATTTCATGTAAGGATGTACTGAACTTACTTGCTTTTTCATTTACATCAGAAAAATAAATTGTCATTATGTAATTTACAGCAATCTTTCCTCTAAACATATCAACATTATATTTAATCGTTTTAATTTTTTTATTATTGTGTGATTCTATTTTCTTACTCAGTTTTAATTTTATTTTTAGAGTTTCATGGTCACTAATTTTTGCATTATGTACAACACTAGCAGATACCTTCTCAAACCGGTTTGTTACCACCCAATCTGTCAATGATTTTGACTCCTGTGTTTTTATCAACTTAAATTAAATATTTTTTTTCTTTTTCTTAACTTTTTTATAAATGACAATCCTTCGTTTGTAGTCTTATATTTTAATTTCAAACACTTAGCCGTGATTTTATAATTTGTATTTTAATTTTAGATAAAAACGATTAATCGTCGTTTTGATTTTATTATTTTAAAAAATTTTTAAACACTATTTATTATTATTATTTTTTGTTTTATATGATTATTTTAACGATAAACCGTCGTTATAATATTTATACGTCTAATACTTAGATTAACAAAGGATCATCACCGGATTCTACCGACTGCTCCAGTTAAATATGTTCTTTTAGACATAAATAAAAAACAAACAAAATTAATTTTAAATAAAAGTTGTTTATTTGGTTCTCCAAACTTAATTGAATAATTATTAAATTTTACAGGTCTTTTATAATCAAAATTATGCAAAGCTAATCAAAATTATTAAATTACATTAATGTGGGAAAGTTCAATTTTAAAAGTTCACAAATTAATTTAGATACAAAATGTTTAGTAAGCAATATTTTAGTTAATAATTAAGTACAGTTTAATTATGCAATATAAATTTAATATAAGTAATAATTTAGAACATTTAATTTATAAAAGTGAAATATGATATTTAAGTATAATTTAAAGTTATGAAATAAGCCTGAAAGTCAGGTGTTGTCAAATGTGCCAGGTGGTGTGATTGTATGATCACATAACTCGAGTGCCTATTTTGTTTTTGGTGTTTATGCAAATGTAAGCAACCAATATTTAAGTGAATATGTTTTATTATTGACATTAATAATTCGAATTAGATTTTCAACCATATTATTGCTATAATATTATGAGCATATGTATTTATATGTATGCAGAAATATTATAAAAGACCATAAACAAAGAACTAGGTATAAATAGTTTTATTATTCATTATAGAAATTATCATAAGAATTAATCTAAATATAATAAAAGACAAACTGCTGCTGCTGCTGCTGACCAGCGTGCCCTTATGTTATGTTAAGTTCACACATGTAAAATACTTCTAATTACAAATACATACTTACATTCAAAAGAGAAAGAAAAAATGAAACTGATAAAATGTAAATTATGAACAGAAAAAAAAAATCAAAACGTATGAGAAATCTGTTAACAGGTAGATACAGAAAATTTTAATAAAAACGTATAAAGAAATTTACATTATGTTAATGTTAAGTGTTATTCACCCATGTAAAATGCTTCTAATTACAAATCCTTACATACAAAAGAGAAAGAAAAAATGAAACTTATAAAATGTAAATTATAAACAGAAAAAAAAAAATCAAAACGTAGAGAAATCTGTTAACAGGTAGATACAGAAAATTTTAATAAAAACGTATAAAGAAATTTTTAACACTTTAGGATGTATACTTCTATTTTATTATTACTTACAAAACTGAAACAAATTATTATAATGTTAACTTAATGTTCTGTAGATAACGAATTTCCTTTTATTGATTCAGTAGCGCAATAGCAGGAAAAAAGATTATATATAAAAAGAGAAATTAAAATTATACCTGTCGTCCGACAGGCTTTTTTACTAGTATCAAATAAAATTTGAAAACCTACGTATAGTACCTATACCCAGTTTCTTTAAAAATGAAAACATATATTCTAAGCCGTAATTAAAAAATGTTGACAACTAACATTTGAATTGGTTTTTGGAAATTTTGAAAAAAAATATAATTTTGAAAATATAATTTTTTTGAAAACAAATTACATTAAGTAGATTTTAATAATGTAGACTTTAGAGGTAGGTACATATGTCTCTGTTACACTACATGTGAAACATTTAAAAACATACATACATATATATGTACATTGTGGAAAAATGTATTTAGACGTAAAGGTACCAATAAATATAAAACAATTTTGTTTAACAAACTTGATACCTAGTTAGATAAAAATTTTATCAAGTAGGAACTTATAATGCTTTTTAATGATATTTTGGTCTTCTGTTATAAAATTTAAATTAATTTAGATAAATTTACTAAAGGGGATATTTTAATAAATTATGATTAGTTAATAGTTAAACCGATTATAACTATTAATTAATTGGATTCAACTTGGAAATTGTCAAATTAAATATGTTATTTAATAATTTTATATAAATAATTGTGTAAAGAAATTGAAATAAAACTAAAAAGTATAAAATAAAATAAAATAAAAAAAATATATTTTTTTCAATATATACTTTTATTTAAATAGTACTAGCCCCCTAAAATGTAGAAAATAAAAAATTTAAGGTAGATCTTGGGAATTTGTTACTGTTTATACCCGTGCATACATATATGACATCGGGTATATTAGAATTGCTCCTCCGTTTGTAACTCATCGATCTAGACGTGCTAGATATAGTGTCAAGGGTGCGTATCGGCTCAGAATCGAAAAATGAGTCGATCTAGCTATTTGTGTCTGTCCGTCCGTCCGTCTGTGTGTCAGCACGATAACTCAAAAACTAAAAGAGCTACAGTTTTGAAATTTTCACAAAATATTTTTCAATCAATTTCTAGGTTCCCTTTTTTTATACCCGTGCATACATATATGAACATCGGGTATATTAAAATTACTCCTCCGTTTGTAACGCATCGATCTAGACGAGCTAGATATAGTGTCAAGGGTACGTATCGAATCAGCATCGAAAAGTGAATCGATCTAGCTATGTGTGTCCGTCCGTCCGTCAGCACGATAACTCAAAAACTAAAAGGGCTAGAGTCTTGAATTTCACACAAAGTCATTTTTAGACAATTTCTAGGTTCCCTATTGTTTTTGGTTAAAATCGGACCAAGGCTTCGGGGAGCTGCCATACAACTTTTTTGCACCAATATGAATTTCTTCAAAACTATTTATACTACGGGGATGAAAATTACACACGGTTAGTTTTATAATGACTCCGGCACTTATATGAAGTTTCAAAATGTTAGGGCCCCATTTTCGGGGGCCTGCCATACAACTTCTTTGCACCAATATGAATTTCTTCAAAACTATTTATACTACGGGGATGAAAATTACACACGGTTAGTTTTATAATGACTCCGGCACTTATATGAAGTTTCAAAATGTTAGGGCCCCATTTTCGGGGGCCTGCCATACAACTTCTTTGCACCAATATGAATTTCTTCAAAACTAATTATACTACGCGGATGAAAATTACACACGGTTAGTTATATAATGAATCGAGCACTTATATGAAGTTTGAAAATGTTAGGGCCCCATTTTCGGGGGGCTGCCATACAACTTCTTTGCACCAATATGAATTTCTTCAAAACTAATTACACTACGAGGCTGAAAATTACACACGGTTAGTTATATAATGAATCGAGCACTTATATGAAGTTTCAAAATGTTAGGGCCCCATTTTCGGGGGGCTGCCATACAACTTCTTTGCACCAATATGAATTTCTTCAAAACTAATTGTACTACGAGGCTGAAAATTACACACGGTTAGTTATATAATGAATCGAGCACTTATATGAAGTTTCCAAATGTTAGGGCCCCATTTTCGGGGGGCTGCCATACAACATCTTTGCACCAATATGAATTTCTTCAAAACTAATTGTACTACGAGGCTGAAAATTACACACGGTTAGTTATATAATGAATCGAGCCCTTATATGAAGTTTCAAAATGTTAGGGCCCCATTTTCGGGGGGCTGCCATACAAAGTTCTCAATTCAATAACTTTGAATCTAATGAAGCTACAAGGTTAAAATTAAAATTGGGCAGATAAATTAATAGGGCAAGTTACTTGGCAAAGTTGGACATCACTCGGACCTTCGGACTTTTAGAGTGGGCCAATTTTTTTTTTTTTGTTTTGTTTTTTTTTTTTTAAGCTAAAGTTATGGGACAATGAATGAAAATTTTGTTTTTTGTTTTGTGATTTTTTTTTTTTTTTGTTAATTTTTTTTTTTTTTTTTTTTTTTAAGCTAAAGTTATTGGACAATGAATGAAAATTTTGTTTTTGTTTTGTGATTTTTTTTTTTTTTGTTAATTTTTTTTTTTTAAGCTAAAGTTATGGGACAATGAATGAAAATTTTGTTTTTTGTTTTGTGATTTTTTTTTTTTTTGTTAATTTTTTTTTTTTTTTTTTTTACGTCAAAATTATGGGGTAATGAGTTAAATGTATAAGGGAAGTAAATTACGGTTTATTTTATACACCATAGTGGGTATGCACGGGTATCTAAAAGTTGACAAGGCCAACTATAATCTTCCTCGTTTTTGGTTAAGATCGGACCAAAACTTCGGGTAGCTCTCGAACAACTAACTTTTTTAACTCCAATATTTTCATACAAAAATTTGAAATTTTGCTATGCATCTTGTATTTAACATGAAATTATATGAATTTTGTTTTTTTGTTTTTTTTGTAGATAACGATTTCGAGTTAGAATTTCATATGATTTAAATGATGCGTAGTTTATTTAAGATAAGCAAAAAAGAACACAAAGATTTTTTTTAAGTAAATGGCTTATTGATGTTGATAGATTGATAGATTATGAATATGATGATTATTATCTATCATGATGATTATTATCTATCATGATGATTATTATATGAATATGATCATATGAAGTTGATTTTGCTTAAGTTTAATATATTCGTGAATTAAAAATTAATTATAAGAGATAGAATTGAAAAATTAGAGCAAGAGTTTTGAAATTCACACAAAACATTTTTTGGACATTTTTGAGGTTCCCTATTCTTTTTGGTTAAGACCAGATCAAGGTTTTGGGGAGCTGCCACACAACTTCTTTGCACCAATATGAATTTCTTAGAAACTGATTATACTACGAGGATGAAAGTTACACACTGTTAGTTATATAATGGATCGAGCACTTATATGAAGTTTAAAAATGTTACGGCCCCATTTTCGGGGGGCTGCTATACAACTTCTTTGCACCAATATGAATTTCTTGGAACTGATTATACTACGAGGATAAAAATTACACACTGTTAGTTATGAATCGAGCACTTATATGAAGTTTCAAAATGTTACGGACCCGTTTTCGGGCAGCTGCCATACAAAGTAATCAATTCCATGACTGTGAATCTATTGAAGCTACGAGGTTAAAATCAAAACTGGGCAAATAAAGTAATAGGACAAGTTAGTTGGCAAAGTTAGACATCACTCGGACCAACTTTTAGGGTGGGCCATTTTTTTTTTTTTTATGGGATAATAAGTTAATCAAAAATTATGGGATACCTCATAAGTTAAATTTTTTTTTAACTATTTTACTTTCTTATATTTTTTTTGTAATATTTATAATAGCATAGGGGAAATAAATAACGGTTAGTGGGTATGCACGGGTATCTAAAAGTTGACAAGGGTAACTATAATCTTCCTCGTTTAATATAAAAATAAATTGATGGTATAAGAAACAGTTCATTTAATGTTTCAAAACTTTTAAGCTTAAAATGTTGGAAAAAATACTTTTATACTAAAACACTTTTAAATGCAAAAGATCTACCATCAATTTTTGGTTAATGAAAATTTTCAATGCAGATGCAGATTTTTATTTAAAAAAGTATTCGACAGTTCTTGAAAGGTTAGCTTTCTTTAAGAAACAAAATTTAATTTAAAATAAAAATATTATTTACTTAAAAAATCAATATAACAAGTTAAAGCAAAATTAAAAAAAGAAAAACAGGATTTATCTTTATGTAGCATTATTAATAGGCAGTTTCAATTGCGTAACGAAGCCAAACAATTTTTAAAAATGAATTTTAAAAGTTTTAGTAAATGGGCCGAAGATGAAAAAAACGTAGCAATAAATATTCATTTTAATTCATCAAAAGGGTTATAAATTTTTGAGAAATGGAGTAAAGCTTAATTTGCCCCATTTTAGTTCCCTTAATAGATGAATCCACATCAAACATTTAAGTATAGGTCTTAACGACAAAAATATAAATGAGTTAGGCATTATATTCTCAGTAAAAGATTTAATTGAAAGGTTGGCTGTATTGATATTCGATGAAATAGCCATTAGAAGGCTATACTATAATAGTGCACTGAATGAAATTAGTGGTTTTTCTGGTTATGGTTCCGGCAGAACAAAAGACATCGCAAATACATACATACATTAAATAAAATTGTACTTTTATTTTACACAAAAAAAATAAATATTGACAGCCTGTTATTAGTCTTACAGAACGAAAAAATATCACAGAATTAATTTGTAATTTTACAAAACGTCAAAATTTGGAACTGCTTTATTTGTATTTCAAAACATTCAAACAATCAAAGCAATTGTTGATATTATTTCTGTTAAAAAATAAAAAAAATTCATATTTAATGCAAAATTTGTCGTTTTATAAAATGTCAAATAAATTATATGATATGTAAGACCAGAACCTGCATTAATTCTTTCAGAAGGCCTGGACATCGAAAATATCTAAATGTATTAATACACATTGTTAATATGTGTGAGAGAAAGCTCTTCTAAATGACGTTTCTTAAAAAATTGTTTGTAATTTTATGTTTTTTTTTTAGGTAAAATTCCAATTTTCATCAATTTTCTTTTAGAATTTTAGCTATGAAATAATTGTCCAAATAGTTTAATTTTTATATTAAAATAAAATTTTTTCTGTTAAATATCAAAATTTGAGCTTTTAACTCGAAATTTTTAATATATTTACAGCAAAATATATTCAATGATTTTTTAGTATTAAGAATCATCGCCATTTTGACACTCTAAAAAATATTCGAATAGACATTTTTCATGATTTTTAGTGAACATAACTTTCAAATTAAAAGCTATAATTTTAAATTTTTCAGCGATTTCGGTAAGTAATACAAATTCAATCTAAGTTTTAATAAAAATAAATTTAATATATTTGAAATTTAACAAAGTTAATTCAATTATTTAGTGCCTTGTATTGCCTTTATTAATAAAATACATTCCAAAACAGCTGCCCGGGTTCGAATTCTAGTGAAAGTGAAAACACTTTTCTGGTTTTCGGCTCGACGCAGCTACCATTCGCCATTGGGTTCAAATTAATGGCATAATCAATAATTAATAATTATAAATCTTTAATAAAAAATATTTTAATATAAAAATATAAACAAATAATTTAATTAAATAATATAACTCGCAGATATAGAATACCATATAAGTAAAATATAAAATATTACAATATAAACAAAAAATAGAATTGTAAATATTGAAAATCTAAGACGTTTCTACATGTTAAACAAAATGTGTCGTAAATGCTCGGTTGTTGGATGTAAATCCAATTATAACAGTAGCACAATATACATTATTACATTTCCGGTTACAGAGAATTTAAAAAAAAATTATAGGTAAACGCTGTTGGAAGAACGAACCGGCAACCGACAGCCTATAGTACCGTTTGTAAATTGCATTTTGATAAATCTCAAAGGACGCGTTTATTGCCAGATTCAGTTCCAAGTATTTTTCCCAAGAACTCGGTAGAATAAACTTCTTTGAATAAAAATACAAATATAGATGAATATCTAATTTAAAATTTTCCTAATTTCGTTGCTAATATTAATAAAAAGGTAAATTTAAATACTAACCTTATATACTGGTCAAAATAATTTAGTTTTGTATATTTTAAATGATAATGAAAACCTTGGTTGTTCTTTTAGATTTAGAATTGTAATTATTAAAGATTTATTAGTTACCTGCTTCACAGGTTCACGGGTTTTTTTGATCATTATTGTACGACATCAATAATCTTTTTCCTATTAAAAATTTTTTTGGAAGCTATTTTTTGAAATCCATACTTATGAATGAAAAAATTAAAGTTAAAATATTCTTTTGTTACTGTAAGTATTTAAATTTACCTTTTTATTAATATTAGCAACTAAATTAAGAAAATTTTAAATTAGATCTTCATCTATATTTGAATTTTTATTCAAAGAAGTGATGTAAAAAAGATGATATTTCAATTTACTCTTTTAAAATAATTAATAAACTTAACTTCAGTAGTTTTTGAGTTATTTTAACATCTTTAGGAGGACTCCCGCGATTTCCCATAAGACTATGTGTAAATTGCATTAAATTGTACCAAATGTGAGTAAATTTAAATAAAATTATACTTTTGTTTTACACAAAAAAAAATATTGACATCGCGTGATTAGTCTTACACAACGAAAATATATCAAAAAATTTATTTGTGAAAAAAAAAACAAAAATAAACACTTCGTAGATCTCAATTCGTATCGTATCGTACCTCTATGATATGAATAGTTTCAATTTTTTTTCTTTAATCATGTGAGGGAAATTAACACTAAAATATAAGTATTGCCATCATTATTTATTGTGTGAAGAATATTTAAAACAATTTAGATGTGATTTTTTTACGTGTTGTTCACGTTTTTTACATATCTTGCCAACACTTGTGTATTATATATATGATATACAGAAACTGGGTACATACATGATACAGCGATTGATATGATATACACATACAACAAAAAAAAAAAAAAAAAGAGAAGAAATGTATACAAATGCAACACATCGATTGACATAGAAACAAAAAAAATAAAAACAAAAATTAAAATAAAAATAAACTAAAATACGATAAAGTTGGATACATGTCGTGAAAAGGAACAATGTCGTGATTGCCGGTCTACCGCGAGAGATTCAAAATGCAAAAAATGTTGTAATTAAAGTAATAGAAAAAATACAGGCAAATATAGAAAAAGATGATCTCATAAATGTATTCAGATTTAATGAACATTCAGAGAAATCAAAATTTTTATATTTAGTTGAGTTTAAATAAGAAAATAATAAAGCTGAACTGCTAAACAAACAAATTTTTTTCGACACCAACTCACACCGTTTCAAAGTAAATATTATGAGGCAAAGCTACTTAAATTATTAAAGGAATTTAAATATCTTTCGATCAAAGAAGACACCATTTTTATGCGCAAAACCGATAACTCGAAGGTATTTAAAATACAAAACTTTAATTATATCACTTTTATTCAAAATCATATTAATTTCTACATTTTTGATTTTTCTTAAAATTATGATTCACTTTTTATTTCTTATTTTCATCTAATTTTTTTTTTCAATAATTAACACTCGACACGCATATTAACACTCGACATATTCCGTAATACTACTTTAAAAGTAATAATTTTTGTAATTCCTATTCGAGGAATTTGCTTGAAATATTTTCTAATATCAAAAACATGCTGACCAATATAATTTACTAGCTAATACCCGGTGCGCGTTGCTGCGCCTCTCAATTTATAATTTTTAACAATGTTTCGGAAAAATATGCTACCAGAATTGGTACGCACTCCAAATCAGCAATTAACCACATTATTACAGACTTAGTAAAAAAAACAATATTATTTCCATATATTAGATACATGTCTTTCTGACCATCAAATGCTTTTTATTAGTATAGTTCACAAACCCACAATAAGTATAAGACCCCAATATAAAAGAATATTAAATTTGGATAACAAGTTCTCTATGTGATATTGTGGGGTACATACACATATTGAATTTTTAAATTGTAAAATTTTTGAATATAAATTTTGAATATAAATTTAATTATAAATACATTTATTTTAATAATATAGTTATAACGTTAATCTACTTAATTATTCCTGTATTTTTTTTTAAAAAAGAACTATAAAAATGTATTGTAATATTTGTAATTTAAAAGTAGAGGTGTTTTAAAAACAAAATGCTCAATTTGCAATGGTTTTATTCATGCAGATTGCGTCAAATTGCTTAAAAAAGATATTGAATACATTGAAAAAAGTTCTCACGGATACAAATGCAACAAATGTTTAAATAATAGACGTGTATCTATATATAAAGACAAAAATCCAATAACAATGAATATTAAAACAAAAACAAATTTAAATTTAAATGAAAATAATAATAATAATTATAATTCTTTAATCAATTGTGAAGAAAAAAATATATTGGCTAGCAATGGTAATATTAGTAATATTAATAATAATGATAACAATAATAATTCAACTATCTCTAAAAATAGCATAATAAATGATAATAATTTTAACAACACTAATATTTCTGTGAGTGATGATAATAATTTAATAACAAACTCTCAAATTTGGGAAAAAATGCAATTTCTGTGTAATGAATTCATTAAATTACAAGATAAACTCTCATTAATATTAGAAAATAATATGTTACTTGAAAATACAAATAAATTACTTAATAAAAAAATAGATCAATTGGAATTCCGTTTAAATAAATTTGAGCAAAAAGAATTAAAAAATGCTGTGAATATTGTTGGAATTCCAAACGTAAATAACACAAATGTAAAAGACAAAGTAATTAAATTCTTCTCTTTTATCGGTGAAACGGTAACTGAAGAAGATATTGAGAATTGTTTTATAAAAAAACCAATAAAAAATACTTATGCTAACATTCTCTCTGGGAGTGATAATAAAAACTCTCAGAGAAATGATGCTAGCTCAGTTATACATGTAAATTTTAAATCATATTCTATTAAGCAAAAAATAGACAAAGCTAAAAAAATACACAAAAAAAATTGTAAATGCACAAATCTTTGGTGGTAAATACACTAACAACATCTACATAAATGATGCACTGACTAATATTATGCGATCATTGTTTAATAAAGTTATGGAGGCAAAAAAAGAAAAAAATATAAAGTTTTTATGGATTAAGAATTCTACTATTTATTTGCGGAAAAAAGAAGGCGATAGTGTTATAAAAATTCAATCTCTTGAAGATTTAAATAAAAAAATCTAATTGTAGTTGTTGTATTTATATTATATATCAAGGGTGGGCACGCATGAGTTCAATGAGAGACATTTTCCGAAAATTTTTTTTTTAAAGAGCCACCATAGTAAAGTACATATTTTTTTTTATTTCATTAATTTGATTAAAAAAGACTTAAACGCTATTAAAAAAAAATAAAATAATTATTTCAAAATTTAAGTAACAAACATAAAATATAATAAAAATCCATTAATAAAAAGTAATAAAATTTCTTGAATTAACGAAGACTTTTGGTCAAATCTTTGAAATTTGGTGTATACTTTGTTCAATTCTGTAAGATGCTGATTGGTCAACTGTGAACGATATTTCGACTTCACGAACTTCATTGTGGAGTACAAAGAATCACAACAATATGTTGTACCAAAAATTGAAATTAGACGGCAAGCAGCTTGTTTTAAGTGTGGATATTTTGCCTCTGGTACGAGTTTCCAAAATTCAATTATTAGAGAAGTAGATTTATGGTGCATTTGCAAAGCCTGGTCCTCTTTCATATCTAATAACTCCAATTCCCCAACCGCTTTTTTAACAAGTATTACTTCAGAAATTTGAAATCCATCTTCAATAATATCACAAATAAATGGGTTCACAAAAAATGCAAATGTAGATTTAAAACTTTTCAAATCTTCAAACCTACATTTGAAATCTGCTTGCAATTCTTCCAATTTTTCACTGTATTCGTTTACTTTTTCTTCTGTGATATCAATTATATTAGCTTTTATTCGTGGAAAATGATTAAATATTTTCGACCTAAGATCGTTCACAAAAAGCCGAAGTTTAGCTTCAAAACTAAATAACGTTTGTGACAAATCAATAATTATCTTTTCTTTTCTTTGTAAAGCCAAATTTAATGTTTGCAAATGTTCCATAATGTCTGTAAGGAACATTAAGTCAGAAAGCCAAGTTTCATTTTCTAATTCTGGGTATGCTATTCCTTTTTCTTTTGTAAATATTATGATAGGATTTAGGAGTTCCACAAAACGGTTCAAAACATTGTAAGTTGACAGCCATCTAACAATACACCATAAGGAGACATCATTGGGCAATTCATCTGTTTCGTCATTTTTTTTTTTTTTTTTTTTTTTTACGAGGGAATGGAACGCTCGAAAGCCACCCATTGAAACTTTGCGGTATTTCGTTGGGTAGTGTGCGATTTTAACGCACCAAAACCACACCCTTTTTGAACCAAACTTTAGGAAGGAACCTGTGATACAAATGTACAGTTTGGTTACAGGGATGGGATATGAAAGGATTTTAGGATTGTCGGAGGATATTTGGGAATTTTGGATTATGGTGGATGGGGAAAATTTGGAGGGATATTTAGGAGAAAGATGTTAATATTCTTCTTAAATTTATTTAAGTCGTACACATACGAATTACCAACTTTAGGGAACACATTGGACGGAATGTGGTTCCATAATCTCGACATGCGCATAACAAACGAATTTCCATAAGCCGTGTTTCGCCATCTTAACAATTCGACGCAGTAGGGATGAGCATCTGTTGCACTCCTTGTTTCACGTTGGAAAACTTTGAGTGGAGGCATTAAATGTTTTATTTCTTTAGAACAGGTGTTCGTCCCCACTAGGTATCTATAAAACAGGGTAAGTGACCAGACTGTGCGCCGATGGCTAAGTGGGGTGAGCGTTGAGGTAACACTGGGATCATTTATAAGACGAATAGCTCTGTTTTGCACTTTATCAAGATATCCCAGCGCTGATTGGGGTGCACCAGCCCAGATATGTGCATTATACTCCATTTTTGGTCTAATATATGTTTTATAGATATTGAGGAGATCTAATGGAGAGAAGAAAGTTTTACAGCGATACAAAAAACCCAAACACTTAGCTGCATCTTTAGCTATACCAAAAATGTGATTCGACCAAGTCAATTTCTGGTTTAACTCGATGCCCAAAATATTTAAATCTGTTGAGTGCTGCAAAGCTTCTCCCTGAAAAATCAAGTTGGGAATGGAAGTTGCTATTTTTCGCGAGATGAGACAGCATTGGGTTTTCTTCGTGTTGAATTGAACACGATTATTTTCACCCCATTTGTGAATTTTTGCTAAATCGTTATTTAGCTCACTGACAGTGAAATTTTTTGCTGTTGTATTAACCTGATGATTAATGTTACAGCGGCTATGGAATTCATAGGAAGCTACAAGGGTGCTGTCATCTGCGAAACTGTGAATTGGATTGGAAGTTAAAGATAGAAGATCATTAATGAATATTAAGAAGAGGGTGGGAGAAAGAACAGAACCTTGAGGGACACCAGCGTTCAGTTCAAATTTGTCAGATGATAAACCATCGACCAGAACTCGAATCGTACGATTCGAAAGGAAATCTCCAATCCATTTGAGAAAGACTCTACCTAACCCTATAGCTCTGCATTTTGCTAACAAAGCAGCATGCCATACACGGTCGAAAGCTTTAGAAATATCCAGTGCTACCACATCAGATTCACCAGAGTGGTGAAGACTGATATTGAGCTTTTCACAAAGATAAGCCATGAGATCACCAGTTGAACGACGGGCTCTGAACCCGTATTGTCGATCATGAAGCAAACCTTTATGATCCAGATATTTCAAAAGCTTTTGGTTTATAATTTTTTCCATTACTTTGGAAAGGACCGAAGTTATAGCTATAGGGCGGTAGTTAGAGGGATCGCTTTTGTTACCTTTTTTTGGAATTGGAAAAACGTGCGCAATCTTCCATTGGGCAGGATGAATACCCGAAGTAAAGGATAAATAGAAGAGGTTGCGTAGAGGTTTTGAAATGGTAGAGTAGGTTTTTTTAAGAACCATCGTTGTGATTCCATCGGGACCGGCTGATTTGTCCGTATCTAGATTCTTCAAGATTTTCATCACTGCTCGCGTCCTAAAGTTAATTCTACCAAAGGAGCAGCCAACTTCTGGAATATTTGGTGGTCTTTGAGTTGACTGTGGCAGTGTTGAGTTAAAGGAAAATTGTTTGCCAAACAAGTTTGCCTTTTCTTTTGAATCTGACACAATTGAGTTGTTTTTACCAATAAGCGGGGGGAAGGAGGACCCACTAGTGTCCTCCTTTAGATTTTTTGCAAACGTCCAAAACGATTTGCTATTCTTAGGCATATGTAGGAATTTTCGTTTCAACCCTCGGTTGAATAAGAATTTTTGCTTATTGATAACTCTCTTGCATCTGTTTCGAACCACGATATAGTTGGCCCTGTCGGACTCCAACCCGCTGTTCCGGTATTGCTTAAAAGCCTCCTCTTTTTTACGAATGGCTTCTTTGCAAGTGCGATTAAACCATGATTTGGGTTCTCGTTTAATACTTTTCATGGAGTGAGGAATATACAACCTCATTCCAAGTAAAATTGTTTCACTAATCGCATTTGCAGCGAAGTTGACATTTTTACCGCGGAAGCACAATGACCAGTCGAATGCTTTGAAAAAATTGTTTAATCCCTCCCAGTATATAGCACGACTATATTGCCATACCCTAATAAACATTCTCATTTAGTTAAATATAAGCAATGACAGATGAAGTAGCCGTACCATTTGTATACGCATATGATATTGCATATGTATTTTTTTGTCTGAATACCTCAGGATAGGAAATCCCATTAGAAGAAAAGAGTCGGGAACATCCTTTTGCCATTCTAGAACTAGTAATTCTATGGGTTAAGTCATATCGCATATGCATATATCGATATTGTCAATTTGATGCATATGTTTATGTAGATAAAGTTAATTTTTTATTTACTATTAAGTTATAGGTTATTTCGGGAACACGATTATAGGTAATATTTTATATTCTATTTGTTTATTAATTATAATTTTTCTATTTTTAGACTATTAGATATTTAGTTATAAGTAATTTTTATATAATTTTATATTGTTAAATACTTTTTATTGAATTTACCCAGCCAAGGATCGAACACGGGACCTTTCGCATGAAAGGCCGGCTCCACAATCACTGCAGCATCAACTAGATATTCGAAATAAATAAATCAAAACTTTTCCTTCTTCAAAACTAAACACGGGTCTAAAGCCTCGGAAAATCTTCTTCCAATTCGGTGAAAAATTTATTTCAGGTTACGTTAATCAGACATGGTTCATTAAGACACTAAAGCACTATTAATTATGAGAAGTAACCACAAGTATTTATCGTCAAAATTTGGCTGGCTAATGTGCTTACCGGGAATCCTTCGGCTGGCTAATGTGCTTACCGGGAAGCTTGTGGTTACCAGGCAGTGGTCGGAGCCCCCCAGGGGACAACCAACTGAAACTACATATTTTTCAGGGTGAGTGGTGACCCTCTTGATCAGCTCGGTCGGGGACCCTAGTGGGATTTTGGACAAGTTGAGAAAGATGGAACAGTGTGGAAAATAATTCAACTTGTTTCCCAATTGAGTTTTGACTCAAAGAAGAATTACTTGAAAAATGAAGCCAGTCTTTGTTGTGTACGTTGAAATCCCCCGCCAGAACAATTTCGGTTTGTGGACATGATTCCAAAATTTCATTGATCTGGTTTGAAAGATTGTCAATTTCCACAGCAGTTTCTTGTTCATTTGAGTTGGGTGATCTGTATAAAAAACAGAAATGTATTACATGCTTTTCAACGATAATTTTAACCCAAATATAATGGAAGGTTGGGCTGGAAGGTGTATATTTATCTAGGGTGTTGAAAGCAATGTCATTTTTAATGTAAATCGCGATTCCTCTTTTGGGTACGAAGTGTGAAACAAGTGAGTAGCCAATAATATTAAAATTATCATTCTGTCCACTGACTTGTGTTTCACCAAGGGCTAAAATTGCTGGTTTTGTGGAGTTAAGATGACATTCTACGGCATGAAAATTAGCTTGTAGGCCCCGAATATTACAAAAATTAACTCGAAAATTGGCAATTTTTAATAACAATTAGTAAATTGAAAAAAAAAAAAAAAAAAAAAAAAAAAAAACAAATAATAATAAAACTTATAAAATTTAAAATTTAATTATATTATAATTTAGGTTAAATATTGTATGTGTACGATTCATACAACCCGAACAAGCTATCACCGTTTATAAAAACAAAAGTATTGCTAACAATATTTACAAAATACCATCAACAATACCCCTATTTTATTCTGCTATGAGTGAGCAATCGGTTTATAACACCATTCAACATTTTTTAACTAGACCTTATTGAACTTAGTTACAACCAAAAACTCACACACAGCAAAATCTACGTGCAAGTAAAAATACTCACGTATATGTAAATAACTAAAGTTAAATTAAGTAATTTAAGTTAGTTGAAAAGAAATGAACTGAAATTTCAGTACTTCCCTTTCTTTTATGATAAAATAAAAAAGAAAAAAAAATAGAGTAAAAATGAGTAAAATTGACATACCATCAAAAATTAAAACAATACAATTTAAAATTAAAAGCAATACGGTGACATACTATTGATGGTATTAATTAATGAGCGAATTTAGAATATTATCATCCGAGGGAGAGGGAATGAAATGGATATATTATAATTGGTTTGTTTACAACTAGTAGATGATAAATAAAGAGTAATCTTCAATAAAAATAAAAGCAGTATTAAATGTAATGTAAACAAAACCAAATCACGTGCCGGTATGAAATTAAATGTAAAATTAAATTAAAATTGAAAATCAAAAATAAAATTTGAAAATTAGAAATAAAATCAATAAATTGTATTTTTAACACAAAATAAAAAAGGTTTTAAGCAAATTAAATTAAAATTAGTGCTGTGAATAAATTAAGTAGAAGAATTTTTAATTATACAAAACAAAAATAAAAAATTTTTTTATTCAATAAAAAAATTATATTTAAAAAAAATATACTTAACTTGCCGCCATTGGAGATGCGGCCACATTACCAAATCACAACACTGTTTTTTTTTTTTTTTTGTTTTAAGTTAGATTTATTTTAAAATAAAATAAAAAAACTTAATCTTGTTTTTTACACACAAAAAAATAAAAAAAAAATTATAAATTAAGAAGTGAAATTAAAAAAGAAATTAATATTCTGTGCTAAATATTTTTAAAACCGTGATAACCTGTTGAAGGTTGAAGAGAGGATGGAGAGGATTTAATCTTAATTCTTCTAAAAAGTTTTTAAATTGACGATGGGTTTTGGCATTTGTTCTAATTAAATTCACAATCTTCAAAACAATCTTCCACACATTTTCGTATTTAAAGTACTTCGCTATGAGATGCTCGCGATGTATTATGCAGTGAAGCGATAAGAAATGAGGAATATTAGGATCTCTGTTTAAAAGACCAATGAGACCTTGATTTTTCCCCATCATTGCAGGTGCTCCGTCTGCCGCAACACTTACAAGTTTATCACGAGCCAATTCAAACCTGTCCATCACTACATCAAGCGCAGTTTTGACATCGATACCGCTAGTTGTTTCGATAAGAGCTACTAGGTCTAACATTTCTTCCTTCACTTTTACGTCAGAAGATACAAAGCGGACAAAAACGGCTAATTGTGGAACATCCTGAATGTCAGTAGACTCGTCGAGAGCTAAACTGAATGCTGTACAATTTTTTAAATCACACATCAAATTATTTTCAACATTTTCCTAATTTGGCCAATTCGACGCTCAGTTGTACGACGTGACATAGGAATACGTGAGATTAATTTATATAGTTTTGACTTATCCGGATCCAAAACTTTAATCACTTCTTCCAAGTTTCTCTTAATAAATTCACCTTCTCCATATGTACGTTTAGCACGAGCTATATTCCAAGCTATCAAAAAACTAGCTTCGTTGGCACTGTCATCTTCTCGACTAAAAGCAGACAATAGTCCTTGTTGGTTTTGAAGCCCTGATTGCAATGACTTAAGTTTTTCTGTTCGCAATTTTGAATTGAGTGGATATTGAATTGATAAGGGTGGATGACTTACTTCATAGTGTCGACGTAAATTGTTTACTTTGTAGTTGGAAATTGTAACTTTACAAATAAGACACAACGATTTACCATTATTGTCAATAAAAAAAAACTTTTCTGTCCATTCTTCTTGAAAAGTTCTATTTTCTTATTTGTATTTTCGTTTTTTGATGTTTTCTGAGGTCATTATAATAATAAATTTAAATAACTATATTACTGAAATTTAAACAAAATTATAAAAAGACATTAATTTAATTTTAATTAATTTAAAATTTTAAAATGCTTCTTAAAAAAATTTTCTTACCAAATTTTTCAAAAAACACGAATAGAAAACTAATAATGTATACTAAAATATACAAACGACCGCAATCTTGTACAAACAAAAATACTAACTAATCAAAATTCACTAAAATTCACTAAATTTATTTTCATTGCTTCTTTCTCGTTGTTATAACAAAGCGCAGCCTACTACAAAATAATTTTAAAAAAGCAGTAAAATGTGAAAAACAATGTTTCGTTAATTTTTGACATTTATGAAAATACAATTGCAACAAAAAAATTTTTTTTTAAAAATTCAGTGGAAAAAATTTCAAAATAAAAAAATCGAATTCAATTTTCAAATTCAACTATCAAAAATTCAATTATCAATGAGCCGCAGTTTACTCAACGAAGAGCCGCATTTGCCCACCGTTGTTTTATATTATAAATTAACTAAACACTACATAAACCGCTCTTCTTTATACTACAAATATATAAAATTTTTATTTTTTGTTTCTTTTTGTTCTTTTTATAATAACATAAATGATTAATTCTAATTTTATGTTTAATATTATTCACCAAAATATAAGAAGTATTAGGAAGAATTTTAACTCACTTTATTGTCATTTAGTTTCTATTGATAATATTCCTGACATAATTTTCTTATCTGAAATTTGGATTTTTGATGATGAGATTGTTGATTATAGTATTCCCGGCTTTGAGTTTTATGCTACTTGTAATAATTCATATAACTCTGGTGGTGTTGGTGTATTTCGTGGTGTATGTCTTCGTTAGGTTTCGCTTCACTCATTAATACGTCTACTCGCATTACGGAAAATAATGCTACGTGTATTGACCATATATTTGTTAGAACACAAATCAATTCTACACAACTACTAGAACCTTTTGTACTTGATTTAAAGTTAGCAGATCATTGTATGACTGGATTAATGTTCAAAAATGTGTTACCATTAGCAAAAACTAAATGTATTAGCAACAACTTTGATAGGATTAATTTTAATATTTTAAATGAAAATTTAATTACTGAGTCTTGGTCCTCAGTAATTTCAGCTGGTAATCCATCGGAGGCTTTTGATAATTTCTTATCTATTTTACTATATCATATTAACTTAAGCTCTTGTACTTCAACTTCTTTTTATAACAAATACAAGAAGTTAAAACCATGGATAACTGATAGCTTAGTCAAAAAAATTAATAAACGAAATAAATTGCACGCATCTTTTAAAAAATATCCTAATAATGTACGTCTATGCAAATATTACAATAAATTGTGTAGTAAAATTAGTAAAGACATTTTAATTTGTAAGGAAAAGTATTATCTAACAAAATTTGATTACTATAAAGAGACTCAAAAAAAGAGTGGAATCTAATAAATAACCTTTTAAACAAAAACAAATCTGATAAAAGTATAACACTGAACAATAATGATAAAATAATAACTGAGCCAAAAATTATTGCTGATCAATTTAACAATTTTTTTATTAATATACCACAACAACTTTCTAATTTAAATTTAGTTTCATATATATCAGATGATACTTTAATAGATGAACCATCTTCTACCAATAGTTTCATATTTGAACCTATTACTAGTTATTGAAATTTCTAAATTGAAAAATTCAATGTCGAAATATGCTGATAGTGTTTCTAGTAATGTTATTAAAAAAATATCTTACCAAATTGCTGACATCTTATCAAATATTTTTAATTTTAGCATTTATAAAGGAGTATTCGCTGATAAGTTAAAAACAGCCATAGTGATTCCACTTTTTAAGAAAGGTAGCCCAGTCGATAATAATAATTATAGAGCGATCTCCCTTTTATCCTCGTTTTCCAAAGTGTTTGAAAAAGTAATGAAAAATAGGATTGTTAAATTTTTAACCAAAAATAAATTTTTTAATATTAATCAATACGGATTTCAAAGGGGTAAGTCCACTGAAGATGCATTGCTTAAATTTTGTGATGAAATTGTTGGGGGATTAAATTCTAGTAAAATTTGTGCAGCTTTATTCATTGACCTTACTAAAGCTTTTGATATGGTTGATCACGAGATACTTTTACTTAAACTGCAGAATGCTGGTTTCCGAGGCTTTATCTTATCATGGCTTAAATCATATCTTATTAATAGGAAACAAATAGTACGAATAGAGGACACACATAGTACTATTGGTAACATTTTATGTGGTGTCCCTCAAGGATCTGTTCTTGGACCCATCCTTTTTCTTATTTATGTAAATTCTTTATTTATACAGCCTTTTAAAGGCCTTGCAACCGCTTTTGCTGATGATACAGCTTTTACTTATGCAAGTAAAAATAATTTTGATTTGGTTGTTTTTGTTAATCATGATTTAAATATTTTAAGACACTGGCTTGCTAAACACAAGCTAGTAATTAGTTCTAAAATTAAATTCATGTCGTTTGGTGCTCGAAATCAAGCCTTTAACTTTCACTTTACATATCATTCTCCAAACTGCTGCAAATTTCGTTTAAATAATAATTTTATAACTTCTAACCTAAACGGTAGTAATCACTGCGAGAATAAATGCTTCATAATTAAAAGTGTTGAATCTTTTAAATATTTAGGTCTCATTTTTGACTCTAAACTATATTGGGCTGAACACTCTGAATATCTTAAAAAATACTTTAATAAGGTGGTAAGGCAACTTTACTATGTTAGCAAATACAGTACATATAAAATAACTACAAAGATCTATTACGCACTTTTTCAGTCCAAATTGCAGTATGGTATAGTTTGTTGGGGCGGTGCTTATTTTAATAAGATACACCCTCTTTTGACCTCACAAAAACATGCAATTCGTATTATATGCTAAAAAAATGCTCGTGTATCTTGTTACCTGTTATTTTCTAGTTTAATAAATAGTTCTAGTTTAATAAATTCGTGGAATTAGCACATCTTCATTTTTATATTTGCCGCTGATAATTGTTGCTTGAATGACGTTTGGCATTAACTTTTTAAAGGCAAGTCTGATTCCATTGCATAATCTTGGAGGGTCTAAGTTCCGAAGGAGTATTATTGGTGCACCAACTTTCAGATGTAAAATGTGCGGTGGCATACCAGATGGCTCTAAGGAATTTAAAAACTCTATTGGAAAATTGACAGCTTCATCTGCATCTATAACTGTATCAATAGATTTGTATTTTATTAACTCTCCAGGAAGTTTCAATTGCATCCTATCATTTATTCTGTTGACGTTATCATTTTTTGGAGGTAAGATAGCTCGTTCGGAGAGCCAAGCGTGATTTTTAAAGTTCCTAGTAATATTTGGAAAAACCATTTTTTCAACATTTTCAATTGACGACTCCATTTGACAAAAGTTTGATGGAAAAGATATTTCACTTGTTGTGGGATCAATGGGCCGTCACCCATATCTAAAAGTTGTTTGGCAAATGATAATGCTAAGACATCTTGAAGTAAATTCACACGCATGTTGGTTGATAATGTAATTTTTATCACATTTGTCCACAGATGTGACCGTTTTAGGCAAGCATTGAGTTCATCAGCTGGTATTGATCTTTCAATTACCGGCAAAGTTTGTCTGAAATCGCCCGCTAGTAATATGAGAGCTCCTCCCATTCGTCGATTATTTCCTCTGAGATCTCGCAAAGTACGATCAAGTGCTTCGAGTACTTTTTATTCGCCATAGTACATTCATCCCAAATAATTAGTTTGCATGTTTTTAATATTGTGGCCGTACCTGATCTTTTACCGTTGTTGCAAGTGGGGTTTTCAGATCTATTTAAATCCAATGGCTCTTAAAGCAGATATTCCTTTTGATGCTCTTATTGTTTTGCCAATGGATGCTTTCTTAGTAGGTGGCATTTTGTTATTTTTCCAATTTTTTCAGTGATTTATAATATATTATTAAAATTTAACGTATAACTACACTTATAAAATATATTCTATATGACGCAAGAAATGGGACTAATGAAAATTCCCACCACTAAAATAGTTCGTAGGTAAAACTACCTTCACAATAGCTCAGATAATAACACGTGCACGATTCAGTAATTTAAAGAAAAACCCAGAAATTAAAGTTTATTGTTTACATTTTGTATATATTACAAAACAGGTAAAACAAAGTTTAAAAGAATTAGGTAAAATTTCTATGTACCTCGAATCAGGTTGTGACTTAATATATACAAAGTTTATGCTAATAATTATTATTATTATTAATATATTTGTCTAGAATGAGGTGTAACAAACGCATTCAATTAAATGTGATTTGTTGGATGTGTTCAATTATTAAAAAATAAAGTATTAATGTTTTGTTGAATGTGTTTTATTTTAGAAAATAAAATATCATAAATTATCGTAAGCAGACCAAAAAATATTTTATTAATTTTTAATAAAAAAAAAAAAATTTTTATGAACTTAAATTTATTTATTAGTTTATGAAAAAATTGATTTCAGTTTCAAAAATCACAGAAGATTTTCTGGGAATTTTATATAAATAGTAAATCATTTTGGTATTAAAAACTAAGACTATGCTTCACATGAACAGTTTTGTAGTAAGTCTTCATTAGTTTCAGTTAAAAACTGAAATAATGGCGAAGGCCAAAATATGTACGCTTTGTTGCGTTGCTTGCTTTTTGCTTTGGAAAGTAAATAAAGCAAGCAATGTTTCAAAGCAATTTTAAAGCTAACAATAGGAATTCCTAGATCCCTATGTGAGTCGGAATTTCGTACGTACCAGGGAGCACTCACCATGTTACGTAGCACTTTGCTTTGAAATGTTTGAATTCTCTGAATATGTGTTCGTTTGGCACACCCCCAAAGTTGTACGCCGTACAACCAGATAGGCTTAATTATTTGGTTATATAACAGAATTTTGTACTCTATTGGCAATTTAGATTTTCGACCTAGGAGCCAATATATTTCTCTATATTTTTGTTCTAATTCTATTCTTTTCTTTTTGACATGTTCTTTCTATTTTAGCTTGACATCTAATGTCATTCCTAGGTATTTTGCCTTGTTTTCATGAGGAATATCTACCCCATTTAATTGTACGGCTGGGGGATTTTGAATAGGTTTATTTGTAAAATTTACTTGCACTGATTTCAGTTCATTTAGTTTAATTTTCCATCTTTTGGTCCAAAGATATAATTTATCACTTGCTTTTTGTAGTTTATTTGTAGCCTCGCTGACATTTGATCCTACTGCCATTATTGCAGTATCGTCAGCAAAAGTCGCTACAGTTATTTCTTGAAATTGGGGCAAGTCACTAGTATACAGCAAGTATAATATTGGACCCAAGATACTTCCTTGAGGCACACCCGCTTTAATTTCTCTCAGTGTAGAGTACTCTTCATCCTGTTTAATTCTAAACAGTCTATCAGTTAAGTATGATGAGAATATATCTACATATTTTTTAGGTAATAGTTGCTGCAACTTATAAATTAAGCCTTCGTGCCAAACTTTATCAAATGCTTGTGCTACGTCTAGAAATATTGTAGAGCATATTTGTTTTTCTTCTAGAGCTTTCTCAATTATATCAGTAATTCTATGGTCAACAGTAGAGTGTTTTTCTCTAAAACCAAATTGATAGTTTGGAATTAGTTTTCTATTTTCTATTATAGGTTTCAACCTTTTTAATAACAGTTTCTCAAAGAGTTTTGACATAATTGGTAACAGAGAGATAGGTCTATAAGACTATGTTTCGTTTGGAGGCTTTCCTGGCTTAAGTATCATAATTATTTCTGCCATCTTCCAAACGTTAGGTACATAATTTAACCTTAACATAGCATTCATTATATATGTTAACATTGTTATCCCTTTTTTCGGGAGTTGTTTTAGAATGTCTGCAGTAATTAGATCGAAACCTGGTGCTTTTTTTGACTTCAGAGCTTTAATTTCTTCAACCATTTCTATATGAGTAATTAGTTCAATGTCATTTTCTTCTCTTCTGAAATCATTTTCAATGTAGAGGTCTGACTCTATTTCATTGGGCCGAAAAATTTCTTCCAGGTGATCTGCGAATGTTTCGGCTTTTTCTTTATTATTTTTTGCCCATTTACCATCCATTTTCCGAATTGGTGGGACTGGCACTACAGGTTTTTTCAAACTCTTTGTTGCTTTCCACAAAGAGTAATTTCTTTCTTTTTTAGCTGATAAATTCTCAACATATTTTTCATATGATTTGTTTTTTATTTCAAGAATTCTTCTTTTAAGATTTTGCGTTATTCTATTCAACACAGTTTTATCAGCTGGGTCACGTGTTTCATGCCATCTTCGTCTAGCTCTTCTCTTTAGTTTAATCGCATTTAATATATATCTAGGATAATTAGGTCCTGCTGTCATGTATTTACATTCTTTTGTATTATTCCATGCAGCATTTTGGACAATTTTATTAAGATTTTCAATTGCTAAATCTATTTAATCTTTAGTTATTATTTTAACCCTTAAATTTATATTATTTTCTATCTCTTGTTTAAAGTTGAACCAATTTGTTGATTTATTAACAAGTGTAGGCTTATTTTGTTTCTTAACCATTTTTTAATGCAGGTTTAGTACGACAGCCGAATGGTCTGAGTCTAAATCCTCATTATTTTCTAGGCTAATAAAATTTGGAGATATTTTTTTTGTTATGAAGAAATCCAGTAGATCAGGAGTTTTTTTTGTATCACTAGGCCAATAAGTTGGTTCGCCTGTAGAATGAAAATAGCAACCCAACTCTCTAATAGCTTTCCTTAGCTCTCTTCCTCTTGTTGAGGTAAGTCTTGAACCCCAATCGGTATGTTTGGCATTGTAGTCAGTACCGGCTCTAGCGGTACTAGCACCCCGATGCAAGGTTTCTGTTTAGCGCCCTTTATAAAAAACTATATCAAAAACTCAAGTACAAATTAAACAATATATTGATTATTGTTTATTATTTAAAATTTAAAATTAAACATTTATTTGTTATCAATTAAGAGATGTAATTAACAAATATCAAAATAACTCAAAATTTTATTTTTCTGGCTTTTATCGAAGCAAATTCATCCAAAATATCATTTAGTTTTAGTTCATCGCAGATATCGCTTTCAATAGCAATCATTGCCAACCCAACTAATCTCTCTTGAGAAATACTTGATCGCAAATATGTCTTGATCAATTTAAGTCTCGAAAATGATCTTTCGCCACTTGCCACAGAAACTGGTAGAGTTAATAATATCCGCAAAGATATTGTTAAATTTGGAAATATCCCAAATAAATCATTTGTATATATATACTGTAAAATATTTAAGGGATCATAGTTGTTTAGTTGCGTTATGGTATCTTTAAATATAAACTTTTCATTATATAACTCTGAAGAGTTTATGTCTATTTCTTCACCATCAGTTAATGCAGTTTGTAAATCGGTACATTTATTTTTCATTACTTCGGCACCCAAATTATAAATTTCATTAAAATTTATAAGAAATTGAAACTTTTCGGCATGGCTATTTAGAAGTTCGAATCTCTCTATTAAGGAGTTAATTGCACTGTCCACAATTGGAAGAAAAAATGAAATTTTATAGTTCTGTTCCAGGTCTCTCGGCCTCTCATCACTACATTCATAATTAAACATTCGTTTTTTACGCCGTCGTAATGGATTTTCTTTAAATTGAGGAGAAATATCTACATCTTCTGCCAAAGTTATAGCTTTTTTTATTATATTATTAAAATTGTCATCTAAGCGGAATTCTTTAAAAAAAGTTATTAAATTATTTAAACATTTTGTTGATTCATTTAGGTTGGTGCTTGAAGATTGGAACATTTTGCTCACAACATTAATTCTGCTTAAAATCTCGTACCATATTATTAGCGAACAAATAAATTCGTAGTCAAGCTTCATTGCTAAAGATTTAGCTTCAGATTTTGTATTATTGTCATTATTTTCATTATCATATATGGCAAGTAAAGCATCTAAATAATCTCCAATATTGTTTCTTAACGGGCTAAGTGCATCAATTCTTGATTCCCACCGAGTATCCGATAAAGGTTTGAGCGTAATTTTACTAAATTGTTTTAACACATCCCAACGTTTTGTTGAAGCACTAAAAAAATTATATAGTTCTTGTATAATGCCAAAAAAATTATAGTTTCTGTATTAACTTTCGCCGCATCACTGACCACTAAATTCAAAGTGTGAGCCGCACAAGGAACAAAGAATGCTCGTGGATTCTCATTCAAAACGCGTCTTTGAACACCGCTATGCTTACCGCGCATATTAGCACCATTATCATATCCCTGTCCACGTAAATGTTTTATATTTATATTTAATTCTTTTAGTTTTTCAACAATGCATCTGAATAAACCTTCGCCGGTAGAATCATTTATTTCTACGAAACCTAAGAAATGTTCTTCTACTGTAATTTGGTTGCTTTCATTTTTATGGACAAATCTGATAATTATAGTCATTTGTTCAGTGTGGCTAATATCGGGAGTACAATCCAATATTATCGAAAAATATTTGGCATTACTTACCCTCTGGACAATAGCATTAACACATTTTTTTGAAATTAAAGATATTATTTCATTTTGGATATTTTTCCCCAAATAATGGACGATGTCTTTTTGTGTGTTCTGAATTTTCGTGAGATGGTTTTCCATTACAATATCAAATTTAGAAAATAGTTCAACTAATTTTAAAAAATTACCATTATTTTTCTGAAAAATTATATCTGACGAGCCGCGAAGAGCTAAATTTTGTTTAGCGATATATTTTATTATTTCAATAATTCTTTCTAAAACACTACGCCAATGTCGTTTCTCCCTTTCATATACCTTTTCAAGTTCACTATCTATTGTGGTATGTTTTTCCAACTGTTGTTTTAGTTGAACCCATTTTATAAGCGATGTTAAATGTGATCTACTTACTTCATGGAAACTTAGCGTCTTTGATAAATTTTGCCAATTTGAGAAACCATCTGTTGTTAAATGACTTTTTTCACCTGCAAATAATTTGCAACAAGAGCAAAATACGCAGTTTTTAGAAGCTGAATATTTGAGCCATGTTCGTGAAACAGTATCCTTACGATAATAATAGTTATTACTAAAACTACGACCAGAATCGTCTCGTGGATATAATTTAATTTTTATCTGTATCATCGCACCCTGTTCAATAATAACTTTTCGAATTTTGTCATTAAAAATTTCGGGCCAAGTGGCTGGATCATTTGATTTAAATGAACTAAAATCTTCACTTACTGTTTCGCTTACTTGCACTGTATTTTCTGTTTGCTGTGGTGAAGATAAATTATATTCAGTAGTTGAAATGTTTTCATGTTCATTGTGTTGATCTGGTAATGCTAAAGAATGTGAATCAGTAACTTTTTCTGGTATGAGTGAATGTAGATCTTGCGGTTCATTGCTAGTACTATTTATATTTATAGAGCTGTTATCGTTTTTTTTTAAAAAATTGGGTAATTGACCTTTTAACTTCTTTTCTTGAATTTCTCTCGCCGCTTTTCTTTTCCGGTATTCTGCACCAGATAATTTCTTTTTTTCCATTTTTAAAATGATTGGTTAATAATGCTGCAAAATTTTGATAACTTAAAATATATAAAATTGATAAAAATCACTATACTCACAACACAAAAATGGTATTATCCAACAAATTACACTTTCTTCTTACACTTTAATGTCTAATTAAAATTAAATATTTCACAAAACAAATTATATTTTTTTTAATGTAATGAACACTATTTAAAATACTATTTTTTCTTACTGAAAATATTGCAACGATATAACTAACATGTACAAACATGAATGGAAAATAACAAGAACGGAAAAAAAATTAGTTGGAAAATGTGTGTCATTTTAAAAAAACAAAAAGCTATTAAGCGAAAAAAAATTATTTTCAAAAAAAGAACCTACTACGAATAGTTTTTTTTTTGGTGTTATTTTTAATTTGGGCGAAGAAAATTTTTTTTCAAAAAAAAATTGGATTTGAAATTAGATTTTAAAAAAAAAAATATACAAAAAAAAAACTAAGTGGAAAATCACTTTTCGATTTTAGCGCCCTTTTAGAGTGGCGCCCCGATGCCGTGCATCTTCTGCTTCCACTGTTGAGCCGGGCCTGATTGTAGTCACCTCCTAGGATGAACCTATCCCCAAGTCGGATCAAGAGGTCTTTAAGGATCATATTCTTTAAATTGTAATTAGGAGGGCAATATCAAGCCCCAATGTTTAAATCCTGTTTAAGGGATTTAACACGTATTACTGAAAGTTGAAATTCATCAGTTTCTATTTTACACTCTTCGTGATGTAGTAAAGAGTTTTTCACCAAAATTGCACTACCTCCTCGCGGTTTATTACTAGGGTGTGTCGCATTATAACATGTGAAACCTATTATTTTTAGTTTTGACTGTCTTGTCATATGAGTTTCTGATAGGAGACACACATCAATGTTTTTGGTTTTTAGAAATAGCTCTAATGCTAGTTTTTTATTTAGTACGCCGTATGCGTTCCATGTAGTAATACTAATTTTATTTTGGGCCATTATTTAGAAATTTTCTCGGAGTACCACTATAGCTTTTGCTAGAATTGTTTTCTAAATTAGTTATTCTTTTAGAGATATCATTCATTGAATTTAACAAATTTTGCATCATCTGCATTAAAATGTTATTATCAGCTTTAGTGTTAGGTTTATGAATGCTATTTGTACTAGTAGTTATATTCCTAACGTTAGTTCGTTTTATTATTTTTTCAGCTGATTTTTCTAATGCTACATTGTTCTGTTTTGTTGCACTAATAGGTTCTTTTGCTCTACTTTGTGATACTTTGGCATACGATAAACCGTCGATGACCCTGCTAGGATTTAAGTTTCTAGATTTAGGGTTAGGTGAATTCGAAGCACCTTCTTTGGTATGTTTTGGATTACTTTTTTTTTTCTCTTTTGTAATTCTTTTGCGAATACGCACCCCCTATAGTTTGCAGGGTGTGCCTCAAGGCAGTTAGCACACTTCGGCGTAACCTTTTTGTCTTTGTCACAATTCGTTGATAGATGTGACCCTGCACATTTTACACATTTAGCTAGACGCTGGCAAAATTTTTGTGTGTGACCATATCTTTGACATTTTTTACACTGAGGAATCAGATTTGTTTTTTTCAGAGCTTCAATTTTCACTCTCATATGCTGAATAAACTCTATTTTATAAATCTTATCGATGTCCTCAGTATTTTCAAATGTTAACATAAAAAGAGGTAGTTTAACTATAGTTTCTTCCTCATTCTTTTTAATTTTTTTTCTTTTGTTTACAGCTTCAATGATTTTAAATCCCTTATATTTAAGCTCTTGCTTTATATCTTCAGGATCGCATGAAGGATGCAAGTTTCTAGCCATAACTTTAATTGGCCTGGTCAACTTGTTTTCATAAGTATGCCATTCTAAATTAGCTTCATTTATAATCTTTGTTAGTTGTCTGTATTCCTCTTCTTTTTCAACATTAATCTTCAGTTGATGGTTATTCATCATATTTATTTTATAGTTAATTTGTACATCTTTCAGTATTTTATTAACTTTGGGGTATTCTACAACATTACTTAAGATAACCGGAGGAGGTTTGTTTTTTCTTGTAATGATGGGTTTATCAATTGAAATTTTTGGTTTAATCACCTTTAATTTTTCTACACTATTTTCTTTGTGTATTTCCGGTGAGTGCTCCGCTTTTCTTTTTTTCCCTGTACGTTTAACAATCCACTCGGTTTCCCGAGGTAGTTCTTCTTCATCTGTACAGTATTCTACTGCACTTTTAGTTAATTGCTTTTTCTTTAGCATTTTATTTTCTTCGGTTAGAGTGTGAATCTGACTCATTAAGTCGCTACACGTCTTCTCTAGTTCACTTATTCTTAAATGAAACTGTTTCTCTACTGTAAAACCCACGTCTAGCGGTTTATTCTGACCGTCATCGTTAGACATAATTTTTATTCAATTCGAACCAGTAATATTTCTAGTGACATTAGCCTGGATTCCTGCTTTGTCACTGGTTTTATTTTCAACTACAGGTGGTGATCTTCCCACTAAACCGCCCTTTTTAAAAGGGTCGGCTGCGTTGAACGTAGATACATTTTTAACCACTGGCGACTTAACTAATCCCTTTGTGGAATTAGCCAAGCCCTCGCCGGCAGCCGTGGTCTCTGCCGACATTTTGGTAGATATCCCTACCATATTTTTATCTTTATTTGTGTTCATTATTTTATATTTTTATATTTTGTATTTTATACCTACTACCAGGTATTTTAACTGCCGCCCCTTTGGGGAACCGACGCAGACCAGAGAGCCGTCCATTCTGGATTTTCGTTGGATTTTAGAGGACTCGTACCCCAAACATTCCTTACTGCGGATGTTTCTAAGCCCCAATCCGCCGGGGGAAATAAATAATGAATGAATAAAAAAAAAAAAAAAAACATTGCAAATTATAAAATATGGTAAAATCTTGTATACTGACGACTTTGGAGAAGTTCTTTCCGATCTTAGTTCAGTTATTAAAAACAACACACAACAAATACCCGTTAAAAATATAAACAAACGAGGAAGAGTGTAGTAGAGTAGACTGTGTCAAATCTGGGATACCCGTATGACCGTAACATATACATTATATCATCTGGTTAATTACTTAATTTAATTACTTAATTTCAAACATTCAGCTTTATTAGGTGTAGAGTAATGCTCATATAAAAGGAGGAGTTGTATGGCAGCTACTCGAACCCTTTGCAGTAGACCAACCAAATTTTGCAGTAACTTTGGCCATTACACTAAACTATTTTTGGCAAAATTTCAGACACCCAGCAGCAGGATTCTTGACTGAAAGAACAGTGATTTACGTCGTAATGCCGTTTTAGATTACTGACCTTGAACTGTGACAACAATACTTCACATATCAGACACATCGGTTTTCCATTTCTTCCTACAAAAACAAAATCCTCTTCCCACTCCGCCTTAAATTTCCTGTTCTCGTCTTCATATTTGCGTTTTCCAGACAGCATAATTACTTTTTATTTTTTTTTTATAATACTTTTCACAAATGTAACCACAACTTAATTAGAGGAATTTTAAAAAACTACTGAGTAACACACGCAAACCTACTAATCTACAACAGCAAAAAGAATTTACTTTAAAAATATATTCACAGTCAAATTTGAAAAAAAAACTATTTAACGCCTACTAATTTACGCAAAAAAAACTTTTTCAGTTTAAATTTAAAATTCAAACTGATTCAAATTATTTTAGATTATCCCTATATATATGTACTGTTTAAAATATATTGAAAATGTGTCCAGAAGTTTAGATAATATCGAAGAAACAGAAGAAACTAGTGACGTTAACAAAAAATGGGAGCTGATACAAAAGGCAATTCACCAGTCCGCTGAAGAAACTATCGGCCTAAAACAAACTGTAACAAACGAGTGGTATGACCTAGAATGTGAAGATTTAATTAGGAGGAAAAATGAGGCAAGGTAAGTAATGCTACAAAGAAAAACTAGAATCAGTGTAAAAAATTACGAAGAACTACGGCGGACAGCGAAAAAGTTGTGTAAAAAGAAGAAGAAAATAGCAATGGAAAACAAAATCAAAGAATTAGAAGAGCATAGTGTTAAAAACGAAAGCAAAAGCTTCTTCAGAGAACTAAAAGCACAAAACTCGACCTTCAAACCTAGAATAAATATTTGCAAAGATGAAAACGGTGAGATAATAAGCGAAGAAGCAAGGTACTCAGAAGATGGGCTGAATACTTCAAGGAAGTACTGAATGGAGAACAACAAAATATAGATAATGACACCTACGTAAGTTACGTAACAGCACAGCCGCTCACTGGAAAACCCTCTTGAGAGGAAGTAAAAAATGCAATAGATAAAATGCATAATGGAAAAGCCCCAGGAGAAGATTCAATAACAGCCGAACTCTTCAAATATGGTGGCTCAGAGCTACTTGAAAAAATGTATAAATTAATTACTAAAGTATGGGAAGATGAGGTAATGCCAGCATCTTGGAATGTCGGAATCATCAACCCTGTTTATAAGAAGGGCGACAAATTAGCATGTAAAAACTATAGACCAATAACGCTACTCAATGTAGCCTACAAGATATTTTCAAATATGTTACATGCAAGGCTCAATGTATATGCAGAAGAAAGACTAGGAGAGTACCAATCGGGCTTTCGACCAAATCGTTCAACCTGTGATTCTATATTTGCAGTAAGACAAGCTATGGAAAAATGCTACGAATTCAAGACTGATTTATACATGATATTTATTGATTTCATGCAAGCATTTGACAAAATAAATAGAAGCACTATTTTCGAAGCATTAGAAAAATTTGGGGTACCACATAAATTAATAAGACTTGTACAACTTAGCTTAAGAAATACTAAAGCCAAAGTCAGTATAAATAATAACACCTCGGAAGAATTTATAATAAATAGTGGAGTAAGACAAGGAGACTCGTTATCAACGCTGCTTTTTAATATGACATTGGAATCGGTGATGGAACGTGTCGAGAAAAACAAAACCATCTTGACAAAATCGATACAAATAAATGCATACGCTGATGACATAGCCCTGATTGCTAAAAGAGAAGATGATTTGAGAGAGAATTTCATTATCTTAGAACAGAACGCTGAAAAAGTAGGACTTAAAATCAATGAAAATAAAACTAAATTCATGGCAATGTCCAGAAGGGAAACAAGTAGAAGCCGGCAAAATTTCCAAATAGGAGACTATAATTTTGAAGGGGTGAAGCAATTTTGTTACTTAGGTGCCCAGATAAGTAGCAATAATCTAACGAGCACCTGCATTCAAGAAAAAATACAAGCAGTATACAAATGTTATTTTGCTAATGCAAAAATGTTAAGATCAAGAATCTTATCAAGGAAGGCGAAAATGACAATATATAAATCTATTATAAGGCCTGTTGTGACATATGGTTCAGAAAGCTGGACCATGACGATGCAAGATGAAAACGCCTTAAGAATATTTGAAAGAAAAATATTGAGAAAAATCTATGGACCTATGAATAGACGAAAATAATTATAGAATTAGAACAAATGCAGAACTGAATGATATAATTAATAATGCGGACATTGTGAAATTTATAAAATCGTAAAGAATTAGATGGATAGGCCATGTACAAAGAATGGACGACAACCGTATGCAAAAAAAATTATTAAATGGGCAACTGAGTGGTACAAGGGCTAGAGGGCGACCACGGAAAAGATGGTTGGACGATGTGAATGAAGACTTAAACACAATCGAAGTCAGAAATTGGAGAGATGCTGTGAGAGATAGAGATAACTGGAGAAGAATTGTGAAGGAAGCCAAGGTCCACACAGGACTGTAGCGCTACTGATGATGATGATGATATGTATTGTTTTTTAATATATAAATGGCTCCTTAAAATATTAATTTGTAAATATGGCTCCCAAAGTTAGTATAGCTGGTCACCCCTTGTATATATCATCCGGCTAATTACTTTTGGCAAAATTTCAAACATTCAGCTTCAATAGTAATGTAGTAATGCTCACATAAAAGAAAGAGTTGTATGGCAATTACTCGAACCCATTGAGGTAGACCAACCAAATTTTGCTTTTATTAAAACTTTGGCCATTACACTAAACTATTTTTGGAAAAATTTCAGACACCCAGTTTCATTAGGGGTAGAGAAATGCTCATATAAAATAAGAAGTTGTATGGCAGGTACTTGAATCCACTGCGGTAGACCAACAAAATTTTGCAAAAACTTTGGCCATAACACTAAACTATTTTTGACAAAATTTCAGACACCCAGCTTTAATAGGAATAGAGTAATGCTCATATAAAACAAGTGAGGGAAAAAAACCAAGGGCTTTTAAAAAGCACATTTTCAAAATTATATACGGTTTCTTACTGAGTATTTTATCATTTATTTTTATAAAAATATATATTATGATAATATTATAATTTTGTTATTTCATTAATAATTAATTATATAACTAATAGTGAAATACTTAGAATATAACCCCAATGCACTCAAGAAAACCTTTTAATAAGTGCAAAATATAATGTTGGAGCTTCAATGTTAACGTTTAATTTTGGAAAAACTTACACTGGTGAATGAGTTACTGTTTTATAAGAACATAAAAGTTTTAATTTTGAAGACCTAGTAGTTTTTCTTAGAAAACTTATGATGAATCTGCTCACCCCCCTCCTGTCTTCACCCTTCCATTTTTTTCCGGTTTTAGGAAATCATTTTTTGGAATTTTACCTAGAATATTATTATCTAACCAAAAATGGTTAAGACTAAGAAACAATTTCTTCAATTTAAAGGGACCCTTTCAAATTTAAGAAAAACTTTTAACGTATGTTGAAATATAATGCTGCAGCTGTAAATTTTGCATATTTGTAAAAAAAAATTTGAACAGGTGTTAAAGTTACAGGTGGTTGAAAACAGCAAAATTTCAATTTTTGAGCCCTTATAGCTCCTAAACAGGGGGCGTGACAAAAAACTTTTATTAACCGACTCTTACTAATTTCGGAGGACCTAACTTCCCCCAAAATTTCAAGACCCTAGATTGAACCGTTTAGAAGATATATGGGGCCAAAAATTTTGCTAAAGTTGAGTTTAGCTTAATGGTAAATTTTAGTACCGTATGGTAACGCTATACATTTTAACCTTATATTTTTATGAAGCCTATAAAACCAGCTATCTTTCGCCGTTTTTAGATTGAAAAAACACTTAACAAAACTCTTGTTATAACAATTTAAAAATAGGACTTTTTCCAATTTTGGGGGGCTGTAGCTCTGTAACGGGTGGGGATACAGAAAAAAATTCTTCTTCGAAATTAATTTTTTTGTAATAATTACCCGTGGTTAAAATTTTTTTACTCTATTTCAAACGGTGTAAAAGTTTTTGTAAACATACGGACGGACGGACTGACGGACAAAGTCATAATTAAGAAAAACCTTTGACACTTATTGAAACTTTCGTTGTGGAGCTTTTAATTTTGTACACAAATAAAAAAAAATTTTGACAGGTATTCAAGTTATAGGTGTTTAAAAGCTAAATTTTTAGCAAAATTTCAATTTTCGACCCCTTACAGCTCCTAAAGAGGGGGCGTGACAAAAAAATTTTGTTAACTGACTCTTACTTATTTCTAAGGATCTAACTTCTCCCAAAATTTCAAGTTTCTAGATTTAGCCGATCCGAAGTTATGAGGGACCAAAAATTTTGTAAAACTTAGTTTTGAATAACGGTAAATTTTAGTACCGTATGGTAACCCTATACAATTGGTTTTTAAAAATTTGTAAAGCTTATAAGAACAGCTGTCTGTTACCGTTTTCAGGTTGGAAATATACTTAATAGAACTCTAATTATAACTGTTTAAATATAGGGCTTTTTTCGACTTTGTGGGGCTGTAGCTCCGTAACAGGGGGGGATACAAAAAAAAGTTATAACATTAAATTATTTTTATTGCAACACCTACCCATTTCTGATATTTTTTAGTCAGCCGTAGGTAAAAAGGGACGGACGGACGGACAGAGTGAAACATATAGGCACATTTTTACAAAATTTTTTGAAAATGTGCTAAAAAGAAGTTGTACGGCAGGTACTCGAACCCGTGGACCAAAATGGCTGAATTTCAATAGCGATGGCGGCTATTGCATAAAAACGAATTTGTGAAAATTTCAAAATTATAGCTCCTTTAATTTTTGAGTTATCGTGGTGACGGACGAACAGACGAACGGACGGACACACATAGTTCAATCGATTAATTTTTCGATTCTGATTCGATCCATACACTTGAGTCTATATCTACCCCCCTCCTTCTCTGCGTCACAAACGTAATGGCAAATTTATTATACCCTTTGAGCTATAGTTATACGGGTATAAAAAAAATATCCAAATGATAATTATATTAACAATTTATACTTACAAAATAGAGATAACGTAAAAAAGTTAATAGTGAAGCTTGTGCTCTGAAAAAAAAATTGTGCTCTGTCAAAAAAAACTGCGATAATAAAAAGATTTGGATTGCATTTCACAATTTTGCATTTCATTAATGTTCAATAAAACTCTTCAAACAGGTCTTTTCCCGTCTAATTTAAAAAGTACAATTGTAAGTCCTATTCATAAAAGTGGGAATAGTACTAAATGTTCTAATTACCGTCCCATTTCGGTCTTACCAGCATTTTCAAAAATTTTTGAAATTGTTATTAAGAATAGATTGAATACCTTTATGAACTACAATGGTATTTTAAGTGCAGAACAATTTGGTTTTAAAAAAAGATCCAATACAACAGAAACTTCTCTATCCTTAACTGACTTTATCTCAAGAAATATAGATTACAAAAAATATGTGGGTTGTGTTTTTCTAGATCTTAAAAAGCATTTGATTGTGTTGATCATAAAATTTTACTAGTAAAACTCTCCAAACTTAATTTTTCTGAGGTACAACAAAATTTATTCAAATCGTACCTTGAAAACAGAGATCAAGTACTTCGCGTAAATAATAGTTAGCAGGGATCCATTTTGGGGCCTGACCGTTTTAAAATTTACATAAACGACTTAACTCGTTTAAACATCAAAGGAGCCCTGCAGTTATATGCAGATAACGCTATACTACAATATGCTTGTGATAGTGAAGATGATTTGAAGAACTTCATTTAAAACGATCTGTGGACCATAAAAATCTGGTTATAAAAAAACACCGTCTTTGTCTAAATTTAAAAAAAACGAAAATTTTGTTCATTGATAATAAAATTTTAAACATGGGGACCACATTCAACTGGAACAACGAAAATATAGAAGTTGTGAAAAAATTTAATTACTTAGGTCTAATACTAGACAGTAAAGTAAATGGGAGTGATAATTTTCAGCACTTAATGAAAAATTTAGCTCCCTATATTTTTATTCTACGTAGGTTAAGAAATTTTCTGTCAGACAAACCTTGTATATTTATATTCTATATATTCTTCTTTAATTAAATCTCATATTATCTACTTGAATCCTATATGTAGTAGAGCTCCTCAACAATATCTAAATAAATTAGAAATCTTGCAAAAAAAAAGTATAAAAATTTTTCACAAATTTCCAAGTCAACACCCTACATCTTCGATATACTCCACACAATATATTAGTTTTTCAAATATATGCAATTGCAAACTATATATTTTGGCTTTTAAAATTGTTAATAACGAGATCAAGCATAACTTCATACTCAACAGAATGATCGATACCCACAATGACAATACGCGAAACAAAGCAAATTTCTTTTTATTGTCATTTCGCTCAAATATAAAGAAAAACATATTCAATTGTTTATACAATTGCCTTAAAGTATACAATGAAACTTCCTGTATACAATGGAATCCTACATTAAATCCCTTTTAATTCAGAATCTCACATATACATATATATAAATATTCTGGAAAAAGCGTATAAGATTTATTTTGAATCCTTATAAAATCCAAATGGGTTAATTGGCCTTACAAATAATTTTGAGTCCAATTCTATAAATCCTTCTTAACTATTTCAACAACAAAGTGATTAAAATAGTGCCAACTCTCGCTAAACATTTTGAAACACTGATATAATACTGAAATACTGAATTTGTAACCAATATTGTAAAAACAACCTCCAAAAAATCCATTTTTCTAAATAATATATATCTAAACAAAAAATAATCAATTTGGATTTTTCTTTTGAATTTTAAACGTAATCCGTTGGTTTGAAAATTTGGGTTTCAATAATTTGTCTAACGGGGTTTATCGGCGGTAGAAGGTATTTTAGAGATGGTTTGAAAATCAGGGAATTCCATTTCTACAGAATATTTATACATATAGGTTTATACGAGATTGTAAATTAGGAGGGATTTTAGAGTTAGATTCAAAAGCAGGGAAATACGCCTTTTACAGAATATTTATATATGCGTGATATATGATATTCTGTATATGTGTATATATCAGATTCTCAATTAGGATGGTTTTTGGAGTAAGATTCAAAATTAGGATTGCCGCTTTTTCCAGAATATTTATACTCATATATTAAATATTAAAATGGGTTTATTTTTAGAATTTTTATTTTTTTTGGAATTTTTATTTATAATTATTTTTGTTTGAAAATATAAATTACTTTTATTTTCACAAAAAAAACTACATTTTTTTGGTGTCAATTTGAACCTTGAGAGGATAGGTTGCTAGCTAAAGTATCATAAAAAAAAAAAAAAAAAAAGAAATAAATTTGTTTAAAATCTAAACACCTAATTAACCAATATAATTAAAGTTATATTAATATCTAATATTTAAATTATATTTTTATAATAAAAATTGATTTATATTGAATTATATAGTGTTAAAAACATAAATTAAATAAAAGTGAATTTGACATACAATAACAGAACAGTAATTGAACGAACCACGTTGTTGGTGTTTTAATACGGCTTAAAGCTGAATTATGCTGAATAGTAAAAATACAATTAAAAAATAATTAATACAATTTTTTAAAATAATTGGTTTGTGTCTCTGATATAAAAATTTTTGTGGATATTATATTTGAAATATTTGTGGATTTAACGAGATTTAAAAAAAAAAAATAAAAAAAAAAATTATTTTTTTTTGGAATTATATATTATCTTTAATTAAAAGTACATTTAATAATATATACATCAGAAAAATATATTTAATATATTAAAATGGGGGTTGATAACCCCGTGCCAGAATTTTCTGGCGGTAAAAACTTTTCTAGTAATAATTCTACTGGTACTAATTATATTCTTTTTAATAATTCAAAATCATTAAAAAATAAAGTGGACTGCGAAAAATTTTTAGTAATGAAACGAAATAACGATGGAAAAGATATGAAATCTGTTTCGCCTTTTCTATTAAAAAGAGTCATTTCTAATGTAGCGGGTGATGTTGAAAGTTGTTCGAAATTAAAAAATGGTACAGTTTTGATTAAAACAAGAAATTTTTTACAAGCTGAAAAAATAATTAAAATTGTACAGTTTAATCACAACATTGATGTAATAGTTGAAGAGCATCAAACATTAAATGAAGTTCGAGGTATTGTTTTCTGTGAAGATTTCAAATATATGTCAGATGAAGAAATCTTGGAAGAATTAAAAGATCAGCATGTAATTGGAATCCAAAGATTCAAAAAACGAATTAATGAACAGATGGAAGAAACAGGATTATATACTATTAAATTTACAACAACAAGCCTTCCATCGCATCTCAAAGTCGGTTACCAAATACACGACATCCGAATGTATATTCCTGCCCCCCTTCGGTGTTTTAATTGTATGAAATACAACCACCACACCGACGTTTGCAAAAATAAAAAAGTATGTGCAAATTGCAGCGAAGAGTATCATTTAGAAAACGAAAGCTCAAAGTGTGAAAAAGTTCAAAAATGTACAAATTATGATGGCGTACACAATGCATTTTTCAAGCAATGCCCTAAATTTCTAAAGGAAAAAGAAATTAAAACAATTAAAATTAAAGAAAATGTAAGTATTAGTGAAGCCATCAGAAGATATAACATAAGGCATCCGTTTAAAACACCACTCTCAAAAATAGTTTCTTCTAATATTAAAACATGCAATTGCAAATGTACCTGTTCTGAAAAAACAAAAACAGTTCCGGCTTCTCCAAAAGAAAATGTTCCTGAGCCTAATAGTGAGGAAAAAAATTAAAAATGTCCAGACAAGGAAGTTTTGCAAAAAGTAAGTTCTAATAAACAAACATTTAAAACCCAGGTAATCGATAATAATAAAATATTAATATCAAAAAATATCAATAAAAAACAAAAACGTGAACTCAAAAAACTTGAAGAAGAAAACTATAAAAAACTAAAAGCAAATAAAAATATACAAATAAGCCATCAAGACATTGAAATTAATAGTATAAGTAGTATAAGCGACTCAGAGTCTTTTAATTATGAATAACATTTTACAATGGAATAGTGACGGTTTATTAAGTCATCTAGACGAATTTAATTTAATAGTTAAGAAATACAACCCTTATATTTGTTGCATTCAGGAAACTAAATTCAAAAGTAATTTTGATCCTAACTTCAAACATTTTAAAACGTTTTATAAAAATGTAGACTCTGAAACAATAGCTCACGGTGGTGTAGCAATTTTAGTAAATTCTAATTTCGATTGTGAAGAAGTATCAATCAACTCCAATCATCAAGTAGTAGCGGTTAAAATTTTTTATCCAATTAAATTCATAATTTGCAACTTGTACTTACCGAATAATATTTCAATTAATTTTAACGACTTACAGATTATAATTAACCAATTTGATTGCACTTATTTCTTTCTTGGAGATTTTAACTGTCGTAATGAAATTTGGGGTTCTCTCAAAACTGACAAAAGAGGAAAATTAATTGAAAAATTAATGGTAGAGAACTCCCTTAACATTTTCAACAAAGGGAAACCCACTCATTTCAGTTTTGCGTACAAAACTTTCAGTCATATAGACATTTATTTAGGAAGTCCTATACTTCAAAATTATTTTGATTGGTCAGTTGAAGATGATTTTCATAGTAGTGATCATTTCCCTATAATTTTACAGCTCATTTTATCCAATAACAGTTACGAAAAAAGGGACATTTGGTCTCTTGACAAAGCAGATTGGGATCTATATCGAAAAGAATTTAAAAAATATACAGAAACTAATGTCAGGAGATTCAACGACATAAATGAATTTGAAAGTTTCTTTACTAAGGCTATTATTAATGCGGCAGAAAATGCAATACCAATTAAAAACTTCAACAATCTGAAAAAACGTGTTCCTTGGTGGAATAATGAAATTAAGGAAGCTATAGCAAACAGAAAGAAACTTTTTAGAAAATATTGTAGAACAATGCAATTAAATGACTATCAAAATTTTATTCAATCTAAATACAGAACAAGACAATTAATTAGACACTATAAAAGACAATTCTGGATTCAGTCTGTTCAATCTATTTCTAGTAGTACTTCTTCGAAGGTTGTATTTAATAAAATTCGTGCATTAAACGGTCGATACAAGAACCAAGATATTTCTTGCATATCAGTAAATAATGAATTAATCACTGATAAAAGCAAAATAGCGGATAATTTAGTAAATTCCTTTGCTAAGGTTTCCAGTACTGAAAATTATATAGAAGGATTTCAAAGAAAGATTAGAAAAATTTGGGGTACCACATAAATTAATAAGACTTGTACAACTTAGCTTAAGAAATACTAAAGCCAAAGTCAGTATAAATAATAACACCTCGGAAGAATTTATAATAAATAGTGGAGTAAGACAAGGAGACTCGTTATCAACGCTGCTTTTTAATATGACATTGGAATCGGTGATGGAACGTGTCGAGAAAAACAAAACCATCTTGACAAAATCGATACAAATAAATGCATACGCTGATGACATAGCCCTGATTGCTAAAAGAGAAGATAATTTGAGAGAGAATTTCATTATCTTAGAACAGAACGCTGAAAAAGTAGGACTTAAAATCAATGAAAATAAAACTAAATTCATGGCAATGTCCAGAAGGGAAACAAGTAGAAGCCGGCAAAATTTCCAAATAGGAGACTATAATTTTGAAGGGGTGAAGCAATTTTGTTACTTAGGTGCCCAGATAAGTAGCAATAACCTAACGAGCACCTGCATTCAAGAAAAAATACAAGCAGTATACAAATGTTATTTTGCTAATGCAAAAATGTTAAGATCAAGAATCTTATCAAGGAAGGCGAAAATGACAATATATAAATCTATTATAAGGCCTGTTGTGACATATGGTTCAGAAAGCTGGACCATGACAATGCAAGATGAAAACGCCTTAAGAATATTTGAAAGAAAAATATTGAGAAAAATCTATGGACCTATGAATAGACGAAAATAATTATAGAATTAGAACAAATGCAGAACTGAATGATATAATTAATAATGCGGACATTGTGAAATTTATAAAATCGTAAAGAATTAGATGGATAGGCCATGTACAAAGAATGGACGACAACCGTATGCAAAAAAAATTATTAAATGGGCAACTGAGTGGTACAAGGGCTAGGGGGCGACCACGGAAAAGATGGTTGGACGATGTGAATGAAGACTTAAACACAATCGAAGTCAGAAATTGGAGAGATGCTGTGAGAGATAGAGATAACTGGAGAAGAATTGTGAAGGAAGCCAAGGTCCACACAGGACTGTAGCGCTACTGATGATGATGATGATATGTATTGTTTTTTAATATATAAATGGCTCCTTAAAATATTAATTTGTAAATGTGGCTCCCAAAGTTAGTATAGCTGGTCACCCCTTGTATATCTCATCCGGCTAATTACTTTTGGCAAAATTTCAAACATTCAGCTTCAATAGTAATGTAGTAATGCTCACATAAAAGAAAGAGTTGTATGGCAATTACTCGAACCCATTGAGGTAGACCAACCAAATTTTGCTTTTGCAAAAACTTTGGCCATAACACTAAACTATTTTTGACAAAATTTCAGACACCCAGCTTTAATAGGAATAGAGTAATGCTCATATAAAACAAGTGAGGGAAAAAAACCAAGGGTTTTTAAAAAGCACATTTTCAAAATTATATACGGTTTCTTACTGAGTATTTTATCATTTATTTTTATAAAAATATATATTATGATAATATTATAATTTTGTTATTTCATTAATAATTAATTATATAACTAATAGTGAAATACTTAGAATATAACCCCAATGCACTCAAGAAAACCTTTTAATAAGTGCAAAATATAATGTTGGAGCTTCAATGTTAACGTTTAATTTTGGAAAAACTTACACTGGTGAATGAGTTACTGTTTTATAAGAACATAAAAGTTTTAATTTTGAAGACCTAGTAGTTTTTCTTAGAAAACTTATGATGAATCTGCTCACCCCCCTCCTGTCTTCACCCTTCCATTTTTTTCCGGTTTTAGGAAATCATTTTTTGGAATTTTACCTAGAATATTATTATCTAACCAAAAATGGTTAAGACTAAGAAACAATTTCTTCAATTTAAAGGGACCCTTTCAAATTTAAGAAAAACTTTTAACGTATGTTGAAATATAATGCTGCAGCTGTAAATTTTGCATATTTGTAAAAAAAAATTTGAACAGGTGTTAAAGTTACAGGTGGTTGAAAACAGCAAAATTTCAATTTTTGAGCCCTTATAGCTCCTAAACAGGGGGCGTGACAAAAAACTTTTATTAACCGACTCTTACTAATTTCGGAGGACCTAACTTCCCCCAAAATTTCAAGACCCTAGATTGAACCGTTTAGAAGATATATGGGGCCAAAAATTTTGCTAAAGTTGAGTTTAGCTTAATGGTAAATTTTAGTACCGTATGGTAACGCTATACATTTTAACCTTATATTTTTATGAAGCCTATAAAACCAGCTATCTTTCGCCGTTTTTAGATTGAAAAAACACTTAACAAAACTCTTGTTATAACAATTTAAAAATAGGACTTTTTCCAATTTTGGGGGGCTGTAGCTCTGTAACGGGTGGGGATACAGAAAAAAATTCTTCTTCGAAATTAATTTTTTTGTAATAATTACCCGTGGTTAAAATTTTTTTACTCTATTTCAAACGGTGTAAAAGTTTTTGTAAACATACGGACGGACGGACTGACGGACAAAGTCATAATTAAGAAAAACCTTTGACACTTATTGAAACTTTCGTTGTGGAGCTTTTAATTTTGTACACAAATAAAAAAAAATTTTGACAGGTATTCAAGTTATAGGTGTTTAAAAGCTAAATTTTTAGCAAAATTTCAATTTTCGACCCCTTACAGCTCCTAAAGAGGGGGCGTGACAAAAAAATTTTGTTAACTGACTCTTACTTATTTCTAAGGATCTAACTTCTCCCAAAATTTCAAGTTTCTAGATTTAGCCGATCCGAAGTTATGAGGGACCAAAAATTTTGTAAAACTTAGTTTTGAATAACGGTAAATTTTAGTACCGTATGGTAACCCTATACAATTGGTTTTTAAAAATTTGTAAAGCTTATAAGAACAGCTGTCTGTTACCGTTTTCAGGTTGGAAATATACTTAATAGAACTCTAATTATAACTGTTTAAATATAGGGCTTTTTTCGACTTTGTGGGGCTGTAGCTCCGTAACAGGGGGGGATACAAAAAAAAGTTATAACATTAAATTATTTTTATTGCAACACCTACCCATTTCTGATATTTTTTAGTCAGCCGTAGGTAAAAAGGGACGGACGGACGGACAGAGTGAAACATATAGGCACATTTTTACAAAATTTTTTGAAAATGTGCTAAAAAGAAGTTGTACGGCAGGTACTCGAACCCGTGGACCAAAATGGCTGAATTTCAATAGCGATGGCGGCTATTGCATAAAAACGAATTTGTGAAAATTTCAAAATTATAGCTCCTTTAATTTTTGAGTTATCGTGGTGACGGACGAACAGACGAACGGACGGACACACATAGTTCAATCGATTAATTTTTCGATTCTGATTCGATCCATACACTTGAGTTTATATCTACCCCCCTCCTTCTCTGCGTCACAAACGTAATGGCAAATTTATTATACCCCTTGAGCTATAGTTATACGGGTATAAAAAAAATATCCAAATGATAATTATATTAACAATTTATACTTACAAAATAGAGATAACGTAAAAAAGTTAATAGTGAAGCTTGTGCTCTGAAAAAAAAATTGTGCTCTGTCAAAAAAAACTGCGATAATAAAAAGATTTGGATTGCATTTCACAATTTTGCATTTCATTAATGTTCAATAAAACTCTTCAAACAGGTCTTTTCCCGTCTAATTTAAAAAGTACAATTGTAAGTCCTATTCATAAAAGTGGGAATAGTACTAAATGTTCTAATTACCGTCCCATTTCGGTCTTACCAGCATTTTCAAAAATTTTTGAAATTGTTATTAAGAATAGATTGAATACCTTTATGAACTACAATGGTATTTTAAGTGCAGAACAATTTGGTTTTAAAAAAAGATCCAATACAACAGAAACTTCTCTATCCTTAACTGACTTTATCTCAAGAAATATAGATTACAAAAAATATGTGGGTTGTGTTTTTCTAGATCTTAAAAAGCATTTGATTGTGTTGATCATAAAATTTTACTAGTAAAACTCTCCAAACTTAATTTTTCTGAGGTACAACAAAATTTATTCAAATCGTACCTTGAAAACAGAGATCAAGTACTTCGCGTAAATAATAGTTAGCAGGGATCCATTTTGGGGCCTGACCGTTTTAAAATTTACATAAACGACTTAACTCGTTTAAACATCAAAGGAGCCCTGCAGTTATATGCAGATAACGCTATACTACAATATGCTTGTGATAGTGAAGATGATTTGAAGAACTTCATTTAAAACGATCTGTGGACCATACAAATCTGGTTATAAAAAAACACCGTCTTTGTCTAAATTTAAAAAAAACGAAAATTTTGTTCATTGATAATAAAATTTTAAACATGGGGACCACATTCAACTGGAACAACGAAAATATAGAAGTTGTGAAAAAATTTAATTACTTAGGTCTAATACTAGACAGTAAAGTAAATGGGAGTGATAATTTTCAGCACTTAATGAAAAATTTAGCTCCCTATATTTTTATTCTACGTAGGTTAAGAAATTTTCTGTCAGACAAACCTTGTATATTTATATTCTATATATTCTTCTTTAATTAAATCTCATATTATCTACTTGAATCCTATATGTAGTAGAGCTCCTCAACAATATCTAAATAAATTAGAAATCTTGCAAAAAAAAAGTATAAAAATTTTTCACAAATTTCCAAGTCAACACCCTACATCTTCGATATACTCCACACAATATATTAGTTTTTCAAATATATGCAATTGCAAACTATATATTTTGGCTTTTAAAATTGTTAATAACGAGATCAAGCATAACTTCATACTCAACAGAATGATCGATACCCACAATGACAATACGCGAAACAAAGCAAATTTCTTTTTATTGTCATTTCGCTCAAATATAAAGAAAAACATATTCAATTGTTTATACAATTGCCTTAAAGTATACAATGAAACTTCCTGTATACAATGGAATCCTACATTAAATCCCTTTTAATTCAGAATCTCACATATACATATATATAAATATTCTGGAAAAAGCGTATAAGATTTATTTTGAATCCTTATAAAATCCAAATGGGTTAATTGGCCTTACAAATAATTTTGAGTCCAATTCTATAAATCCTTCTTAACTATTTCAACAACAAAGTGATTAAAATAGTGCCAACTCTCGCTAAACATTTTGAAACACTGATATAATACTGAAATACTGAATTTGTAACCAATATTGTAAAAACAACCTCCAAAAAATCCATTTTTCTAAATAATATATATCTAAACAAAAAATAATCAATTTGGATTTTTCTTTTGGATTTTAAACGTAATCCGTTGGTTTGAAAATTTGGGTTTCAATAATTTGTCTAACGGGGTTTATCGGCGGTAGAAGGTATTTTAGAGATGGTTTGAAAATCAGGGAATTCCATTTCTACAGAATATTTATACATATAGGTTTATACGAGATTGTAAATTAGGAGGGATTTTAGAGTTAGATTCAAAAGCAGGGAAATACGCCTTTTACAGAATATTTATATATGCGTGATATATGATATTCTCTATATGTGTATGTATATATCAGATTCTCAATTAGGATGGTTTTTGGATTAAGATTCAAAATTAGGATTGCCGCTTTTTCCAGAATATTTATACTCATATATTAAATATTAAAATGGGTTTATTTTTAGAATTTTTATTTTTTTTGGAATTTTTATTTATAATTATTTTTGTTTGAAAATATAAATTGCTTTTATTTTCACAAAAAAAACTACATTTTTTTGGTGTCAATTTGAACCTTGAGAGGATAGGTTGCTAGCTAAAGTATCATAAAAAAAAAAAAAAAAAAAAAGAAATAAATTTGTTTAAAATCTAAACACCTAATTAACCAATATAATTAAAGTTATATTAATATCTAATATTTAAATTATATTTTTATAATAAAAATTGATTTATATTGAATTATATAGTGTTAAAAACATAAATTAAATAAAAGTGAATTTGACATACAATAACAGAACAGTAATTGAACGAACCACGTTGTTGGTGTTTTAATACGGCTTAAAGCTGAATTATGCTGAATAGTAAAAATACAATTAAAAAATAATTAATACAATTTTTTAAAATATTTGGTTTGTGTCTCTGATATAAAAATTTTTGTGGATATTATATTTGAAATATTTGTGGATTTAACGAGATTTAAAAAAAAAAAATAAAAAAAAAAATTATTTTTTTTTGGAATTATATATTATCTTTAATTAAAAGTACATTTAATAATATATACATCAGAAAAATATATTTAATATATTAAAATGGGGGTTGATAACCTGGTATCAACCAGGAATAATAATTTTCTGGCGGTAAAAACTTTTCTAGTAATAATTCTACTGGTACTAATTATATTCTTTTTAATAATTCAAAATCATTAAAAAATAAAGTGGACTGCGAAAAATTTTTAGTAATGAAACGAAATAACGATGGAAAAGATATGAAATCTGTTTCGCCTTTTCTATTAAAAAGAGTCATTTCTAATGTAGCGGGTGATGTTGAAAGTTGTTCGAAATTAAAAAATGGTACAGTTTTGATTAAAACAAGAAATTTTTTACAAGCTGAAAAAATAATTAAAATTGTACAGTTTAATCACAACATTGATGTAATAGTTGAAGAGCATCAAACATTAAATGAAGTTCGAGGTATTGTTTTCTGTGAAGATTTCAAATATATGTCAGATGAAGAAATCTTGGAAGAATTAAAAGATCAGCATGTAATTGGAATCCAAAGATTCAAAAAACGAATTAATGAACAGATGGAAGAAACAGGATTATATACTATTAAATTTACAACAACAAGCCTTCCATCGCATCTCAAAGTCGGTTCCAAATACACGACATCCGAATGTATATTCCTGCCCCCCTTCGGTGTTTTAATTGTATGAAATACAACCACCACACCGACGTTTGCAAAAATAAAAAAGTATGTGCAAATTACAGCGAAGAGTATCATTTAGAAAACGAAAGCTCAAAGTGTGAAAAAGTTCAAAAATGTACAAATTATGATGGCGCACACAATGCATTTTTCAAGCAATGCCCTAAATTTCTAAAGGAAAAAGAAATTAAAACAATTAAAATTAAAGAAAATGTAAGTATTAGTGAAGCCATCAGAAGATATAACATAAGGCATCCGTTTAAAACACCACTCTCAAAAATAGTTTCTTCTAATATTAAAACATGCAATTGCAAATGTACCTGTTCTGAAAAAACAAAAACAGTTCCGGCTTCTCCAAAAGAAAATGTTCCTGAGCCTAATAGTGAGGAAAAAAATGAAAAATGTCCAGACAAGGAAGTTTTGCAAAAAGTAAGTTCTAATAAACAAACATTTAAAACCCAGGTAATCGATAATAATAAAATATTAATATCAAAAAATATCAATAAAAAACAAAAACGTGAACTCAAAAAACTTGAAAAAGAAAACTATAAAAAACTAAAAGCAAATAAAAATATACAAATAAGCCATCAAGACATTGAAATTAATAGTATAAGTAGTATAAGCGACTCAGAGTCTTTTAATTATGAATAACATTTTACAATGGAATAGTGACGGTTTATTAAGTCATCTAGACGAATTTAATTTAATAGTTAAGAAATACAACCCTTATATTTGTTGCATTCAGGAAACTAAATTCAAAAGTAATTTTGATCCTAACTTCAAACATTTTAAAACGTTTTATAAAAATGTAGACTCTGAAACAATAGCTACACCAAATTTTAGTAAATTCTAATTTCGATTGTGAAGAAGTATCAATCAACTCCAATCATCAAGTAGTAGCGGTTAAAATTTTTTATCCAATTAAATTCATAATTTGCAACTTGTACTTACCGAATAATATTTCAATTAATTTTAACGACTTACAGATTATAATTAACCAATTTGATTGCCCTTATTTCTTTCTTGGAGATTTTAACTGTCGTAATGAAATTTGGGGTTCTCTCAAAACTGACAAAAGAGGAAAATTAATTGAAAAATTAATGGTAGAGAACTCCCTTAACATTTAACAAAGGGAAACCCACTCATTTCAGTTTTGCGTACAAAACTTTCAGTCATATAGACATTACTTTAGGAAGTCCTATACTTCAAAATTATTTTGATTGGTCAGTTGAAGATGATTTTCATAGTAGTGATCATTTCCCTATAATTTGACAGCTCATTTTATCCAATAACAGTTACGAAAAAAGGGACATTTGGTCTCTTGACAAAGCAGATTGGGATCTATATCGAAAAGAATTTAAAAAATATACAGAAACTAATGTCAGGAGATTCAACGACATAAATGAATTTGAAAGTTTCTTTACTAAGGCTATTATTAATGCGGCAGAAAATGCAATACCAATTAAAAACTTCAACAATCTGAAAAAACGTGTTCCTTGGTGGAATAATGAAATTAAGGAAGCTATAGCAAACAGAAAGAAACTTTTTAGAAAATATTGTAGAACAATGCAATTAAATGACTATCAAAATTTTATTCAATCTAAATACAGAACAAGACAATTAATTAGACACTATAAAAGACAATTCTGGATTCAGTCTGTTCAATCTATTTCTAGTAGTACTTCTTCGAAGGTTGTATTTAATAAAATTCGTGCATTAAACGGTCGATACAAGAACCAAGATATTTCTTGCATATCAGTAAATAATGAATTAATCACTGATAAAAGCAAAATAGCGGATAATTTAGTAAATTCCTTTGCTAAGGTTTCCAGTACTGAAAATTATACAGAAGGATTTCAAAGATATAAAAATACTATCGAAAATACCCCAATTGTAATCCCGCTAGGTTCAAAAGAAAAATATAATAAATCTCTATCCATAAACGAATTAGAAACAGCGCTCCGAAGTTGTAAAGGTAGTTCTCCCGGTCCAGATCGGATTCACTATGAGATGTTGAAACAGCTGGATATCGAAGGTAAAAATATTCTTCTTCACTTATTTAATTATATTTGGTTGAAAGGAGTGTTCCCTAATGACTGGAAAAAATCAATTGTCCTTCCGATTTTAAAAATTGATAAAGATCCAAAGAACTTCAGAAGCTACAGACCCATTTCCCTAACAAGTTGCACGTGTACACTTTTAGAAAGAATGGTCTATAACCGTCTTAGTTGGGAACTTGAATCAAAAAATTTAATATGTTCGTTCCAAACTGGCTTCAGAAAAAATCGTTCAACAATCGACAATCTCTCATATTTCGAGTCAGAAATAATGAGTGGATTTGCTAAAAAACAATACACCGTATCTATCTTCTTCGACTTAGAAGCAGCATATGATACGGTGTGGAAGAGGCGAGTTGTATCTGAATTAATCAAAATGGGTTTTAAAGGAAATATCTAAATATTTATACATAACCTTTTAAGTAATAGAAATATCCGAGTTTCTTTAGGAAAAATTTTTTCTCAAGAAAAACTTGTCGAAAATGGAGTCCCGCAAGGATCTGTTCTTAGTGTCGTTCTTTTTATCGTAGCTATAAACAGTATTACTTCTAGTATAAATGCACCTATTAAATTCATCCTTTATGCTGATGATTTTGCTGTATTTACTTCCGGGAAAAATATTTATAAAATCCAAAAATTATTACAAGAGACCATTAACAAATTAGTTAAGTGGTGTGATACATCGGGTTTCCAATTCTCAGAAAGAAAAACAGTTGCGATGATATTTTCTAGAAAAAGATCACTTTTGATTAAACCGGATCTCTTTCTTTCAAACTCTCGAATAAAATATGTTGATTCTCACAAGTATCTTGGTATGACCTTAGACTCAAAATTAAATTGGAATTCACACATTAAGAACATTAAAATAAAAGCGTTAAGAAAATTGAATATTTTAAAAATAATCAGTAGCACTTCTTACGGTTGTCATCGTAAAATGCTACTAAGACTATTAAATTTGATAGTTATGCCGACGCTGGATTACGGATGTTGCTTATATAATTCTGCATCTAATTACTTTAGATCCTGTTTTAAATAGTGGAGTAAGAATATCAACAGGAGCATTTCGAACCAGTCCATGTGTTAGCATATTATGTGACGCTGCACAAATACCTTTATACTTAAGAAGAGAAATGCAAACTTTGAAGTATGGGATAGGAATCTATTCCGTTGAAAGTCATCCTTTGGCAAAACATATTCACAACGAAAATTTGTACAACAAATTAAAAGATTTATCGTATAATTATCAACCTTTTTATATTCGGCTGAAAAACTCTTTGATTAAAGAAGAACTTTTAGTAGAAAATCGTATTGATACTCAAAAACTTCATAAAGTTCCTCCATGGACTCTAAAAAATTTGAATATCGATTTATCCCTCACCAATTTTAAAAAACAAAATACTACTGATGTTAAATACGAAATGCTTTTCAAAGAAATAATAGCAGAAAAATACAACCTTTATATACCAATTTTTACTGATGGTTCTCTCGCCAACGATGAAGCTGGTTGTGCTTTTAAGTGCTTGCAACATGAAGAAAAATACCATGTTCCTAAATACACTAGCAGCTACAGTCTCGAACTCTATGCCATCTTGAAGTATATAGAGTATATAAATCAAAATTATAAAAATAATAAACTGGTTGCTTGTTCTGACTCACTTAGTGGTCTTCAATCACTAACTAAGTCTAACCCAAAGCACCCTCTAGCAATCCGTATAAAAGAACTAGTAAATTATAACTGCAATAGTATTTCCTTTTTATGGACCCCGGGTCATGTTAACATTAAAGGTAATGTAGCTGCAGATAAACTAGCAAAAGAAGCGCATTTAGAAACATTAGATAACAGCTATAAAATTTATTATAAGGACTATTTTCATTTTATTAAAAAAGTAATATGGGATAAGTACAATACTGACTGGATTAATCTATCTAATACCAACAAACTAAAAAACATTAAAAGTACAGTTTATAATTGGAAAAATATTGACAATTTAAGTAGGAAAAATTCCTGTGTCATTACTAGATTGCGAATTGGTCATTCGCAATTTTCACACAGTTATTTATTTCAAAGACCTATTTGCCCACCAGTATGTGAGTGTGACGGTAGTTCTTAATCTAACATCAAACATATTTTTGACTCATGTTTCTTATACAGTGATGCACGAAGATTACATAAAATAAATGGTATTGATTACTTAAGAAAAGACTGTCACCGTTCGATGGAAAATGTTATCGATTTTGTTAAAAGAATAAATTTATTTAATAAAATTTAAATATCCATTTAACTTAGATTAATCACATTATTTAATCTTTTATTTTTTTGTTATTGAAGTACATATTAATCTTTTAATTTATATTACATTTGGAATTTTTATTTTTATTGAATTGAATATTAAATTATGTTAATTGAATTTCTTTATATTTGATTTTTGTTTAGTAAATTTAGTAAAAATTAAATGTCATACTAGTTGTAGATTTTAGAATAAGTAATGTATCATAAAAATCTAGATGTAACACAAAAAAAAAAAAAAAAAAAAAACAAAAAAAAAAAAAAAAATTTAAACATTGTTAAGGGCTTGAAAAACCTTCAAAGTGTTGATAAGCCAAAAAAAATAAAAATTTTAAATAAATTTTAAATAAACTACATTTTTAAAAAGGAAATAAAGCCACATGTCTTTATTTCGCAAGAATATACGAAAAAAAACCATACGCGAAAAAATTGACGATATAGCTTTGTTTCTCATTCAATAGAGAAATAAAGCCATTGTGGCTTTATTTTGTGTGGCGTTATTTCACGGCGCCATTAGCAAGTTTCTAATTAATATAATGGCTTTATTTCGTATGGCGTAATTTCACGGTAACGATATTAATCATCATTTTAAATTATGTTCAAAATTTTTTTTTATTTTTTATTTGAATATAAATTATTAATTTTATTTAAATTGTCTTTTAATTTTAGGTTAAGTAATGAATTATTATTAATGGAATATATTTTGTAAAAAATAGTTCTTTATTTTGTGTCGTTATTTTATTAATTAAGAGTTTTTGTAAAAATAATTTTTTATTTAGTTTTTAAAGTGTTATTTAGTTTTTACGTTTTCTTTTATGTAGGCTCGTAAATCGACTGCATCAGTTTTGTTTATTTATTTTGATAGCTAAATTTTTATTTAATATTGAAGTTTACAAAAAATGTATTTAGATTTTTTAATATTTATAACCACAAGAAATTTGTAAAACTTTTTAATTAAAATTTATTTTTATTTTTTTTATTTATTATTTGTAATTTTAAAAATACAAAACCAAAACTATCTATCTATTTTTGAATTTTGCTACGTATAACATGAGCAAGAAGAGGACCTTTTCACAGCACCGGCAGTTCATATAGACTACTGACCCGAAGCTATCGATGATAAGAACATCAAATTTTAAACGATAAATGTAAAATAAAGTTCTTCTCTAACTTTTTGTCACTTAATAAGTTTTGGTATATTTTTCTAATACTAAATCTTTGGCTTCTTTTAAGTTTTGTATAATTTTAAATTATAAATTTTTTCCTTTTTAGTTTTAATATTTAATATAAACTACCAATTAATGTAAATTTTATATTAATTATTTTTTTTTCTATCATCTTGAATTATTTCAACTTTATGTATGAAGCCAAGTCAACTGGTGTTGTTTTTTGGTGCAGTGATACTGCTGTCGAGCACTAATTCATGCTGGAAGGTATATATACTACAGTATGGGGTAACTGGCCACGGCTGCGTCACTGTAAGCAATCCCAATTAGATTAATAGTTTTGACTGAATTAAAATATTCCACTTCTTATTTTTTTATAGTTTACATTTGTCTTGAAACCTAAGTCTGATTTATGCAAAGTTAAATCAGCATAAATTTTGCAAATATTAGAGGGCTAGAGTTCAATCATTTCGGAGTTCACATTACTTAAAAAAAAATGCAGCCGTGCTATCACTGAACGAAACTCAGATTTTTTCAAACCAGGATGTGGTTAAGAGTTTCGTTTCGATTTTACCATTAATAAAAAAAAACAAACGATATTTTGTAAAACGGTTTTTTATTATCAATTTTAACTTATTTAATTACATTTACTTTTCTTTAACTTAATTTTAAATTTAGTTACGCGGAGCTTCAGTAACTTTGAAATCCAGAACAGAACTTGACTTTAATTAGTTTATTCCATGTATTTATATTATAATATTTGCTTATTAAGATTTAGGTGTTATATTGCAATTATTTATAATTGCAATTGAATAACATTAAAATGTCTAGGAATTTTAACTATGAAAAATAAAAGGAATTTTTATGAATAATTGTATTTCATAATTATATTGAAAATGCTGAATTAACGGGAACGTTTAGATTTACTGAAAGTAAATCTATGGGAAAAGAATTTATTAAAATAAAAAAAATGATTTAAAAGTAAATAGATTTAATAAAGGAATAATGTTGCAAATGCTGAATTTGCAGGAACGTGTTGGAACATGTAGATTTACTAAAAGTAAATCTATGGGAAAAGAATTTATTAAAATAACAAAAAATTTATCTGAATATTTAAAGTAAATAGATTTATTAAATGAATAATTTTACAAATGCTGAATTTGCAAGAAGGTTTTTAGATTTATTCAAAATAAATCTATGAGCAATAATTATATTTAGAATAATGAAGTTTTGCCATTATCATTTATAACACCCCCACCGTTAGTCTGAGGCTTCGACGAAGTATTTATTATGGTTTTCTTATGCTTTTTGTACAAACATTTTATTATTAAAATTACAATAATTATAAAAAGCATAAGAAATATATTGATAGATATATTAATTACATAATTTTCATATTTTTTGTTTACAATTTCATTAATATGTTTTCTATTATTTTCTATATTTTTAACATGAATCTCTTCAAATTTTATATAATTCAAAGTTTTATTTTCAATTATTATACCCTACACCTATAGAATAGGTAAAGGGGTATATTAACTTTGGTATGGTGTTTGTAACCACCTAAAGGAAGCGAGCTAGATATGGAAAAGTATATATATTTGTGATCAGCGTGACCGCGTTAGTCGATATAGCCATGTCCGTCCGTCCGTAGGCACGATAACTCAAAAAATAATGGAGCTATCTTGATGAAATTTTAACTGTAGGTTACTAGGACTGAAAGTACGGCGGGGATTGCATATGGGCGAAATCGGCCCATGCGTTCGGATTCTGGACCTTTTAATCGATCGAAGGGCTAACGAACATATATAAAAAATCACGATAACTCAACAACTAATGACGCTATCTTCATCAAATTTGTGTTGTAGGTTACTAGTAATGAAACTATTTCGGATATTGCGTAAGGTCGTGATTGGACCATGGGTTCGGAACCTAGAACTTTTTGATCGAATTTAGGCCAAACGAGCATAATTCCGAAACCAATGAAGATAGAACCTCCAAGTTTAGTATCAGGGCGCCCCTTCCTATTTCCAAAGTGTCTTGGGGATTCAGGCCCCATCAGAGTAGTGGGTCGGGGACCAGCCACACATTTCCGAAGACCTTAAAGCATATCTTTAAAATTAATAAAGATAACAACTTGAAAAAATGTAGAAGCTTCCAATTTGCCACAAGAGTGTTTTTTACTATCTCTTGCGTGTTCCCCTAATTTGGGATCAATTGGAGTGGTGGTTCAGTACCCCTCTCAGACCTCCCAAGTTTTAAAGGCTTTTAATCGAAATTACTAAAAATAGTTACTTAAAATTAAGATAGACCGTTCAAATTGTGTACAAGGGTTAACTAGTACTATAAGTACAGCGCGGACTGTATAAGGGCGAAATCATCCCAAGGGTTCGGATTCTGGACCTTTTAATCGATCGAAGGGCTAACGAACAAATATAAAAAATCACGATAACTCAACAACTAATGAGGCTATCTTCATGAAATTTGTGCTGTAGGTTATTGGTAATGAAACTACGGCGGTGATTACGTACGGAGAGGATTGCACAATGGGTTCGGAACTTAGAAATTTTTGATCGAATTTAGGCCAAACTAGCATAATTCCGAAACCAATGAAGATAGAACCTCCAAATTTGGTATCAGGGTATCCCTTCCTATTTCGTAAGTGTCTTGGAAATTTGGGGCCCATTGGAGTAGTGGGTCGGGGACCAGCCACTCAGTTCGGGGGACCTTAAAGCATATTTTCGAAATGAATAAAGATAGTAACTTGAAACAAATGTAGAAGCTTCAAATTTGGCCCAGGGTGTTCTTTACTATTTCTAGTGCCCCCTAATTTGGGATCAAGCGGAGTGGTGGTTCAGTACCTCTCTTAGACCCCCCAATATGTAAAAGCTTATCATCGAAATTAATAAAACTAATAACTTAAAATTAAGATAGAACGTTCCAATTTTGTACAAGGGTTAACTAGTATTGAAAGTATGACGGGACTGCATATGGGCGAAATCGTACCATGGTTTAGGGTTCTGGAACCCTTGACAAGTTCAAGCACTAATAAACATATATCTTAAAAACACCATAACTCAAAAGATAATGCCGGTATTTTTATGCAATTTAAACTCTAGGTTACTAGTAATGAATGTACCATGAGAATTGGTTGTGGTCGAGTTTAATTTCGAAGCCAAAGAATATATTTCCTATGTCCTACGTGTCTCCGAAATCTAGACTTAATTGTAGTGGTTCAGCTATGTTTAAAGGTACTTGCTGCATTTATGTAAAATTTATTTTTATATTTAAATGAGTTATATGAAAAGGTCTAAATTTGTAATTGTATTTTAGAAATACATTTATTGCATATTTTGCGTTTATAAGCTTTTCTGTTAGGTATATAAACTAACCATTTGAAATAATTGCAATTTTTAAAAATTTGGATTATTAAATATATTATGCTTTGATTATCTTTTTATCACAAAATTTAATAATTAAAATTTTTTTCATTTTGTAATTGAATTGGAATAAATATATTTTCATTTATTTCAAGTTTTTTTGTTTTTTAATATTTTTAAATAGATAAATTAGTAATAAATAATTTGTTATATTTTTTAATAGATAGTGTAATTAGAAAATGTTTTTAGTATTATAAAGTTAATTTGGTTAGCTATGTCTTACGATCAAATTAATAACAGCTCTTAGGGTGTTAAAATGACTTATGGATATGTCCTAAAATTTGAACCAAATAGGTGTAGGGTATTTCTAAGTCGGTTGCACCGACTGACTGTTTCTTTACTTGTTTTTGTATTATAAAAAGGTAAAATTATTTTATCATTAATTTTAGTATAAAAATTTTCATAAGTTATAATTATTTATTTTAATTTTACAATTTTCATATTTTATTAAGTTATTACCTATGCTAAAATTATTACAATTTTGTTCTATATTTGTTTTTTCAATATTTTTTGTTATAATTATACCTTTAATTATTTCATTAACTTCTTTATGTATAAATTTTTGCATGTTACAATGTGCTTTTTCAAACTTAAATATACTATTAATACATTTATTTTCTATAATATTTAGATTTTTCTTTAAATTATTTTCAACATTTGAATTATAAACATTATTTTTATCATCTATAAGAACATTATAATTTTCTAATAATATAGTTTTATTACTTAAATTCGGTATTGGTTCAATGTGAATTTCAGAAAACGGTTTTGCACTATATTCTGGAATTAGTAATATAATAACAATTTGTTCTAAATGAAATTTTACAAAAATATTAATATCTTGAATGCTTTCAAAGTCAGAAAGAAGATTAAGTTCTTCTTAACGAACTCATCTTCGATGTGTTCGTTAAGAGCTTGTTCATCATTGTAGTCCATTGTACCGAATAGGTATTTTAGTCCAGTACCTAATCCGTTAATTAAACCTCTTTTATGTATTTTATGTGGTTTCAAATTATTTATCTTTTTGTCTAGCAAATCAAAATTATGTTTGATTGTATTGTACATAGGATTAGTAAAATTTGGTTGTATTAGTTCAATATTTTTGTATATAAATTCTCTACAGTTTTCGTATTCTGTTATGTTAATAAGATGTATTATTTTTTTAAAGTCTTTGATAATTTTTCTTCTACCTAGATTTATTAATATAGCCATTATTGTTATCAATGTTTTGTACTTCTATTTTTTGTGGTAGTATTAAAGGTATGAATGTAATTAAAAGGGCGAATTTGAACATTGTGATCTGAAAAGAAGTATATAAAAATCTTAAAAAATTTTTTTTCTATTATAAATTTGTAGTTTGATTTTGATTTCGTTTTTTCTTCTTAATTTTTATTGTTTTTGCTTTGATTGATGGGTTATTATTATCTTGAAATTTCTTTTTGGGTTTGACGTGAGAGTTATAATACTTTAGACCAGTATCTTTATTAGTTATATGATCTTCGTCTAATATTTATATTTTCATTTTTCTAAATTTCGAGTGGTTTTTTCCACCTCGTGGATCTTTTACAAAATTTAATCCGGGAGAAATTTCAATATCAGTTCTATTTTTATTAAGAGTATTTATTGTTTTCTCTTTAATTTTTAGAATTTTATTACGGATATTTTCATAGTCAGAATCTTTAACTTTACCATTTATGAAGTCGATAGGTTTATGGTTGGTTGTGGAATGAATAGTATTATTGTACCTTGCTATAATTTTCAGAATTTTTTCTTCAACGGTGTCTAAATTTACTCGCTCGTCATGTTTATGTAGTCTAACGTGCTCAGAATAGTGTTGTTTGAAGTATCAGCGTCAGCGTTTGAAGTATGATTATTGTTAGAGGTATAATGAATTTCAATACATTGATTTTGAAGAAATTCACGTAAAGGAAGGGCTTTGATCCCTAATTCATTATCAACTACTATTTTTCTTAAAATACCCACAATAGATAAATATTGTAAAACTGCTCTTTTGAATTCGGTCCAGGTTCGAGAATTAATTTTAATTACTTGTGCAAACTTAGGATAAATAAGAATTGGTTCATTTATTAGTAGTCTTTTAAGAGTTTCAAAACTCTGAACATATTCAGGATTGTCAATTTTTAATTTTACATTTTTCTTTAAGTATTTTGTCATTGGTTTAGCAACCTTAGAATAGTCCTTAATAAATTTTCTGTAGTATCCTGATAGTCCGAGAAATTGTTTTATTTATCTTGGAGTTTTAGGAATAGGAAAGTTTTTGACGCATTCAATTTTTTTAGGATTTGGTCTTATTCCAAGAAATTCTGTTTCTTTTTTCATGAATTCCGATTTGTCAAGTTGAATCATTAACTTAGCTTCTTCAAGCCTTTTAAAAATTTTATTTAGTGAATCTAAGTGTTCTTCGATAGATGCTGAGAAGATGATGATGTCATCTAAATATACCAAACAAATTTTATTTATGTATTCTTTTAGAACATAATTCATTAACCTTTGGAATGTAGCTGGTGCTGTTTTAAGTCCAAAAGGCATTCGAATGAATTCATAATGTCCGTTTTCGACAGTGAACGCGGTTTTGTGAATGTCGCGTTCGTCAATTTCTATTTGGTGGAATCCTTTAGCAAGGTCCAACGTAGTAAAATATTGGCATCTTCCGAATTTACTTAGAATATCATCAATATTTGGTATAGGGTGCTTATCGTCTAAAGTAATTTCGTTTAGTTTCCTATAGTCAATGACGAGTCTCCATTTTTGTGTCCCACTGGCGTCCTCCTTCTTTGGGACAATCCAGACAGGAGTAGAATATGGGGAACTGCTAGGCCTAATAATGCCCTTATCCAACATTTCGTCAATTTGCTTTTGTACTTCCTCTTTGTGAATTTGAGGGTACCTATAAGACTTAGTGAATATTGGAACGCCATTAATAGTACGAATACGATGTTTGATAGCGTTTGTAAAAGATAAATTTAAATTTTCATTATAAAATAGATGCGAGTATTGTTTAATAATTTTTGATAAATGCATCTTTTCAAAATTAGATAAATGTTCATTACGAATTTCGTTTGAGACATTATAATTATTATTAGTTTCAGAAATTATATTAAAGTTATGATGGTTCACGATTTCAGTTTGTAACGGTGAAATAGTTATGAATTTATTAGTTGTAATTTATTAGTAGTCTTTTTGAAGTACTGGAACAGTTAATTCATATTCACCTCTCTGAGTGATATTATATTTTGTTTCTTTATTTTTATTTTCAAAATGTATTTGGATTTCATTATAGATTGTAGTTAAAAGTTGTTAACCTAAATCAATTTTTGTTTTTAATGGCATTAATATATTATTGCCTATTAGTCCGTCATAATTTTCATGAAAAGGAAAGACATACATTTCAACCTTCTTTGTTGAGTCTCACAATTCTTTGATAAGCGGTATAACTGCTTTATGAGTTATTTTTACATCTTGATTTATGGTTTTAATATTTATGGGTTTTTGAAGTTCTGTTAAATGCATTGGATGACAAAGGTTTGGATTTATAATAGAGTATGTTGCTCCGGTGTCTATTATAAATTTAAGTGGTCTAATATTCCCACTAACTAAGATATATGGTAATTGGAATTCGAGGCTGTTAATAGAAAATTTGTTGGTGATTCTGTTTTATCAGAATTTTTCTTAGTTTCTCCAATGTTTATTTCCATTGGTTCAGATTGAGATATTTGATTATTTTTATTATAATTATTTGTACAATTACTATTATTTACAAATGGATTGTTTATATGTGGGTAGTTGTTACTAGTATTAGGATTGTGATAGTTTGGATTTCGATTTTGAAAAGAAGTCCTATTAATGTTGCTATTTTGATGGTTTCTATTAAAATTGCTTTTATTATTTTGGTAATTTTTATTAAAATTATTATTTTGGTTGTACCTATTAAAATTAGTTTGGTTATTCCTATTAAAATTGTTAGTACTGTGATTTCGCTTATTAAAATTTTTTTGGTTGTTTTTATTAAAATTATTATTAAATTGGTTATTCCTATTGGCATTGTTACTATTAAATTTAGTAGTATTAAAGTTTCTATGATTAGAAGTAGCGTTATTATTGGCTTCATTAAAATAATTTTGGTAACTGAGTCACCAGAAAAGTTTTTATTATTTGAGTTAATATGTGCGTAACCTGCTTCATGTAAAATGTCTATAGCAGATTCTAGTGTTTTAGGATTACGACAATATAGAATTGAACGCATTGGTTCAGGCATTTTGTTCTTGAAAATGGTTAGAGCAGAATTTTTATTATTACTAATTGTTTGTTGAGCAACTGTTGAGTTAACTCCTAATTCTAAACTAACTTTAATATTTAATCTTCTTAATATATTTTTGATCTCGTTGTAGAAATCAACGGAATTGGTTTTAAAAGTTGTAGCTCTCAGTTGGTCAAAAAGTTCTTCAAGACTACACCGATCGCTAAAGTTTTTTATAAGGACGTCTTTTATTTCAGTCCATGTTTTAATGTGGTTATTTATTTCCACTGTTTCCCTAGTTTTTCCTTTAAGTTTTGATTTAATTAAGTCTCCAAATACGCTTTGACTTATGTCATCATATTTACCTAACAAAGGACTTACCCTATCAACTAAGTCCGTAAAATTTTGTAATTCTTTAAAATTCCCAGTAAAATCGGGTAATTTGTCAAGATATTTTAGTGGGTCAATAGTAAGAGTTAACGGTTCAGTCATATTTAAAAGTTTTATTTAAATAAATTTTAATATACAAAACAAAAATAAAAAAAGAAAAATTACTACTAATTAGTGGCAATAACGTTTTCTGATTTTGTTTTTCACGAAACTTAAACTAATGTAAAACTATTTATATAATTGTGTAATAAAATAATATATATATTAAATTAGTGCTTACGTTAATAATTTTTGATGAAAAAAAAGTTAAACGGCTTCAGCAAAATAACTGGAAAATAACTGAAATATAATAACTGGAATACAATAACTGGAATACAAAAACTGGAAAATAACTATAGATGCACAGGAAAAAAGTAAGCAGCACAGCAACTTAAAAATTTTGATGGTTTCTATTAAAATTGCTTTTATTATTTTGGTAATTTTTATTAAAATTATTATTTTGGTTGTACCTATTAAAATTAGTTTGGTTATTCCTATTAAAATTGTTAGTACTGTGATTTCGCTTATTAAAATTTTTTTGGTTGTTTTTATTAAAATTATTATTAAATTGGTTATTCCTATTGGCATTGTTACTATTAAATTTAGTAGTATTAAAGTTTCTATGATTAGAAGTAGCGTTATTATTGGCTTCATTAAAATAATTTTGGTAACTGAGTCACCAGAAAAGTTTTTATTATTTGAGTTAATATGTGCGTAACCTGCTTCATGTAAAATGTCTATAGCAGATTCTAGTGTTTTAGGATTACGACAATATAGAATTGAACGCATTGGTTCAGGCATTTTGTTCTTGAAAATGGTTAGAGCAGAATTTTTATTATTACTAATTGTTTGTTGAGCAACTGTTGAGTTAACTCCTAATTCTAAACTAACTTTAATATTTAATCTTCTTAATATATTTTTGATCTCGTTGTAGAAATCAACGGAATTGGTTTTAAAAGTTGTAGCTCTCAGTTGGTCAAAAAGTTCTTCAAGACTACACCGATCGCTAAAGTTTTTTATAAGGACGTCTTTTATTTCAGTCCATGTTTTAATGTGGTTATTTATTTCCACTGTTTCCCTAGTTTTTCCTTTAAGTTTTGATTTAATTAAGTCTCCAAATACGCTTTGACTTATGTCATCATATTTACCTAACAAAGGACTTACCCTATCAACTAAGTCCGTAAAATTTTGTAATTCTTTAAAATTCCCAGTAAAATCGGGTAATTTGTCAAGATATTTTAGTGGGTCAATAGTAAGAGTTAACGGTTCAGTCATATTTAAAAGTTTTATTTAAATAAATTTTAATATACAAAACAAAAATAAAAAAAGAAAAATTACTACTAATTAGTGGCAATAACGTTTTCTGATTTTGTTTTTCACGAAACTTAAACTAATGTAAAACTATTTATATAATTGTGTAATAAAATAATATATATATTAAATTAGTGCTTACGTTAATAATTTTTGATGAAAAAAAAGTTAAACGGCTTCAGCAAAATAACTGGAAAATAACTGAAATATAATAACTGGAATACAATAACTGGAATACAAAAACTGGAAAATAACTATAGATGCACAGGAAAAAAGTAAGCAGCACAGCAACTTAAAATAACAGGAACATTAATTTAACTGGATAACTTAATTCACAATTTGTTGTTAAAATTTATACATATACTTTATTTAAGTTTATATCAATTTTTTGTAGTTTAATATATTTGTTTAATAAATTTTTTCTTTTTAAAGTTTTATGTATGTATATATTTTTTTTTTTTTATTTTATTTAAATTTTTTAAAATTTATTATTTTATTTGAATTGTTAATAGAATTTTTTATTTTATTTAAATTTTTAATAAAATTTTTATTTTATTTAAATTGTTAAACTTTATTATTTTTATTTAATTTGTTAATAGAATTTGTTTTTTTATTTTATCATATAATTTATATTTTACTTATTCTTCCCATGTATGTGGAGGGTAGAATGCCATGGTGTCTTCATCATCACTATCAATATACGTAGAAAACATTTTTAATTAATTTATAAATGTATTTAGCATAAAAAATTTTTTTTTGTATTATTTATTTTTTTATTTATATTTTTTTTTATTGATTTAATTTTAACTGTTTTACAAAATTATTTAATATGTTTTAAACTTTTATCACTTCTTTTGAAAAAAGTTTTTTTGATTTTTATTAATAGTTTTTGTTTTTGCAAAAAAACTTTAACACTTCATTTGTTAAAAATTTTAAAAGTTTTTACAAAAAATGTTTTTTTTTTTTGAATGCACTATAAATGTGTGAACACAAAGACTTTTTTTTTTTTTTTTTTATTTTTCTATATTAAAAAAAACACTTAGCACATCCTACCGACTGCGCCAGTTTTCGTTTCGATTTTACCATTAATAAAAAAAAACAAACGATATTTTGTAAAACGGTTTTTTATTATCAATTTTAACTTATTTAATTACATTTACTTTTCTTTAACTTAATTTTAAATTTAGTTACGCGGAGCTTCAGTAACTTTGAAATCCAGAACAGAACTTGACTTTAATTAGTTTATTCCATGTATTTATATTATAATATTTGCTTATTAAGATTTAGGTGTTATATTGCAATTATTCATAATTGCAATTGAAAAACATCAAAATGTCTAGGAATTTTATCTTTGAAAAATAAAAGGAATTTTTATGAATAATTGTATTTCATAATTATATTGAAAATGCTGAATTAACGGGAACGTTTAGATTTACTGAAAGTAAATCTATGGGAAAAGAATTTATTAAAATAAAAAAAATGATTTAAAAGTAAATAGATTTAATAAAGGAATAATGTTGCAAATGCTGAATTTGCAGGAACGTGTTGGAACATGTAGATTTACTAAAAGTAAATCTATGGGAAAAGAATTTATTAAAATAACAAAAAATTTATCTGAATATTTAAAGTAAATAGATTTATTAAATGAATAATGTTACAAATGCTGAATTTGCAAGAAGGTTTTTAGATTTATTCAAAATAAATCTATGAGCAATAATTATATTTAGAATAATGAAGTTTTATGGTTAGTGGTGCCATTATCATTTATAACAGTTAAGCTCAGCATTCCTGGTTACAAACTTGAAACGTTCTTTAGTCCCCAAAGAGCTATTGCTCTTTATATTCGTAACGGTACGGCCTACCAAATTCTGCATAAATATAACATAGGTGTAAATCCAGAGCTTCATTATGTTTGGACCAAATTTATTTTTGGTGGCCATTCAAAGCATTTTTGTTTTTTGTACAGAAGTCAAAATAAAGCTGGCCCAGTAAGCAAACTCTTCCACATATCCTTTATTTCTGGCACTTACTCTTCTATCTGGAAAATTGCTTATGTCTAGCCAATCCCAAAAAAGGATGCCCAGAGCAATCCTGAAAATTATAGAGCAATCTAACATCAGTACTATCAAAGGTTATGGAGTTAATAATTAAATTCCGTTTAAAAAGTTATCTTGAGCGTATTGGCCTCATAAATGACCAACAATATGGTTTTACGTCCAATATTATAACAGGTGATCTGTTGGCTTTTTTGACTGAAAAAAATTGGGTAGTTGCGCGGAATCTGATTCATATTCAGTAGAGCTTTTTAGAACAAGAACTCTGAAATTAAAAATTTTTAAGTCGCACCTCAAAATTGTGGAAGATATTACCCCCATATGTGTTTCCCAGTACATATGATCTAGGGAAAGAAGGAAGTCAAATTATACCTCTTGGGTTGCCCATTCAACCCTTGATAGACATTTATATTTACGTCTTGTCGCTACTTTTCAGCAATAATATAGCGCAAGCAGCTAGGGTGCTGTCCCGTATATCCCGTAGGCAAACGGGCAGAGGTTGTTATAGTTGAGTAAAAATCTCACACTATCTGGGGGGTTAGGATTTCAGGTGCTTTTTGAAGGTTTTTTCCTCCCTTAGGAAAATAAAAAAAAAAAACTTTCAGTAACCTTCAGTTAAAATTTCATCAAGGTAGCTCCAATAGGTTTTGAGTTATCGAGCCTACGGACGGATGGATATGGCTAAATCGACTCAGGTGGTCACGCTGTTTATAAATATATATACTTTTCCATATCTAGCTCTCATCCCTTAGTTACAAACAACATTGCAAAGTTAATATATCCATTTACCTATTCCATAGGTGTAGGATATAAAAAAAAGCATTTATCGCCTGTTGATTTGATAAAACTTTTGATGAATATTTTATGCTTTTAAATATCTTAAAAATTAGTCCATACATTATCAAAGACCGAAGCCTTCCTTCATTTAATTGAAACATCATGATATATCTTCCTCTAAATGGCATTGTCCATATCGCGGTTGAGCCCCCATGAGATTTTTTAAATAAAATAAAATTTTATACAAATTATGATTAATTTCATTATGATTTTTTATTTAATTAATATAATTTTATGATTAATTTTATAATAATTATTAGAAAAGATTATATTAAAATTAAACACTGCCTTCTATAGTTTTATTCACGTCCACGGGTGTCTTAAGAAATAGGAAGGGAGTTAAAGTTATTAAAATGAACTTTTACAAGAATATGTTTAGCAGCTGATTGTATACGATAAGTGTGTTCAATCAAACTGAATTGCATTGCCAATATTCAACTCATATTTTTATGTACTAATTTAACAGATACAAAAAGCAGTACCTCCTGCTTTGTTAATAAACCAATTTTACTAAGAACTAAACTTTAGCTGTAACTTGAGTACCCGCCTTATTTTTTTTTTATATAATTTAATAAATTTAAAGGTGCAACATTATATTTCAACATATGCTTAAGGTTTTTGTCAAATTGAAAAGAGGTTCTTCAGATTGAAGAAAGTGTTACTTAGTTTTAGCAATTTTTCTTTTGATAATAAAATTCTAAGTACAATTCCAAATTTTGGTGGAATTAACAATATTTTTTAATTTAAATTTATTTATTGTTAGTTGTACTTAGTGATATAAATAGGTTTTTACATTTTTTTTGTTTTTCTTAAATTTTAACATTTATTTTTGTATTTTTTATTTTGTTCTAACTGTGATGTTAGGTATAAAACATCGCAGTTACTTCCTAATACAATTCAACAAAGTAAATTATTTAAAAACATATATAATTATATAGATACAAATATTACAGCTCACACAGATATATGTTATGAGCATTGAAAAAGTTCGCTTTTGTGTTATACTATCCACAAATGAAGGGCTATACTTTAATGAATGCTTCATTTTTTTGACAAATAGATCCAAATTTGAACTTCTTTTGAACTCCAACGGCAGTTTATTATAAATTCTTATTGATGACGAGAGAAAACTTTTCGGTGATAACTCAATTTTTGATTTGGCATCATTTAAATTGGTTAATCTTCTTGTATTGCAATTATGAATATTGTTTCTTCTGGTAATTATGATGTTTTTTTTCTACATCCCTTTTTCTATTTTAAAAATTAGTTCAGATTTTTCCAAAATAATGAGTTCGGGTAACTTCAGATATCCCGTGCTTTTAAAAATTTCATTTGTTGGGATAAGTCAGTCGTACTTATGTAAGCATTTAATGGCTTTGTTTATTAGAACACCAATTTTATCTTTCAACCATAATAAACAGCTGGGCCAGTTACATAAATTGCATCTGATGTGCGAAATAGTATGAGAATAGTATAACTTATCCGCAGTTTGTTTCTTCAATATAATTCCACTTCTTTTGAAGGCACCCAGCAGAGGCACCATTTCTTTTTTAATAATTTATTAATATGCTTTTCCTATTTCAGTTTTTCATCAATTACAACTCAAAGGTATTTATATGCAGGAACTCTTTCAATTTTAGTCTTATTTACCAATAGATTGGGATTAATATCGATTTTATTCTTTATTTTATATAGTTTATACTTTGTTTTTTCCGTATTTATAGTTAATTTATTACCTTTTGGCCAATTATAAGAGTTTCAAGTTCTTTACAGGTTCTAGCATTGTAGATAAGTAAAGTATCATCAGCAAAGAATTTATAGTCAGCCCGCAAATTCGCATACTGGATATTATGAATAAAAAGTAAGTATAATGTAGGACCAAGTACTGATCCTTGAAAAACACCAATGTTTATATTATTTTCATTACTAAAAACTCCATATATACATAATTTCTTTGATCCAATTTATTTATAATTGAGTTGGTAGATTCTAGAACAGCAAATTCTGTTCCAATTTTCTTTTGAAAAATAATTTGTTCTCCTATGTTCTGGAATTTATAACCTTTTCAAATACTTTTCCAATACAACTTGAGAGAGCAATCGGTCTGTAATTTGATACATCCAATATTGACCCAGATTTAAAGATAGGTAGAACTATACTTGATTTAAGACGTTCAGGATATATACCAGTATTTAGACATCTATTTTTTAAGCATATAATTCTAGGTTTTATTAAAGTTACAACATGTTTTAAATCTGAAGATAAAATATTGTCACCTCCAGGAGAGCTATTTTTTAATTGCATGATGATGTTATGTATTTTTGTTTCATCTGTAAAATTAAGAAAAATAGACTTTTCAACGAATCTATTTTTTATTACGTATTTTCATCATCAGTAATTTTACTTGCAAATTTGCTTCCGATTGAACTGAAGAAATTTGCAATTTCAAATGTTTATTATACCCTACACCTATAGAATAGGTAAAGGGGTATATTAACTTTGGTATGGTGTTTGTAACCACCTAAAGGAAGCGAGCTAGATATGGAAAAGTATATATATTTGTGATCAGCGTGACCGCCTTAGTCGATATAGCCATGTCCGTCCGTCCGTCCGTCCGTAGGCACGATAACTCAAAAAATAATGGAGCTATCTTGATGAAATTTTAACTGTAGGTTACTAGGACTGAAAGTACGGCGGGGATTGCATATGGGCGAAATCGGCCCATGGGTTCGGATTCTGGACCTTTTAATCGGTTTTAGGGCTAACGAACAAATATAAAAAATCACGATAACTCAACAACTAATGACGCTATCTTCATCAAATTTGTCCTGTAGGTTACTAGTAATAAAACTACTTGGGGAATTGCGTAAGGTCGGGATTGGACCATGGGTTCGGAACCTAGAACTTTTTGATAGAATTTAGGCCAAACGAGCATAATTCCGAAACCAATGAAGATAGAACCTCCAAATTTAGTATCAGGGTGTCCCTTCCTATTTCCTAAGTGTCTTGTGAATTTGGGTCCCATTGGAGTAGTGGGTCGGGGACCAGCCACACATTTCCGAAGACCTTAAAGCATATCTTTAAAATTAATAAAGATAACAACTTGAAAAAATGCAGAAGCTTCCAATTTGCCACAAGGGTGTTCTTTACTATCTCTTGCGTGTTCCCCTAATTTGGGATCAATTGGAGTGGTGGTTCTGTACCCCTCTCAGACCTCCCAAGTTTTAAAGGCTTATAATCGAAATTACTAAAAATAGTTACTTAAAATTAGGATAGACCGTTCAAATTGTGTACAAGGGTTAACTAGTACTATAAGTAGAGCGCGGACTATATAAGGGCGAAATCAGCCCAACGGTTCGGATTCCGGACCTTTTAATCGATGTCAGGGCTAAGGAACATATATAAAAAATCACGATAACTCAACAACTAATGAGGCTATCTTCATGAAATTTGTGCTGTAGGTTATTGGCAGCGAAACTACGGCGGTGATTACGTACGGTGAGTATTGGACAATGGGTTCGGAACTTAGAACTTTTTGATCGAATTTAGGCCAAACGAGCATAATTCCGAAACCAATGAAGATAGAACCTCCAAATTTGGTATCAGGGTGTCCCTTCCTATTTCGTAAGTGTCTTTGAAATTTGGGCCCCATTGGAGTAGTGGATCGGGGACCAGCCACTCAGTTCTTAGGCCCTTAAAGCATATTTTCGAAATTAATAAAGATAGTAACTTGAAACAAATGTAGAAGCTTCAAATTTGCCACAAGGGTGTTCTTTACTATTTCTTGCGTGCCCCCCTAATTTGGGATCAATTGGAGTGGTGGTTCAGAACCTCTCTTAGACCCCCCAATGTGTAAAAGCTTATCATCGAAATTAATAAAACTAGTAACTTAAAATTGAGATAGAGCGTTCCAATTGTGTACAAGGGTTAGCTATTATTGAAAGTATGACGGGACTGCATATGGGCGAAATCGTACCATAATTTCGGGTCCTGGAACCCTTGAAAAGTTCAAGGACTAACAAACATATATCTTACAAACACCATAACTCAAAAAATAATGCCGGTATTTTGATGAAATTTAACAGTAGGTTACTAGTAATGAAAGTACCATGGGAATTGGTTGTGGTCGAGTTTAATTTCGAAGCCAAAGAATATATTTCCTATGTCCTACGTGTCTCCGAAATCTAGACTTAATTGTAGTGGTTCAGCTATGTTCAATGGTACTTGCTGCATTTATGTAAAATTTATTTTTATATTTAAATGAGTTATATGAAAAGGTCTAAATTTGTAATTGTATTTTAGAAATACATTTATTGCATATTTTGCGTTTATAAGCTTTTCTGTTAGGTATATAAACTAACCATTTAAAATAATTGCAATTTTTAAAAATTTGGATTATTAAATATATTATTCTTTGATTATCTTTTTATCACAAAATTTAATAATTATAATTTTTTCATTTTGTAATTGAATTGGAATAAATATGTTTTCATTTATTTCAAGTTTGTTTGTTTTTTAATATTTTTAAATAGATAAATTAGTAAGAATTTGTAGTATTTTTTAATAGATAGGGTAATTAGAAAATGTTTTTAGTATTATACAGTTAATTTGGTTAGCTATGTCTTACGATCAAATTAATAACAGCTTCTATGGTATTAAAATGACTTATGGATATGTCCTTAAATTTGAACCAAATATGTGTAGGGTATTTCTAAGTCGGTTGCACCGACTGACTGTTTGTTTACTTGTTTTTTTAATAACCTTGCTTGACTCAATTGATTTTTTCAAGATGAAATTATTTAGAACTTTCCAAAATTTTTTTTTGGTCACCACCAGCTAGCTGTAGAATATCATTAAAATAATTTTGTTTGGCTTTAGTTATTTCATACGTCACCTTGTTTTTTTAATTTTTAAAACTAGCTTTAATATCTATATTTTTACTCTGCTTTTTCAAGTTTTTAAACAAATTATTTCAATTTTTGATCATATTTTATAATCCCTTTGTCAACCAATGATTGTTGTTCGTAACTATTTGGAGCGTTTTAACTGTAGAATTCACCTTTGCTTTTTTCAATATTTTTATAAGGTCGTCCACACTATGACATTTATTTATTTCAAGTAATTTCTTACATTTTCTTTATATTTCTTAAAATTAGTGTTGTATATTCCCCTTTTAAAAATAGGTTCAATCTTTATTAAAACTTTATTTAATTTGACACTAATCAAATTAAAGATTAATTATATCGTGAACCTTAATGTCAAAGTGAAACTTTTCTAGGTCTGTCAGAATATCAATTATCGTAGAAGAATTTGCAGTCACTCTAGTAACAGATTCATAACTAAGTACATTATAGTAACTCCGTTAAATTCTAACATCAATTTATAAGATTTGGAGAGCACTGTGTCTGTTAATAAATTAATATTAATTTCACCCACCAGAACTATATTCTTGTATTTATTAAAAATTAAATCCAGATATGCTAGTAAATCGCTATTGTTATCACTTGGTTTTTTTAGGTTACTGCAACTTTTAAGGGTGGAGAAGTTTTATTTAACGAAATAATTATAGTATTGAATTGCTCAAATATTTCTAAAACCTTATACCGAGTATTCTGCTTAATAAAAATAGCGGTTCCACCTCCTCTGGAATCATTGTTAGACTTAAAAGATGCATAGAAGACAGGTATATTAAAAAATTTTTCTTCATCTGATTATAACCAAGTTTGACCAGTTATAATAATGTCAATATCTATCCTGTCTTTAACGAAAAGTTAGATTTCAGTCATATTTTTCCTTAAACTTTTAGCATTAAAATGCACCATATTTATATTATTGTGTTTTTTACGTGTCATGGTTTACTAATCATATAATTTTGCCAAGACTCTCTAATTTTTTGTAAGTGCTCTCTGTATTTATTATCAATATGTCGCCTAAAATAAGCTAAATCTTTAAGTACTTCGTTTTTGGATATTCCGGTGCTTTCATGATAAGCAAAATATAAATTACTGAGTTCTACATAGCTATTTGTCCCTTCTTGATGAAAAAAAAAAACGGACGATTTCGGCTGAGATTGCATATGAGCGAGTGTCTCTTGCTATTTTGATGGAATTTAAATTCTAGATTACTAGTAATGAAAATACCAGGGAATTGGTTCTGATCGAGTTCGGACAATGAGTTTGGATTCTAGAAGCTTTTGATCCAATTGAAGCCAAACGAGTATAATTTGGAAACCAAAGAAGATAAAACCTTATATTTGGGGCACAGTTGTTTCTTCTTATTTGTTTTGTGTACGTAAAATTTTGGATGAATTGGAATAGTGGTTTGCGTACCAAGCATATATTGGAAATTAATAATGATAGTAACTTGAATTAAATGTGTAAACTTTAAATTTGCTATAACGGTGTTTTTTCCTATTTCCTTTGTGTCCCCGAAATTAAGACTTAATTTTAGTGGAGGTTCAGGTGTCTCCTAATAAATAAAAAAAAGACCTTAAATTTAAACACGAGGGTTCTTTTCTATTTCCGTTCTTATTTTAACAAATTTATTTTTTAAAAGACTTAGAATTTTACCATAAAACGTATTATGTACTATATTTTATAAATTAAAAACAAAATATTTTTTTAATAAACAATTAAATTTCTTTTTTTAATTTTTATTATATCATATATTTTATTGAATTATTACCATATGATATATCTAAATAAGACATTGTGTACGATACTTAAATTGTGTTCAAAGGAACTTGCTGCATGTATATAAAATTTATTTTTATATTTAAATCAATTATATGAAAATAACGTTTAGGAGATATGTGTGGCCAAGAATTTTATGCCGTATGGCAATCATAAACATTTGACTTTTAAAAATTTATAAATTTTATAACACCAGCTATCTTTTGCCGTTTTCTGATTGAAAGTATGTACACCTAACAGAACTCTTGTTCTAACAATTTTAATAAAGGGCTTTTTCCAACTTTGAGGGGCTGTAGCTCCGTAACGGATCGGGCTGCAGAAAAAAATTCTTCTATGAAATTATTTTTTTTCCGATACCTACCCGTGGTTTAAATTTCTTTTCTCTATTTCAAATGGTGTAAAAGTTTTTTTAAACATACGGACGGACAGACAAAATGAAGCTATATAGGCACATTTTTACAAAATGTTTTAAAAATGTGCTAAAAATGTGGTGAAATCGAAAGAGTTGTATTTTCGGTCTAATCTAATCTCGCGAAAAATTGCGACAACTAAATCCGAATCTTTCATTTCATGGACAGATGGGATGATCACGCTAAACCAAAAATTGAATTAGTCAAATCCTATTTTTGAAGTAGCTTAAAACGCTGCTAGTTTGTTTGAGTTTCTGCAAAATTTAAGCTGCAAAATCTACTTGTTCAAATGCAATGGAGTAAAGTACATACATTTGAGTTGAGTCCCTATTATGCCCTTGGTTATCATGATAAAGAGAAAAATAAGGCTATTCGTCTCACTCCTTAGCCATTGTCGTACAGTTGGGTCACTGACATTTTTTTAGATATCTTGTAAAAACTAGCGCCAGTTCTAATGGAACAAAATAACTATACAAGGAGGAAGATCCGCAACCCTACACAGTTGAGCTTTCTTATTGGCCCTATACCGCTTATAGAAATTCATTTGTCAGGCGATTATCGCACTTATGTAAACATTTTCCGTCAAATGTGTTCCCCAAACTTGGTAATTCATATGTGTCAGAACTGACGTTTTTCAAGTACCAGTAAAATCAAGTACAAGTACCGATACTGGAAAAAATATTTAGAAAAGTTTTAGTATTGTTATTGGTGCCGGAAAAAATAAAAAGAAGTTTCAAGTACTTGCCAGTACTACAAGAACTTACCAGTACCAACTAGTACAATTCCAATACTTAACAGTACTACCAGTCTAACGAGTACTTACCAGTTTTACCAGTATCAACCAGTAGTACTAACCTGCTCCCCAAACTTGTCAATTCATATGTGTCAGAACTAACGTCAGACTGGTAAGTACTGGAAGTTGTATTTTTTTAAGTAACAATACTACAATTTTACTGAATATTTTTTCAAGTATCGGTACTGGTACCTGACTTTTATTAGTACTTATAAAACGCCAGCTGTGAATGTACACGTCAACATAAAGATTATTAACAAAAGTGTAAGTATAGAAAATTCTTTATACTTGTTTGAGTTAAGTTATTTAACCGTTATCAAAAAAATATTTTTTTTCCTTTGAGGGTTCTTTTACTACTAAATTGTTTTTTTTACTACAGAATAGCTATTAAAATTCATAATAGTTTTTGTATTATGAATGTTTGTTTGACACCTTAAAATTTTTGGTAACTAAGTGAAAAAGCATTCGTCGTCGCTTCGCGAGACAAAACATTTATATTATTGTGCTTATTATTATTATTTTTATTCTATTTTATTCCTATAAATATTAATTTTCATTGTCTGAAAACCATTTTATCGCATATAATATAAGAAATATATTTAGTAGCTAATTTAGTTATCGAAAGTTTATTGTACAGAAAATAAGTTGAAAATATTTTTTCTATTTTTGTTTTGTTTTTACAATAAGTACAGTTAAAAAATTTTTTAAATTAAAAGTTAAATAACACATATTAAGATTTTAATATAGAAATAATAAAATTCAAGTTTAAAATAATTCCTTGAAAATGTTGTACAAAAAAAAATTTTAAAATATTGAGAAATTATTAAAAAAATAATAATATTGTGCATACATAATATTTTACAAAATCAGAGTTTTTTTTAATAATGAATTGATAAATTTCTATAATGACTAAAGAAAAATAAAGCATTCTAATGAATAAACGTGTAAAGTTATGAAGCGCTTTGTAAATTATAAAAATAATTTTTCACCTGGTTTTATATTAGATAAAGAGAAAAATTTTAATAAAAAACACAAAAAGTTTCAAATAAAAGAAACAAAAATCAAATGAATTAAGAAAAGAGTAAATAAAATTTTATTATGTATATATATAATTACACATGAAATGTTGATATTTTTATATCAAGGACCTTCATAATTTATGCTGATAACGGTTAAGAATAAAAAGTGGTCCATAGGAATAGTAATAGAATATTTAAACAGTGTATGTAATCCTTTTTTAACAGTTTGTTTATTTACTCTTTTTAATTTAATAAATAGTTTACATGTATTTTAAAGTGTTTTGGTTAACATTATTTTTTTGTTTTTATTTGTATAACTTGTCGCCTTAATTGGTTGTGTTTTTTTTTGTTATTATTGTTTATTATTGTTTCATTTCTATTTTGTTGTGCTATTCAAAACATTGAAAAGTAAAGAAACATTCTGTCGGTGCAACCGACTTAGAAATACCCTACACCTATTTTGTTTAAATTTAATGAGAAGTCCATAAGTCATTTTAAACCCATAAAAGTTTTTATTGGTTTGTAAGACATAGCTAACCAAATTATCTTTATAATACCAAAATTATTTTCTAATTATTTTATCCATTCAAAATTTTCTTCATGGGTTTCGAGATTATGCTCGTTTCGCCTCAATTCGATCAAAAGCTTCTAGAATCCAAACCCATTGTCCGATTTTGACCATAAGCAATCCCCGCAGTGCTTTCATTACAAATAATTTAGAGTTTACATTTCATCAAAATAACTTCTTTAGTTTTTGAGTTATCGTGATTTTTGATATATGTTCTTTAACCCTTAGAGCGATCAAAAGGTTTAGAATCCAAACCCATGGTCCGATTTTACCCATATGCAGTCCCCGCCGCAATTTCAGTATTAGTAACCTAAAGTTAAAATTTCATCAAGATAGCTCCATTAGTTTTTGAGTTATCGTGCCTAAGGACGGACGAACGGACATGGCTAAATCGACTCAGGAGGTCACGCTGATAACAATTATATATACTTTTCCATATCTAGCTCGCTTCCTTAAGGTGGTTACAAACACCATACCAAAGTTAATATACCCCTTTATCAATTCCATATGTGTAGGGTATAAAAAGAGACGATAAACAAAAAAGAAAAGAGCTAAATAATTCGAAAATACAAAAACAAAAATAGAACTCAGACAATGCACTATGCACATGAAATGTTTGCATAGATTCACCTTAGTAACCTTTATAAATATCAATTTTTTTTTTTGAAATGGTGTAATTTTACAAACATACGGATTTACTTACATAAAATGAGTAGAATTTTGATAGAAGAAACTTTTTATTCCGTTGTTGAAACAGGAAAAAAAATATTCGAATATATTTAATTTTAATATATGTTGGTTTGGTTATGTCATAAATATAAGCATCCAATTATTTTGCAAGTACTGTATTATTTTTCGTTTCTTAAACGGTTCGATTGCATTTGTTATTTATAAAAATATTATGATCTAATAATTTTTATACAGAATTATTTCTTATTCCTAAGTCAAATATTTTCTGCTTGATTTTTTTAACTTAATGAATAATCAATAAAATTTCAAGTTTTTATAGATATTAGTAATTTTAATATGTATTATCCTACTTTGAACTGAAGATAATAAACCCTATTTTTTAATGATTTAGAATTATTTAGTTTGAATTAAAGTTGTAACTGCCCAGTTAATGTTCTTTATTGGATACGTACCGATTATTATACCCGTATGACTTTTAGTCTAAAGGAAATACTAAATTTGCCATTACGTTTGCGACGCAGGGAATGAGGGGCTCTCAAGTGTATGGATCAGATCAGAATCGAAAAATAAATCGATTTAGCTATGTATGTCCGTCCATCCGCACGTTAATTAAAAAAATAAAAGAGGTAGTATTTCAAAATTTTTACAAATACGTTTTTATGCAATAGCCGTCATCGCTATTTAAACCCAGACATTTTGGTCCACGGGTTCGAGTATCTGCCATACAACTTCTTTTTTTATATGAGCATTACTATGTACTTATTAAAGCTGGGTGTCTGAAATTTTGCCAAAAGTAGTTTAGTGTAATGGCCAAAGTTACTGCAAGATTCGGTTGGTCTACTGCAGAGGGTTCAAGTAGCTGCCTTGTATGGCCTTCCTATTTTATATGAGCTTTACACTACACCTAATGAAGCTGTATGTTTGAAATTTTGCCAAAAGTATTTAACCTGATGATATAATGTTTATATTACGGTGATACGGGTATCCCAGAGTTGACACAGTCTGCTCTACTACACTCTTCCTCGTTTTTAATAAAAATAATTTTGTAAAATAAAAAATTTATATCAACAAAAGAATTGAACTTGCTTTGAAATTAAATTTGTAATTTTTTGTTTATATTATCTGAGTATTTCAGATTTCATTTATTTCATAAATATTTGATTCTACTGTAACAATATTATTTTATAAATAATGAAAAGGTGTGTTTTTGAAAATAGTGCATGGATTTACGTTAATATATATATATATATATATATATATATATATATATGTCAATAAAATAAAATAAATTATAAAAAAAAATATGTATGAACAGATTATTGTTAAATGTATTATCATGTGTAGACCCATATTATATTTTTCATTTTTTGACCTATATTTTTTAGCACATTTTAAAAAATTTTTGTAAAAATGTGCCTATATAGCTTCACTCTGTCCGTCCGTATGTTTACAAAACTTTTACACCGTTTGAGATAGAGTTACGAAATAGGTATTCCAAAAAAAATAATTTCGTAGAAGAAATTTTTTCTGTAGCCCCACCCGTTACGGAGCTACAGGCCCCCAAAGTTGAAAAAGCCTTTTTTTAAATTGTTCTAAAAAGAGTTTAGTTAGGTGTATTTTCAATCTGAAAACGGCAAAAGATAGATGGTTTAATAAAATTTATAAATTTTTAAAGGAAAATATTAAGGGTTGCCATACGATACCAAAATTTACCATTATGCAAAATTTTCAATTTTTGCAGAATTTTTGATCACACATATATTCTAAACGGTTCAAGCTAGGGTCTTGAAATTTTGGGAGAAGTTAGACCTTCAAAAATTAGTAGTAGTTGGCTATCAAAATTTTTTTGTCAAGTCTCCTGTTTAGGAGCAATAAGAGCTCGAAAATTTTAATTTTGTTATTTTAAACACCTTTAACTTGAATACCAGTTAAAATTTTTTTTTACAAGTATACAAAATTTAAAGCTGCAGTATTATATTTTAACATATGTTAAAGGGGTTCTTTAAATTGAAGAATTTTTCTCTTAGTTTTAGTTATTTTTGCTTAGATAATAAAATTAGGAGTGAAATTTCAAATTTGGTCAAATTAATTAATAAAAATAAATGATAAAATACCCAGTCAGAAACCCTATATAATTATGAAAATGTGCTTTTTTAAAACCCTTGGTGTTTTTCTGCATTTGTTGTTATTTAAAATAAGGTAACGCCTGATAACATGTAAGAACTTGTATTGTAAATTCTTTATTTTTTTTTTTCTGCAATTTTCTAAGGTTATAACATTTTTTTATTATTATTTTGTGTTTTCAAAAGCCCTCTTTTGTTACTAAATTCAGGAACAAAATTGTTTTTATTTTAGTTTTCTTTTGCTTTTTATTTGCTTAACAAGAAAATTGTAATAAACGTGTTAATATAAGACTTTTTTGGAGTACAAAACTGGCAAAAAGTTTGGAAAAAAAGAAAAGATTTTTTAAATTTTAATATTTTTTGTGGAAGCTCATTCTATATTTTTTCTGGCACAAATATGTGTATACTGTATGATATGTACGAATTTTTCTATATATGTATTTTTGTAAGCATGAATAACTTTAGTTATGTTTGGGTTTCCATACGATATACAAAATTAATATTATGTACATAGTATCTTCATATATATCTATTTTTGGTGCCGTGAAATAACGCCACACGAAATAAATCCATAATGGCTTTATTTCGTTATTGAATGAGAAATAAACAAATTATTGAAACCCAGAGTTTGAAACCAACGAATTACGCTTAAAATCAAAAAAAAAAAAATCTAAATTCATTACTTTATTGTTTAGATGTACATTATTTGATACATTGAATTTTTGGGGGTTATTTTTATATTGGTTAAAAAATCAGTATTCCAGTATAATATCAGTGTTTCAATATTTGTTTAGCTGTAGTTGGGAAGCAGCAGCTTCATCTATTCACTTTGTTATTAAAATAGTTCAGAACGAGTTTAGAATATTGCAATAAATTGCTGAAATGGTGACAGTTCTCTTTCAGATAGTCTTAATCCAGCAATTTATTTTATATTAAAACACTTTTAAATGCAAAAGATCTACCATTAATTTTTTGTTAATGAAAATTTTCAACATTTTAAGCTTAAAAGTTTTCAAACATTAAAAGAGCTGTTTCTTATATCAGCAATTTACTTTTATATTAACCGTAACAAATTCCCAAGATCTAATTTTTTATTTTCTACATTTTAGGAGGCTAGTACTACTTTAAAACTAGTAGTATATATTGAAAAAAATATTTTTTTTTTATTTTATTTATTTTATACTTTTTAGTTTGAATTAAATTTTTTTACACAATTATTTATATAAAATTATTAAATACAATATTTAATTTGACAATTCCAAGTTGGAAACAATTCATTAAAGATATATAATCGGTTTATCTATTAATTAATCATAATTTATTAATAATTCATATAAGATTATTATCTTACTTATTATCTATAATATATACATACATATACATATATTCCATATTAATACAAAATCATTTTATAACCTTTACATTTTGTATTACGCAGATTATGCTTAGATTCTAAAATACACACACAGAAAAGTAAACAAAATCAAATGACTGATACATTTTTGTTGTTGCATTTTAAAAATTTGAAGATGAATAAGTTACGTATTTTACTTTTTGTATGTTTCGTATTTTATAAAATGTTGGGATCGTGGGTTCAAATTCGCTTCATGGTGAAATTTTTTATTTTAATTTCAATCAATTATTTTATTTAAGTAGGTCCCTATTTGTATAAATTTTAAATTAATGAACCAAAAATGTACGGACTGACTTAAAAAACTCTAAAAATTTTTAATATGAAACTGATCGTCTATATCTATGTTTTTATATTATCTATTTTATATTATTTAGTTTTGGTCTATGTTTTTATGTTATCAAAGTGAAGTATTTTAGTTCTTAAAGTTACAAATTTTTAAAGAAACTATCCAAATAAATTAATTTTATTTGTAATTATTTTTTTTATTTCTGTTGAATTTAAAAAAAAAAAACAAAAAGAAATTTTATCTTTGAAGGAGGATCGAACTCAGAACTTTTACACCCTAAGCCACTTTGCTAATCACTGAACCATACAATTCTTATAAATTTATGGTCAGATTTCTAATATAAATGTATCACTAACTGACAGAATGAAAAATAAAGCCATAGACACAGGCAAGTTCATATAAAAGTATATAATAAAGTCATACGCGAAAAAATGTGCGATATGGCTTTACTTCTCATTCAATAGCGAAATAAAGCCATTATGGCTTAATTTCGTATGGCGTTATTTCACGGCACTTTCTTTTTATTATTAACTTATGTTACTAAAAAGATATACATAAGCGTGGCAATTTTGTTTTTTTTTTTGTTATTATACACTTATGATAACGTGTTATGATAAGAAAGTAAATTTTTTTACAATATGTATTTTATTATATCTATTATTAGAAAAAACAATAGATTTCAACAAAAAATTTAAGAATAAATATAAGCTAAATATATGTATGTATAAATTTCTAATTTTCTTTATAAATATAAGTGTTTATTATATTAGAAATAAAACGAAGATAAAATTAAGTAAAAACGAGGAAGAGTGTAGTAGAGTAGACTGTGTCAACTCTGGGATACCCGCATGACCGTAACATATACATTATAATATCATCCGGTTAATTACTTTTGGCAAAATTTCAAATATTCAGCTTTATTAGGTGTAGTGTAAAGCTCAAATAAAAGAGTATGGCAGCTACTCGAACCGTCTGCAGTAGACCAACTAAATTTTGCAGTAACTTTGGCCATAAAACTATACTACTTTTGGTAGACACCCAGCTGTGTGGCAGGTTTTCGAACCGGTAAACCAAAATGGCTAGAATTCAATTGCATAGAAACGAATTTTTGAAAATTTCAAAATCCTAGCTCCTCTATTTTTTAAGTTATCGTGCGGACGGATGGACGGACGAATGGAAGGACAGGCATAGCTTAATCGATTTATTTTTCGATTCTGATCCGTTCCATACACTTGAGTTTATATCTACCTCCTCTCCTTCTCTGCGTCGTAATCGTAATGGCAAATATAATATACCCTTTTGACTAATTATACGGGTATAACAAGAATAATTGTTGATATGTCTCAGAATATATATGTATCTACATAGTTATGTTATGTTAATGTACTTTTGAAAATGTTTTTATGCAAAATCATAAAAGTGATCAAATTAGGATATGCTAGACAGTTAAAGAAAATAATAATAGTTAAAATGGTGCTAAGTTCTTAATTATAGTTTTGTAATTCTTTTTTTTCACATTTTCTAGTTCTATGAATTTATAATCTCCTTCTCCAGAAGAGTGTTTTTATTCGTTTTCCTCTCCTTTAAGGAGTATAGGGAATTCACCAAGTTTTATTTTAAACTAGGCTTCAGTTTCTTTAATCATAATATTCACTAAGCCGTTGATTACTCGACTGTACCTTATTGTATAAGGTTATGAAATATGAATGCACAAATATTAACTTTGTGCGTCATCTATAATCTTACACAAGAATTATTTTTATATTTTATTAAATCTTATTTTATATTACGATATAATTATACAATTTTACGATATTTTTTTTATTAGATATGATCTGACCGGGGTTTGAACCCGAGACCTTCCACATGAAAGGAGGCGTCTTTACCACTACGCCATTAGTCAGATCTCGAGAAGGGTATGTTACAAAAATTAAAAATTAATCAAATTAAAATATTATAAAAGTTAGCTTTACAAAGGTATTTTTGTATGTATAACAACAACAAGAAAAATATTTGTTCAAATTGTTCAAATCAGATAAGTAAAAAAACAGTACGTCAGTGCAACCGACTTATTAATACCTTACACCTGATTGTTTTAAATTAAATTAATAAATAACCATAAGTCATTTTAAGATCGTAAAATCTTTTATTAGTTCTTCACACATTCAGCAATTACTTCTCTTCAGGATTTTTAATTTTTTTTTTGTACTGCAGTTGTTGTTGCATGATTTAGTACCTTTGATTATTATTTCAATTTTAAATAATTTTCAAATTTATTCTTTTAATTTACTTATTTTTTTATATATACATAATTCAATTCTTAAAAGTTTAATTCTTGTCATTTGAAAAATTCTTGTTTGATTTAATTTACAGATTTATAGGAATCATATTACTTTTTCTTGATCCAGGTCACATGTATGGAAAATATTAGTTTCATATTGAAATGTTAGAATTAGAACTGTTAACTCTCATTCTTTTATTTATGATAAGTAATTTTTAGCACTTTTGTTATAAATAAGTATTACAATAATATCTTTCCTGTTTCTGTTATCTGTGACCTTCTCATTAAAACTCAAAGTTATTCGAAAGAAATATTAATTTGTGATAATATAAGTAAATAGGCTTATATAATTTGTTGGTTTTTAATATAAACTGAAAACATTAAGAATTAAAAATAATTTAAATTCCTAGTATAGAGTTGAATCGCCAAAATTCGGACACATTAGACGGTCGCTATAAAACGTTGATTTTATTTAAAAAAAAAAAAAAAGGAAGTATCGGTTCACAATATCTTTTTTGAAAAATTAATTTTTTATAGTGTTCAAATAGAAGCGGTAAACTATATTTGTTTCTAGTTTAGGATACTTTTATAGTAAGTAGAACAGTTTAATATAATCGTTTTTAAATTTAAAGAAAGTTTAAGTTTAAATGTAATTCTACTATTAATTATATTTACAAAATTAAATTTAAAATACTGTTCGATTTTACGTCTTTAAAATTTAATTTCCGACTATGGAATAAAGTTTTTTTTGTATAGTCATTTTCGTATTGGAAAGCAATTTCATATAGGTATATATACAATTTAAAATAAATTTTGACTACTGCAGAAAAATTGGAAATAATGTAAAAGTAATTTGGATTAAAAATCTAACAAAATGTGGATTCAATGAAAATTGAATTATTGAACTAGGTTCATAAAACTTTCCTTGAGGAAAGAGAAAAAATCTATTTCTAATATTCTTGGACGAAAATAAATTACCAAACAATACATAAGGAAAAACGATTTTCTGATGTGATGTCAAAAATGGTAGTCTTCAACAATTTTATTAAAGCGTAAAATATTACAAGATAATAATTACTTTTGTCGACGAAGCTCAATCTCATTTAACAATATAGTTGAGTAGTTCTGAAAATATAATTTGTAAATAATTTTTTATTTATAATATTATTAATTGAAATTACTTCTAAAATTGTTTGACATAGATTTTGATTTAAAATTAAAATATGAATTTGGGGAGAATATGAAATCAAGAGAATTCAATATAAACATAAATGTTAGATATAAAATAATCTGTATTTTAATAGATATATTAATATAAAAAATATGCTTAGAAAAAATTTAAAACAATATTGTTTAACATCGACAACAACTACGCTTATAAAAAAAACTTATTTCAATAGGTATATATAAGTTAATTTAATACAGTTTTTATTGTATTAAATTATTAAATATAAAAAATTTAATTTGATTTAAAAAATTTAATTAAAAAATAATATTTTGTTTTTAGTTTAAAATAAAATTCAACTTTATTATCCAACAGTTAATACAATAATGATACAATTTGTTACAATTCACAATCATTTATAGAATTTTACTTTGCTTATCTTTAACTTCCCTATTCTCAAAACCTCAAAATGGTAAACTCAAGTTTAATTATTTATTTAATTAATTAGTTCAGAAATGCATTTCCTCATTCTGAAGTTTTGAGAACAAAAAAGAAAAGAAAGAAATTCAAAAGAAATTACATAATATTAACAAAAGTTTAATTCTTTATTTAAAAAATCATAAATCAAAGAAATGTTTATTTAATCAAAAATTTAACATTGACAAAATTTAACCCAAATGGTCAAAAAGTATTATAAGAATTTAACATTGACAAAATTTAACCCAATTGGTCAAGAAGTAATACAAAACAAAATTATATAAAAAAATGCTGACTTATAATATTTTAGTTTTATAATTACTACTCAATTAGTAGTATTTTCATTCATTAACAATATAAATAAGATACAAATTCAAAACATTGACCTTAAATTATCATATTACAATTTTTAATAAAAAATAATTTATTACAATTTATTATGAGTAATTTATTAGGGTTTTTTCATTACCAATTATTATAAATAATTTATTACTCAATGGGTAACATTACAAAGCAACATTGTATGATGTTGGAAAGTGTCGTTGTATGATGTTGGAAAGTGTCGTTAACTCCTCCCCCCTTAAGTTTGAATGTCCTCATTCAACAATTCCATTGGTTTAAGATGAAATATTACTGGAGCCTGGTTTTGATTGATATGTTTAACTGTAGAATTTTCATTTTCTGATGTTTGACTTCCTTCATTGTTTATAATTAACTTGTTTCTTCTTTTATTTGAAATTAATAAAAGTGCTAATACTATTATTACTATAAAAGTAGTAATACTGAAATTAACATATCTGTCTCTTTGTCTATCATTATCAATTAAATTTATTGCTTTGGTGTTATTGATATTTATTTCTTTCAATAACTCCAAAGACAAATGTTCATGTATTTTACCAATTATAGAATTTGTTTGCAGAATAGCTGGTAGTGGCTTTATCTTGATGACTTCTGCTGATCTAAATTCTTGGTTGTTAACTTTTATTGTAGAATTATTAAATATTAATAGAAATGTCCCAGTAATATTCTGCTTGTTACCATCGATTTCAATTGGTCCCTCGTATTGGTTAAGTAATATAGTTCCTGTTGTTATTTCCTCGATCGTTAAAACATGTTGGTTGTTCGTAATGTTACACATTGAATTTTCACACTTTATTAAATTCGGAATACAGGTGGAATTTTCTAAATTTACTAAATTTTCTTTATTTTAATTTTTTAAAATTCCAAATATTTTTTCTTTATTAATTAAGATTTTATTAAAATTAATTTGAGTTACAATATTTTTTCTTTTTACAGGTTTAATTAGGATTTCGTCAAAAATTTCAAATTTTGTCATAGGTATTTCGATAATATAGAATAGGCAAGTACCGTTACTAATAATCTTTATATTAGAAAAATTTAACGCTTCTTCTGGCGTTGAATATGGTATATTTTCTTTATCTAACAAATTAGTTATTGATTCAATTTCTAGTTTAGAAAGTAAAATGGAATTAATTACACCTACTTTTGCCCAATGGACAGAATATTTAATATTTATTACCTCTTCTTTAATTAACTTTAATTTATATTGAATTTGAACTACCGATTCATTATCAATAATGCTTTTATTTTTCATATTTAGTAAAATTTGATTAGTAATATTAGTTATTTCGTTTATCCTATCATTATGAATTTTATTAATAACAACCTGTTCATTATTATTTTCTAATAACCCATTAATTTTCTTTTTTATCATTATAAGATCAGAATGATCTGGAGTTCCAGCAACCCACTTCCATGCTGTTCCAAGGAAATTAATTGCCTTTTTCCTACGTTTTAATTTAAATTCATCTATTAGTTCCTGAATTTGTTGACTTTCGTGATCCAAGTAATAATATAACGGATGTTCTTTATTAATGCGTTGTGATATTATAATTTTGATGTCATCTAATATTTCCTGTATTCTTCCAATTTCGATAATATGAATAATTTTGAATTTACCTTCCTCTATTTTCGCTTGACCAGTGTTAATGGTAATTATCTGCGAATTTGTGTAGTACAGGATTTGAACCTTCCCCATACATGCCGAAATTAGGCACCTAAAATATTAATTACGAATATTAGATTTATGAACTACTTTATTGGATTTTGTTAAAATGGTTGTATTCCTGTCTTCCTTAACTATTTCCTTAACATATCTATGTGTGAGTTTAGATCCTAATCTTTTATTATATTTTACATATACTACCTCTCCTACTTTATAGTGTTTTATGTTTTTCCTTCCTTTATTATGAAATTCTAAATCCTTAACTTGTTTAATTTTGATTTTTTCTACATTGTGATATCTAGTTTTTTCAAATTCTTCTGGAGTCATATTTGTATTTCTGCCAAAAAATAATTCAATAGGCTTGTGTCCCGTTGTAGAATGAAAAGTGTTATTATACTCATTAACTGCTCTTATCATTAAATCTTCAAAATTACGGTTTGTTCCATCTGCCTTGAGACAGCGCATTATTTCTGCTAAAGTTGAATGAAATCTTTCAACCTGTCCATTTACTTCACTTTTATAAGGTGGTGTTGTATAAATTTTGATTTTTAATTCATCTTCCATCATGGATTTAATAGAAGCAGAATTTAATGATTTTTCATTATCAATAATAACCCATTCTGGTTTGCAAAGAATAATAGAAAAGTATAGAATAGAATACCGTAATAGAAAAGTATATCTCTTAAAGCCAATCTCACATCCTCGATTGATCTACTTTTGATTGTCCTAACCTGAGCAAATTTTGTTAGTTTATCCAAAGCCGTCAGGGCTAATTTAGATTCAGTTGAAAATATGTCGATGTGAACTATATTTCCAGCATATTTTGGAATTGGGGAACTTTCTATTATCTGGTTATTTGGGTGTCTGTCGTATTTATTTTCTTTGCATACTGAACATCTGTCTACAAATTCCTTTAATTTTCTTGCAATTTTTGGAAAATAGTAGAGCTCTAAAATATGTTTCTTATTTTCCTTTGCATTCCTATGAGCCCTACGATGAACTTGTGCTATTATTTCATCTTGTATGCTTCCGTCTAAAATATCTTGAATCAATATATTAGTAAACCTAATTTTATACCTTTCAAAATGTTCTCTGCAAACTTTTCCAACTTTTTGTTTAATGCATTCATCTACCATTAATCCATTTATGATATTTGAATTTAAAAATTTCTTTAACATATTAATCAAGTCTACTTCTGTAAAATCTTTTCTAATAAATTTATGTCTACTGTGAGTTTCAAATAAAGTTGAAAATTGATAATCTTCATTTTCATTAATTGTTAGTATAATTTGATTTTTAAATACATTAATTGGCGTTTCAACCGACTGTATAAGACTGTTACTAAAAATTGTTCTACATGTACTATTATCATCAGTTATAGTTGTGCTATGAATTTCGGTATCAGGAATTAATCTTGATAATGCGTCTGCTACTGTGTTAGTTGTACCTGGTTTATATTTTAGTACATAATTATATTCTTCTATTATTGATTTCCATCTTTTCATTTTTGCGTTACAATTTTTTGTACTGAGAGCAAAAGTTAGCGGCTGATGATCAGTGTAAATTATTACTTTCCTTGATCCATACAAAAAATTTCGCAAAGATGTAAGAGCCCATACAATAGCTAACATCTCTTTTTCATTGGTTGCGTATGCCTCTTCAGTCTTTGTGAGTGTTCGTGACAAAAACATTATTGGCCTTCTATCTTGCGTCCACCAATTGCATAATTCGATGCATCAGTTGTTAATTCAAATGCCTTTGAAAAATCAGGATGTGCTAGTAATACCTCTTCTGATATTAAGCAATTCTTTATTTTTTCAAAAGCCTCAATAGCTTCTTCATTTAAGTTAACCTGAACCTTTCTTGATTTATTTTTTGATACACGTTCATCCTCCCCTCTTAATAGCGATGTTAAGGGTTTTGTAATTTTTGCATAATCACAAATGAATCTCCTATAATAACCTGACATACCTGAAAATGATCTTAAATCTTTTAATGTTTTTGGTATTGGTATATCATACACTGCTTGTATTTTTTTTCTGTTAGTTTTAATACCTTTTGAAGAAACGACAAAACCGAGAAATTCCACCTCATCCTTTAAAAATTCGCATTTATCCAGCTGAATTTTCATATTAGCTTTTTCCAAAGTATTAAAAATTATTTTTAAATTCTCGAAATGATGTTCTTCATCTTTGCCAAATATGATTACATCATCAATATAGACATAACATATTTTTCCTATGTGTTCTCTCAAAATATCATCTAAGGTCCTTTGAAAAATTGCAGGGGCGTTCTTGAGTCCAAATGGTAACCTAGTAAATTCATATTTCCCATTATTTACTGAGAAAGCCGTTTTCTCAATATTATCAGATTCTTTTAATGGAATCTGATGAAATCCACTTTTTAAATCGATAACTGAAAAAATATTATTTTGTCCTAGATTAGCCAATACTTCATTTACTTCTGGAATTGGGTATTTATCTGCAATTGTAATAGTATTTAGTTTCCTATAATCAATCACCATTCTAAATTTCCTTTTTCCTGATGCGTCTTCTTTTTTCTGCACAATTCAAACTGGAGAATTGTAAGGAGATCTAGATGGTCTAATTATTCCATTATATAAGAGTTCTTCTATTTGTCTTTCTATTTCGTCCTTTAAACACATTGGATATGGGTAAGATTTAGTAAATACTGGTTCATTCGTAGATGTTCTAATTTCTCCTTTAACTACAGTTGTATAAGTTAGTTTTTCGTTAGGTTCAGAGAATAAACTCACGTGTTTTTTTACTAAAATTTTCATTTTTTCTTTTTGTTTTTGGTTTAAATGATCTGTTCTTATATCAATATTATTGACGTTTTATGAGATGTATTGTTTTAACGGAATTTTTATGTTGCAATCCAAATTAAGATACTTCCCATTTGCGTGAATGACCGCATTAAGTTCCTTCAGACTGTCATTGCCAATTATACCATCGAATGTCATGTTTTTTGTTAATATAAAAAATTTTAATTGTTTTGAATTTTGTCCAAAAAGATTTATTAAAGCATGATGTGTGATTTCCAACTTTCCTCCTACTGTATTTGCATAAAATATTTGGTTATTTGGAATTGGATTTTTTATAAATTTTGAATTAATGTAATTTTTATTTGAGCCCGTATCTATTAAGAATTTTAATATTTCGTCATTCCCCGCTGTATGCTCAATATAAGGGAGCGAGGAAGAATTTAATCTAAAAAAGGAGGGTTAAAGTTATCTTTTATTTGCTCATTATTGATAACTTGAGTCCCAATTTTACGACTTTGTTCCTCATTTCTAACTGCATATTCCTGAGATGGTTCTGTGTATTGGATTTGTTGCAATTTATTTGACGGATGGCTATTTGATGGTGAATTTTTAAAATGCATATTTCTTACAAAGGGTTTGTTGTAGTTGTTATTGAAACCATTATTGAAGTTATTATAACCTCTTTTATATTGTGATTGTCTCGAAGATTCTGGTTCTGCCTTGAATGGTCGTGGCTGTTGAAATTTCGTATTAAAAGTATCTCTATAATTGCGATTATAATTTGGATAAAAATTTTTACTAGGAAAAAAATTTTTATGTGGAGTTCCTGCATAACCTTGTCTTTTTGGAACATAATTTGAAGATTGTTGATTTATATCTTGATTATCTGTAGACTTTAACTCTAAACAAATTTGAAGTGCATGCTTCAAGTCTGCCGGTTGACGGCTAATAAGCAACCTTGGAAGATCCCCCTTTAATCCCCTCATGAAAGTATCCAAAGCTTTTTTCCTATAACTTGCAACCATAGTTTCAAAGGAAACTTTGCACACTTCTAATGAAGATACTTTATTAATAATTACATTTAATTGATGAGAAATTTTATTATAAAAATTTTCCAATGAATCTCCTTGTTGTTTAATGCCTGTCATCTCATATTCTAATATTGTTATATCTCTGATATCTAAAAATTCTGAATTTAAACATTTTACAATACTTTCCCAATTGAGTGGTACGTTGCGCATTTGCAGAGTAGTATTTGCTTCACCTTTTATTTTTCCTCTAATAGCAGTTAATATACCATAATATTTTGAAGTTCCCTTTATAGAATTATAAATATTCAGTATTCTTCCTACATCTCTTTTCCATGCACCGTATTCCATTATATTCCCTGAAAATTCTGCAATATTTCTTACTATCTCTGGTACTGCATCCAACCCAGAAAGTGATTGATCCACATTTATTTCCTGATCTACTTCCTCAACTTCCGGTATTTCGGCTACTACTCGATGTTGTCTAATAGCTTTTTGAGTTTCTCTCTGTACTAATTCTGCAACAGTATTTTTCAAAACTTCAGGATCAAAGAGACTGTTTTGGGTAGAATTTTTCCTATTTTCTGATTGGATTAATTCTAAAATTGTATTTTCCAAGACTCGAGGGTCAAAGATAGCGGTTTTGCTCAATAGCGTTTTTAGGGGTTGATGATGCACTTGGATTTTCATTGCCACCAGATACACCAGGAATAGGAGGTGGGGGAGTTGGTGGAGCTGACATTTTGAGAAAAACAAATTTATTTCAAAAGCAAAAAATAAGAAACAAAGAAAAAATACCAAATATGACAAAAGAAGTAATAACAAAATTTAAATATACCGCAAATAATATAAAAATATTCGATTAAATCAATTTAAAAAAAAATTTGTGCCTTGCTTATTCTTCACAAAAATAATACCTCCTAAAAACCTATATATAAAATTTGAATAACAATTTATTTGGTTATTATTAAGTATAAAATTTCAATACAAAATTTTAATTTTACTCAAATTAAAGTGATTTTTCAAAAAAATTTATTAACTATATATAAAAAAAAGTTTTTTTTTTTATTTATTATATAAAAATTAATTTAAAAGTTATTTAATACAAAATTTTAATTTTACTCAAATTAAAGTAAATTTTCAAAAAAATTTATTAACTTTATATAAAAAAATTTTTTTATTTATTATATAAAAATTAAGATAATTTATAGAATAATTTTAAGTTTATACAGAACAACTTTATAACAGAAAAAATCTTTAATTATTACTTTTAATATTTATTTTTATTTTCTTTATTTTTACAACTAGATTTTTCCTCTCAAATTTATTATTTTTAGTTTTAATACGATGAATCAAATTTTTATAGTGTTCTGTAAAGTCTTCGGTATCTGAATTCTCTAATTCTACCTTAGACATTTAAAAAAAATTATATTTTTTTTTTTTTATTATTTGTTATTTTTGATTAATTAGTTTTAATTATTAGGAAAAAAATTTTAGTAGATAGTATTTAATAAAATAAAAAAAAATTATAATTAGTATTAATTAATTAATCTATAATTGTAAAGATGCTATTAGTATTATTTTTTTTTTTTTTTTAATTACAAATTTTAAATTCCAAATACTAAGTAAAATAAAAATAGAGACAAAAAAAAATTAAAAATATAACTATTACTAGAGCTCTGTTTACTGCAGGTATTTTTAATAATCCGGTTTAATATTTTATTTTATTTCTTTTTTTCTTTAAAAAATTTTTATTATTTAATGTAATATTTTTTCTTGACGTCTTTTAATTATATTGGATTCTTCTTTTCTCCATACAGATGTGGATACTTGTTTACGAAGATCCAATATATTTTTAAAAATTTAATAATTTTAATATTTACTGTAATATTTTTTCTTTTTATTTATATTGGATTCTTCTTTTCTCCATACAGATGTGGATACTTGTTTACGAAGATCCAATATATTTTTAAAAATTAATAATTTTAATATTTTGGCGTAATATTTTTTTCTTTTTATTTATATTGGATTCCTCTTTTCTCCATACAGATGTGGATACTTATTTACGAAGATCCAATATATTTTTAAAAATTAATAATTTTAATATTTAATGTAATATGTTTTTTTTCTTTTAATTATATTGTTTTTTACTAAATTTATTATTTTTTTCAACTTACAGGGTTATTAAAAGGACCGGACTCTTGGTCTGCATGTGTTGTACCTTTCTACCTTCAGCGGGAATAGGCGGCTGTTGACGTGCCTTAATCTTTGTGACGCGTAACTCCGTTTTGCTCTCGCTACTTCGGGGCCTCGTTTCCTCTCCCTACTTGCTGCTGGCTCTAGACACACGTAGTGGCAAAACTTTTTCACTTTCTTTTTATATATTTTTTTTTTAAAAAAGAATTTTTTTTTATTTAGTTTTTTCCTCTCCAATTAACTAATATTATTTTTATTTTTTAGTTAATAGTTTTTTAATTTTAAAAATTTTAATTCTAAATTGTAATTTTAATTTGTTCTTTAATTTTTATTCTTATTAGTTTTTTAATTTTTATTCTTATTAGTTCACAGTTTTTTTTATTGATTTTTTTTTTATTCACGTTTTTAAATCCACTACTGACACTTGCACGATCACTTGGCCGGTCCCTGCTCGGGCGCCAGTTAATTTAATACAGTTTTTATTATATTAAATTATTAAATATAAAAAATTTAATTTGATTTAAAAAATTTAATTAAAAAATAATATTTTGTTTTTAGTTTAAAATAAAATTCAACTTTATTATCCAACAGTTAATACAATAATGATACAATTTGTTACAATTCACAATCATTTATAGAATTTTACTTTGCTTATCTTTAACTTCCCTATTCTCAAAACCTCAAAATGGTAAACTCAAGTTTAATTATTTATTTAATTAATTAGTTCAGAAATGCATTTCCTCATTCTGAAGTTTTGAGAACAAAAAAGAAAAGAAAGAAATTCAAAAGAAATTACATAATATTAACAAAAGTTTAATTCTTTATTTAAAAAATCATAAATCAAAGAAATGTTTATTTAATCAAAAATTTAACATTGACAAAATTTAACCCAAATGGTCAAAAAGTATTATAAGAATTTAACATTGACAAAATTTAACCCAAATGGTCAAAAAGTAATACAAAACAAAATTATATAAAAAATTTTAGTTTTATAATTACTACTCAATTAGTAGTATTTTCATTCATTAACAATATAAACAAGATACAAATTCAAAACATTGACCTTAAATTATCATATTACAATTTTTAATAAAAAATAATTTATTACAATTTATTATGAGTAATTTATTAGGGTTTTTTCATTACCAATTATTATAAATAACTAGTATTGCCCTGTGCTCGAAATTCGAGCTATTTTTGCTTTTAAGTTAACATATAAAATTCGTTTTGTGTAAATTATATTAGACTATACATAATAAAAATTATGTCAACAGTGTTGTCAACAATTCTTGCGCTTGAAATTTGCTTAAAAAAATTTATAATTTTTCTTAATTATTAAAACATTGTTAAGTACCGATTTTTTTAGTTTTATTTCTATAGCTTAAGCCGCTTTAAAGAGAGGATAAATTGGTACAGTTAAATTAAATTAAAATTCTAAATACATATAAATATTATTCTAATAAATACATATTTCTAAACATATATATATATTAATTGAAGTCAAGAACCCAAAATTCGAGTTAATGCTGTCCTTCATAAAGCAAACTGTACTTTTTTCTAAACTTTTTAATACGATATGAACTATGTTGTACGTATTCTGTATCCTAATTAAAAAACTCTATGAATACATAATTATGTACAACAAAATATAACATATCATAATTTATCAGATTTATAGCAAAAAAAAAAGTTTTTCAATAGATCAAAGAATAAATTTTTCCTACCCTTTTTTCATTTTTAAATTTAATAGCTACATAGGTAAATTTTTACTACAAATGTATGCCTATTTAAAGTTCTGAAAACATGGGAAAAATGATTCTGAATTGCTTAGTTTACTTTATACCTTTTTGTCTAGTTTATTTATTTAATATTTCTCAAGTTTTTTATTGACAAAAATATATTTCTATACATGGTCATGAGCCATGACTCATAAGTTTCTTAAAACAAATAAATATTATTGCTTTTATTCCTTTAAGGGTAGTAAACTCTTTTCTACTATCAACTATTGCCAGCTACTTCAGCCCTTGTAAAAGAGTATATGACAGAGTAGATAAATAATTTCCGGCAGATGGCTTTAATTAAAATTCTCTTGAATAGGTTATGTTAAATCATATTTTTTATTTGATAACCAATAAGAACTTACCCCCTTCAATTTTAAAAAATATTCTTTATATTTATATCAGCAATAAACCTTAATTTTTTCACTTTATTAATATTTAAATACTATTAAATATAATTAACTTCTCAAATGACAGGTAGTTTTAAAATGTCAAATATATATGATGATAATCTGACAATTATGTACTCCTGAAAGAAAAATATGCGTTCCATTTACAAACTACGCCTATCTAATATTCATGTACACTTTTTAATATATAAAATTCGTTCGTTTTGTTAAAGTAAAACTAAAAATAGTTTTTTTAATTATAAAAAAACATTTTTCGATGTTGAAAGTGTGAAATAAACTTTTCAATTATTAGAATGAAATCAAAACATACGACGTACAATTTTTATATGGCAGTACGTCAATACGTCTGTCTGCATATCCAATATCGGTAAATCGGTACGCGCGTACAATATTTAATTTATCAAAAATATTTATTTGAATATTTTAATTTAGTACCTACAAAAAATATTTTTAATTTCATATTATAGGTATTTTGAATATAAGATATTTTTTAATAAAAATTATTGTAAAAAAATATTATTTTTAAAACATAATATTAGAAATATAAGAAAAACCAATAAAAATATTTTTATACATTTTGTCGATATTTGTAAATTTTAAAAATCCGAGATACAGTACATTGCGTTACGCGTATTTTCGCTGCTCTAATGTAAATTTATGAACCTATTTATTTCTCAATTTTTTGACAGAAATTATACGCTGCGCGCTTTTATTTAGGTTAGGACCTAAGGAACAAATAACTTTTTTTGAGAAAGATAATTTTTTTAGTTTTGCAAACATATTTACTGTAAGTATTTTTAATTTATTTGAATATTTGTATGTTTTAAACTAAATTATTTAAGAAAAAAATGTTATTTTAAAATATTTTATTTTTAAAATTTAATCGCAGCAGCATAAGAAAAAACAATTACAATATGTATTTAAATACACTTTGTCAATTTTTAAATTTTAAAATTTAAAATTTAAAACGTCGCGTATGCCTTCATGTAAATTTTTTTACATAACTAATTATTTCAAAATTTTTTGACAGAAACTGAATGCCGTACATGCTGATTTTGGCTGATCCATAAGAAACAAATCATTTTTCTTAGAAATATTATTTTTTTTTTAAGTTTCTGCATATTTCAGAATTCGGTTTTTAATTTTACCAAAAACTTAACAAAAAGCAACCACAATTTACGATTTACAAAAAATTTTTTTTTTAGTACCTACTGTATTACAATAAATTGCAAACAAAAACAAAATACAGTACTTTTCGGTTATAACGACCATTATGGGACTGCAAATATTCGTCGTAATAAACGAATATCGTTTTATAAGAATGCTTTGAATTTTGAAAAATTAGTATAAGACTTGAACATTCTAGAATGTGCTGATTCTAGAATGGACACTTTGAACTCATTTGCTAACATTTTATTTGATGTGTTTCAAATAAAATGTTAGGCCTATGTATAGTGCTTTTTCTTCTATTGAATTTTTTTTTGTATTTTTGATGCGTTATTATGATTGTTTTTATATTCAAAACTAAATAAAAAACAGTTAATTAATCGCCAAGCAACATTATTAGATATAATAAGTTTAAATAAAAGAAATATCAATGTAATAAAAAACTTACATTTTTAGGTAAAATTTAATTCTTTATCAAAAAGTGTAAAGTTTATTATAATTAAAATTGAACCGAGTTCGTTATAAATGAAAACTACTGTATAAACCAAATGTATTGCTTTCATTTCGAACAGCTCTCATGTAAATTCATGTACCTACCTATTTATTTGTAAATTTTTTGACAGAAATTATACGTCAACTTTTATTTCAGTTGAAGATTATTTTTTAGTTTTTTTTGCGAACATATTATAGGTATTTTCAAATATTTGGAATGTATGTTTTTTTAAAAAAAAATATTATTTTAAAATATTTTATTTTGAAAACTTAATCGTAGCAACATCAGAAAAAACAATTAGGTACAATATTTTTATACGCTTGTCAAATTTTAAAATTTTAAATTCCAAAGTACAGTACATAACATACCTACTTATTTCACAATTTTTTGACAGAAACTGCACGCCGTATGCATTTATTTTGGTTGATTCCTAATGAACACATAATTTTTCCTAAGAAATGTAATTTTTTTGTTTCTGCAAACATATAGCAAAAAAAAAAAATACAGTAAAGATCGCTTATAACGACCATGAAGATACAGAAAATATTCGTCGTAATAAACAAATGTCGTTTTAAAAGAATGCTGTGAATTTTGAAAAATTAGTATAAGAATTGAACATTGTAGATTGTGCTAATTCTAGAATGGGCACTTTGAACTCATTTGCTAGATTTTTATTTGATGTGTCAGCCTCACCTCTATGTTTATAGATGTATATATGCTTTTTCTTGTAATGAAATTTTTTTGGTAATTTGTTATTATAATTTTTTTTTATATTCAAAAATATATATAAAAATATTAAAGTAATCACCAAGCAACATTATTAGATATAATAAGTTTAAATAAAAGAAATATAAATGTAATAAACAACTTACATTTTTAGGTAAAATTTAATTCATTGGCAAAAAGTGTTACGTTTATTATAATTAAAATTGAACCGAGTTCGTTATAAATGAAAACTACTGTATAAACCAAATGTATTGCTTTCATTTCAAAAAGAACTCATTTTTTTCGTTCACTTTTTAAGATAAAGAAAAAACAAAAACAAAAAAAAAATTTTAAAAAAATTTAAATCTCCTTGTTCATTGAATATTTGAACTAAACAAAAAAAAGAAAGACATACATAAGTCGGCGCCTATAATCTTTTGATTTAGATTTAGCTGCGAGTTAAAACCGAAAATGAATTACATTTACACAGAAAGTCGGCGCATAATATTAGAGTCATAAGCCTCAACTTTTAAAAGCGTGACAGTTAAATTCAAATTTACGTTAAATTAAAGACGGATTTTCACCTGAAAAAACGCAATATTCTAAAAAAAAATATCATTGTCCTATGAAAACAAAAAAAACCTTTCTTTTGGTTGTTGTTTCATTAAAATTGGTCATATAGTTTGTTCTAAAAAAGGATGTTTATATTTGTATGGGAAAAAATAAGCCGATTAAATATTATGATTTATTACTCAATGGGTAACATTACAAAGCAACATTGTATGATGTTGGAAAGTGTCGTAAACTTATACACATATATACATATATTACTAAAATTTTTCTGAATGAATTAACAATATTTTGTAAAGTCATGATTTGTTTTTTAGGTATTATCCTTTAAATTTTTGTATCAAAGTTATTTTGGTCTTAAAACTTTTTAAGATTTTTATATTTTTTATAAAGGCTGAAGTGTTTTCTGCAAGTTAGAAATATCTATAAAAAAATAATAATAACTAAATTATTTTAAATAGTATCACATATTCCAGACACTCGGTATAAAAACTGTCTTTTTTCTCAAAATATTTATACATATTTACATACATTTAAATATAATTATTGGTAAATCATAATATGATGAAGATAAAAAAAAGAAATCACATGTTGCTGCTTGCCAATTATTGAAAGGTAATTTAAAACAAGTAAAGAAACAGTCAGTCGGTGCAACAGACTTAGAAATACCCTACACCTATTTGGTTCAAATTTAATAAGAAGTCAATAAGTCATTTTAAAACCATAAAAGATTT